>CAWUFW010008019.1:0-600000 GCA_963921515.1 Calotriton arnoldi
GTCGGCCAGCAGTGTCCACTTCCCCTGCGTCCACAGCCAGTGAGCACACCTCACCCACCACCAGCAGGTCGCCACCACACACCCCCTCCCAAACGTGGAAGGGGCCGTCCGAAGAGGAAACAGATCTCCCGGGAGGACTTCGCACGCTCCAGTCGCAAGTGAGGCAGCCAGCCAGCCTTCCGCCAGCCTTCCTTGACCAGCCACTGCATTGACTTGCTCTACGATCCCACTCCACACAGCCAGCTGGATGGCATGTGTGTGTTGGACTATGGACATAGAACCAGTGGGTACACCCTGATCATCACGCAGCCATGACCGACAGCTCATTGTCACTGCACGCACCACTTTTGTCATCACCTTACACACAATCACATGTCACAGTTTGTAATAAATGCACCTTTTTCACTAACTGCTGTTTGTGCCCTGTGTTTTATTTGTACGGAATACAACGGCCACCTTGGGCGGAAGGGCACCTGATGCGTGGCATGGCAATGGAATCCGGAGGGACCTGTAGGGACCTAGGGGTGGGAGACAGAACAGGAGCACATTCAATGAGTGTGTCACACACCCATCACACAGTACATGTCAACAACTACAAGCAATGTACACACATCGCACAGAGCAATAGGGCACAATGCCACAGTCACCAACAGTGGCATACTACCCTGGCCATGGAGCGTTGACACACTGCACGCAGTGAACATACGGCCACCCTGACACAGCACACACACACCTGCACAGATACAGACACATCATCCGTCGTACATGGACACTCACCGTCAAGTGAAGTAGCGGGCGATGAGCTGCTGGCGCACATTCCCAGCTTCCTCCTCTCCGCTGTCCACCTCACTCGAGCTGTCCTGGTCTGCGGGCTGGGGCCCTGGTTGATCTCCGTCATCCACAATGAGGGGGATCTGCTTCCGAATGGCCAGATTGTGCAGCATGCAGCACGCCACCACTATCTGGCACACCTTCTGTGGGGAGTACGCCAGTGCACCCCCGGTGCGGTCCAGGCACCTGAACCTGGACTTGAGGAGGCCAAAGGTACGCTCGACCACACGTCTGGTCCTCCCATGTGCCTCATTGTATCGATCGTCTGCTGGGGTGCGAGGATTCCTCAATGGACTGAGCAGCCATGCCCCATTCGGATACGCAGAGTCACCTGGGTGTGAGGGACACAGAGAACCGTAGCTATTCCAACTGGACAGGGGACAGCATCGCACAACCAGCACGCTACACCACTCCACATACTCACCGACAATACAGGCACGATCCTGTTGCAGATTGGCCATCAGTCGTGGCAAGATGCTGCTGCGCATTATGTGTGCATCATGTGCCGAGCCTGGAAACTTGGCACACACGTGGGTGATCACCATGTCCGCAAGGCACACCACTTGCACATTCAGGGAGTGCGTGTGCTTCCTGTTGCGGTACAGGTGCTCAGTGGCCTGTGGTGGAACAAGGCCAACATGAGTGCAGTCAATGGCTCCCACGACGTGTGGGATTCTGCCAAGGGCATAGAATGCACCCTTCACTGCCGCCAATTCACGAGCCCTGGGGAATCTGATGTACCTGTTCCGGTACAGCATCATGGCTGCCAGTACATCCCTCAGCACCTTGCTGAACATGGGCTGGGACATCCCTCCTCCACTGCCCACTGTGTGCTGGAATGACCCAGTGGCGAAGAAATGCCATGGCGGCCATCACCTTAGCCGTGGGGGTGACAGCAGTCGGATACACCCTGCGGGGACGGAGATGGGGCTCTAACATGGCACACAGTCGATGCAGAGTTGGCCTGTCCAGCCGAAACTTCCTGATTACCTCTGTATCGTCCATGTCCGCCAGCAATTGGTATGGGCGGTCAATGTTCGGTCTCCGCCTGGGTTAAATGGCAGAGGACACATGTCAAAGCAACACGGCACATAGCAATTTCGCATACACATCACTGACATGACTGAGCAAGCACATGAGCCACAGCCCAGCTGTCAAGCTGGGACGGCACGGCCACAATACACTTACACAGGTCTCCCAACAATGGCAATGGCAAGTGAGACATACCACTGCCATGTGCATGCACATGGGGATCTAGGCCCCAATGACTTGCGGGGCGTGCTGATGGGGACTGACTGCATATTCGTCAAGCGGCAACGCCACGGCAACATGAGTGTCTGCTGAGCATGGAACTGCTTCCGAGGCTGGATGAGTATGGCACACGACGACGACGATGTGGGCACGGGCTGAGCGGCCAATACAAGTGGGACCTGTGGCACGAGGGGATATGAGACAGTAGTAGGTGTCAGCACTGCACCCTATGTACAGCACTGTACGGATCACAGCTCCCGAAACATTGACTGGTGTCCACATTGACAGCCCCATGCCAAGACGGCTGTGTGCTTGCAGTCACACGTCACAGGTGAGAGGTTACATTGCACGTGCCAGGTGGCAGACGTACATAGTGGGAGCTGGCATGTGTGTGCATGTGTCTCCTGTTCAGGATCCACCAGATGGGCGCTGACTCTGTACTGACCATTGGACACAGCATGTTCCGTGGAAGGCTTGTGTGTGTGGGATGGTGGCACTGGATGTGCCTCCGTTGGGTGGGGGGCCATGCACAGGGCGGGTACGTCGATGATTGCGCATTGTTGGTCACGGTGGGTGCACCAACTAAGATGTGTTGCCCTGTGTTCGATTCCTATGTCCGCATGATGATGGACTGTGGATGTGGGCAGACTACACATTGGTCGATGTGCTGTCTATATGCATGTGCCTTCACACCAGGCACAGCTGCCCCTGCACATGTGACCCCTGCTGGACTCGCTGCTGGGTCTGTGGAGCTGATGCACCTTCTGCGCGTGGGCGGACAGCTCTCCTCACTTCCCTCATTGCGCATGTCATGTCTTTGCCGCAGGTGACATGGATCATGGAGGGCCCACATGTACGCGTGGGTAGGCTACACATGATTGTTCACTGGTCGCCACCCCCAGTCAGTGTTTCGAATGGGAAGGTTGTCGTGCTGGTGGTATGTTCGATGTGGCGGATGGGCGGGCCTAGGTGCGGGCTTACATTCCGGACATGGGGGTAGTTGGATTGGCGACTAGTTGCAGTACACACGGGACACGTCTCTTCCTTTCCACATCTGGGTCATCCCTTGTACTAACTGACAGTGATACAGTCATCTTCGCCCCAGCCCTCATGTCCTCCCTCGCCCCCCCAATATGCATGCTCACCTGCGAGGCTAGCGCTTGCACAGGCAGCCCCAAGCTCGCACCAGAGAGGGCAAGGAGTGTATGTGTGGGTCCAGTTGCACGAGTGGGCTGTCTCAGGGTATGATGTGTGGCGGGACGCCGTCCACCTGCGTGGTGCCCCAAATGGAGACCCGGCCTGCATGGACTATGCATCACAGTCTTCGCCTTCCGGATCCGCCACCTGCGACACCCAGTGGCTGTGGCTGCCCTTGCGGCCAGGCCGCGTCCGTCTGTGGCTGATGGCCCACACATTCACTCTTTGGCCTCTCTGGGGAGGGCTCGGGGTGGTGGCGCACGCGCTTGCACTTAGTCGCAATGGCATGTGGCGTGGTTGGTATGATGGGCAATGGATGGGATGGTGCGAGCCACCTCCCGTGACGTCAGTGCTGCTCGTGCTGTGGTGCGTCCCCCTACACTTCCATTTGACTTGTGCCATGCTAGACGTTGAGGTTCTATTGCCTGCGTGATATGACCAGGAGGAGCGCGAGGAGACCTCTCACACACCATGCTCCACTGCCATCCCGTGCCCTGTATCGCCTGTGCGGATTGACTATGTTGGGGTTGCACCTGGTCGACTGGGGCTGTGTGTGCCTTGTCAAGGGGCATGGCGGGCGCACAACAGGATCCAGCTTGTCCACAGAGGGTGGGCTGAGGTGCGCCTGGTACCGCTTTGTACGTGTGCCCGGCTGCTGTGCACACACGTGTTCACTCCCCCCGACAGGTGTCCTCTCACAATGCCCAGGGAAGCGGTGGTGTACTGTTCATGACCCCTCCCAACACGGCGTGCTCCAACTTGGCATGTGCGCATCTACCCGTCGCACCCACCCACCTGAGCACTGCGTCCATACGACTTCACACGACACATGTGTGTCTTCCACAGTAGTGCTACTCATTTGCGTTGACATCCAATACCAGTGGACTACATGGTCATGTCACGACTGCCGTGTACTTCACATACTCTCATCCTCTCTCATTCGTACTTGTGGAATGAGTCAGCGGAGACAGTTTTGGTTTCAAACATTATATTGAGTCTTCTGTCCTCTGTGATGCAGTATAGTGGACACTACTGGCAGCGGAATACATGTTGAGGATATACTGAGCATGATTACAAATGGGATAGGGTGTGGGGTTACATCTGCTTGGCCAAGGCTGTGCTAATGTACATTTACGTATAGCTGCGGAGCTGCGGACTTTGACACAGACGGTATACATGTAGCCTACCAGACCGCCTCGGCATCATGGGCACAGTCCATCTCAGTTCCATGTGACAGGTTTGCTGCGGTTGTTCCTCATGCACGCGTGCATGTGAGATGACATCAGGGCATGTGCTTGCGTGCATGCAGCGGCATGCCACTTGTTGTTGCACTGTGGTGGTTACTGGACATGTCACAGTCACTGGGGTCGTGTTGTTGTTGTATGCACTTGTCGTCCATGCAAAGGTCCTGGTATGGGATTCCCGGGGCGGGGGTGGGAGGGGTGCAGCACCCACAGACTCCAGGCGACCTATTCATGTCCACTGAGCGGTGTGTGTGTCCATGTGCGCTGGATCCATGTCGTGTCCTGGTTGTTCGTGCAGTTCCGTCCATGTGGGTGCGATGCACAGAGCCCATGCCACTGCCTCCCACGATGCATGCGGTGTTCCTGGATGTGATGGGGAACAGTGTGCATGTCCCGGTCATATCCGATGTCATGGCGATGTCGTTGATGGTGTGGTTACAGTTGCCGGTCGTTTGGTATGGCTGTTGTGGTGGTGACTGGCCAGTCCGTGCGGAAGCTGAGCATGGGTGCGGGGTTGGACTTCATAGGTCACTCGGGGAACCTGCGTTGTGGTCCGACGTATTTACAGGTTGTCAGGTATGCGATGCCGCCCAGCAGGGCTTCCATGTCATTGGTGGTGTACATGTTTGCCAGCCAATGAAGCAGCGGATGGTGGCTGTCAAGGTGTTGTTCGTAGGTTGTCCCTTGGAGGACCATGATGGGGCATGCTGGGTGACATTCGATGTAGCTGTTCTCGATGATCCGTTGTGTGGAGGCACAGTGGTTCCATTTCAGTGCGCGTGCGATGTTGGCCACATACGCCATGCCCCCATAGGCAGAGCAGGCCCTGTTGTGTGCGTCCAGAGGGAGGAGTAGTGGTAGCAGGTCCGCCTTCAGACATGCCGGGTTGGAGAGGCATATCTCGACGGGATGCTGGTAGGGACACCTCCGACAGTAGAAGACGGGCATGACGCAGCTGAACAATGTGATGCGGTAAGTCAGTCGGTAACTTACGTTCAGCAGGGACAGGAGATCGCATCCCAATGTATGTATCGTGTTGGTTTGGCACAGCTTGAGCTGTTCGGCGTAGTTGGGTAGGTGTGTTGCGGTTGCCATTTCGCAGCGGTTCGTAGAGGTGGCGTGCTCCGGCTGTGTGTGCAGTCTGCAATGTGCACGCTCCGGGGTTGCTGTGAGCTCTGTGTAGTCGTGGGGAGACAGGACTTGTGTTCTGTTGGCTTGTTTGGAGGACACGGGCCCTCTTCCCACATGCTTCTCAGACAGTTCAAGGTCAGTGCTGTGTGACTCCTTCCAATTAACTTGCATGTGGCCGACATGGGGGAGTGTTTTCTTCTTTCTTCCCCGTCCGTTGTGTGCTTCTGTGATATGCGCTATCTGCCCTGTGGTCGGTCTCCTCGGCATGCCTGTGTTGGTCTATTCTTGGACAATGGCTGTATTCACCGGCTTCTGCCGTAGGGCTGTGGTTTCGGTGTTGGAATGGAAGGTCATTCAGTGCTGTCTGCTCTCCCTTGTGTGGGCGGCAGGCTGCCTTTCCGCTCTGCGTTGGGCCTTGTGTGTGGATGTAATTCTTGGGCCACCTGTTGTCGGTCCCCGGGCTCTTTGGTGTTCCGTTTCATGTCTCTTGTTCATATGTGCAGGGTGGTATGGGTTTTTCAGTGTGGTACTGGCGTTCCTCTTCCCGAAGGGGCCCTGCTTCTCCTAGTTGGTGTTGCCGCCGCTGTGTGCTACGCCATGTTTGTTACACTGGGGTGTGTCCTGCAGTTGCGTGTCTTCACTGACATGTGTGCGTCGTTTGTGTGGCGTTGGGTGTTGTCCGTGAATTGGGCGTTGGGGACATGTCTGTGGCCGGCCTGTCACGTGTCATGTGCGTTCGGGGTGGGGCTGATGTGTGTGCTGCTTGGTTGTGTCCCTGTGTCTGTGTGCAACGCATGCATGGCGCTGCGGTTGGCCTCTGCGTTGTGCGCATAGTAGTGGCGGCGTCATCGGGCGCTTTGGGGCCGTGACGGGGTGGTTGGTTCCTAGTCCCAGGTGGTGTGTACACATGTGTTCTGCGATGTTACGATTTGGCCTGTGTGTCATATGTGGATGCGATGGTGGATGTGTAGTGTACACGCGCTGGTGGGGGTTGTCCGCTTTTCCGCCCTTGCACTGTGTGCGCTGTTTGCGTGCACTTGTTGTGTGTGTGCCTACCTGCGTCTCCGCGGTACGTTGCGTCCTTGGTGGTGCATCAGCAGAAGCATGGGAAGGGCCTGCAGTGCTGGATTCATGCCCGGGTGCCGCTTCTTCGTTGTCCGTGCTCTGCGTCCGTGTTTCCGCCTCTCTTTCACGTGCGGTGTCTCTTTGCCGTGGGAGCCGTTTGTTTGCGGCATCGTAATTTATGCGCCGGGCGGGACGTGTTTCGTCGGACGGTGTGTGTCAGTTGTGCTGCGCCGCTACGTGTGCGGGCGCACTTTGATGGCGGACGGTGTTGCTGGCTTGCCGGCGGTGTTTGGCCTGCTTTCGCATCGTGAATTGGGCGGGCGTGTGGACTGCTGCGTGCCGGCGGTAACTGGTGGTTTTTGCATCCGCCAGCACGGCGGTTGTGCTTCCGCCCGCCATCGTAATGGGCCCCTTAGTTTGCTTGCCCCACTTGCACTCGTCTTGGAGTGGGACCCCCATGCTGATTGTCGGTCTTCTGCCAAGTCAGCGCACCCTGAAAGGAACATGTTAAAGTCTCCCGAGACGATGTAGTTTAAAGTTGCCTCTTCGGTAATTTGCTTTGTTAGTTCGGCAACCAGGAGTTTTGCGCCAGTTTTTTTTGCGAGGGTGTAGATAGATATTAACAAGTATTAGCTGTTGATTGTCTTTGAGTCCTGCTATTTCCATCTGTATTGTCTTTATTCCGTTTGTTGGGGTGTTTTTACTTATTAGTTCCTTAACGGTCGTTATGGTTTTGATCGAGGCATATGTCGTAAGGCCTCCTTTCAAATGGCCAAATTTTGAACTTCTGGTTGCTGGGAGATGATATGCTTTGTAACCTTGTAGATGAAATGGGTCTTCCAGCCACGTTTCTTGGAGGAGAATTAGGTCGAATTGTTGGAGGTACGTCAGTAAGGCCTTATCCCAGGTTTTGGTTCCCATGCCATTTATATTCCAGGAGCATAGTTTTAGATTTGGAATATTTTTTTTCTGATCTGCTCTCTGTCATGGGTTCTTGGGTCTGGTGTTTATAGCTTTTGCTATCCAGGTCCAATCGTTTGAAATATCTTTTCCACTGTTGCCCCGTGAACTCAGGATGTTAGGGATGTTGCTCTCCATGGCCTCTACAGAGGTACTGCGTGCCCCCTTAAGCACAGAGTTAGTGGGCCCGGAACTTCTCTTATTGCTTGGCTTGCTGTCATTAGGCTCTTGTTGGTGTCGAAGTAGTGGTTCTGGATAACCGACTGCGTGATGAAACTTTAGTCGGATCCCCCAGGCTTCTAGTTGGTGCTCCTCCTTAAGAATTTTCTCCTCTATTTCCCAGGTTGCCCACGCTGTTTTTGTTACCTCTTGCTCCGACAGATGTTTAAACGTTTCAAATTCTACAGATACCAGGACTTGTGAACCAATCCCGGCCAGGTTGCTGATGGCAGTTAGTATTCGGAGAATGTTTCCTCTGTTTAGGATATCGCCCCGTCCTTTTGATTTATACTCTGGGATGAACAGAATTGTCTTGGACGTCTCCCGTCGGGAGTTGTTCGGAGGGGTTCCGCAGCGTGGGTCCATTTCTCTTCTCCCATCGTTAAGGGATGGCTGTTTTTCTGGTTCCGCTCTTACTGCTGTTTCAATACTTGGCTCTTTTTTCCTCTGCCATACGTTTAGGGTTTGCTGTGTATCTGGTCCCGTTCTATTTGCTATTTCCACTTTTAGTTTGACGTCCGCTGTTTCTACTGGTTTGGTGGGCGCCTTGACGATTGCTGTTATCGCAGGGGCGGCTCCCCTTACTGTTGCCGTTGTTGGTTTATTTTCCACCTGTTCAATTAAGTTGGTGATTTCTGGATGTTTATATTCACCTAAACATGCCTTTCCTACATGTTCTGTCCCTGTTGGACGGGGTGTGCCGGTGGTAATCAGCTCAGACTGTGGGTTTAGTGGCTCTCCACTTACTCTTTGTTCTGACTGGTGTCCGCTCGGGGTTTTTGTTGCTACTTGAAAGAAAGATCTTATGGATGGGTTTTTGTTCCTCCCTTTTCGCCTCTGTTTCCTGCGTTGTTTGGCCGATTGCCACTTGTTCTGCGATGCGTCCCCTTCGTCTGATTGGCTTGTCTGCATGTTGCAGCTGCCAGAGTTCTGCTCAACCCGTTGTTGTTGGAGATCTTCTAAGGGCTCTGGGGGGCCAAAGCCCGGATGCTTGCTCTCATTAACTCTACCACGAGTCCCTAGTTCCTCTTGTTGTTCCGACTCGGGTGCCACTTCTACTCCTGGCCGCAGATCTTTTCTAGCCACCATGGAGGAAGCGACCGGGGCATTGTCATTCTTGTCGGGTTTGGTCCGCTCTTTTTGGTCCTGGTCGGGCAGTACCATATCTTTTAAGAGCTCACTTGTTTGTTTGCTTTTGTTAGGTTTGAATTTGCCACTATTTGTTGTGTTGTTTGCATTTGTGTTTTTTAGGTCCGTAAGGAGATCACCCATCACTGCAGGTAGTGTTGCAAGATTGTCGATAATTAGATGGCAGGTGCAGCTCGGAGGGATTATTGACGTTTCAGTTTGGGCTCTTTTAATGAAGTTGTTCAGTTCCGACAGCTTACTATCGATGCTTGTAACATGCAGTTGAGAAGGGTGAGTTGAAGGTCCATCTTGTCCGAGTGATATTCCATGGCCTTTGTTGAAAGTTGCATGGTGTTTAGGAGGGCTGCCCATATTTTGTTCCCTCCGATTGGCGTTTCCTCTATCGGCTCCCATGTCGCACTTCCTGTGTCATGAAGTGTTGTGTCGCCTTTGTTCTCACAGGAGTATGTGGTGACCAGGTTTTCCCATTCTTCAGTCGTGAGGAAGGAAGTGCTGCTGGCTGCGCGATTTGGGGTCTCTTCCAGGGTCTCTTCTTGTTCATCCCCAGCCTTCGCTATTCTGCTGCCTGAAGTAATGGGCACAAGTTCTGACTGTGGTCCGGAGAGAGTTGGAGTTATCGACTTGGTGTTGATGTCGATGTTATTTGATGCCTTTCCCTGGTCCCCGCTATACTGCGGTGTTACTTTGGTTCTTTCGTTGGTATAATCGGGAGCTGTGGCGTCCGAACTCAGTTGTAGGTTCTTTACTTCCACTAGTTTGGTTGGTAGTTTATCTGAAGTAGTGATGGCTGCAATGCCTGCCGAGGTTGTTTCGGAGGTGAGTGAAAAAGCTTTTGACTCCAAAAGTGCTGCAGTTGCATGAGTTGTTGCGCACTGGCGGGTCCGTATTTTAATATCTGGCTCCAGTGGTATTCTTGATGATATTCTTAGAGCCTCCGCAAGGGTAGAGGTAGGCGGGTTTCCTGTGGGCTGACTTTTTCCTTGTTTCATTTTCCAATGTGTTCATCAATGTGCTTGTCATTTTGCTGATCTTTCCATTCTGTTGCTTGCGCCCCCTCCTGATCTGATTTTTCTTTTTTTGCTTCGTCGGTTTTTGTACTGGATAGTGTTCCACCGCTGCCTCCTAGTGCAAATTTGGCCGGTGTGCCCTTGCCTATTGGAGTTTCTATTTCTGGATGTAATGGAGAAGGGAGGCCCAATTGCTTGTTAATGCTGAGGTTCAGCACTGCCCCAGCGTCTTTCACGAATGAAACTTTGGAGTATATTTTGGGTTGAAAATAGTTTTTATGAGGATTCACTGGTGACGGCGTTGGTCTATCCATTACCCCATCTATGTCCACCAGTGTACCAGAATCCTTGTGGGCTGCTGTATCCACTGAGGCCAGCGTTATAGATGTAGTAGCCTGACTTTTGGTTGGTTCTCTTAAAATCTTATGTTTCCTTTTCCTGTTATTGATAACATTTGTAACAGACCTCCTTTCTTTGCCGGATCTCATGTTCGTCTGTTTGTCGCAATATGGTGTTGTTATGGTATTGTTGTGGTATTGTTATTGTTGTTGTTGCTGTTGATTATAATTGGTACTGTTGGTACTGTTAGTGCTGTTAGTACTGTTAGTACTGTTGGTGTTGCGCCGGGACAAAGTGCTCTGGCAGATTTATCTAAACTGACGCCCCCTCTGATACTAAGAGGTGATGCCAAACCTGACCTGCCAAGCCTGACCGGAACTTTGGGGGACAGGGGACAGGGGTCGTGGGGACGGGGGGCAACAGGCTGCTGACTGTGGCTGACTTTGGCCGATTGCAGCAATATGAGTACCTATTGTGGTGGCGGCTAATGAAGGATGAGAATGGGGTGAGATTGGAGAGGTAGGCAGCCTCTTGCCACCCTTGAGCGCTGCCCTCCTTGGGGGCCGCCTTTGGGACTGCCCGAAATGCCCTTAATGTCCTTAATGTAGAAGCCGGAGTTCAGTCAAAGTACTGGTTAACTTGGTTGCTTGGTTGTTTTCTATAGTTCAGCTTGTGATCAATGCATCCCCGCTAATAGAACAAGCTAAATTCAATATAGAACACTACTGTAGAAGCAAAATCCAGCATCAAAAAAAAAAAAAGAAACAACGTTGCTAGGATGCATTTCTTTACACTCTTCTGGCAATGGTCTTTACTGCGAGCTGGAGCGCTGGAGCGCTGGAGCGCTGGAGTGCCGGAACGAGCAGGGCACACGAGGGCGCCACAAGCCGCACCCGACCTAGTCGGGCCGCCTCCGTGGTCTCACCCCCAGGCTCGCACTTCGCAGCCGCTCTCTACTCGCTGCTGGGGCTCTGGGTCTGCCGGTTCGGGCTCCCACCTGATTTCGGTGTGTTTCGGTGGTGGCTTGTGACGCTGCCCCTGCACTCTGCCGCACCGCCTCTCAGCTCCGCTCCGGGCTGCCTGACTTCCGCCTCACACGCCTGACTTCCGCTTTGCCTCAGACTCGTAGCCAGAATTCTATGGGCAACCTGTCTGGTTGGCTCACTAGCTTCAGTCAGTTTTGGAGTACATATCTAAGTGAGTGTATCTGTCCATCTGTGGGTGTGTCAATTGATATCTAAGTAACTATATTGGTAATTGAGTGGCTCTTTTAGTAACTCTATAGGTCTGTAAATCTGTATTCAAGTGGCTGAATGGATAGCTTACAGGCTGTGTTAGTGAGTGTTGGGGTATGTAACTGTGTGTGCAACTGGTTCTGTTACTGCTGGATACATAAGTGCTGTATTAGTGTGTGAGTGAATGTCTAAGTCCCTCTGTCGCTGTCTGACTGTGTGTTAGTGGTGCTATGCTTTTGTAAATAAGTATGTGAGTTGCAGTGTGGTTAGGACACTGGATGTACAACGGGGCATATGTTTATGTGTATGTAACTCACTAAAACATCAAAATACATGTCTTACTTTTAAGCATATAGCACCCTGCCCTATGGCCTACTTTACGAGTGACTTATATATAGTAGAAGGGGAGGTTAAGTATTGCAAAGCTGTTTTAAATGCCAAGTCAACCTGGCAGTAACACTGCACACACAGGGTCTGCAGTAGCAGCCTGATACATATTTAAAGGGCTACTTATCTGAATGGCTGACTTGGTTATGTCAGTACTTGAGCAGATAGCTGAGTGAGTGTATCAGCCACTCTATGGGTGTCACTGGATGTACAGCAACTATGCCACTCTGTGACTGGCTGTCTTAGTAACTCCATGGGTCTATAAATGTGTATGTAATTGGCTGTATGGATTGCTTACTGGCTGTGTTAGTAAGTGTTTGGGTATGTACTTGTGTGTGCAACTGCCTCTGTTACTGCTGGATATATAAATGGTGTGTCAGTGTGTGAGTGAATGTGTATCTGCTTCTTTCACTGTCTGACTCAGCATGTGAGTGGCTCTATGCTTTTGTAAATATGTATGTGAGTTGCAGTATGGGTGGGATACTGGATGTATAACTGGGTGTATGTGTCTGTTAGTGTGCATGTACCTCACTAAAATTTCAAAGTATATGTCTTACCTTTTAAGCATATAGTACCCTGCCCTATGACCTACATACAGCCTACTTCACAGGTAACTTATATGTCATAGAAGGGAGTGTAAGGCTTGGCAAAGGGGTTTTAAAAGTGCAGTCAACCTGACAGTAAAACTGCACACCCAGACATGTTTAAAAAGCTACTTGTCTGGATGGCTGACTTGGTTGTGTCAGTACTTGAGAAATTATGTGAGTGAGTGTATCAGTCCCTCTATGGGTGTGTCACCAGATGTCACCAGATGTGCAAGCAACTATGCTGCTATGTGACTACCTGTCTTAGTAACTCTATGAGTCTGTAAATCTGTATTCAAGTGGCTGTATTGATAGCTTACTGGTGGTGTTAGTGAGTGTTGGGGTATATAACTGTGTGTGCAACTGGCTCTGTTACTGATGAATACATAAGTGCTATGTCAGTGTGTGAGTGAATTCCTAAGTCCCTCTGTCACTGTTTGACTGGGTGTGCTAGTGGCTCTATGCTTGTGCAAATACATATGTAAGTTGCAGTATGGTTGAGAGACTGGATGTATAACAGGGCGCATGTATCTGTAAGTGTGAATGTAACTCACTAAAACTTCAAAGTACATGTCTTACCTTTTAAGCATATATTATCCTGCCCTATGACCTACCCATGGCCTACTTTACGGGTGGACTTATATGTAGTAGAAGGGGAGTTTAAGGCTTAGCAGGGGGGTTTTAAATGTGAATCCGACCCGGCAGTAAAACTGCACACGCAGACTCTGCAGTATTGGGCCCAAGACATTTTTAAAGGGCCACCTGTCTGCATGGGTGACTTGGTTGTGTCAGTACTTGAGAACATATGTGAGTGAGTGCATCAGTCCCTCTATGGGTTTGTCACTGGATGTGCAGCAACTATACCGCTATGTGACTGGCTGTCTTAGTAACTCTATGGGTCTGTAAATATGTATGCAAGTGGATGTATGGATAGCTTACTAGCTGTGTTAGTAAGTATTGGGGTAAGTAACTGTGTGTGCAACTGGCTCTGTTACTACTGGATACATAAATGGTGTGTCAGTGTGTGAATGAATGTCTAGGAGCCTCTGTCACTGTCTGACTGGCTGTGTCAGTGGCTCAATGCTATTGTAAATATGTATGTGAGTTGAGTATAGGTGGGAGACTGGATGTATAATTGGACGTATGTGTCTGTAAGTGTGCACGTAACTCTGAAATTTAAAAGTACGTCTTACCTTTAAGCATATAGTACCCTGCCCTATGACCTACTTACAGCCTTCTTTACGTGTGGCTTCTATGTAGTAGAAGTGGGGGTTTAAGGCTTGCAAAGGGGTTTTAAAGGCCAAATTGACCTGGCAGTAACACTGCACACACAGGCTCTGCAGTAGCAGGCCTCAGACCTGTTTAAAGGCTACTTATGTGGATGGCTGAATTGGTTGTGTCAGTAGTTGAGTACATATCTGAGTGAGTGTGTCAGTGCATCTGTGGGTGTGTCAGTGGATGATTAAGTAACTATATTGGTATTAGAGTGGCTCTCAGTAACTCTATGGGTCTGTAAATCTGTGTTCAAGTTCCTGTATAGATAGCTTACTGGCTGTGTTAATTAGTGTTGGGGTAACATTTTCTGTATGAGTGTCTCACTGGATCTCTAAGTAATAATGTTGCTCTCTTAGAAACTGTATGGGCCTTTAAATGTGTATGCTAGTAGCTGTATGGATTCATTACTGGCTGTATTAATAACTCTTGGTGTGTGTAACTGTGTGTGCGAGTGCCTCTTTTAGTACTGAATACATAATTGCTGTATGGGTGAGTGAGTGGATGTGTAAGTGCCTCTGTCTGTGTCTAACTAGGTGTGTGAGTGCCTCTATGCTTTTGGAAATAGGTTTATGAGTTCCAGTATTGGGTGGGAGACTGGATTTATAACTGGACATGAGTCTCCAACTGCACATGTAACTCACTGAAACATCAAAGTATATGTCTTACATTTTTAATCAGATAGCACCCTGGTCAATCAGCAACATATGGCCTATCTCAGGGGTGACTTATATCCAGACAAAGAGAAGTTTAAAGCTTGGCAAGGGGTTTTAAATGTCAAGTCAGCCTAACAGTAAAACTGCACATGCACCCTCCACAGTAGCAGGTCCAAGACATGTTCAAAGGTCTACTTGTCTTGATGGGTGACTAGGAGTGTCATTACTTGAGTACATATCTCAGTGAGTGTCACTCTCTCTGTAGGTGTGTCAATGGAAGTGTAAGTAACTATGTCAGTGTATGACTGCCTCTCTTAGTAACTATATGGTTCTGTAAATGTGTAGTAGCAGTATGGATTCCTTACTGTTTGTGTTAGTGAGTGTTGGCACATGTAACTGTGTGTACAACTGGCTCTGTTACTCCTAGATACATAACTTCTATGTAGGTGTATCACTAAATGTGTAGCTGCCTCTGTCGCTGTCTGATAGCGTGAGTGGCTGTATGGTTTTGTGAATAGATAACTCAATAAATGCATAGATTAATGAGTGGATGTTTAACTGAGTATATTGCTCTCTAACTGTGGGCCTCCTTTACAATCTTTTGACGTAGGACAGCACTGCAAGCCTACCTGCTGTGCTGCCCTACATCAAAAGAAAAGGGCAGGAATGCACCGTATCTATCAGATACGGCGCATTCCTATGCTTTCCCCCGGCTCTGCGCGCACAAGTGGCTGCCACGTACCATGATTTGAGGGTGTCTGCGTTTTAGGGGTGATTTTTTTGTGCAGGAAGGGACACTTCAATGGATGCAATTTTGCCTTTCAATGAGTGCTGCAAAATGCACCTCACATAGAAAGAGGAAAAAATGAGGAGAAATAATGTTATTTCTCATCGTTGCGCCTCCCCTATGCCACCCCTTGGGGAGGTGTAGGTCTTTTGACGCATTCCCAAGTGTAAGAAATCTCATAAATCTGGGAATTTGTCAAATGCCCTGGGTGTTATGTGGGAGCACCCAAAAGTAATGCCCATGGCACACTTCCCTAACACAGGGTGAGGCAACCCAGCGAATTGCGCTGCATTTCCTCAGTAAATGTAATAAAACAAGAGCTTAAGACTTGCCAAGACGTTATAAATGTCAATTCAACATAGCAGTCTAACCTGAAGACACGGGTTCTGGACAAGCATGCCTCATACAAGGTGTACTTCTCTGGTTTGCTCAATCAGACGTACAACATATTTAGGAGACAAACACATTCACGTCACCACTATCTACCACTAATAAACTTTTCACTGACCAAATTCCAACTGAACAACTCAGGGGCTTATTTATAAGCCCTTTGCGCCGCCGGTCCATCACTTTTTGCTACGCTCTACAGGCGCAGGGGCCTGCTCCATATTTACCAGGCAGCACTAAACACTAAGCCACTTTTTTTGGCTTAATGCTGCCTTGTAAATATCGTTCCCTTTAACGAAGTTTTCTGTGTTAAAGGGGCGTGCAGGGGGTTTGCTGGGCGCGTCCCCAGCAACATCCATGGCTTTTTGACACTGCCCCAGATTTACAAGAAATCGTAACTCTGAGGCAGCGCCAAAAACGTACGCTTCCCCAGGGGAGGTGTAAGGGAGGCACAACGAGGAGAAATACCTTTATTTCTCCTCGTTTTTCCTTTTTCTATGTGTGGTGCATTCTGCAGCACACATAGAAAGAGAAAAAAGTATCTTGTGATTGTTTTGTGCAGGAAGGTTTCCCTTCCTGCACAAAAACAATCATCCCCGCAATGCAGGTACCCTTACACCATGGTGCAAAGGGGCCTGCATTGGCGCATGGCAGCCCATTGTGCGTCAGTACAGAGTAAAAGGACAGGAATGCGACGTATCTGATAGATACAGCACATTCCTGCCCTTTTCTTTTGCCATAGGGCAGCGCAGCAGGAATGCCTGCAGCACTGCCCTATGGCAAAAACTCATGAATGAGGACCTCAGTTGATAACTACATTTGTTAATGACGGTTTCATTGTGCAAATGGCTATATAACACATTGTATACATGCATATATCAGTTACTGTTGAAATAGGTGTCCACTCCCGTCAGCTTTTCACTTTATATATGATTGAGTATATCGGTGCCTATTTGGGTTTGTTAGAGGATATATAAGTACAATTCATACTTTCTTTCATTTAACATGCACTAATAACTCTATATATATGTATATATGTGTGTGTGTGTGTGTGTGTGCGTGCGTGCGTGTGTGTGTGTGTGTGTGTGTGTGTGTGTGTGTAAAATCGCTTTGTTGTTCTCCAATTTTTAACACACTTTTTCTTGAAATTCCTTATAACGCAAAATGATAAGTACTACTTGCATACTACTTGCATAATTGCAGTAGAAAAGAACCGGTAATGGCAATCTTTCCCACTCGTTTTCCAATGATAATGATGTACTTAGCAAATCATAACCTTCCTTTAATTTCTTTCTTTTGTTATTCCACTGGTGAATGGTCAGTTTTTTTAACCCTTTCTTAGAGCTTAATTATGAGTCTGGTTGCCCACGGACTGCCAGACTCGTTGGGGCACGGCAGTCTCCCAACCGCCCTAATATGATTAGGGCTATCAGACAGCTATTGTCCCGCTGCAGCCGCCAGGGAACCGTTGCTCCCTGGCAGTGTTGTGGAGGTCAGGAGACATTATTATGCTTGACGGAACTGCTGCGTCCTGCCAAGCATATTAGGAGTTTCCTCTCCACCATGGTTTTCATGGCGGTTCCTCCTCCATGAAAACCCTGGCAGAGAGGAAACAAAGGGGGCCCTACAGAGCCCCTTTGTGCCTCTGCACCCTGGGGTGCATGCAGGGGGGCACAACATGTGCCCCCCTGTGTGCATGCAACCCAGTTCCTGCACCGCATGGACTTTTCAGTCCATGCTGTGCAGGAACTGTTTTTGGCGTTACCATTGCGGTGCCCATTTTTAGAGGCACTGCCATTGGAACGCCAAAAAGAATCCCTCCAGACAGGAGGAAACTCCTAATCTGGCGGGTGGCCTGACCACGGCTTTGGCAGTCCGGGGGCGGGGCGCACTCGGCGCCACACTGCCAAAGTCGTAATCAGGCCCTTAGTCTCCTCTTAAGAAGCCCAATCTGGCAGTGCTTGTGGCCGGATTTGCAATTTCGTTGAAACGCTTAGCGGGGACCCCGTATAATTTCGTGACAGATTCGTGAATTTCAACGAGGGTCCATTAAAGCATTTAAGATTATACTAGCATAACTTTGCATCCACATTTTACTTCATTTGATAGTAGTGATTTAGAAACAATAATTTCAAAATAATTAATATGTCTAAACCTACCCTCCTTTCAACTTTGAAAGTACAATCTATTTACAGCCCTTCCTTTCACACTGTTTTAGTTCAGTTTCCATAACAACCTCCTTTGGTACACTCTATTGTACCAGTAGGTTAATAGTTCACTGCACTTCCTGTTAGCAGCATACTATCTTCCAGATGAACAGTAGCAGATGCGATTGTCTGTTTGGAAATGTAAGCATATCGAAAACAGCATGACTTTTCTTAACTTTATCCCTAGCCAATCACAGATATACTTACTTTTCCTTTAAAATTACTACCTAATTTTAGCTACCACTATATTTACACCATCCAATCAAATATGTCCTTTTTTTAAACCAGGTTCTGTCCTCCATTTTAACTGCCTTTCATTTTGAAAATGGCCTTGTTCAGCTCCAGCCTTCTCCTGTGTGCTACTCCTCCTTGCCTTCAAAATCGTTAGAGTGTGGGTCATAGCTTTGTGTTTTGGGCCAGAGAGTGTGCTAGAAAGAGTGCCATTAACAGTGACTTGGGTTTGCCGAATGTGGGCATTTCTTAGGCTCGCCAGGGAGGGTTAAAGTGGAATCAATTGCTGCCACTGGATTCAAGCTAGCCTGGCTGATGAGTGATAATACCCCGAAACCGGCCCAGGATGTTTGTTTACAGTCCAGGGAGGACCTGGCCTGACAGTTCAGGCTGGACTGTTCCCATGGGGAGCAGGGTCAAGACTGATTTGCATATGGCTGGGTCCAAACTGGGGTGGCATGGTGAGAAAAAGAATGATGGATTCAACCCAGATCTCTTGAATGGGGGTGAGTGTTTGAAAAGTTTCAGCACTCCGTCCATCATCTTGTTGTGCTTGCTATGTTTGCCCTAAGTGGCCAAGGGTATGCCCAGATGTGGGTCCCTTGCTCACTGTGCCACTGGGTTCAAGATAGTCTGGCTGATGAGGGGTGATACCCAGAAACCGGTCCCAGGGTGCTTGTATCCGGTTCACGTAGGGCCTGGCCTGGTAGTTGGGCTGGAAACTTTGCATGAGGAGCAGGATCAAGACTGATTTGCATATGGCTGGGTCCAAACTGGGGTGGCATGGTGAGCCAAAGAACAATGGATTTAACCCAGATCTCTTGAGTGGGGATGAGTGTTTGAAAGGTTTTAGCACTCCATCCATCATCTTGTACTGTTTCCCAATGGTTAAAATCATTGCGGATTGCCAACATGCTGACCCCATGATTGTACACTGTGGTGGCAATGACGTAGGCACACTTACTGGAGTAGGACTGGAAATCCTAATGAAGAATACCTTTACTCAATTAATGACACTTTTCCCTCAAACTGCCTAGGTGGTCTCCCACATTGCCAAAGGCAGAAATGGAAGTGGTTTAACACATTCTTTCCACAGATAGACAAAGCCAGGAAGCATGTGAATGAAACTGTTTCTGCATTCCTCAGAGACCATAACATGGGCTCCATCTACAACAACAATTTACGCTTTGACATGGAAGTATATATATATATATATATATATGTGAAAGTGTTCACTTCACAGACAAAGGCAGCACGCTGTTCCTTAACAACTTAAAACACTGCACCCTGTTTCATGTGTAGTTATAATCTACACACAATAGACACGAAGGGTCTTTCAGAGCCACCCCTTTTTCCAAACACTGCTTCATTTCTTGTTAAAGCCCTTTTTTACTAATTTTCTTAATTCACGAATATGTTGCGAATTTGCAAAGCAGAAGCACACATTCAAAACACAACACCACATTTACAATTCAAAACTCTGCTTTGACTCTGTACACCTGTCAATGGCTCTGTGAGTAGCTCTCTGAGTATCTAAGTTTGGATGTATGTCGGCACAGCAGTCTATCATTTGCTCTGTGAGTGGAAGCAGGAATCTCTGAGTGGGTGTATGAGTGTCTCATTCGGTCTGTGACCGGATGCATATGTTTCTGAGTGGGTCTGTGAGTGGATGCATGGCTGAGTGAGTCTGTGAGTCAGTGCATGGGTCTCTGAATCGGTCTGAGAGTGAGTGTTGGAATGTCTGAGTGGATCTGTGAGTGGATACATGAATGTCTGAGTGAATCTGTGAGCGGGTGTGTGTGTCTGAGTGGGTCTATGGCTGGGTGCATGAGTCTATGAGTGGGCCTGTGAGTGGGTGTGTGAGTCTATGAATGAGTTTGTGAGTGGGTGTGTGAGTCTCTGAGTGGTTTGTGAGTGAGAGCATGAGTGTCTGACATGGTCTGTGAGTGGGTGCATGAGTGTCTCACTGTGTTTATGAGTAGCTGCATGGTTCTCTCAATGGGTCTGTGGGTCAGTGCATGAGTGACTGAGTGGGTCTGTGAGTCAGTCCATGAGTCTCTGAGTGGGTATGTGACTGTATGCATGAGTGACTGAGTGGCTCTGTGAGTGGGTGCAAATGTCTCTGAGTAGATCTATGAGTGGGCGTATGACTGTCTGAGTGGATCTGAGTCAGTGCATGAGTCTCTCACTGGGTCTGTTAGTGGGTGTATGAGTGTCAGAATGCATTTCTGAGTGGGTGCATGAGTGTCTGAGTGGCTCTCTGAGTACATTCATGAGTGTTTCAGTGGCTCTGTGAGTGGGGGCATGAGTGTCTGACAGGGTCTGTGAGTCAGTGCATGACTGTCTGAGTCAATTTGTGAGTCAGTACATGAGTCTCTCAGTGGGTCTGTGAGTGGGTGCATGAGTGTCTGAGTGAGTCAGTGTGTGGGTGCATGACTGTCTGACTGGGTCTGTGACTGGGTGTATATGTCACTGAGTTGGTCTGTGAGTGAGTTTATGAGTGTCTGAGTGGCTCTGTGAGTGAGTTCATGAGTTTCTGAGTGGGACTGTAAGTGGGTGTATGAGTGTCTGAGTGAGTGTGTAGGTATCTGAGTGGGTCTGTTATTGGGTGCATGAGTGTTTGAGTGGATCTGTGAGTAGGTGCATGACTGTCTGAGTGGGTCAGTGACTGGATGCGTATGTCTCTGAGTAGGCTTGTGAGTGAGAGCATGAGTGCCTGAGTAGGTCTATGTGTGTGTGAGTGCCTGAGTGGGTCTGTGAGTGAGTGTGTGTGTCTGAGTGACTCTGTGAGTAAGTAAATCAGTGTCTGAGTGGGTCTGTAAGTGGGTGCATAAGTGTCTGAGTGGGTGTGTAAGTATCTGAGTGGGCCTGTGAGTAGGTGTGTGAAGGTCTGAGTGGGTGTGTGAGTGTGTACATGAGTGTCTGAGTAGGTCTTTAAGTGGGTGCATGAGTCTCTGACTGGGTCAGTGAGTGGGTGCATGAGTCTCTGATTGGGTCTGAGAGTGGGTGCGTGAGTGTCTGATTGGGTCTGTGACTCATTGCATATGTCTCTGAGTGGGTCTGTGAGTGGGTGCATGTGCCTCAGAGTGGGTTTGTGAGTGAATGCATAAGTGTCTGAGTGGATCTATGAGTGGATGCATGTCTGTGTGGGTTTGTGGGTGAGTGGGTGCATGTGTCTGTAAGTGGGTCTGTGAATGTTTACATGAGCGTCTGTGTGAATGCATTTTTTAAAATTTATCAGTGATATTTGTGAATCAGCAGCGATATTACATGGGAAGGCTGTGCTGAGCATCACAATGGATTTGCACATATCTCACGTGGAAATAAACTGGTTTTCGACATCTTATGCGCATGAGGGGTCCCTCAAAGACCCCTATATTCCACCAATAGGCTCATGGTACCTCTACCCTGACCCCTTCTGTAACTTCCACTATTTATTTTTCACCCAGGAACTGTGTCCCATTACCACAACTTACTACAAAGGTGGCAGCCAGTCAATCACAGCTTTGCTATTGACGTATGGATTCATGAAGTGTTGCGAACTATTCGCACCTCTATATATACAAATTTGGTTTCTTTTAATAACACTAAAACTACTGAACATATTTACACCAAATAACAAAAAGCGCTCTTTCTGGACCAAAATCTAGCTTTCTGCCAAATTTGGTGTAATTTCCTCCAGCGGCTCAGGCTGTAGTCATGTTCAAAATCCCTATTGGAATTAACATGTGAAACACACTTTTTTTGCTCCCCCTTTTTCTCAGACCCCGCTTGACGGATCACCTCGAAACTTACCATGCACAACGAGAAACAGCAGAGCACTTTTTGGGGAAAATTTCAGGAAGATTTGACAAAGTTATAGGCAGGTCAAAAAACACTTTTCCTATGGAATCTAGGTCCTAACTATAACTACCTACTGGTGACTGCCAGTAGGAAATATATATATGAATACTGAAACCTGAATACTGAAAAAACCAAAGGTTACAGGGACATTATAGTTAGGCTCAGGTTTCACTCATATAAAATCTGTGAAATTCAGCAGTTATAGCTGCCTGAGCTAACTATAACTTGCGCCCTGCAATGCACTGCTTATGACCTCACATATTACATCACTCATTACATGGTCAGTGACATCACTGATGACATCTCAAATGACATCACTGATGACATCATCGACAGAAGTGACTGACGCACCAACTCACACCCCCATACAACCTTTAATACACCCACTCCAACTTCCATTGAAGTTCATTGAATTTCTAAGTTCTTTTTTATTCCATTTCCTAACTATAACATCCCTGTAACCTTTGTTTTTTTTAGTGAATTTCTAAGGTTTTTCAAATGCTAAATCCTAACTATGACGCCCCTGTAACCTTTGGTTCAGTGAACGTCTATGGTTTTTTAAGTAGTAATGGCGTTTGCAGAGTGGTGGAGAAAGGGGGCAGGGCCTCTGACCAGCTCTCAGACATCCTGCTGTGTAGGACTTACAGAAAGTACCAGGAGAGTTTCTTGGCACCAAGATCCCTCAGCATCCAAGAAGACTTCATTCCTCAACCAGTAGTGCACCAGTAGTGCACCAGTAGTGCACCAAGATAGGGGTTGTGGCCTCCAAAGAGCTCTTAGCAATCCCGCTGTGTGGGACTTACTGGAGGTAATAGGAGGAGTTGTTTGCCGCCAAGGACCCTCAGCAGCCAAGGGGACTTCATCCCCCAACTAGCAGTGCACCAGGAGGCATGTTTGCAGAGTGGTAGAGAAAGGGGGCAGGGCTACAAAGACCTCTCAGCAATCCCTCAATGTGGGACTTACTGAAGGTAACAGGAGGAGTAGTTGCCCCACAAAGACATCCTTGGGGGCCAACAACTCCTGTTTCCTCCAGTAAGTCCCACACAGCGCGATTGCTTAGTGGTCTTCGGAGCCCGCGCCCCCTTTCTCTGCCACTCTGCAAACACACCTCCTGGCGCAGTGATGGTTAGGGGTAAACTCCACTCAGCCCCCGCATATTTTACACATGCCCCGGGGAGGTGGCTGTCCCCAGGGAGGTTGCTGTCCCCAGGGCTTTCATAAGCCCTAGAAGGAGGCCCTTGTGTGCCCACTCCTATTTTTATTATATGCCCTGGGCCTGGCCCATCAGGGAGTTATTTAAAAGCAAGCGCAGGAGTCCACGCTAGCTTTATTTAATTTTTTTTTTGCGAATTTGCAAATATCGCAATTTTGCTCCATTTTTTTTAAATGCATTTTTTTCCTACCCTGCCCCCTTTTCTTTTTTTAAAAATATTTTTGGGGGGGACTCGGTGAAGCCGAGTCCCAAGATGGCTGCCAGCACTTCCTGGCTGAAGTGTTGGCAGCTAATCAGAGCTGTGCATTTCTCTGTACGAGCTAGTCTTTTTTCGCGAAGGCTTCGCGACCACTGTTATTAGTATAACGCGCTCACCTGGATCCTGCCACAGCCGTGAGGGGAACGGCTTGTTTGCATTTCTTCCAGCTCCCTGTCAGCCGTGAGGAGAACGGCTTGTCTTCACGGAGCCTTGGGGTCCAGCCGTGAGGGGAACGGCTCAGGGACCACAACTTCCAGCAGGCAGTGCTGGACGCCCGCTGACGCCGTCATCACTGCGCCCTGAGGCGTGACAAAAGGCGAGCCGGCCTCCCGCAGCGCGGGACGCGCTCACCTGGATCCTGCCACAGCCGTGAGGGGAACGGCTTGTTTGCATTTCTTCCAGCTCCCTGTCAGCCGTGAGGAGAACGGCTTGTCTTCACGGAGCCTTGGGGTCCAGCCGTGAGGGGAACGGCTCAGGGACCACAACTTCCAGCAGGCAGTGCTGGACGCCCGCTGACGCCGTCATCACTGCGCCCGGAGGCGCGACAAAAGGCGAGCCGGCCTCCTGCAGCGCGGGATGCGCGCGGGCAAAGCCTGGGCCAAGGGCGGGCCCGTCTGCGCCCGTCAGCGTCAGGAAGAGGCGGGGCGGGGCCCATTCCCTTCGCAGTGTGCTCGGGTGTGGAAAGGCAGGGAAAACATCCTTGGATATTGAACTACAATTGGTATTGTATGTGTAATGCAAGTGTAATGTTTCGTATCTGTGCCCAACGTTAGATGAGTAACTGAGTAAGGTTGACCGACCGGAGGAGGAACAGGGGAAAATAGGGGTTAACTGGGTGGTGCTTAATTTATTTTAGCACACTTGCAACGCTGTACTATTTTTCACAATCCGTACAGCGCACCACATAACATAATTCTGTAGTTAACAGAGCTGTAGTACAGTGGAAATGGGGAAGAGGAAGAGTCATGACAAGGCCCAGGGTTTGGATAACTCTAAAAAGAAAAAGAAGTCAATGGGGGCAGTCTGTCATGACACCATGGATTGTATTGAGCAAATTTTAATAGAATGTCAGACAATTGTGGAGCAGGATTCCCCACTCCTACAAATTAGTGAAAGTAATGACAACAATCCAGTTGAGCCCCAGGATGAAAATAGTGGAGATCCTACAGCCCCGGTAGCCCCTAAAGTTAGCAACCCTAACGTTTTGCAAGGGGAATCCCAAGCTAAACGCATTCCCCGCATGTTCACTCAGAAGAAGAAAAAGAACAGACGAGAGAGGCTAAGTGGGCAGTTGACGGCAGAAGAGTACCAAGATACACAGGCCCGAAGTGGCCAGCTAAGAGGGAAGCCGGTTCTTGCCGAGCAAATCACGGTAGAATGTCACAATAGGTATGAGGCCCTCATTATGCACGACCTGGTGACTTCAGGGGAGATTGATATTACTCAGGAACAAGTACAGAATGTCTCCCTAGCCGAACTATTAGTTTTAAAGCAAGTTATTGAAACTTTAAAAAATGAGGTAGTTGTACTTAGGAAAGAGGTCTCCACCCTGACGAAGCTAGTATCATCTAAGACGGAGGAAAGTCATAGGTCACCAAGTGTGGCCCTACTGCAGCCCCAACCGCTAATAGTAAGCAGGACAGTAGGCTCTATCCCCAGAAACAGAGTAGAGAATCAGCCTGTTGATAAATCGAGCTCCAGTGCTAGACCAAGCACCCGACACCAGAAAACAAGTTCTATGCACTGCCCCCAGAGGCCCATTGATAAAGCAAATACTAGCAATGCAGCGGTAGACTCCAGTATTGGGATAAACAAATGGGGAATGGATAAAAACAAAGCAATACTTGATGGCAATCTTGCTATGAGGTCGGTGAGGGACGGGGTATATAGGAAGCAGGGGGACCAGAGTGGTGGGAATGTGATCTACCTTACCAATGTACCTAAGCTGACTGGGGTTGGGGTGGAAGACAAAGATTCATTGAAAAATAAGGCTATTCATTGGCTGCGATCCTCTCGCCATTGCTATTCTATAATAAGAGAAGATGTCAAATACACGAAAAGAATCCCCGACCCGGAGTAGCCAAAGATATGATTGAAGTGGGGTTTTTTGATAATGCCATGATTACAAGCCTGCTTGCAATGGAGTCTCGTACCATTCCCATGGAAAATTCAATAATACAAATCAAATATAGGCAACCCCAGGTCCCAGAGTCGCCACATCCAAAAGCTAACTTGGGAGATACCAGCCCAGACCAAGATAGAGGTAACACTACCAATGATCCGAAGTGACTACAATTAACTGTAAGTGGTTCGCCGAATGTGGAGAACCCGCTAAATTCATCACTGCCCAAAACTGAAGGTGAGGTTGAGAGGGGGACGAGCGAGGCTAGTTTCCGAGTGGGATCGGATGATAATATTCCAGATCAAATTACACTGAATAATGTTAAAGGGCCATTGTTCCTCCGGGTCTTAGATAGCCACTTGACCACTGTAGTAGGTGACATGCCCAATGATCCGGAGTCAGTGGACGGGATATTTTCCGCCTCTGACCTCCGGATTTTGGTATGGAATGTGGCTGGGATTCAGAAACTACAATCAGATCCTGATTGGTGTAGTTTTGTGGAGGCCTATGACCTTATCCTTTTCCAGGAAACCTGGAGTCTGGCCACCCCCTACAGAAGCGGTTACTCAGTTTATGCAATCAACGCCAAAAGGAAAAAACAGGGCAGACCATTTGGAGACCTTGCCATTTGGGTGAGAACGACACTGGGGGCTAGAGTTAGGCTGCTTAATGTGGATACATTGGATATCCTGGCCATTGAAGTGACCCTGTACTCAGGGTGGAAGGCTAGAATTTTTAATGTTTACAACAGAGTTGTTAGTGCAAAGGAGGAAACAGACACAATACACAGGTTAGACGAAGCCCTGTCGAAACACTCAGATAATATCCCTACCATAGTGGCAGGAGACTTTAACTGCACGTTCGAACCCCTTATCTCCACTCCTCTTGATCTAATGGAGGACTGGGATCGTCTATGGTCTATTCCCCCCCTAGACCTCCCTCCAGTAAGGTGGTCAAAGAGAGGTGCACAGGTTCTCATGTTCACTCTACAACATGACCTCAGAGCTACTAATGGTAGGGTAAAGTCAGACCTGAAAGGAGAACATACGTATAATAGGCCTGGCAAAACAAGTAGAATCGACTATTGTCTAATTACCCCTAATCTTTGGCCTCTTGTGGTTGATATGTCAGTGGAGAAAAGAACAGAAAGTGATCACCATGCTCTCGCCCTTACGCTGACCATAGATGGCCCGCTGAAACCAAACACTATGGCAAATGTGGAAGTGGGTTCACTCACTTGTGCTGATAACCAGAAAGCCCTGAAGTGGTCGTGGGTAGAGAGCCATCCGGAAGCCCTGGAAAGGGTGAAGGAAAAAGCGAGGCATCTGATCAAAGATCTGAGTGCTCTTTGTTCTTACGATGCCGTCATGACAGTAGGGTCCACCCATGATCAGTTTTTCAATGAGATTAGAACCTTATTGAGTCAACCCAAAAACCCAAGTAGTAAAGGGGCCCAACATGTTGGCAGGAAGTGTGATACCAAGTGCCCCTGGTATAACCAAGAATGTAGGAAGGCAAAGGGGCGCTGATTGCAGCACTAAAGCAAGGGATTTGTGTAGAGACTTCCATTTGTAGAGCTGAATATAAAAGAGCAATTGATAGAGCTAAAAAGAGTGGGAGGGCTCCTTATGGACCTCCTACACACTGCCCTAACAGACAGAGATCCTAAAGGGTTCTGAGACAAGCGATAGTCTGGTTGAGGGGGGAACGCCCCACTCTTGAATATACGGTTCAACCCGAGGAGTGGGTTGCGCATTTTGGTTCCCTCTATGGAGAAGACCCCTGTATAGTCAGTGAGGAATTAGCAGGGGTGGCTTCTTCCGGGGTGCACGAAGAGAGTAATCTGGTTATCACACCAGAAGAAACACTAACTGCAATAACATCTTGTGTCCCAGCACGTGCCCCAGGGCCAGACAGAATACCTGGCGATCTCTACAGAGAAGATAAAATACTATGGGGTTTGTACATAAATCTGGTGACTAATTTGATATTGAAAGGTGCTCCTATTCCCCCCTCTTGGAGGATAGCTGAAATAGTACCTATTTTCAAGAAGGGGGATAGAACTTCACCACTGAGCTATAGGCCAATTAGCCTTATCGATTCGCTGCAAAAAAAAATTTGCAAGCAGGTTCTAGGTAGGCTCCAGATTTGGATAAAGGAGGCCAACATTCTGAGCGATTTTCAGGCGGGTTTCCGCCTAAAATTAGTACATTGGATCAGGTGTTTCGCTTAGTCTGCATTTACTGGAAAGAAGTAGCTATAAAGGGTGGAAAACTTTATGTGGCTTTTGTTGACTTACGTACAGCATTTGACTTAGTTCCACGTGAAAAACTCTGGAGGGTTCTCCGTGATATGGGCATTCCAATAAATATTTTAAACATCTTAATTCGTATACACTCAGAGAATTCAGCACAGGTAAGGTGGGGTCCAAATAGCCAAGTAACCGAAACCTTCCCGATCAAACGCGGAGTGAGACAGGGATGCATGCTGGCACCGACCCTTTTTATAAACGGGGTTGTCCAGTTTTTAGATAGCGATGGTTGTGACGCCCCAAAGATAGAATTACAAAGAGTCCCGGCATTACTGTTTGCTGACGATACCCTTTTAATCTCGAAGTCTCCGCTTGGGTTGCAGCAACTTTTAAATGATTTTTTAAATTTTTGTAAGGAAAGAGGGCTTACTCTAAACGAAACAAAGACCAAATTTATGATTTTTAATAAGGGTAGAAGTGCAGTGAAGAGTAGGGCAATGTGGGCGGGCAAAACTAAATTGGAACAAGTTGAGGCATTTGACTATTTAGGGATTCGGCTTACTCCGTCCATTAATTGGCACCCACAGGTGGAAAAATCTAAATTACATTTAATACACCAATGTGCACATATATGCAGAATTCACAGGAAGACAGTCTCCAGGCAGATTGCCCCTGCCCTTGAGATTTATAATGCTAAGGTTCTGGGTGCGGCACTCTAGGGTTCTGAGCTGTGGGGCATAACTGCCTCAGCCTCTCTATCTACAGTAGAAAACCGATTTGTAAGATCACTGGTCGATCTTCCTGCCAGTACTCCCCTGGTGCCTCTTTACTTTGATCTAGCACACAAACAACTAAAGCACAAAATAAGTTACAAAATGCTATCGTTCTGGCATAGGCTTTGGACGGTAGCAGAGCTGGATCCATACCGAGAGGCTTTGAAGGATCTTTTAAGTTTCCCCCAGGTAGAAACTCTAAGGTGGTTTTCTTGCTTACGTGATTTATTAGGGAGGTTGAAGATGGATAGCTTCTGGCTCAGCCCTGACTCTATGAGGGGTATTTCGAGGGAGGAGTTGAAAAGAATGTACTGGAGGAAAATACTCCAACTAGAACTAGCAGGAGATTCCGCAGGGCTAACAAAAGACTTTTTGTTGCACAAAACAATTCCACTGTTTGAAGCATCCATAGAAGAAATCACTCCACCAGTGGCAAGAAAGCTCTTTCTACAGTTTAGATATAAGACCTTACCTACTAAAGCTTTTTGCTCAGGATGGAGTGCGAGCCCTTTGGTAGATGATTTATGTCCTGCATGCAAAGCCAGTACAGAGACTATTGTTCACATACTTTTCTTCTGCCCTCATTATGCACCGTCGAGGAAAAAATGGATAACACCCCTATGCCGATCTATTGGTCCAGGACACTATCTAGAAATCTTGAGACTATTATCGACAGATACACGTAGACTGATAGTATTCGGTATTTCTCGATTTCTCTTTGCTATGTGGATCAGGCGGGGGAAGTTAATGCAATAATTTTGCCTCTGCCGTTTTTCGGTTAGTATAACTACATTCTGCCAATGTTGTCAACTTGATTATGAATTGCTGTTATTTGGGTAGTGAGGAACCTAGCTTGAATTATATTTTTATTTAGGATTTTATGAATTTTAATTATGGATTTTACAAATGCTGCTACCTAAAAAATGAATTGCTGTACTAAGCGCAAAGGAACTTTGATGAAAACATTTTATTAAGGTTTCTATGTATTTTTATTATGGAAATCTTAACCTGGTGTTTTATATACTTGTACTGTTGTGCACTTTTTTGGATCTCTGAGATCGTAATAAAGTAAATGATGATGGTATAACTTTCAACTTAAATTTCTGAAAAACTACTGAACGGTTTGAACCAAATAACAAAAAGAACAATCTGCGTTACAACATCTACCTTTCTGCCAAATTTGGTGTAATTCCATTGTGGGAGGGATGGTCGGAAGAAGAAACGAGGAGGCTGAATGTATTTCTCAATCTTGGTGGATTTTATTGTAAGTAGTGATAGATAAGGGTAATCAAAAGTGGCGGTCTTCTTTCCTTGGGTTGATTCTTCCTCTCTTCTTTTCCTCTAGGTCATTTTCTTCGAGAGGGTGTTACCCAGGAAGCTCGGGAGAAAAAGAAGGTGGCGGTAAGTATCTTTAGTTAGTAGAGGGAGATTTAGGATAGCATCCTACACCACACCCAGGAGTGAAAGAAAAAGAAACCTAAACTTAAGGATGGTGCCTCATAGGCAAGATATCTCCACAGGTTTGTTTTTGGCACTAGTCTTATTTTCCTGGATTCTGACATTACCCTAAGGTAGGAAAAGGGAGAGAAAAAGAAATCAAATGAGACGGCACGAGAAACAATGTATAGGAAAACCAAAAAAAAATACAGCCCTTAAAGTATACTTGTCAGGATATGCTCTCCTGGTTAAAAAAAAACTGCTGTTCAATTATACAAGTAGCAAGGCTATTATTCACTCCCTTCCAAAGTATGGATAGTACTGATACTGACAACCCCATACACTATGCAGTGTATCTGGCAAAAAACCCTGCGAGATTAGTTCATCTTCACTACTCCCCGGGCTATGTCAAAGAATTGAGGGAATACCGCATAACATATCAGGCCCAAAAGAGGAAAGGAAAAAACAACTAACGCCCCTCAGTCTTCCTTGCATCCCACAGCCCTTACCCGGCCTGTATTTAACCCAATCCTCCCTCTAACTCCCTTTCCCCGGCTGGAGCACACACCGCAAAAGCCGCAACTCTCCTGAATTGCAGAAGCATATGGGCATCTCCTGTGGGATTCCACCACTCCTCGCTCCAGTCCTGTGAGGCCTTGGTGTCATCGGTCTCTCCACCATCCTGGTAAACCTCTGCTGTCGGTCTTTCCAACAGCGTCTCTCCCAACCTGTCGTTTTCTGCTTCTTTTGGGTTTCCACCACCCACCCTCCATCTTCACTGCCCTCTCGCATCTCTGTGATGTCCTTTCTCCTCTGTCTGGGCTTCAGGATTGGGTCTGCATTCGAGCCAGTATGCCTTCTTCCTGCGTAGGGTCATTTGGTTGACCATTTTTCCTCTTTGTTCTATGTGCGGTGTCATCAGTATTCCGAGAACAAGCAGGTGAACCGTCGTAACACAGATAAGTCAGGGGCTATTCGATGGGGTTTACCTGTGTCTTCCTTACATCCGTCCAGCAGTTCGGGCTGTAGGTTCAACAACGAGTTCCTATGGGAATTAAAATGGGAAAAAGCATTTTATTACCCCCTTTCTCTCGCCCGCCAATTAACGGATCATCCCGAAACTTCCCATGCACAACTGAAATCACTTTGACACATGTTTGGGAAACTTTTGTGATGATTCATCAAACGGAGCCAAAGATATAGGCAAGCCAAACAATGCTTTTCCTATAGAAATTAGGTCCTAACTATAACTATCTACTGACGACCGGCAGTAGGTAATATATATATATATTTCAAAGTATGTTGACCACTTTTTAAGAGAATTTGTCATCTTGTTGCCATCATATGTTAGGGATACAAAAGATTTTCTGAACAAAGTGGAGGGCATCACATGGGAGGAAGAGTACACGCTTATTACCCTGGACGTGAACTCATTGTATACCATCATTGATCACGTTCAGGGAATTGATGCCTGCATGCATTTCTTGAATGAGAAAAACATTAGCTACCTTGAACATACTCAAATGTTGGCTGACATGATGATGTTATGTCTTACTAATAACATCTTTATGTTTAATGGGGAGCTATACAGGCAGGTGCGAGGCACAGCGATGGGTATGTGCTTCGCACCCAGCTTTGCCAACCTCTTTCTTGGCAAATGGGAGGAGGAAATTCATAATAAAGCTGCACTTATTTCGGACTTTGAAAAAGTGGCAGTCTGGCTGAGATACATTGACAACTTATTTATTGTTTGGAAAGGGAGTTAATCTGAAACCACCAACTTTATTGACAAACTCAACAACAATAAATATAATATCGTCCTGACTCATAATATCAGTAAAAATGGTATTGAGTTCCTGGACACCAGGATTGAGGTCAGAGAAGGCAAACTGGTTACCAGTCTGTACCGGAAAGAAACTGCCGGCAACAGTCTTCTTCACGCACTCAGTGGCCACCCTGATGCCCTTAAATGGAGCATTCCTTATGGAGAACTACTGAGGGCGAGAAGAAACTGTAGTACTGATGACACCTACAAGAATGAACAAGTAACCATGTTGAATAGATTCAGAGAAAGTGGTTACCCCGAATGGGTCCTCAAAAAAGCAATCAGGAAAATAAATTATACCAGCAGAGAAAAGTCTCTTGAATATATAGAGAAAAAGGACAGTATTGAGACAAACACCAGAGTGATTACCACATATAACCATCAATCCAAAAAAGTCCACAAAATTCTAGCAGATAATTGGAACATTCTAAAAACTGACACCATCATAGGCCCCAGCTTGAGTGATAGACCGTTGGTCACTTATAGAATTGGGAGAAGTCAGAGATATTCTAGTCAAAGGGGACATTACCGAATCCAGTAAAAGCAACATGCATAATTTGAAGGGTTTTTTTTCCTTGCGGGCATTGCAAAGCTTGCAAATTTAGTCACCTGGTTAAAGAATTTAATATCCCAGGATGTAAGAAGAACAGGAACCTAACACAGTTTCTAACATGCAGCAGTAATTTTGTTATCTACGTTTTAGAATGTCCCTGCAGGCTTAGATATGTAGGAAGTACGACCTTTATGGTCAAAAAAAGAGTCCTGGAACACCTTAGGGCCATCACTAACATTGACTTGCACTATCCCATCGCTAGACATTTCCAGGAACGTCATCAATCCAATAGTTCTCTTCTTCGGTTCTTTGCCATTGAGCAGATAAATATGGGCAACAGAGGAGGCAACAGGGAACTAGCGTTAAGGAAAAAAGAATCCAGATGGATATTAGAGTTAGAAACTAGATTCCCGGGAGGCCATAACCTTGTGGAAGAACTTGCAACACATCTTTATGAGGACTAATGGATGTGCGTTATAATAGTCTTTCCATGATATTGTCTCTTACTTTCTACGTTTCACGGATAACTCTTTTTAATATTGGAACAGTTTTTTATCTTTGAATTATTTTGTATGATATGTATATATCTACATTGAATTTACTATGTTTTCTGTCTTACTCTTTTTCACAGGAAGAAAGGAAGGGACCCACCACCGTGCATGGTCACTTCACGGGTTCCCTACCCTTTTCTTCCCCGGGCCCGGCTTTGCACAGAGTTCAAGATAAGAGACATTTCAATCTTAATTTACTTTAAGTAACTTTTTTTGATTTTGTAGTTTTTGATTTTTCACCTTTAAGTCACTATGTATCTAATAGGACTGATTCTTCCGTAGCCACTTGGCGCGTGAAATTCTCACAAGGTTTAGGCATCTTTGTGTGGTCTTGCAACAGTAGCTGCCCCAGTCGGACAGACTAGATCATAGTAATGGCTCTGGGTATTTCAATATATAGGCGTGAGTAGACTACTAAACAATTGGCCTTACATATATATCGGCACTAGTCTGACAGCATGACATTATTATTGTTTAAATATGGTTTATTTATATTTACGATGGCTAATCCGATCAGTATCGATCTATTTTATTTTATATAAAGGTCTTCGCTGGTGTTAACCATACCATGGTTCAAAATTGGTAGTCCCCATGACGTTATGCCACTTGGCGAATGCAGTTTGAGCACCTTTCCGTAGGTCTCCCGTCTTGGGTTACACGTCCTTATAATTATCCACGCACATATATACGTGATATCGGACACTTGACTATTTAGCTCCGACCCGGAGCTTTTTCGTTGGCTGTACTAGACATCTCTATCATAATATCAATATGTTGCCATTGTATAGAAACGTATGCATTAATTTGTATGTTACACAATGACGCATTTATTTAAGATGTGACACTTGTCTATTTTGTTTTGTCATGGAGCAAAACTATGGCTGTACTAGACACTGCTATGATAGTACCAAAAAAAACTACTTATGTATAGAAACATATGCATGAGTTTAAATGTTACAAAATGGCCACTGTTTTCGCCTACCATTGTGAATGACATGCATTTGAAGTCCTATGTTCATGTCGTTTGTTTATTTATGCATGTATTTCTGCAATGCTCTTCGTGTGATCAGGGCATTAATTTGTCGAAACGCGTAACGTTTGAGCAATAAAGATCAATCTGCTTAATGCACTAGGACCTTCGAGAGTGAGCTTCATTTGAAAATTTATTGGATTATTTGAAGTCCGGTTTGGGTCTTACCGGCATTGCGCACCACCTGACCATGGACTCGTTCCCGGAAGGACCCACTTTTCTGAATGGATTTATATATATATATATATTCACTGAAAAAACCATAGGTTTTATGGACAGTTATAGTTAGTTGGACATTGCACTCGTACAAAACCCGTGAAATTCCCCCGTTATAGTTAGTTCAGCTAACTATAACTCGCGCCCCCGCAATGCACTGCTGATGACGTCACATATTACATCACTCATGACATGGTCAGTGACATCACTGATGACATCTCAAATGACATCACTGATGACATCATCCAGTGACTGTGTTTCTGTAAAGTTTAAATATGTTTAATATATATAGGGAAAGGCGTATTGCAGAATGAGTGTGTGTATAAGTGTCTAAATGGATGATTTAGTACGTGCGTGACTGACTCTACAAGTGAGTGATTAAACGTATCTTACTGAATGCATGGGTTAGTGACTAAACTGTGTGAATGTCCGTATCCGTCTGTTTGTTGGTGTGTAAGTGGATGCATGGATTTGCGAATAGCTACATGAGTGTCTATATGGGTTATTGATTGGTTCACAGAGTATCTGTATGGCTGCCTGAGTGTTTGTGTGGGTGGGGTGTGTGTGACTCTGTACATAGATGTGTGAGTGGGTGATTCACTGGGTGCATGATTTCAAGAGTGCATCTGTGATGGACTGCTTGGGTGGGTGAGTGTGTGTATGGGTGTGTTAGTGAGTGAATGTATATCTCAGTGGTACATGTGCGCGTAACTACGTATGTAAAAGGCAGTATATATGTGTGTTAGAGTATTTAAATGGCTATAAGTGAGAGTGTGTGATTGTGAGAGTGGCTGTATGGATGCATGTGTGCTTGTATCAGTTATTGTATAAGAGCGTAAGAATGTGCTAGTATTTGTATGAGTAAGTGAGCTGGTGTGTGTATAACTGTATAGGTGAGTAAATGGGTGTGTGATTAATTTTTGCATGACTGACTAGGTGTGTGAGTACCTCTACGGATGAGTGGCAGTGTGTGAGTGTTTATATAGGTGTATGAGTGCATATGATAATCCTGTACTGAGTGACTGTAAGTATGAGTGACTGTACGGGTGAGTGAGTGGATGTGTGTGTAGACCTAAGAATCAGTGAGTGGGTATGTAGTTATTGGTGTTGGAGTGTCTATGGTTTTGCGAATAGCAGTCTGTAATTTAGAGTGGGTGTATGAAAGGTTATATTAAGGTGTGAGGAGGTGCATCAGATTATCACGTAGATGATGTCATCAGTGATGTCATTTGAGATGTCATCAGTGATGTCATCAGTGATGTCACTGACCATGTCATGAGTGATGTAATATGTGACGTCATCAGCAGTGCATTGCGGGGCGCGAGTTATAGTTAGCTGAACTAACTATAACGGGGGAATTTCACGGGTTTTGTACGAGTGCAATGTCCAACTAACTATAACTGTCCATAAAACCTATGGTTTTTCAGTGAATTTCAAAGGTTTTTAAATGCTAATTTCTAACTATAACGTGCGTGAAACCTATGGTTTTTTCAGTGAATTTCAAAGGTTTTTTAAATGCTAATTTCTAACTATAACGTGTCTGAAACCTATGGTTTTTTCAGTGAATTTCTAAGGTTTTTTAAATTCAAATTTCTAACTATAACGTACGTGAAACCTATGGTTTTTTCAGTGAATTTCAAAGGTTTTTTAAATGCTAATTCCTAACTATAACATGTCTGAAACCTATGGTTTTTGTCAGTAAATTTCAAAGGTTTTGTAAATGACAATTTTTATATGTATAAATTGTTATATTTATTTTTTGATACTGATTTACTACATTTTTTTAAACTATTTATTTTTAGATATTTTATTTTTTAAATTACATTGTAATTACATTATACATTACATTACAAAATATACTTTCTCACAATCAATTACTTTAGTTTAAATACTTTGCAAATAGGCAATAGACTTTTAAGTACAGTAGTTACAGTTGTTGCAATGGGCAACACAATTTCAAACACAATGCAACATTGAGCTCAATGGGAATTTCAAGTTAAATGCAATTAGTTACTTTATGGATTACTTTTCTAACCACAGGACTGGATCCTAGACTCAGTCCTGGGACATCTCCTGTAAACAGTTGAGTAAAAGCGTTTTGGTTACAGTAGTGATTTTTAAGGAACATTATTGTATTTTAAAAGTTGACACTTAGAAACTTTTTCACATAGAATCACCAATGTTATCCTATGGGAGGAAATTCACTTAGCAGGTAAGTAGTGTTATCGTTACTTTTTCTTACTCAGTGGTGGATCCTGTATCCAGCACTGGTGCATCTCCTGTAAATAGTTGAAAGAATGCGTTTAAGTCATACAGGCGATTTTTAAGGAATATTTGTAGTTTGTGAAAATTGACACTTTGAAACTTTTCTGCTGAAAACCAGACAATGGATTCCTATAGAAGGAAATACAAGTTACTGGTAAGTACTGTTAGAATTACTTTTCAGGGTCAGTGTGGGCTAAAAGATGCAGCACTGAGGTCTCTCCTGATAACAGGTGAGTAAATCGGAATTCGTAGTTCGGCTGATTTTAGAGGAATATTATAAAGTTCCAAAACTCCACACTTAGAAGAATTTCCAAGTTAAACCAGTCAATGTTAGCCTATGGAAGGAAATTCAAGTTACTGGTAAGTACGGTTAGAATTACTTTTCAGGATCAGTACTGGGCTCAAAGATGCAGCACTGAGGTCTCTCCTGATAACAGGTGAGTAAATCGGAATTCGTAGTTCGGCTGATTTTAGAGGATTATTTGCGCAATGGTGAAGGAAGGGGTGGGGCCTGAGGTGACATGTCTGCAAACACGCCCCGTGGCGCGTTTTAAGTTGGGGGATTAAGTCCCCTTGAATCATGAGGGTCCCTGAGGTCCAACTAGCCCAACCTGTACCTCCAGTATGCGCCAGGGAGCTGCGTTGCAGAGAGGTGTTCAGAGGCCACGCCCCTTTTACACCTCTCTGCAACGCAGCTCTGTGGCGCTTTCTGGACGTACCTGGTGGGCTAGTTGGCCCCCAGGGACCCTCAGGATTGAAGGGATTTAATTCCCCATCTTAAAATGCGCCACGGGGCCTGTTTGCACACATGTCACCTGAAGCCCCGCCCTCCCTTCACCACTGTGCAATCGCGTCCCGTGGCGCGTTTTAAGTTGGGGGATTAAGTCCCCTTGAATCCTGAGGGTCCCTGGAGTCGAACTAGCCCACCATGTACCTCCAAAAGCGCCACAGAGCTGCGTTGCAGAGAGGTGTATAAAGGGCGTGGCCTCTGTACACCTCTCTGCAACACAGCCCCTGGCGCATACTGGAGGTTCCTGGTGGGCTAGTTGGCCCCAGGGACCCCCAGTATTCAAGGGGAATTACTTCCCTTCTTAAAACGCGCCAGGGGCGCGTTTGCACACTGCTGCAGGGAGGGGGCGGGGCCTCCGGCACAATGCCGTTTTTTTTTTTCCTTTTTTTTATGGGAGGGGGCTGCGTGGCCCCCCTTCCCTCGGCCACTTTGGCCCCGGGGACCCCATTCCCCGGGGCCTGAGCATTTTTTTGTTTTATTTAAAAAAAAAAAAAACGGGAAGGGGCCGCGTGGCCCCCTTCCCTGGGCCTCTATTGGCCCCGGGGACCCCATCCCCCGGGGCATGCCCTCTTTTTAAAATTTTTAAAAAAAAATATTTGGAGGGGGGCTGCGTGGCCCCCCTCCTCAGGCCATTTAAGGCCCCGGGGACCCCATCCCCTGGGGCCGGCCTTGCCCTTTTTAAATTTTTGTAAAATCATTTTTTTAATTGGGTAGGGGGGCTGCGTGGCCCCCCTCCCGGGCCACTTATGGCCCCGGGGACCCCATCCCCCGGGGCCTGGCCTCTCGTTGGAGACTGTGGGGGGGTCCCCAATTCCCCCACAGTCCCAGCCGGCTCCCCGCCTCCTGCGGGAGCCGTCTTTGCTTTTCCACATAGGGAGCAGCTAACATGCTGCTCCCCGTGTGGAAAAGCAATTAGTTTGCATTTTGAAGAGAGAGCAGGTTTCCTGCTCTCTCTTTCAAAATGCAAACCAAGTTTGCTATGACAGGACGGGAGCCGCGATGCTCCCGTCCTGTCATAGCAAACTACAGTGTCCCGGGGTAGGCACCCCGGGACACTGCAGGAGCCGGCCCTGGGGGTGGTGGTCCCCAGGGCCATCACTGGCTCCAGGAGGGGGCCGCGCGGCCCCCTCCCAGCTTGTTCAAAGCCCCGGGGAGGTGGTGGTCCCCGGGGCTCTGGGGTCCGTAACGGACCCCCATATTTAAATCTTTAGTGCCCCGGGAGGTGGCGGTCCCGGGCGTGTGGGGGCTGGAGCCCCCACACAGGTTAAAAAAATAAAAATAAAGAAGCCCCGGGGGTGGCGGTCCCCGGGGCAGCGGGAGGGCAAAGAGCCCTCCCGCACCATTTTTAATAAAGCCCCGGGGTGGCGGTCCCCGGGGCTTGGGGGGCCTTAGAGGCCCCCCACATTACAACTAAATAGTCCCCGCATGCCCCCGGGACTTGGGCCACCTGGGGGCAAAATACCATCGAGGCGCGGGAGACCGCTCTTCGATTTTTTTTTTTTCCGGCAGGATCCGCGCACCCTGAGCGCATCCTGCCGATTTTTTTTTTTTTTTAAATGCTTTTTTCTGCCCAGGGGGTCCTTGTGGGACCCCCTGAGCAGGCCTAGGGGTCAGGGTGTTTCTACCCTGCCCCCTTTGTGCGTTTTGCGCACTTGTTTTTGTGCCTCGGTTCTACCGAGGCACAAAATGGCTGCCAACACTTCCTGATTCGGAATGTTGACAGCCAGCTGACAGCCAATTAGCATGCAGCTCGTGATCGGGACGGTGCGCGCAGGGTGCGCTGAGGGTACGCGGATCCGACGCGGCCATAGATATATATGTGATTTTACTTGTTAATTTCTCAGGAACTACTGAACGGATTTACACCATTTTAGCAAAAGGCACGACACTGAACCAAGGGCTACCTCTTTGCCAAATTTGGTGTAATTCCGTTCAGCAGTTCGGGCTGTAGCTGCGACTAAAGGTTCCTGTGGAAAAATGAATGGGGAAAACACGTTTTGGGACCCCCCTTTTTTCTCGGCCCTCGCTTGACGAATCACCCCGAGACTTTCAGGATAGGAGTGGACCGGAGCGCCCCAACAAGTTGGAGAATTTCACGAAGATTCGTCAACCGGCGCCAACGTTATTTCAAATAGAATGTTGCGGATTTCCTATGGATAATAGGTCCTAACTATAACTATCTACTGGCGACCGCCAGTAGATAATTATATATATATATATATATATATATATATATATATATATATATATATATATTATATATATATATATATATATTTATATATATATATATATATGCAGAGAATTCGCCCAATGCTCCGACTATATCCAGAAAGACGACACAGACCCAAAATCCTCGTATAAATATATGTGTATATAATCAAACCAAATAAATATTCTCTGTAATACTGGACACCATAAATACAAGAAACATATGCACAATCGCAGTGTGACCGTGATCTTCTTGGTGCTTTCAACTGTTTACATTCGTGTTCAGTACTGAGACATTGAGTGATTCCCCTGGCTGACTCACCCTGATTGACTAGTTTACTGATGAGTTGTCACATTGATTAAAAGATGCAAAAGAGCAGCTTTACCAACACTTTGCTCCGGTACAACATTACAAAAGATGATGCAAACCAATGCAAAATCTTGATAAAGTATTTTATTTCCTTCCTTTATAAAGTAACCCTAAAAAATAATGCAAATAGCTCTGTCTGCTACTTTGCGTTACTTTGCCTCAAAGGGGCCGCACATGGGTGTACATGGGCATTCCCACACTGCCACCTATGGTTTTTGATGCAAACTCACATATAGTAATTTTGGTAGACAGGGCTTTGTGCCAAAAAGCACATGCCTCCTCAAGGTAGACACTAACAAGAAGAAAAGTTTCTATCTTAACTTTTCCCACATGGCATGAGTCCTGCACTGTATAGCACTCTTACAATGTGGGGAAAGTTTTAAAGTCTATCTAAGCATTGTACTTCCAGTACAAAACCTATACAAGAGAATACGCAAACACCTTTGCGCTAGGTAGCTTGTTCGTACAACAACGCTAGGAAAGAGAGCAGCAGTGCCATATTTTATTAGGTATGGTGCAGTCGGTCCTGTTGTCTTCCCCTAGGGCAATGGAGTGCCTTTGATTGCTTTGTTTCCTGAACTGTGTTGCACTAGAAATTAGTAAATCTCCCCTAAAGTATGGTACCTCTTAATCAGTCACGTAAATGTCAATAGTTCAAGAAATTCATTGTGGTCCCAAAAGTAAGAAATGTTTTATAAACTTGCATCCTGGGGACTCACCTTACAGGTTACATTAGGGCTCTAGAATTGAAAATGCCACATAAAAACATATTTATAATCTATTTTAATATGCATGTTCAACATTATTTTTTTGTTTTCGATATCTCCAGAGAACTTTTTTTTTTGCAAAGAAAATAACTTCCTAGTTGGTGGTGGAAATGTTATATCTTCCACAGAATGTAAAGGATTTTTTTTAGAAGGTGTACAATTTAAAATCATTTCAGGTCTCACCTACAGAAAGCGTTAGCTGTCTGGTAAGAACTTTTGTCATCACACAACACACAACAGAAAACACACAACATACACATATATACATACCTAAAGAAGAGCTTTTGGACAGCTGCTTTTAACCAGGGGCTGTGGCAGTTCAGCCTGCTTCAGGGTTGGCTAAGAGGGCTGTCCATCGGTGTTGCTATCAGCTCACGACATTTCCCAGATTTGAACATCCTAAAATTAGCACCTCTCCTCAGTCTTGAACACACACATTGGCTGGCCTGCCTGCCTGCCACCCCGTTCCTCTTTAGTACTCCCTTCCACCTCCTCTTCTCCCACGGTTTTCCTACTGAGCTAGTATCTCATATATGAGTGCCTAGCAGGCACGTCATGAATTTCCCACTGCTACACCTTCCTCAGCTGGGCTGCTCTTCCCATTCGTGAGTAGCTGGTGGAGCCACCACTAGAGCCCTGTTGCTCCCAGCTTCTTCTGCTGGGCTGCTCTTCCCATCCACAATCTCCCACCAGAGTTGTCAAATTTCCCCCAATGCCCCCTCCTCCTTTGCTGGGCCACTGTTACCATGGTGGACACAGGGGTACAGAGAATTTAATTTCAGGATAATGGATGATAAAAAAAAACTCCTCATAGATCCATGGACTGCAACTGACATTTTAGTTTGCGTCCTTTTTATGACAGAAACCTGCCACAAAATCTTTTGGTATTTACAAAGAAATGCACATGTTGCTTTGTAAAAAAAAGAAAAAAGTAATATAACACAATCATTGCGTTGCCTTAAGTTACTTTGCATCAGGGAGGCATTTCATGAGTGGTGCATGGGAGTTCCCATGCATCCACCCACGGACTTTGATGCAAACCAATATTTACAAAGAGTTGTACAGATGGGTTTGTGCCAAATGGAGCACCTGCCAGAGGCTAGTGTAACTCCTCATTATTTCCTCTTTGCATGTTTTTGCAAAGAGGATATTTTTTGTGTCCCACACAAAAACTATCCTAACCATAAAGCAAGCACCCTTGCACTATGGTGCAAGAGTGCCTATGTTGGTACTAGGCAGCCAATAGTGCACCTGAAATGGGAATGAGAAGAGCATGGATCACAGCTGCGACCCCTGACTTCCTCCAAATGACGTCCATGGAGCAGAGGTGTGCCATTTCTTTGAAATTATGGTGCAGTTCTGCTCTCTCCCTTTCGCGCAACACAGTAACTTCACTTGCTGTACTGCGTTGCGTGAAATGTTTGTAAATCCAGGCCTGAGTTTGTAACAAATCTCCCATCACTAGAGGGCCATTGTCTAATACAATCTGTGGATAAACCATCGCTAACTAGGTTGGCTTGAATTCTCCTCTTGAGCACATTTTTTTGTCTAGCCATTATTCACTAGTTAATGTTAAGTCATAAAGTAACTGTAAATAAATATGTTCCATTGTTAACATATTTTTTGAGATGGAAAACCCCAAGAACATCATTATGAAGCATTGAACCCGGGTTTACTAAGATTTCACACAACAAATCGTAGTAAGGGAAGCTGATTGAAAGGAGAGAGCAGACATGTGCTAGATTTACAAAGATATGGTGCAGTTCAGCTCTGTTCTTGCGCTGGTGCACTTTGGGCTTCTTAGCGCTAACGCAAGTACCCGTACGCCATCATGCAAGTGTGTCTGTGTTAAGATCAGGATAGATTTGTGCAGGAAGGGGTACATCCTGTACAAAAAAATACTTGAGGCTTATTCCTCTTTGCATGTATGCAGCAGAATGCAGCACAGATGCAAAGAAAAAGCAACCAAGAGAAATAGATATTGCTTCTCATTATGCCAGCCTCAGATAGGCACACCACTTGGTGCAAGCCCATGTTTACAAGTCTTTGTAAATATAGGTTTGCATCAAAAAACATGGGTGGATGCCCATGCTCCACCTATGTAATGCCTACCTGATGCAAGGCAGCACTATGTGTTGTGTTATTTTTTTTTTTTGCAGATTCGACAAGTCACATAAAACAGGCTTTGTGTAACTGTGTAAATCCCTAAATAGATATTTCATAGGAGCTGTGCCAAACAAGTGATGCAACCCTGATGCAATATCTTAATATTTCTGGACCCGGTATTTTCCATTGCATACTGTTCAGTTAACCTATGTTTCTCATATCCTTTACTTTGTTTTTTGTGATCTACTGTTGTTGGGGTGATGCAGATGACATGAAGAATTTCAAATAAAAAATGGTGGTTTAGGAAGCCTCTGGCAGCGCACCTAGTGAGCTCAGACTTAACAGGATTTGAAAGCATGGAAGTTGCATGGAGCCATGTTTCTCTGTTGTTGAAACATAGCCAGCGGCGTTTTTCCCAGCTCTCCTGCCGTTCCGCCTTAAAAAAGTGAACAGCCTTGCCTTTGAAGATTGTGTGCATTTGGTTTGTCTCAGGGCTGTGGGAGGTGCCTCTGGACTTTCAAAGATGGTGTGCAGATGTAAAGAATCAGTGACCATATTTAAAAGTGTATATTCTGCCTACTTTTTTATTCTGTAAAAAAAAAAGTGATGGCTGGGCGAAATTTGTGTAATTCAGTGTAATCACGCAGAATTACCTAAGAATTCCACAAGGTTATGTATTATTATGTGACAAGAGTAATTCCGCACTTTTCTTAGCACAAAAATGTTCTTTTGTGTACAAAATGGGTGCAAGAAAGCATTTTACGCTGAGAAAGTAAATCCAATTTATGCTAGATGTTAGGGCACCTCACAATCGCACAAACATCAACCTACAACTATCTAAGTGTATGGTTCACTGACAAGTCCAGCTTACAGCTAAAACTTATCACAAGGAAGTCTGCGGGAGTCATATTTGCCTTATCCAAACTACGGGGCAGATTTACGAGTTCTGGCGCATCACTGCAAATCAGCAGGGATGCGCCAGAACAGATGCGACACCCAATTCCCTCCCTGCGCCACCACAAATGCGTTGCATTTACAATGCGGCGCACCGTGGCGCAAGGATAGGGCGATGCGTGTCGCATCCTGTGGCGTAAGGGCGGCGCATTGCTGGAGTCGTGTCGCAAGCGCGACGCGGCTCCAGCAATGCTCAGGGGCGCCCTATGCCTAACATGCTGCGTCACTTCTTACGCCTGCTTCAAGCAGGCGCAGGGTATTGACGCAGCATGGACGTAAAAGTGACTCAGTGAAATCTTGTAGATTTCACTGGGTCACTGTTACGAGGCGTTCCTGCGACAGAACGCCCACCCTGCGCCGGAACGCCACAAGAAACCTAACGCAGGTTTCATGTGTCGCAGGGCTTTACAACGTGACGCATCTCCCTAGATGCGTCACGTTGTAAATAAGGCGCAACGTGGCGCATGGTTTGCGCCGCCGCTGTGTCACAGAAGTGACGCAACGGCGGCGTAAATGTGGTGCATGGGGCTTGTAAATCTGCCCCTAACTTCCCAGCTCTTCTCTTCTTCGGCTGAGGGCATCATTCAAGTCTTAATACCAATCTTCTTGTATGAGCACCTGGCCTACCCTGGGAAATGTTCTTCTCTATTGGATAAAATGCAAATCATTGCTTCTAGAAGTCTCTTTCGTATTCCAAAATACACTCGCCATTCGCTCCTCCGTCTGGAGTTTGGCTTGACTGGGCAGGATTTTGAATGTAAGGCATCCTTTCTTAAATACTAGTACTCAACACAGCAAGCCAAATCTGATACCTTAAAGAAAGCACTTCAGGAGATCTACTCCAAGCCGTGTAATCCCTGGTCTCAGTACCTAAGAACGGCAGTCAAAGATATAAAAGTTAATATGGCCAGTCTACCCGCCACCACATTCTCATACTAAGGCATCTAAACCATTTTGAAGAAACAGTCCCGGTCTCTCCCAAGAAGGCTGACCTGGACACGGTCCAAGCAAGCAGCTATGCTGCTCCAATCATAAATTCTTATGAAGGACCTGAAATGCAACCCTATTTGAAAGCTGCACTTAGTAGGGAGACTAGGCTTAAAATTCTCCGAGCAAGACTTATGGTACTCCCAATCAATGAATTTCGCTCTGGCTGAGCATAGGTATCCGGAATAGGCCCTTGCAAGTTTTGCAATTATAAGGGAGAGTCCATGCTTCAACTGCTTTGCTCCTTCCCTGAATTTTTACCTGCACGATGCACTTTATTGAAGCCATTGCTTTTAAAGCATGGGATTTCGGCCTGCAAGGATACCTTGGACTTCTACTTGACAAACAGAAACCCCTTGAGCCTGGCACGTTTTGGCTAGTACGTTAATTTAATATTCTCTGCCTTTAACCTGCAAGCGAAAGCAGCGGGTATTTCTTGAGCACAGAAGCCCCAGGCCATTTTAGATACAAGCTGCTTGTTTTAAATGTTTTATCTGTCTTTTTACAGCTGTTCAGAAGACACTGCTCCATTTTAACTTGGTATAGTTTTTCCTCTGCTGGAGCAGTGTACAAACTGACTTTTACTTCTTGACCATTTGCATAAGGTACTTGTAGCATGTGTACTTCCATGAATTGAAGATATTGCTTTAAATGCTCCTGTTATTAATTGCATGTGTTCCATGTTCGGATGGAGCGTGCAGCGTGGTTCTTGGAACTTCAAGGAGCATTCCTTGCTGGTTTCTTGAGGCATCTGGGCGCTTCCTCCATCGTGTGTATTTCCTTATGAAATAAACAGAATTTCTTTGTTTCTTCAACTGGAGTTGCTCGTGGATTACTTTCCCTATCAATCCCACAGTACTGTATTTTGGTTAAACTTTCTACAGCATGGAGCAGTGCATGCACTCTGACGGACTGATGCTTTGCTATTTTATTATTTAATGCATTTTGGACCAATTTTAATTCATTAACACAATAAAATTCTTGAACTCACTTATTGAACTACAGTTAAATCCAACAGAAAACTAATAGCGAGTCTGAGCATCTGCTCACGCTTACTAAGGGCCTCATTTATGAGGTTTTGGCTTATGGTAGGGCCGCAAGGAGTCTTGCAGCGCTACCCTATATCAAAACAAAAGGGCAGGAATGCGCTGTGTCTTTGAGATACCGCAAATTCCTGCCCTTTTCCCCTGTGCAGGCGCACAATGGGCTGCCATGCGCCAACACAGATACCCTTGTACCATGGTGGAAGGGAGCCTGCATTGCGAGGCTGATTGATTTTGTGCAGGAAGGTACACCTTCCTGCACAAAATCAATAAATTCAGGTTATTTACTCTGTCTATGTGTGCTGCAGCATGCAGCACACATAGAATAGGAAAAAAGAGGAGAAATGAAAAACGTTCTCCTCGTTGCAAATCCCTAACGCCACCCCTGGGGTGGTGTTAGATTCTGACGCATTCCCAGGTTTACGATTTCTTGTAAATCTGGAAATGATTCAGATTCCATGGGTGTTGCGTGGGAACACCCACAGCAACACACATGGAACACCCCTTTCACGCAGTGTACTGCGTGAAAGGGGCACATATTTACAAGGCCATGAAAAGCTACGTAAAGTGGCTTTACATGCCCTTGTAAATATGCTACGGCACTGGAACGTCAAAAAAGTGACATTCGGGCGACACAAAAGAGCAGCAATGGGCCTCATAAATGATGCCCTAAATTTGCTCTTGAGGTAGGATTTTCCTCCAACTGACTCCCGCCATTTAGAGCTATTTTCTTAGCACAAAATGGATCCTCACATCCAAAATGCACTAAATGCAGCAGAATACAAATAGCGAGCAAGAGCGGCTGCTCGTTCTCCCTAAATGTCCTCTTGGCATTGACCTTTTTCCCCATGATTACTCCTAATTATGCAAGCAGGTGTAATCACGTTATTATTGCAAATTCAGTATCAAAAATTAAAGTGGGATTACTGAAATTACTCTGATTACTCTGGGATAATCGAAAGTACAACCCTTCTTACTAAAAATTCTAATATTATGCATATGGAGTGCTATACATCGTGGAATATATTTAAAATATATAGTATTTTACAATTGATGTCCAAGCAAATCAGAGTTTGTGCAAGGAGTATTGTGGTAATTACCATACCCCACAATTTTTCACTGGAAAATGTCAGCAGGTCCAACCTGTCAAAATGTACTGTGGAAAAACTGAGATACGGGCTGAACTTAGAGCGGTAAGAGCCTATTTACACATGTGGGGCCTCATTTATGAGGTTTTGCCGTAGGGGCAGCTGCGCTTCCCTACGGCAAAAGAAAAGGACAGGAATGCGCCGTTCTATAAGATATGGCGCATTCCTGTCCTTTTCCCTTGCGCCAGCGCACAATGGGCTGCCGTGCGCCAATGCAGGCACCTTTGCACCATGGTGCAAGGGTGCCTGCGTTGCGGGGATGATTATTTTTGTACAGGAAGGGAAACCTTTCTGTACAAAAATAATCACAAGAGGCGTTTTCCTCTTTCTATGTGGGCTGCAGAATGCAGCACACATAGAAAAAGAAAAACGAGGAGAAATAAAGATATTTCTCCTCGCTGTGCCTCCCTTACGCCTCCCCTGGGGAGGCGTAAGCTTTTGGCACTGCCTCAGAGTTACGATTTCTCGTAAATCTGAGGCAGTGTCAAAAGGCCATGGATGTTGCTGGGAACACCCATTGCACGCCCCTTTAACGCAGAACACTGCGTTAAAGGGACTGATATGTATCAGGCAGAATTAAGCCAAAAAAAGTGGCTTAGTGCTGCCTGATAAATATCACGCAGGCTTCTGCGCCACGGAACGTCACAAAAAGTGACGTTCCGGAGGCGCAAGGAGTCTCATAAATGAGGCCTGTGATTCCACATTTCCGAAGCACAGATTGGAATATGGAGCAGGTAGTCATCCAATAAACACCGCAACCTATGGGTGAGGCATTTACTGCACCCATTCTACTGGGTGCTCTAATTCATAAGGTCAAGATCTGAAGTAGCCCAAGGCTGGGTATTCAGATTCTGACTGTGCATCAGCCAGGATGCATCCGCCACGACCTGCAGTGCTGGACATCAGGGGTTTCCATTGGTGCAGCAGGTGCAGTAGCACCCGGTCTCAGAGGCCTGAGGCGCCCACTGAACCCTGATTATTGCTGTATTTCACAGTTTAAACAGCGACTGGCGGAGGCATTTTTCTCCTTGCAGCAGGGCCCATGACACACAGGCTGCTCCACTGTACGACGTTCACACAAGGTTCACACTTAATTCAGAGAACTGACAGTATTAAAAATGTGGAGATTGCATGCTGGGGATAGACAGCATCCATTTACGTTTGTGTCTTATAGCCTTCCTTGAAGATTAGGTTATCTGCCGCTGTTGCTAGATGGAGCTACTGAAACCACTGTTCAAAACCCAATTATACCGAATTAAGTGCCCGTGATGAGCAGAAGGGAGCTGCGTGCACGGACTGAATTCATCAGTTTCACTTCGAGACGGAGCCAGACGTTCGTACATTGGCACTCGCTGATTTTCCTGGAGATATCAGCGTACATTGAAGGTATAAATGAGAAGCACTCTGATGTCCGCAGTTATTCTGAGAATCCTGTCCCTAGGAAGGCAGTTAATTAAATTAGATAAGGAGCCATAAGAAAATTAAGATTTGTAAAATAAAATAAACAGATAATATTAAAGCAGTGGAAACGGAAAAGCAGGGATGTGATATTAAATTCTAAGTGTCACTCTGCACCCCATGTTGATTGCACCAGGTTTAGAAATAAGTCAAATAATTACCATAAACAGGGGAGGATCGAAAACTCCTAAAGTATTTTGGCAGGATAACAAAAAGAAACAATGTAGCACTGGCAGGACCTGGAAGGAAATGCTGAATTGATATCACAACTGAAGCCTCTAAGTATACAAAATAGTTTTGATTCTTGATGTAGTGCACCAGGACCCTGTGCACAGGGTGGCAGAAAGCTTTATACGACTGATTAAGGGTCAAGGTGTTTTTGAATCTAAGGAAACCTTGGCCTCATCCTGAGTATCCCACCGGGCAACTCCACCGCCCATAGAGTTACTGATATTTGGGTACTGGCACCTCTGGATGGGGAGGAGTTATCAGGGCATTGTGAGTGGACAATCTCAGGGTTTCCTTAGGTACCAGGATTTACCAGGTGAATTGGCAATTGTGGGTGTGGTTTCCCTGGTATTTCCTGAGTTCCTCCTGGAGTTTCACTTCAGCTGCAGATATGAGTTCAGGGGGAAATGCTCCCTGTAGCCAAAATCCTAAAATCTTTTGGTATTGGGTGACAGAGCAGAGGACTGCATTTAGAGGATCTAGGCTAGATCTTGGCAGGCCAGTCACTTGAGATTATGCTAAACTCAAATCAGATAACATCATACAGTAGAGAATCACACAATATTTGCTTGCAAGACTGTTCCTTTATTAACAACAACTTGCCACTCAATAGTATCCGTGGGCAACAGGGTAGGTTACGTTGGGTTAGGTTCTGGAATTCTAAAGCTCAGCAGAGACCCACTGGGTTCATTATACTTCTAAATAATGATAAAAATAGCTCTCAACCCTTACAAGTTTTAGAGGAAGCTGTAAAGAAGAGGCATGCCTTCATTTAATCACTGAACTAGTCATGACATAAACTAAGCAAATTTGGAATAAAAGGCTGTTCCAGAGCAAGAGGGCCAGGACCAAGACAACACAACCACCCTTGCCCCTTCTGTAAAAAAGAAAAAATGCAAAAAGAAGCTGTCTGTAGTCACTGCCTTTTATCCCCAGGATTATTTAGCATAAAATCAGGTATAAAGAAGACCTAGCAGGATGAATAATTAATGACATATTTTATTCTATTTTTGCAGCAATAGATAGCAAGTGAAGTGAAAGGCCCCCAAGTTCCCCTTACCCACAACCAGAAGGAACTCAATTTTGACTATTCTGAGGTGTAATGAGTTGCTGTCTACCTAAAGTTGGACCTTCATCACACATTGGGGCCCATTAGGATGGCAGGTGGATCGCCCCCGCCGGGCCGGCGGTAGCCACCGCTGGCCCGGCGGGGGCGATCCGCCCGCCATCCATGCCAGATTGAGCCCCCGCCATATTAGTATGGCTGGGGGGTCCGTGGCGGACGGAAAGACCATCTGCCTCTTTTCCGCCGGTCGACTCGTCGACCGGGCGGAAAAGGGGCATAATATGGTGGCGGTGTCTGCAAGAAACCGCCATCCTTATTATGATGCTGACGGTGATCAGCCTTTCCATGGCGGCATTGCCGCCATGGAAAGGCATGCAGTTTTTGCTGTTGGGGGCCCGTTGCGGGCCCCCAGAGTGTTGGGGGTGGGGAGTGCACATGGGGGGTACCTATGGTACCCCCCCTTATTGCAATGCACTACGTGGCAGGCACCACGTGGTGCCTGCCATGTAGTGCATGGTAATGCTGTGCACAGTCCTTTTACATTGTGAGTGGGTCTGCAGCCAGCAGATCCACCCGCAATGTAAAAGGCCCAGGATGCACATGGCGGGACTGCCGCAACTTCGGCGGTCGGTCCCTGGCTCCCTTGCGATGGCGGGCGGACTTTGTCCGCCCGCCATCGTAATGGACCCCATTGTTAGCATCTATACATGGAAAGACCTTTACCTCAATCAGATTTGGGTGTCATCTATATTGATGACAGATCCTAGTGACCGAAGGACCACCAAAGGAAGAAACCTGGATTTACAGACAACAGGGAACCACTCCAACTGGGAGGGGTTGGCCATAATAGAAAGAAATCAACCAAGCACAACTCAAATGAGACCTAATTCAAAAAATGAATCTATGTGAAAGGCATAGTTGATTGTGTCAAATGCAGCTGACAGATCTAATAATAACAGAGTGCTGAAAATACCTCTGTTAGAGACCACCTTGGGGTCATGCACAACAGCTACCAAAAATGGCCAAAAAGGTCAAAGATAGGAAGAAAATCATTGATGGATCTTGCAGCATGTAAAAAAGACTTCTCTCAGTTTGAAACACAGTGCACTATGGCACATAAATGTTTAACACACGATTTAGAAACAAATATGGCCACCTGAATACTCATCATAAGGGTCAAGTGCACAGAAAACATGCATGCATGCATGCATGACAAAGTGTATCAGTGCTGCCTCAAACTCAATAAAATAACTATGGTTTTCTGAGTAGTAGTCAACCTCAAAGATTCTGAAAAATGCACCAATCATGTCAATCAATTAATCAAGTGGCTTGTAAAGCACAACTACTCACCTGTAAGGGTCTCAAGGCACTGGGGGGAGGTGGGGACTATAGATCTGTGGCAAGGCACTGTGGTTCATTCAAAGAGCAAGGTCTTGAGGTCCTTCCTGAATTAGGGCAGTGATGGTGATTGAGTTAGGGGGAGAGGCAGGGTGTTCCAGGTCTTTTCTGTGAAGTAGGAGAAGGCTCTTCCCCCAGCCGTGGTCTTGCAGATACGTGGGATGGCGGCCAGGACCAGTTGGGTGGAGCGGAGGTCTCTGTTGGGTGCGTGGAACGAGAGGCGGTGTTTGATGTATGCAGGTCCTGTGCCGTGTAGGGCTTTGTAGGCGTATGTGAGGAGCTTGAAGGTGATTCTTTTGTTGACTGGGAGCTAGTGAAGGTCTCTCAGGTGGCTGGTGATGTGGCTGCGGTGGGGGATGTTGAGGATGAGTCTGACGGAGGCATTCTGGATGCTTTGCAATTTCTTGAGGAGTTTCTGGGTAATGACGGCATAGAGTGCGTTGCCGTAGTCAAGTTTGTTGCTGATAAGTGCGTGTGTGACCGTCTTTCTGCACTCGGTGGGGATCCACTAGAAGATCTTTTGGAGCAGGCGTAGCATGTGGTAGCAGGATGATGAGACGGTGTTGATCTGGCAGTTCATTCTGAGCGAGGAGTCCAGGATGATGCCGAGATTTTGTGCATGGTCTGTGGGTGTGGGGGGAGGTCCAAGATCTGCGGGCCACCAGGAGTAGTACCAAGTGGAGGGGGTGGAGCCTAGGATGAGGACTTTGGTCTTCCCTGAGTTTAGCTAGAGGCAGCTGTCCTTCATCCAGGTGGCGACAGCCTACAGCCCGTCGTGGAAGTTGCTCTTGGCAACTGTGGGTTCGTTGGTGAGGGAGAGGATCAGCTGGGTGTCATCGTCAAAGGAGACTGTTGAGTCTGTGTTTCCTGATGATGGCTGCGAGCGGGGCCATGTAGGTGTTGAAGAGAGTGGGGCTCAGGGAGAAGGCCTGAGGAACTCCACAGCTGATTTCTGTGGGTCCCAAGTGGAACAGTGGTAGCCTGACTCTCTGTGAGGAAGGATCGGATCCATTCCAGGGCATTTTGGCAGATGCTGGCGTCGTGGAGTCTTGTGCATAGGGTGCGTTGGGAGATGGTGTTGAAGGCGGCCGAGAGGTCCAGGAAGATGAGGGCTGTAGTATCGCCTCGGTCGAGGAGGGTGCGCACGTCATCTGTGGTGGTGAGGAGGACGGTCTCTGTACTGTGACTGCTTCAGAAGCTGGATTGAGAGTGGTTCAGGATGTGGTTCGCCTCGATGAACTCGGAAAGTTGGGCTTTCATTGCCTTCTCGATGACCTTGGCTGGAAAGGGGAGTAGAGAGATGGATCTGAAGTTCTTGAGGTCCTTCGGGTTGGCAGAGGGTCAGATGAGCATTGTAAGCATCTGCTATTCAACTTTGAATGAAGGGTATACTAGGGTTTAGGGTTAATCATAGACACACAACCTTCTCTGTTCCTATCTCTGATTCCTCCCATGCTCTGCATCAATATCTCCACCTTCACACTAATGAGTGTGAACCAAGCTCTAGAATCAACCAAACCCCTGATTGGTGCACTGGCAAAAGTATTTCTTTCCCTCAGTGGCTTCAGTTGTAACAAACTTGACTTGTGTCAATTGTGAGCATCAGACCAGCTGAAATATGCTGTAAGCACTTTCCAGTAAACAAACACCAATGTGGACCCCAGAGCCCGCTCCGACTATCAGCAAAAAGATAGGTTAATGCCCATCTCCCGGAACGACTGGAAGACAAACAATTATGCATTCAGTGATCAAAAGTCAGTCTGCAGATCAGCAAAAGGGGTAGAATATGTGTTAACAAATGTCTTTAAAAGACTCCCAGTTGCCATGGACAAGACAGTGCTTAATTTGAGCCACTGGTTTCCGGTGCTCGGAACCGGCACTTAATTATCAACCTCTCCACTTATGACAGTCTACCACATGGTGGCGCTGTTTGTCTAATTTAGAGATGAGCACAACAGGTGTTTGTTAATTCAAAATACATTTACAATTCCTAATACCTGCTGCCCAAGCTATTCTTATAGCTTTTAGGGCTGGGAATAGTTTGAATTGCCAAACTTGTAGGAGTGTAATGGTTAGTAGTTGTGTTGGGTCTGTCATTGGCATCGCAGGCAGAGGTAATGGGTGGTACAAGTTGCAGTTCCTGGCGAGTTTCCTGGCACTTATTTTGTTACAAATTTAGCCCTGGACAAAGACAAGTGACCTGGTTTATCCTTAAGTTATTCATTGCAATAGACACGGGGGTTCAAACTATATACAATGAATTAGAGAAGTGGGTAGGGCATGCTGGGAACTGCCCTGAAGTGGATCAAAGCCTTCCTCTTGAATAAGAATCAAACTATACACGATGGCTGGATTAAACCACTACCAAAACAGTAACGTAGGATACCATTTGTTTGCTTGCTGTCCCTGTTCTTGTTCAGCAGAACAAGAACAAGGATAGTATATATTGCATATATATTCAAGAGATACTCAGATCCAGTTTTGCCTGGTAATGAATTCTGGGAACTGAAACAACATCTTCAAATAATTTTTCATATTTTCTTTTAGGGGAATGAAAGTGTCCCATCATAAATAAATGTGTTGAGATGTGTAAAGAAGTCCCTTTACCTAGACAAATGTGATTTTTAATGATATATCATTAAGCAATATGAGATCTAAGCACACCATTCAATTATGCTACAGCAAGACAAGATGGAAGCAACATAGAGGATAATTTCACACAGTCCATGGTTGCCACCTTTTGAATCTATGGACCCAAACTTGTGAAACCAACCAAACTGTTAGAAGTTCAGGTGAGGCCTGAAATCTCCAAATCCAACAACAGGAATGAATATGGTCAGCACTGCAAGATTTAGTCCTATAAATTCAATTGAAGTTCATGAATGTTGTCACAACAATTCTTCATCCAGCACTCTGAAGTGTCTGTAAGGTGACATGTACATTTGCCATTAAAATATCTTAAATACATAAATGAATGAATATGGTATAGAACTATGAACACACAACACCCTGTAAGCACTGACGCATACATGGTTGCTTTGTAGTCACCCTTCACGAGTGGCACTTGCAGTCAGATCAACGACATGTTAAGCCATCAAATGTCACATTCTGGTACGTGTATTGAGATGTTTTACATATAGGGACAAATGCCCCTACAAGTCCATGCCTCAAGTCTGCATTTGATATAAAAGCGACATAAACTTCAGTTATCAGACAGGGCATTAACCCTCTCGTCTCGTCTCATATATGTCTTGTGTTATCATAGCAAGCACAAGGGCAGATGCCACAACACTCTACACAAACATTAATGTTATAGATCACTTGCATCTCTTTTCCTGTTTAGAGTATCTAATTTTGTGTTGCGAAGTGAGGTTTTGATTACAAGCTCCTCTATCCGGTTTAGCCTTGGGTACAATGCCTATCATACTTAATTCTGGGTACCAACACAGTGCTTGCAGATTTATGGGGGACGTGTAAAACATAGCTTTGTTTTCACATACGGCAGGAATAATTATAGCTATTAATCAAAACAACTGAACAGGCTCATTGGGGATGATGTAGTCAATGACTATGAGTATGGGGTGGTGAATGGCCTGATTATTCCCTTAGGCACCTGTATGTATTGAAGCACCTGGTGGTCCGGATCTGTCTGTCTAAATCACCTTCATATTCTCTTTTTCTTTGCTAAATAATTTTTATTGCAATTTCAAAAAGCAATCATGATACAAAAGACAACCCTATAAATAAATATATATTAAAAGAAAAGGAGAGAAAAACATACTCCATTAAATAGTCTTTTTTATTTTATATGTAAAGAGAGACAGGAAAGAGAGGTCAACAAAGAAATGGATAGAAAGGTAAAGAAAGAAGAGAGGAAAAGAAAGGGGAAAATAGAATAAGAGTGATGAGCGCAAATAGAGAAAAGCAGTAAAGGGTAGCAAATATAAATCAGATTTAACATTTTGATGTAATAATGAAGAAGATACAATATGTACTCTATGTTCATCACATACAATTCCACCACGTAGGTGCAGATAATTTCGAAAAATCCTTCCAACAGGAAAATATGACCTTTTAAAGCAAGTGCCATGAAAAGATCAAATAGTAGAGGTTTAGTAGACAATTGATCAAAACTTGGTCATAAAGAACCTAGGAAAACATTCTACATTGTAAGCAGCATATTACATTGAAAAAGCTTTAACAAGGCAACAGTTGTATAACATATGTACTAAAGAGCTATTATATTTAGAACAGGACCAGCATAGAGGAGAAACAGAGGAGTTAAATTTAGCAACAGATTCTGGTGTGATAACAGCTCTATTGTAAATAAAAAAGAGTGACTGCGTAATGCGAACAGCTTTAGAGGTAGTCAATAGTTTAAGCCATATTTTCTCCCCAAATTATGCAGACAGTTTAACCTCCAGAGAGACGTGTTTGAAGCCAGTTATAAGTGTAGTACATCGGATTCACTCCAGAAATGGTTCCAAGCAGCAGACAAATAACAAATGGGAAAGGGGGCACCTTGTCTGGTACCTCTGTACAAATTAAAGTAGGGAGGAAAACAGCTGTTAACAAAAACACTAGCTCTGGTGTTGGAGTAAAGTTATGTTATAAAAGAAATAAATCTTGGGCCAAAACCAAACCAGTGAACGGTAGTGAAGGAAAATTGCCAATTAATACAGTCAAAATCCGTTTCAGCATCCAGAGAGAGGGCTGCAAGAGGGGCATTCATTTTTCCAGCTAGACTGACAATATTGGAGAACATTCTAGAATTATCTGCAGCAAGTCTTCCCTTAATGAAGCCAGACTGGTCAGCTTTAACTAGAAGAGGTACAACAGACTCTAGGCGGGTAGCTAGAATCTTGGCAAAGATCCTGCAATTATAATTGGTAAGGTAAATGGGCCTAAAGGTTTTACAGAATTTTGGATCTTTATCTTGTTTGGGAATTATGGTTATCAAGGTTTCCAAAAAGTACCTGCTAGCTTTGGTATCAGAAAGAAAAAAAAAAAAAATTAATTTGGGAGCAAAAAATGAGGATAAAGAATAAATAAGTTCAATAGAAAACCCATCCAGGCCAGATGCCTTTGCTCTCTTCAGAGATTTAATTGCTTCCAGAGTCTCCTGAAGTGTAATATCAGCCTCCAACTCAGCAAATGTGTCTGTAAGGGATGATGGTTGAGGGAGGCCATCAAAGATGTTCTCAATGTTAAGTGCAGGAGGGGTAGTACCCTCTGTACATAATGGGGCATATTCTCAAGGAGCCATCGCCGATTTATCGGCACTTTAGCGCCGCAAAAGTGGCGATAGACTTATCGCCTTATTCACAAGCTGGTGCAAACTGCCGACATCACCAGTTTTCTTGCGATAGCTGCCGCAAAACACATTGCCACGGATGAGAGCGACAACTAACGCTAATGATATGCAGAGTAGGCGTTCCAGTGCAAAAACACACGAAAACACCACTTCGCGATATTCTCAACGACCAGCCAGATCAGCGATGCGATCCGAAAACAGGCGATAAGGCGCTTTAGCAGCAGGGATTCAACACCTGCCTTCTACTGGTGTTAAGCAGAACGACAACCTGCAGTATGAAAGGGAGCCCAGCCTAGAGCCACATCTGAAGACCAACAGATGCCATGGAGACAATGATCATGCAGCCATGAGGGCCACAATACCTACCGCAACCACCCCTCGGACCCTCCCCCCGCAGGTCATGAAGTCCAGTAGTCAACGGCAGTGGAAAAACAGAACTTTATTACAAATACATAAACAACAAGACGAAAAGCTCAGCCAACGCGTTCCATTCCCAACGGGGAACTTCACCAGGGCAACGTGTGGATCCAATAAACTGCAAATGCTGCGGGAACTCCCAAATGCCATTCCATATCTCAAAATCAGTAGTCAGAAACGTGTTGGAGAAATGGTGACAATGGTCAAGCGTCCTCATAGTCACAAACGTAATCTGGTACAGTGTATTGCACTTGGACAAACCGGAATGCATACAGGTATGATGAATCCACTCCAAATATACTGTAACAGAAGTCTGTGTGCTCGTAACCTCCGCAGGAAAGAAAAGGAAGGTTACGGCCACACAAACATCTGTTAGGGTCTCATTATGCAGGATTCATCATACCTGTAAACATCACAGTTTGTATCATCTTGATACCACTGCACCTTCACTTCCCCCACACTGTGCATGAACAGCTGGAGACCATGCAAGGGAATCACGCCATAGCTGCCTTACCGCACGTGTTGGGGGCAATTGACTGTACACATGTACCACTTGTGCCCCCTGCCGACCCTGCACACAATTACCGCTACAGAAAGCACACGCATTCCATCAATGTGCAGGCAATAGTGGACCACCGGGGACAGTTCACCAATGTCGTCGCCAACTTCACAGGCAGTGTGCATGATACATACATCTTCCGACAGTCCATCATCAACCAGCAATTCCTGGATGGCACCTATGGCAATGCACTGCTCATTGGTAAGTACTAACTGAACACACCACACACCTCAACTCCACAATCACACAATTCACAACTATGGGAGAGCACACGTAACAAAATCACATACAACATGCCAACCAACATGCCCAACTACAGGACACGACAACACAAGTAACCGTGGTAACAGGGGCCAGACATGTAGACAAACCATCCACAAAGGCAGAGCCCCTCTGCCACACAATTGCAGAATGTGGGGAGAGGTGGGAACCAAGAATGTGCGAAGGAGGCAAGTGACCCAGCAATAAGAAAGGAGACAATGCCAAATGTGGCGGAGATGTGCTGGACAGACTGCAGTATGCAGAGCACAGACATGTCCATGTGGACATCTACTGCTGGTGTTTGCAGTGTAGTGGACAGTGGACGCAAACAGGTTACCCCAGGCAGTGTGGAAGACCTTGGACATGTAGCCATGTAAGCCTGAGCGGAGCGGCCTTGGCCGGCGTATGTCGCAAATGAATATCCCGGGGCTCTGGGTGTGGTCCAGTTCCGGGATGGCCACCACAGTAACTACTGCGTGTGTCTCTGTGTCCGCCATATCATGACCATAGGCCTACACACATGTGCCCGACCACATTCAACGGCCATATTCACACTGGAGACGAGGTGACTACGTCCCAAGCCAACCCGCGCACATCTCATCAGCGCATGCAGGGTCGTGTCTGCCAGGGCGGTGCCCCCCACCCAGCCACGAGGCCACCGCCGTGACCGGTGGTGCCTGCGCGATCCTGTGCGCCTGCTGCACCCCAGCCCAGGTCCCCAGACCGGTCCGCTGCCCAGCAATGACTGCCTGCCCCTGTGCACCCAGGCCTCAATGCTCACCTGCCGCCACCGGCGTGTCTCCAAGAGGGCCCTCCACGTGCCGGTGCAACCTCCTCAGCCGATCGCTGGATTCCGTGCCACAGGCCCCCAGCGCACCCTGTGGCACCGCACCGCGGAGTCATCTGTGTGCTGACTGCTGCCTGCACGTACACTGCGGTCCAGCAGGTCTCACAATTGAAATCGAGACTTGATTTGCTGGACGCCATATTGAGGCCAAGGCATCATCGCAGGCTGCACACCCGCTCAGCTCTTCAGGTGGGCCTAACTCTGTGCACCGCAAGTCATCGCCACGTGGCGGTAGGCCCGTGCCGGACGCTGGCCATCGGGTGCCACTAACTCTGTGCAACGCAAGTCACGGACCCTTTATGATTGAGTTCCGTGGATGCGGACGCCATCATGTCACCTCCGGCAGTGGGGGATGTGCTGTGGTGGGCCCCTTTTATTGGCAGGGTCACATGTCCCGTGACGCCTGTGCTGGATGGGTGTGGTGTGGGTGTAAACCAGTCCTCAGGGAGTGGCTGTGGCATGCTGACAACTAGACCAGTGATCAGCAGATCACTACAGGGAAGACCTGGGACATGTAGCTGTGTCGTCACCCCTTGGGAGCGTAAGCGGAATGGGCTGGGCTGGCGTATGCCAGTCCAGCGTAGGGGTGTGAACAATGAGCCCGGGGCTCTGGGCGTGGGTCAGTTCTGGCCTGGACAAGGAAGTAACCAATGCGTGTCTCCCCGTTGTAGTGTCTGCGCCACCCGGACCGCAATCGGCAATGTTGCACCCTGTGACCCAAGCCCCACAACATGTGCAAAATGGGCGTGAGGGGGAATCAGTGACCCTACATTCATCCATACTGTCATACTTGAAGGATCAAAGACATGACACATCTGTGTGAATTTGAATGTTTTATTCACATTCAGTGGAGTGTTGCAGCTGGAGCAGTACAGGGCCATGCACACCCCACTTGACATTGTTGCCCCGTGGAGGGCCAGCCAGAGTCCATTAGGGAAGGACAAATTCATCGGAAGAGGAAGAGTTCAGTCCACAGTCTGATTGCGGTGTCATTGGTAACCAAACAGAATATGGCAGTCCATGTCGAGGTCCAAGGTGAGTGCCGCAGAGTGTATCGGGGGACAGTGGAAGGTGATGATGCAAAGGGCCGAACCAAGCTGAAACAGGCCATATGGCGGAGATGAATGCTACCGCTTCCTCATTACCACAACGGCAGTCTCATCCACATCATCGTCCTCTGATGTGTGATGTGCCTCACCTGTGGGTGGTGGTGTTTCGGCTGCAGCACTGTGTGGCACTGACACATCAGGGGCCGGAGGTGGATTGTCGGCCGCACTGTGGGGCACTGACACATCAGGGGGCGGAGATGTGGATGGTGTACGAGCAGCAGCATTCATCTGCGCCAGGCCTTGTGGCAGCAATGCCATGATGAGGATCTGCAGGGCATGGAAGATCCCAGCTACATCTCGCTGATGTGCAGCCGTGGCAGCCATCCTTTCCGCCTCCATCCGCACCATGTCCTCCATGAGCCTCAGCATGTGTCCCAACTCCCTGCTGAGATCGCGGGAGCCACTCTGACTAGACAGGTGTTCTTGTCTCTGAGTCATGACTCCAGCGATGTCAGCCATGGCTCGTTGGAGACCATGGAGCGGACTGTGGGTGTCCGTTAGGGACTGTAAGTGGTCCCTGATGGGACGTAGACACCCATGGATGGCATCTAGTTTGGCTGCCATGAGTTCGAACCCCACCCGCACCTGCTCAGCCATTTCCTTCTGGCCCTCCAACACACAGCGTTGAAATGCCATGTGTTGGTAGTGGGGATCCTGGGAGACAGCCGGGGTGGTGGGTGCTTCCTGCTGTGTGGTCTGTGCAGGGGGTGGGGTCTCCTCGATGCAGCTGGGCTGCCCTGCTCCTGGGGGTGGGGTGCGGAAGCTGTCCATGAGCTCTTGGAGGGCGTCGGTGTCGAAGGTGGGGAGGTCCTCCCCGTCATCAGTGAGGAGGTGTTCGGCCTGCTCTGCAGGAGGTGATAATTCTCCCTCTGCAATGTAAAGGGGAGATGCAGTTTAACAGTGTGTTCCATGTATGTTCACGCATTGGCCAAGTTTCCAAACAGACTGCATGACAATGTACATTGTGACTGTTTAGGAGGAGTTGCCTATTTGAAGCGGGACAGTGGACATTTGTGCACCATCAGGGATGTGGGGTTGTACTTGTCCATTATCATGTCACAGTTTCCTGCTATGCCAAATGTGATTGGCCAGTTTCTACACACAAGCGGCAGCAGTTGTGTCCTCTGTTCTGTTGTGAATGTGCTGCAGTTTGTACCACATTGTTGTCAATGTTGATGTGCTCTGATTCTTGTGTGTGTGCTGCATTGTGGAAGAGTCGCCCCTGCAGCTCAGACTTTGCTTGGCCTTCTCCCTTTCAGGCGGTGTGCCTTTGACTTCTGTGCTTATGCAGTGCTGAGATGTTGCATACTTGGGTAAATTGGGCTCTTGGTGGGAGTTGGGACTCTTGGGCATGGTTTGTCCGCAGATGTCTTGTTGCCGTCTGGGGTTGTTTGTGCACTTGGATGTGTCAGTGTGTGAGCTGCTCCTTTCCGGATGTGGACCACACTCAGCCACCTCGGTGTCGTGGCGTGCAACATGTGATGATTAGTGGCCTGCAGACATGCTCATCGTCATGCAGTGTCACTTGCATTGTCAGTGGGGCTCACGGATTCGCAGCTTTGCTGGGTTCAGCACATGTGCATGGGTTTGTTGTGAAATTGGTGATGTGTGGAGAGGGCCCCCTCTGGGCACATTGTGGACGGGGGACTACTTGCTGTTTCTATGTGTGCTGCAGTATGGCAAGGAGATCAGGGACATGATCCAGAGTCATTGTGGTTGTGCAGTGTGCTATACTTCATTGTGCATGTGTGCCATTGTGCCCATCTCCCCCCGTTCCCCCAGTCCCTGGTGGTTACTCACCCTGTTGCTGTTGTGTCAGGTCATGTTGAGCAGTGTCCGGTCCCCCGACTCCTGCCACCGTCTCCACACTGATGACTGTGGACACCATTTCCTCCATCTCATCCAGCTCCTCCTGTGGCGCAGGACTCCCACCCCCAGTCTGCATTGCTTCTTTGCGGTTGTTTGCGAGTTTCAGCTTGGTTTTGCACTTCATATCATTCCAGCGCCTCTTGACCTCGTCCATTGTCCTCCTCAGCACTCCGACTGCATTCACCTTGTCCACGATGGACTGCCATGTTCCATTTTTTGTTGCCAATGACACAGTGGAGGTGATGAACAGTTGTTGATGGTGTTCTATCTCCTCCGTGATCAGGATCCTGGTTTCCTGCGGACTGAACCGCGTCTTCCTCTTCTTCTTCTCCTTGCCCTTCCCTGACCCCGAGGTCCCAGGCTGGTCCTCCGTGGGGCTTGTGGGGTTCGGGTTGTCCTCTGTACTTGCTCCGGCTACCTCCATTGTGCTTCGCAGTTGTTATGTTTTTTGGTTTTTTTTGCAGCTTTTATGGTGATTTTTCCCGCCTGACGTGGGAATTGCAAGCCTGGCGCTGTTTGTCGCCGATTTTTCTATCGCCGTTGGGCCCATCGCAACTTTTTTCACGTTCGGGTTTCCTTTTTTATCGCTGTTGCAGTAGTTGTATCGTGGACATTTGAGGCGTTATCGGGAAACTATCGCATGTTACCGCCGTGTTGGGAATACGACGTTGACACGGAGTTATTTTCCCGCGATAGACGGCGATATGAAAAATTGCGTTAGCCTATTTTGGCGATGTTTATCGCACGTTCTTGAGCATATCCCCAATGTTTTACAAAAAGATTGAAAAGAGTTAGATATATCAGCATTGGAGACCGATACAGAATTGTCAAATTAATTAATAATAGGACCAATAGGCTTCCGCTCTGTTTTTATTTTTAAATAATTAGCAAAGCATTCCACCAGCTTTATTCTGACCCTCATGAAACTGTGATTTGATTTTAAGCAAAATATTACAGGCATAGGCAGTAGCAAGTTTGTTATGGTCAGATATAGCTTTAATAAAATTATGCAAGATAGATGAAGATTTAGACTTAAAGTAAGCCTGTTCAAGTATCTTAATTTGTTTCAATAGGAGGACCTAATGAGCATTTAAACCCCTTTTTCTCCTGGAGGAGTAGGTTATGGTGAAAGCCCGAAAGTAAGCTTTAAATGCATCCCAATTGCTGGCAATAGAGGTATCATTAGAATTGCTCAAGTGAAAAAGGTCTTCCATAAAAGTAGTAATCGATAATAAAGAATTATTAAATCTCTGTCTACCAGTTTTGGAGTCGATATTAGAAATATCTAAAGAAGACAATACTAGGGCAAGTTCAGATATAAAAATGGAGACAATTTCAGAGGATGATAGAGATGGGAGCAATGATTTAGAAACAATACCATAATCACTTCTGGACATTGTAAGTTGGATCTTGGAGAAAGAAGAAAATGCCAATTTATCAGGATTGCGAGTTTATCCAAACATCAAATAATGGTTGAGATATAATGGCCGATTGAAATGCTTTATGTGATTCATCTGTTTTAAATTTATATTTTGGCTTACTATCTGTAAAAGGATCCAACACTTGGTTAAAGTCACCTGCCATAATGATATTGGAATTACATTGGTAAGTTTTACTTTAATAGAGGACCACAAATCAGGATCAGATTTAACTGGGCCATAAGCATTAAACAAAGCAATATGCTTGTTATGGATAATGACATTGACCAACACCCATCAGCATCACATTCAGTTGAAACAACCTTCAGACCCAGAGCTTTCTGACAAAGAATAAAGACACAACCTTTATGATCAATAGCAGGAGAGAAAAATCCCTGATCAACCCATTGCCCCTTCAGTTTAACAGGGTCAAAAGCGCTACAATGAGTTTCGTGTAAAAAGGCAATTTGAGAATCAACTTTAGAAAAGTGAGAAATTATCTTTTGTCATTTGATCGGATGGACAAGTCCACGAACATTCCATGAGACAAAGTTAAACATATTGGATACATGAGGAAAGGAATACAGGAAAATGGGTGACAAGCTGAAAAACAAGGAAAGGAGACAAAATAACTGGTCCAGCGCACCCAACAGCAGTTGAGGACCTGCTGGGCTGATATCCTGGATGGGGAGCAGTACCTGCTTGACCTGTTGGGTGTCAAGGTGGCGGGGCTTGGTGAGTAGTTATATATTTGTTGTGTTCTTTCTATGCTAATTTGTTTTTTCAAATAGCATACTGCTCACGCTCAGAGGTAAGTTAAGTTTACGTTACAAATATTATGTGATCCAGCCAGGTACTTGGCGCTACCTAATTACGCTAATTGGTGCTCGCTTGGGCTGATTATTCAAAAACTCATGCAGACTCCTCTGTCCTATCACTAAGATAGTGGTAGTAGTAATAATATCAGTGAGTTAGCGTTCTCTGTGCCTTTCTTTCTTTAGCTTGTACAGTCCCAAGCAATTACCCAGTGAGGTGTGCTATGCATCTATGCATTGAAAAAAAGGGAGACTGAGTTAGCCAGTCAAAGCGGGTTGAGATTGAGAATGAGATGAGAAGTAAAGATCATTCGTTGTAATGCATTAGTAGTTCCAAAATGCAATTTAGGTTTAGGAAATTTGGAATAGGGCTTAGGTTTAAGAAATTAGGAATAGGTCAACTCAATACTAATACTATAGGCAATCTGATTTAGAAAAGTACAATTGTACTGCGTTTGCCTTTGCCTGTCAAAATATTTTTGGGGAGTTTTAACTGTACCACTAATCTATTTTATTCTATCTTCTTTATTTCTTACATCAGCATCCAGAAGCAAGACGAGGGCTATCAGCACGGAGGCAGGTAATGAAACCGGGGATGCCACCACCAGTGCCGCGACGGGTGAAAGTTTCATCACCACTTCTAACACCAGCTCTGTGGCCAACGCCAACAGATCTGTTGGCCCCAGTAAGTCCTCCTGTAAATATTATTATTATTTCCCTAACTTTTACCACTCCACATTTAGAATATTTGTTTTATTGTGTCTGTCTCCTAATTTTTTCCAACTCCTCTTCGTTCTATCAAATGTTTGTTATATTCTTGTTATCCGTGCATTATGCTAGTTATTTTCTATATTTCAAGTTTATGTAGTTGACTTCCTCCTGTTTGTACTAGTCTGTCTGTAGCTTCCTTTCTTCTGTTTTGTCAATAAGCTTTCCCTCTCCCCCTATATATCATGTGGACTGGTACTGTAAGACTAAGAGAATCGATTTTTGGACAGGTACTCTTCTATGAAGATTGCGTGCCCAAGTAAGCTATTCTATGCATGTTTGTTGAGAAGGCTTTCTTATTCTTGCTCATGCTCAAACTGTAAAACTAGAGAGTGGCCATGGGCATGGGTGGACCCCCTCCCAGTGTTGTGTAGGAATTATCATTCATTTATATAGTTGTATTCCAGCAGTTTCGATGACTGGCTGGAAACTAGTATGAGGACGGTCCCATTGCATTTGCCAACCAATACCATATATCCTTCATTCACCAATTATTCTACCCCTACGTTGCGCTCCAATGAGTCAGAGTCATCATAGCTCTGCCCCTCCAATACGAAAAGTTTTTGGTTGGCTTGACAACTTGCCTTTTCAAACATTGCCAACCAACAAAGAGCCCGATTCACAAAGGACCGCTGCACTCGTGGAGGGACCCAGCAATGAGAAAATGCAATGTGGATGTCACGCCACGAGTGCTGAAGCCCTTTGTGAATCTGGCCCAAAATGTTTTTCATAGAAGATACTGAAACCAAACTACAGTGATGTATTGTGGTTGTATTTTGTTAAAAAAAAAAAGGGGAGGCGTATCTGGCATTTAAAATGTGTAATTTTTTTTAGCGGCACAGACTACCAGTGCCCGGGCCAGCAGCAGCGCCAGTGGAGCCGACGCGGCGGTGGTCGAAGAGGGAGTCCTAGCGGCTGCAGGGACGAGCAGTGGTAAGTCTCATTGCTAGCTCATTGACAATTACTAGTATACTCACTGCAAGGGCATTGTGAACCCCCTACAGTGGGGGTTGAGTTCTATCTGCAACTCAACAGACAAGGACTCATAATGAATGCTAAACATGATGGGCTGATGGAAAAGGGAAGAAAAATGGAAGACAAAGGATGGGTAGGTGGGTGATAGGATGCATGGGTGGTTGAAGGATGGAGGAAAGGGTATATAGGTGAAAGGATGCCTGCCTGACTGCGTGAAAGGATTAATGGGTACGAGGAATGCTTGGTGGGTTAAAGAAGGATGGGTAAAATGGTGAAAGGGTGAAAGGATGCATGGGTGGGTAAATGGATGGATTGGTGAAAGGATGGTAGTGAGCCATGGGTAGGTGAATGAATGGAGGGCTGGATACATATGGATGGATGGTTGGTTTTCAGTGGTGAAAGACTGGATGAGAGAATGTGATGTCGTTGGAATGGTTTCCTCAAAGCTTTGGTTAAAAGTGGGGGGGGGGTATTTCTGTCTACTCCCTTGACTCACTGTATTTGTTAAGCAATGTAGATATGTATTCCACCCATCATCAAACATCACCTCCCTGCCCATGGCACTTCGCCAATGCCATCCATGACCTAACTGCTGCATGATTCAATTTGGCACTGCAGTGCTGGCTGTGCAATGTGTGTCTGCTTCAGTTAATGTTGCAATTACAAAGGTTTCAATGCTTGTCAAAGTGAAAACAAGGTGTGTTTCCCTCCCCTCCCAGTGCCCACTAAGTCACCTCCTAGTTCTTCACTCTTTATTCTTTCCTAAGTTCTGTCCCAGCCTACCAAAATAAATTGAAAAATCCATTTTTGGCATGTGCCACATTTTTCTGGCCAAGTGATTTACATATTTCATGTCTTCCATAACAAATTTACGCCTGTTCTAATGTTTCCCTTTCAACAGTCGTCGACTACAGTGACTGACTAAGCCAAAGCTTAGGCACATAATGATGATCAGTGACACCCCACTATTCTGTAGTAAAACCTCTACTTACCCGGCCTAATCCCTCTAACTTACCCTGCAGTAGAGTAAGTTAAGTTCCTTTCATTACTGCCAAGCAAATGTATTTGTTGGAAATAATTATAAATTTGTGGTGGAGGGCGAGGTCAGGGAGTAAAGGGGGATTAAGTGCCATGAGTTTTGCGGATGGGATAGCCTGTGACGAACGTGCTGAATATAATCTATATATCCCATTTTACGTGACATGTGTGACGTTGTATCATTATTATTCATCTGGCTCTTTGGAGTCAAAGTAAAATTGAAAGGCATTTTGGAGAAGAGCAGGGCCATTAGAATTAAAGTAAGAAAATAGCCCATTACAGCTGCCCCAGCTGCAAACTGCAGAAAGTAGCAAAGTACCGACTAACTGTAGTGTAGCTCCTATTTCCCTTATAGGCTCTGCGCATTGGAATAATATATCCTATAGGTTTGACATAGGACTAAGGTCAGTATGTCCCTATCGAGTATATTAAACTTAATTACTTGTGCCAGCTAGCTCAGAGGCCACTAGAAACTTCTTGACGACAAGAAGGGATTAGTTTCTGGCTGCCGCAAAACATGACCACTGTGTTTCCCTTACAGAATCAGGATGTGTCCCAGAGTCGTAGAAACAATAGATAACCATTTCACTCAGCTCAATCGTGCATGTTTCAGTTATTCTCAGAGTTACACAGAAATAACCAGACGGGCGTTTCAATAAAGGATTTATTGAACAGTCTTGTTTCTGTTGTAAGTTATATGTGCTGTTACGATCACAAGACAGTATGCGAGATAAATAATGTACAAGGTGAGCAGTAGAAATAAATAATACTGCGTCAGCATTATCTTTTTAGCATATATGTATTTACATAAAATGACACAACCTAAAAATGCGAGTACTCATACGATGCGTTTCTACCCTAGTTCTACCCAGTGTGCCTAACCTGTCCTAGGTGTAGGGAGAAGTAGAAGTAGGTGCTGTATTCCTGACTAGAGTATACTAAGAGTAAGTTACGCCTAGCATGCCAAGAGTCTATTATGCCAAGAGTCCCTCTAGGTTCTAGTCTGCTCCATACCTGAAGAATGAGAGAGGTAGGAATCTCTATCTGGACTCGAACTCCAACACCCCGCAAGGGAAGTTAGATCACTGGAAGCTGGACTCTCTGCGTGCAGGAAGGGCAGTGTCTTCTCAGTGCGTCTGGCCGGGAATCGGGCTCCTCTGAAGTCGAGGTCTCCTCTGATTTACAGGGGTTTAGGAAGGTATATTTATACCTGGAAATGTTAGCATTGACGTGAGTTGGGTAGCGAAAGACGTCATGAATGAATCCCTTAGGGAATAAGAGGTTCATGCATAATGTATGAGACCTTGAAGAAATCAATAGTCCTGGGCAAGGGAAACTCCCGCCGCCAGAGGGTCTGTTTTTTCATGGACTCGTTGAGACGCTAGGGTGGACGGATGTCGGAAGCCATGCCTGTATTTGGTATGCATAGTTTATGCCTAAATAAGGTCTGGGATTCTATGCCTATATAAGGGCAAGTTGGATTGTGCCTATATATGGTCATGATTCTAGAAAGCCCGTTTAAGGACACCCTATGAAGTACACAACACCCACTCCTCTTTTGTGTATACAACAATACTAAAATGCTAAACATTTAAAATGCTAAACATTAAAATGGAGTACCACATATTAAAACATATCCTAAAAAGCCTTAAAAGATACATTAAAATGCAAAGGATGCTGTACATTTTTAAGCAGTGCTTTTCATTTCCTGCATAAAGAGTGAAATAAATGCAATCGGAACGAAACGTAAAAGCAATATTAACATATGACGAGAATGAATGCAAGGTTGCTTTAAGACAAAATCATTCCCTGTCATGAAATTCAAATGAACTGAGTTAGACACACAAGATGACTAAGTGTCCCTGGAAGTACTGCCAAGTCTGTATTATAAGGCTAGTTTTACTTTAAGCAGATTGGATTGCCATTTTCGTTCGAAAAAAAAAAAATGGGACAAAAGTTCAAATTTGGTAATGTTCCAAGTCTTTGAAAAATGAAGGCCAAATTGTTGCTGTCATACTGGAACAGAATATGCCAAACAGAGTCAGTTCACGGGTCTGGTGTAAACATTAGATCATCTATTTCAATAGACAAAACATCATCCACTGTCGCTGGTGTAAGTTCGAACTCCCCACGTAAGAGATTGACCGCACAAAGATGGGAAGCATCGCCCTCAGCATAGGCCGCTGCAGCAATGTTCGCGTCCGTTGTTACCTGTGTGCCTGGAGTTGTTTCTCGTACCTCAGCAGCAGCAGGAGGCGACTGTGAGATCTCAATGAATGCTGACATCAGTATTGGGAGCCTCTGGGGACAACACGAAGCATGGACCGTTATCGGGACCAGCAAAGTATCGACGTCCTTTGGCGCAGCTGATGGATATGTTAGACAGGCGTCCAACACGCATTCTTCACCGCATAGCAGGCATCGTAGAACAGGTAAGATGCAATCATGCCAGATTGGTCGGAATGACAGGAACCACGTGGTATTAAGGTCCCGTAGACGAGTCATGCCCAATAGCTGTACTATTCGCTCACGGCACTTTCTTTCAAGGAGAACTTTCCCCATTTTGCTCGGAGTTATTTCTGCGAAGCGGCTGGCCATAGCGCAAAAGCAGACAGATGAATAGAATTCCCGCAATAAGTGCTAGAATTAATGGTATGCCACCAAACACCGAATGTGCAAAGTTCGGAATGATTCCAAGTATTGCCTGGAACGGTGCTAAGAGACCGGTGCAAATGCTCTTAAATACATGTACAATTCCTGTTGTATCTGACATGTTGAAGATACGTGATATCATTTCTACGAAATGTATAGGGCAGTTTGTACGTATTAAAGTCTGTATCTCAGCCGAAGTCCTTGCAATTTGTAGATCATAGGTTTCTTTGGCCGAGGTCAAAGGCACTGTTTGCTGTAAAAGCATGGCTTTCATTCTGCTTAAAGTATCAAATCTTATAAAAGAGACATTAAGTGAAGGCCACAAAGGCGACTCCCTGACGGTGTCTATTGGGGAAACAATACTTGCATACAGCAAGTGACCCTGGAGTTGACCGTTACTAGATATGGGATGCCGGGCAACATTCCACAGCAGCTCTGATCATTCAACATGAGGTACCTCCCATTCGAAAGTTGTCCAAACGTTGGATTAATCACAGCAGCTGGAGAACCGCGCTGATGGCAAGACAGGTTTGCCACAGAACCATTACAAGCTCCGTGTAAAATAATGTCCTGACATATGAGTGAACCGGTCAGTGCATGTTCACAGTTAGTACCGCTAAGAAACACTTCACGATCCCCACTCCAACATTTAAGTGTATACGGTAAATTCCAAGATGTCTTAATGTATTCCTTACCCAACCTTTCATATTTGCCTGCTTGCATCTGTATGACACAATACTGGAACTGAAAAGTTGTCACAGGTAATGTTATTTTGCCATGAATAAGCCATTCTGTAGCTGGTTTTTCTGCCACTGTGAATGGTAATTTGTCAATTTTTTCAATGCTCAGCACTGTATACCTTGCTCCTCTTTGTGCCAATTCGATCTGTTTATCAGTTAGATTGTATTCTGCAAACAGAGACGACGTGTTGATGAAACGCCAAGGCACATAGCCCGCTCGCAAAGATTGCAGCGTCCATGTCAATAACACTATAGAACGTAATTGAGACTGACCTTGTTGTAACATAGCCAAATCTTGTTCTAGAATGTCGATAGCAGAGGATACAATGCCATCCAATGAATAAATTCTGGAGGACAAAGTTGTTAACCCATTGTCGACTACAGAGAGTGTTTTCTCTAAATTAATACGATCAAGTTCACGTATTCGTTCTGCAGCCTCTATCTGTGACACTTTCCATGCTTCGTTATAAGCAGCGTAGATGCCGGCATATATGAAACGTTTTTGACGCGGTTTTCTTGGTCCAAGCAAGAATTCCCTAAGATCTGCGTCGTGTGCAAGTAAGGTTAAGTGTTGCTTCACATCCTGTAGTGTAGATTTATGCAGCCAATCGAGGCATAATTTTCATACACTATATGTTGTTACTACCCCCGGATGTTGTCTTTGGACATATCTTGGGTCTGGCCTATGAAGTGCAAAGCCCTGAGTTTTGTTCAAGAACCTTTCCTGACAGTTGTTTGTGTCTGTGGGCCAGATCAACCATTTCTTCCAATTTGGATGAGTTCTGTTGAGTTGTAGTATATTGTCGACTGTCACCACTGCCTCTGTATTATTATCACTGGCAGGTGTTGGCACAGAAGGTGATTTCATCTCTTTTATCTTGGCTAACCCAAGACAAGATGTCTATTGGACGGTGTCATTCAAAAACATTATTTGTTCAGGGATTATACAGGCTCTAAATAAAGCTTCTATACCCTGCACTTGCCAATCTTTACTACCCCAGACAGTTTTTGTCTCAATTGTGTCTTTCCATAAGACGAAACCCTGAGTAGACAGTTGGGCAATAAATGCTTCAGAGTAAATCTGTTTCGTATTTGTTAACATAATTTTCAGTCCTGTTTTGTTTAAATTTTTATAGTAAAACGTTTCTGGATCAGATGTATTATAACCTGAAAAATATGGAAATTTACTAGCAAAAGTTTTTGAACTACCATGTGGTGGTGTAGGACAATGTTCCCATTGATTAAACATAAACACATTTCTTGGATATGCAGTTTTGTGCAAATAATGATGACCATAGTGGTTGTAACAATACATTTCTTCGTAATCATTTGTGCCCTCTAAATATTCATTTTTAGAAAATGCAGCAGATTTTTCTAGATCAAACATTATATCTTGAACAGTCTCTAAGTCCCAATCATCTGAATAGGTACTGGACGTTATCAAATCGCTTAGTGAAATTTTAAACAAATGTGGAATGTTCAATTGTTCACTTGGACCGAAGATTTCATAATCTGTTTTGTCCCACACTATACCATCCTGTATAGGAACAGCTGTGATGTTCACTGATGACAAGTCTCTTGCTTCACGATGGGAAGATTTATGTGGTTTCAAAAGCACGTTTATGTCCTTTCCTTCAATGTTCACATGGATGTATCTGCCACTTATAAGCATGCTTACTGTTGTTACCAAAGCTAGCCAGAGCAGGAAAACAAAAAGTCCAGATGTAATCCAGAGTTCAATCCATGGAGAAACCAGATAAGTCTTTTTCAGAAAGTGAATAAATTCTTGTTCTTGCTGCTTGAGTTTTGATGATGCTGGCGTCGTTTCAGGTTCGCTTGGATCTTCTGAGAACGTATCAAAGTCAATGAAATAGCCAGAAGCAGTTCTGTCAATTGTTGGAATTGCATCAGGATTCGTTGAAATCACAGGAACCAGTTCTTCACGTGTCACGTTGGTGTAGACAGGTGTATTTGGACAAACTGTTATTTGGTTGTCAAGAGGGATGAGTTCCATAGCTTGGTTGCATAGTCCTTCATGTGTTACAGCTGAATTTTTGATCGTGATCAGTCTTTCAGTCTGAACCTCTTGAATAGTAGCGAGAGGAGTGCGTCAGCTACTAGGTCGGAGTCCACGAGGCCTACTGCTTAGTATTGGCCACATGTTGTGGTTTGATCAGGTCGATGGACACAAATCTTTTCTCCTTTCTTCCAGCAAGGGGCGGCAGAAGTACTGTCCTTGTTCCTTGAACAGCTAGAACAGGTACCGGTTGTCTGTAAGAAGGTCCAAATTCCTTCTTGTCCGCGATTTTTTCTCTGACCAGATCCCCAACTTGTGGAATCCAGACAGGCCTTGCTGGGACCGCCGATTTTTCCCCAGTGGTGGTTGGCTGTAAGGATACGTTGCTTTGTTTCGTTCTTAACTTGTTAAGTTCCTGTAAAACAGCCAAACGATCTTTGATATCAAATTCTTTCCTGTCCACCACTGTGCCTACGTGTTCTAAGTCTGGAACCCACATCCTTGTCCCAAATAGGACCTCATATGGAGTGACTCCCCCTAGAGAACTTCTTGGCAAGTTATTGATAGCGCGCTGAACGCTAATGAGGTGTTTGACCCACCCATCACCCGAGCCTAATACCCTAGCTGTTATAGACTGCTTTATGTCCCGGTTTTTCCTTTCCACAACAGAATTTCCCTCAGGATGGAATGGAGAGGAGTACCGCAATGCAACGCCCAGACTGGCCATGACCTCCTTGTAAGCCCTAGAGCTAAACGCAGGACCCTGGTCAGAATGAAACGTGCCTATTGCGTATGTGCCGATAAAGACTCGCAAATCTTTTATAACAGTTCGAGCGTCAGCTGAGCGCTGAGGCCATAACCATAGGAACCTACATTCAGTATTTGCGGGAATGCCTTTGTCCAGTAGGACGCTGGCCAGTAGATAGCCTAATGCTGTCTAACAGTGGTGTCTGCACTGGGCTGCCGCATTCGCTGCATGGTGTCAGGTGGCTCTCTTGCTGTAATTTACAGTCTAAACAGTTGTTGATGAATATGTGAATTTGTGTATTCATTCCAGTCCACCAGTACATCTCTTTTAATGTCAAAATTGTTTTTGAGATCCCTTGATGTGACAGACCCTCCCCCAAATGTGTTTCATAAATCAAGGCTGCTCTTCGTTCCATGTTTGGAATTACCCTATCCCCCACTCCAGGGATTCGAGCAAAAGGAACGTTATTCGCATCAATTACATAAGAGTACTTGAGTGGAAACTTTTTTGGTAACGCTGCACTGCTGCCTTTGCTTGAAGCATTGACAGCTAACATTATCTCACCGTCTATTTTTGTTTTTGAACGAGTGATCGCAGCTACGGAAGCCGTTTGCACAGCCCCCTTCGCGGCTTCGTCAGCCAATGAATTCCCTGCAACGTGAACGCCATCACGCTGATGACTCAGTGTGTGAATCACGTGAGCCTTTGGTAGTTCGTTTTTCAACAGAACTACTTGTTCCCAAAGCAATTTGTGTTTAATTGTGCCACCTTTTGCATCCTTAAAACCATTTTCAAGCCAGGTTTGTATATAGTTATTATACGACTGAACACAGTAAAAGGAATCGCACACGATTAGTGTGAGGAATTCTCGATCCGTACTTTCAAGTGCCAGTTTGAATGCCTGTAGTTCAGCTCGCTGAGCTGTACAATCACCTAGTGACTGAGTTTTTGTAACCATAGGTCTGAAGATGCCATTTCGCATGCGACCTTTAACGATAGCACACGCTGCACTGTAAGCTTGCTTACTCCCTGTTGCGGGCTGTGCGGATCCGTCAGTGTAAATTACGAATTCATACTGCTCGAGAGGCAGAATCTCAGTGGGCAGAGGACATTCTTGTTCATATTGGAGAAATGCCTGTGTTTTTAAATCTGGATCAAATACATATTCAACATCAGTTGCAGCAAGAGAATTAACCCACTGTATCCATCTCGGATGTAAAGCTTTAGCATTCGGAATGCTCGCTTTTGTGACCGCTTCTAAAGCCGGTACTGGGGTAACGACAATTATGCGTTTCCCTTGGGCTAAGGCTCTTTCTTTTGCTACAGCTGTTTGAACTGCTGTCAGAATTTTTTCAGTTGAACTGAAACGCATTTCCGCTTGTGTGTACAAATGTGATTTGTATGCAATTGGTACTTTCTCACCCTCGTTAAAGGTTAAGTAAGTGAATCCATATTGACCCGAAATTATTCGAATCACCAAATTTCTTTGACTTACGCGTGTTTGTAAGTGATTTGTTGCTAACATGTTAGCTTGAAGTGAACGCAAAACTTCTGTGTGTTCCTGTGTCCAGTTTTTATTTGAAAAATCAGGTTTGATTAATGCGTAGAGAGGTTTAACCCTGTCTGCATAGTTTAGAATGTATGTTCTACCAAAATTTAGGAATCCCAGTAGTGATTGTAAATTTTTTAGCGTTTTTGGAGGTTGGAGCAGCGCACACTTCTCTAGAAAGTTAGCTGCCAAGCTCTTGCCTTCACTTGAAAGCTCATATCCCAAAAATAGGACATTGAGATGGGCAATTCGGGACTTTTTAAAGTTGAACTTGTAACCCTCAGAGGCGAATCCCAATATAATGGTGCTCACCCTGTTCAAGTGTTTTTCCAAATCATCGTCTGTCAGATAAATATCATCGACATAGGACAATGCCTCGTTGTCATAAATTTGTAGTAACTCCGTTACTCTCGCTGAGAATAACCCCGGGCTGTTCTTGAACCCTTGTGGGAGTCGACAAAAGTGACGCTGGGTCCCCATTATGGAGAATGCCGTTAAGTACCTACTTTCAGGTGCTATATTTTGACAAAAGAATCCATTTAAGATGTCTAATGTTGTTTTGTACTTTCTGCGCACAATGTTATTCATTAATACTGTGCTGTGTGCATTTTGCACTGCAAAAGTTTTAGAACAAGTGTTTAAATGTCTGTAGTCCAAAACTAGACGATATGTATTGTCTGGTTTGGAGACAGGAAACAAAGGATTGTTCATAGATGAGGTGCTAGTTTCAATCACCCCTTGGTATTCAAGTTGATTTAAAATCTCCCTGACCTGTTTTTTAGCTTCTTGCTTAATTGGATACTGCCTCTGAGCAGTAGGTTCATGTTTCAGATGTATTTTATGGTGAGGGGAGTCCTCATCCCATCCTACATGATTTTTATATAATGCTGGAGCCTGGGCCACTGCCCATTTTCTGGCATATGTATATTTTAAGTGAATTGGAATGTGATTGGAGAAGGCAGGCATAATCATGTCCTCGCCGTGTGGGCACTCCCTGACAAATTGTGGTGGCCAGTCTTTTTCTGCTAGAAGTATGTCATAACCCTTTGATAGTCTTTCCCAAAAAAGTGCTTTAACCTGTCTAGGTTTGTCTCCCTCCATCCGGAGTGTTATTTCATATAACCTTTGTGGAGTACTAACCCTGGTGTCTACAGTCTCTACTGTAATGTACTCATTCAAGTCCACTATCTCCAGAAGTTCCATCAGGTTCTGGCGAGCTATTGTGACTTCTGCTGCACTGTCCAGCATTGTCTGAGCCCATTCTCCGTTCTTGAGTTGCGATCTCATTATTCTCGGCATGTCTTATCTTCAGACCTGCTACTTTCTTTTTGGAGAATTGAGGTTTAGCTTTAATTTTTGTTGCGTGCTTGTCGTCTTTCGATTTCACGCGTTCTTCTCTATGTTCTGTTCGTCCTCTTCTTTCCGAAGTCTGTGATGAGACCTGAAAGGGACGAGAGGAACGTGTATCAGTGTCTTGATACTTATCAGGTTTTCTCAAATTATTCCTATTCTTGAGGTTGTACCTCCTTTCAGAGGGCTCCTTTTGAGGAGACCTACCTCGGGATTGAGAACCTTTCTCGTTTGAATTTTGATTGTTAGATTCCCACTTCTTTTTAGAAGATGTAGGAGTTTGTTTAATTGAGTCCTTTTCAAGACTTTCCGATAGTTTTGGTTTAGCTGGTCTCCCACCCAAACTATCTCTGCCTAATTCTGCATAAGATTGCTCTATAATTCTGGGTAGCTCTGTCTGATGTTCTGTAACATCAAATTCCCTTAGTTTTTGCCGGATCGCCACTGCTGCTGCCTCCCCTTTAATATTAGATAATATTATCGTTGAGACCTGTTCAAAATTTTTCAGTAATTTCATACCCAAATTTAAAGCAGGCTCTGCTCCATATTCGTTTTGAATTTGTTTTAGGACATCTGGTATTACCGCAATTGACGGAATGCCGTGTGTTTTAGTGTAGATGGCAGCAAAGACTGAGCCCCAAGTGGTGCAGTCTTCCAGTTGTGGTGTGATCCCCATTGGTAAACTGATGGTTAGGATTCTGTGTTTCTCATGTGGGCTAGTATTTGGAAATACTGCTTCAATTTGAGTAATTTTTTGAGCTATCCAAAATGGGATTTGCTCCCGCTTAGTGGGCATTTTACCCATGACTGCGTATAGAGTCTGTGGTGTAATTTTTAGTGTACTCCCCTGTGGAGGAGTATGATTTGTAATTGTTAATGGTGGTTGGACTGTGAAAGTCCGCATGACATATTGAACCAATTGTCTGTAGATTTTTATTAACTCTGTGAGTTGATTAAGTATTTCCTCGTCTGACATTATTTAGATGTCTGGATGAGGTGTATAGCCGGCTAGAATCGGCCATGTTGATCCTGGTCTGCCTAGCGGACCGAGCCTGGTTATATTTTTATTGTGTTTTAGGGCGCCTTTAAACCAGAGCTGATGCTCCTGGTATGTTAATGGAATCTCAATATCCTCGAAAGGAATGTATTCCTCTGGTGGTTCATCTTCTTTGTAGAAGTGAAACGAGTGTGTTACTGGATTGGATTCAGGAAGAATTACCCATGAATAGAATACCTCTGTCTGAAAGGATTCATGTGCCTCAATCACGAAAACTGCTCTACCTCCTCTCGGAGATAGGCCATGTTTTATAAGTTTTAGAGTAATGGCTCTTCTTAAGTTAGGAGGAATGTCTATGACACCCTCTTCGGCTTCATTTAAACCTGTGTTGTTAAATAACGCTGGTTGGGCTGGATCAGCCGCAGCTACACCGTTTCCGGCGTCTTCATTCATTTTGTTTTATGAAAAATGTAGAACAAATCTCAAGGAAACAAAGATAAGGTGCACAATATTGTGGAACACTGTATCCTTCAACGTTGAGCAAACCAAACAGCTAATATATAGGGTACTGCCCTATGTAGCCGTGGCGGATACCATCCCTGCCCACTCCAGACGTCTTTTGGAGTATATGGGTAGGGGTCTCTGAGAGAGAAAAGAATATATGCACAGCTGAGTTACTCAGTATCTAACGTTGAATTACTGCCTTACCAAACGTTGGGCGCCATGTAGTGTAGCTCCTATTTCCCTTATAGGCTCTGCGCATTGGAATAATATATCCTATAGGTTTGACATAGGACTAAGGTCAGTATGTCCCTATCGAGTATATTAAACTTAATTACTTGTGCCAGCTAGCTCAGAGGCCACTAGAAACTTCTTGACGACAAGAAGGGATTAGTTTCTGGCTGCCGCAAAACATGACCACTGTGTTTCCCTTACAGAATCAGGATGTGTCCCAGAGTCGTAGAAACAATAGATAACCATTTCACTCAGCTCAATCGTGCATGTTTCAGTTATTCTCAGAGTTACACAGAAATAACCAGACGGGCGTTTCAATAAAGGATTTATTGAACAGTCTTGTTTCTGTTGTAAGTTATATGTGCTGTTACGATCACAAGACAGTATGCGAGATAAATAATGTACAAGGTGAGCAGTAGAAATAAATAATACTGCGTCAGCATTATCTTTTTAGCATATATGTATTTACATAAAATGACACAACCTAAAAATGCGAGTACTCATACGATGCGTTTCTAGCCTAGTTCTACCCAGTGTGCCTAACCTGTCCTAGGTGTAGGGAGAAGTAGAAGTAGGTGCTGTATTCCTGACTAGAGTATACTAAGAGTAAGTTACGCCTAGCATGCCAAGAGTCTATTATGCCAAGAGTCCCTCTAGGTTCTAGTCTGCTCCATACCTGAAGAATGAGAGAGGTAGGAATCTCTATCCGGACTCGAACTCCAACACCCCGCAAGGGAAGTTAGATCACTGGAAGCTGGACTCTCTGCGTGCAGGAAGGGCAGTGTCTTCTCAGTGCGTCTGGCCGGGAATCGGGCTCCTCTGAAGTCGAGGTCTCCTCTGATTTACAGGGGTTTGGGAAGGTATATTTATACCTGGAAATGTTAGCATTGACGTGAGTTGGGTAGCGAAAGACGTCATGAATGAATCCCTTAGGGAATAAGAGGTTCATGCATAATGTATGAGACCTTGAAGAAATCAATAGTCCTGGGCAAGGGAAACTCCCGCCGCCAGAGGGTCTGTTTTTTCATGGACTCGTTGAGACGCTAGGGTGGACGGATGTCGGAAGCCATGCCTGTATTTGGTATGCATAGTTTATGCCTAAATAAGGTCTGGGATTCTATGCCTATATAAGGGCAAGTTGGATTGTGCCTATTTATGGTCATGATTCTAGAAAGCCCGTTTAAGGACACCCTATGAAGTACACAACATAACGATGCGCTAGCTAGCATGCCTACATTAATTTAGCACAAGAATACTTGTACTCCATAGTGCATAATGCCTTACTCATTAATGAGAGGTAGTTTATTTTAATTTTTCCACACAAAAGGCATCATCTACAAGAAAATGATGCAGCGCGGCGCCGCAACCCAATTTAGCTGTGCCGTGCTGTGTCATTTTCAAAGCACAGGGATGCATCATATTAACAACAATACGACGCATCCCTGTGCTTTCCTCTGCGCTGGCACACAGTTGGCTGCCATGCGTGAGCGCAGGCACACTTGCGTCATTTTGTAAGGGTGCCTGCGTTGCAGGGATGATTGTTTTTGTGCAGGAAGGGACACCTTCCTGCACAAAAACAATAATGAATGGCATTTTCCTCTTTCTATGCATGCTGCAGAATGCAGCACGCATAGAAAGAGGAATAACAAGAAGAAATAAAGGTATTTCTCCTCATTGCGCCATTCGTACGCCTCCCCTGGGGAGGCGTAGGATTCTGATGCATTCCCAGTTTTTCAAAATGTTTTAAATCTGGGAATGCGTCAAGTTCCAGGGATGTTGCGTAGGAACACTCATTGCAACACCCATGGATGCCCCTTCTACGCAGAGTAATGCGTGAAAGGGGCCCATATTCACAAGGCCATGAAAAGGCAAAAAGGGTGACTTTATGTGACCTTGTAAATATGGTGAAGCCCATTGCGGTGCCAGTGCATAAAAAAAAGTGACGCACTGGCGGCGCAATAGGCTTCTAAACAAGCCCCAAAGTGTTTCGTTTTTTATTAGGACGTGCTTTAAAAGAAAAAGAAAAACTGTTTTTTTAAACTGGTGTGCTGTTTATTCTGCCTTAATTCTTTTCAGCCTGTCAGTGCATTTGCCTTTTATGTGAAGCATGTGCAGGTAAAAAGTGGCTGTGACTTTAATCACATCAAATTCGAATGGCCCTAGGGGGCCAGCAATGTATTGCTACTGTGCCACTATATCATTTTAAACAAGTGCTTTGCACAGAGCATTGTTTACAGTTTGTCTTTTTTCTTTCTTGATATAGCTACTCCGGCTGGTTGGCCACCTACTAGGCAGAAGATAGCAGCCCAGCTGCTGAAGCAGAGGCTGGAGGCCATACAGGCCAAATTTCAGCAGCTGCCGCTGCCCAGAGTCCAAGCTAGCCGCCAGTGCCTCCAGCCTCCCGGCAAGAATGACGCCAGCAGCGCCTGCAGCTGGCAGCCCCCCGTCACACCACCACTGCTAACCCCTCCCCCACTCAGACCACCTTTTCAAGCACTGCATCCTGCAGAGGGTGGCACTACTAGAAAGTTGAATGGCATGCATTGAGGGGCAACTCGAGAAGCTTCTGACCCGTGTGTAGTGCCCTCTTCTTTAGCTCCTTTTTAATATTTGTTTTGGTGGGAGGGACTTGGAGTGGGAATTGGGATGGGAGCTGGGATCAAGAAAGTTTCTTTGAACTTTTTGTTGGACATTTATGATTTGGGCATTGGCTGGGATGGGGAGATTGTTTGGGGAGAAGGGTGGACCTGTTGTGGATGGAGATGGTGGTTTAGTTTTTTATTGTTGAAAGTTTAAAGGAAAAAATATTCTTCTACTTTATGTCTGATGTCGTTTTTTGTTGTTTTTCACTTTTACTTTGCACTGCTGCCTTTTCGTAGAGCATGCCTTTAATTTTATTTTCAAAGTGTATGTGTATAGTAAATCAGTTAGTTATAGTTAGTTATACCCATGTCCTACTACCCTCTGTAACTATATTAGTGATTGAACATTAGGGGGGTAGGGTATGCTGCCATTGCCTATGTTGCTACAACAACCAAGATAAACAAGGAAAGTCAAAGTAGTACTATCTGCAGTAGAAGGTAGTTAAGTACTAACTACACTAGTTCACTTCACTCCATAGTTCTCTTGCATGAAAAGATTCACAAGTTGCCTTCTTAATGGTGGTGGTAGTAGTAGCAGGCTAGTGCGCTAACAGGAAACGAATCACAGCAAGTGAGGTCCCACTCCCACCTGGTTGAGCTCCAACTGTAGGTCTACTCAAAATGTCTAGCCATCACAGGCAACTAAATTTAAAGAAAAACACAGTTAGTGGGTTATATATTGTCATAGCTTTACAAAGAGTGAGACAAAACTACTACCACCATGACACAATAAAAAAGAATACCTGATATTATAACAAAAACAAGCAATGGTAACTTCTTGTGAGCAATGGGGAGCTAGTATTTAATTTAAATCTAAAGTTACAAAATCCTAAAGTCAGGAGGAGAGGTGTACTCAGAGTCAGGAGTGGATTCGACAAGGTTAAGCGTTTACGTAACACCTAGCCTGAATGATGATGTTGACAAATGATGTTCTCTATGTCTAATCTAATCGCTTTTATGCATGGGTGTGGGCTATTGTGCAGGTGATAGAAGATCCCGCAGTGAGTTGGTGTCGCTTTCACCACATCTTCCCCATCAAGTGAGCGATGCATTTATGGTGTAAATTAAGTCTCACCTCAATAAATCACACAGCCCGGGGGAATAGGGTTAGGGGTTTGAAGAATGGATGGGAGAGGCGATTTAGAGAATGGTGTGACAAAGACAAACACTACACAACAACGCAATATTCATCAAGGCGACGAGCAGCACATCATCAACAATCTGTTGCAGAAGGAAATTAAGAAAAATAGTAAGTCAGCTCAGTAAATGCTTTGCAAACAGTCCTTCAGCCCCAGAGGCCCAAGTTATTTATATATCTAAATGTTCTGTTATCTATGTTTGAAAAACACAAATGATGAAGTAGGGAAAATATGAGAGGTGTAGTCTGAGTGTGCTGAGGGGTTGTATGGAGCAGTAAGAAATGTGCATCCAACCGCCACTTGAGACAGAACAGTGACAGAAGCATCTGGGGTACTGAGAAAATGCAAATGGAGAGCAAATAAAAAGGGTGTTGTTTAGGTTACTCAAAGGATTGAAAATGGGTTGGTGCACTGCCAAACTTGGGGTACCAGGAGGGATCATTTGAGGGGCAATGAGATGGGGATACTACAGAGAGGTCAAAAAAGGTGTCAGAGGCACAGAGGTATGGGGATCCTGGTCCCACAGCGAGAGAGGTCAAATTCCCTAATAATGTTTACTGTACAACCCTGACCATATTTTGTGCAGCCTGGCTCCCTCTGTAATCTGTGAACTCACACAGTTCTATAAATTATGATTTGGGTAAAGGAAAAATGATACTGTTTAGCCAAATCGGGCGGTGTATCTGCATTCTTCTTGGAATGTCCGTCTTGGGAGCCTGGCTTTCACCTTTCATGAAGGAGAAGAAGAGGCCTGCAGATTGTAAAACCAAGGAGAATGACAAAAGGTAAGCTTCATGAGAAGGGTACCAACTACCAAGACTCGGAGGCAGAGTAAAAGTACAGACTGCTGCAATCATTCATTTTATCACTCATGGCAGATCGATTAATTGAGAAGTGAGAGCAATTTACAACCAATCACAGACAAGTAGATGCATGTACCGAGCTGCTCAATCTCACAACTGTCCTCATAACAATTAGCCCAGTGCATTCATCATGTGATGATGATGTGGCATCATAGCATAAGTCTGTCTCAAAAGCTACAGCCCCTGCTGACCAGAACCACATAAGAGGAGCTTCACATTTGAGCTAGCACACACACACTCAGCAGCATTTCCCAAATCAACGCACCTCTCCCCAGTCGACAGAGCTGAGTAGGCCTCGGAGTCATCATCATGTTAGTTTCCCTTTGAAGTCGATAGACTAGATCGATTACTTCTTTTTTCTGGTTATGAGGTAGTCCCACCCTGAGTCCTTACAACCTCCTCCTCCTGACTCTGAGTAACAACTCCACCCCGAGCAAGATAGCTCAGTAGTGCACTGCTGTTGAAGAACAAGAGGAGAAGCAGAATTTGAGTACTTTTGTGTAGATTTCTGTTTGTTAACTGAAGTGACTGGTCTGGTCGCTGTCTCTGAAGAACCAGAAACAAAGAGTGGCCTCTGCAAATAAATCTCGCTAAGTGTTAAAGGGCCAATTACCTTTAGGAAAAATGATCACCCATCAGGCCCCAAACATTGCAAATCATTGAAATCAAGTTTACAAATTAGTAGAACACCCTTCCTCACTGTCTGCCATCACATGAATCATCACTCACAATCACTCAATATTATATCACTCATTGGTGCAATAGTTAGTTACGTGTTCCAATCCAAGCACAGTGGTAAGTAGGTCAGGTAGGTACACATGTGTAACTCCTCTTTGATGCAAGTAACATATTGGAATTTGGCAATCTTGTAAATCAAATGATCTTTACTGTGGCAGACCTGCTAGGGGATGAAAAAAAGATAGGCATGGGAGGGAGGCAGACATTCATTGTCCTTGAAGGGAATGGGGAGGCTTCCTCACTGCACACTGGTTCAGCTCCAATCCAGCCATACATGTGCCTAAAAATGGTGGAATCCTAACAGAGGTTCAAGTATGATACTTAAAATAGTGAAGAAATACAGAATAACATACCCAAAGAATTTGTAATTTACACAAGAAAAGAAGAGGAAAAAAGAAAGAGAGAAACCAACATAATTTTCTAATAAACAGTAAAAAAAAGATGCCCAGATACTATTTGGACAAATGATACCCAGGTATAAATTATTTCTTTATGTAGACAATTTATTAACAAAAAAATAGAAAATCAGAACAATAATAAGAAGATAATGGCGTTCAACAAGTTACACAAACAACAATAAAGATACAAACAATACAATGTGTAATCAAAAAAAGTGGCTGAGGATTTTTTTTTTATACAAAGGCGAAGTTTAGGACAAAACAGAAACAACACACAGCAAAAAATGCGTCCTCTTCAATTAAGGCCACATGTAGGCGTCAACAGCGTTTCGACCATAATCAAATTGGATGGTCATCATCATGGTCATCATCAGGACAAACCAATGAATATTGGAGCGTCCACAAAATTCAATAAAACATCTAAAAGGGAATATGTACAAGGGTATCAGGAAAGTAAAATATATATAGAATCATATCATAAGATAAGTCAGAGACGAAATGGGAGGAAGAATAAGGTTTGTGAAGAAAAGAAACAAAGGAGACCCTCAAACTCCAATCAAAAGTCCAGTGCTTAAAAAAGTGAAAAAGTGTTTTGACCACGTGAAAAGAAGATATTGCCTACACCCAAAGAAAAAGTTGAGTTAAATAAAAACAGTAACAAGGAATTTGATTTCCTGAATGCCAAATCGCCAAGGACTCCTGTCCTATATACCCTCCCGAAGGTGCATAAAGATCTTACGAACCCCCCAGGCCGACCCATCGTTTCTGGCTGTGGGAAACTGGAGCCACTATGTAAATACATAGATGTGTTTATTAAAGATTTGGCCATCAATACTAGGAGCTATATACGTTACAGTGGTGACATCATCACCCACTTGAGCAAATGCAATTTATACCAGAAACAAAATTATTGGTGTGTTTGGACATTGAGTCCCTATACACCAATATTTCTCAGCTTGAGGGTATTGAGGTGATCAGGCGAGCTTTGGACACTAGACCAGGTCCAGTAACTGTCCCCACTGATTTTATCATCGATTTGCTGACCATTTCCCTCACTCGGAATTATTTCGAGTTTGATGGGGATTACTTTCTACAAATAAAGGGAACTTCTATGGGGGCTTCTTATGCCCCCAACTTTGCAATTCTGTATGTTGATAACTTTGAACGAACTTTCATTTACGATCCTGAAAGTAATCCATACATTGAGAATGTACATCACTGGCGACGTTACATCGATGATATTGTCTTTGTCCGGACTTGCAATACAACCAGCCTAACCAGTTTCCTTGACTGGTTAAATTCACGATCCCCTGATCTAAAATTTACCTCACATGCCAGCAATGTACATGTTGACTTTTTAGACCTCACCATCACTCTACACGATGGCAAATTAGCAACAAAACTTTATACTAAACCAACAGCTCGTAACACTCTATTGGAGTATACCAGTCACCATCCTAACGGTTTGAAGATCATAAAAAAAATTGCCCGCTTATTCAATCGGCAGGCATTACCAAGGAACAACCTCTATTCTCCTTTAAGAGAGGCAGAAACATAGGTGACCATTTGGTTTGGGCTGCCTTACCTAGTAATTTGACCACGTTGTGGGGCCTTAACAGGATTGTGGGCCACTATCGTTGTGGCAACTGTCTAATGTGTGATTCCACCTTCAACACTAAACAGTTTATCCATGGGGTAATAACATATTATCTTCGCGACCATACCAACTGTAATTCATAAAATGTTTTTTATGACATTTGGTGCCCCTGCAATCTCATCTATGTGGGACAAACCACTCAGAGAATAAAGGCCTGACTTTCTCAGCATAAAAGTCGAATTAAATGTAACAACGAGCATGCCCCCCTAGTGTCTCATTTCACTGAATTCAATCATGCGCCATCTGAATTGCGCTGGCAGGTGATTGAAATGATCAAGAAACCACCCGGGGGGGGGGCAATATTGTGAATATATTGAACAAAACTGAATGTCGTTGGATTCTCAGATATGACAGCATCCATAAAGGTTTGAACACTCTTGAAGAATGTAATGCTATAATATCTGTCTGAGTTCTCTCTATACCTCATCCTTTGCTGTCTAATTCTGTTTGCTCTGCTCCGAATGTTTTTATCTTGGATAGGAACTGTATTGCATGAATATATATTTCTGTGATCTCGTTCTGGAATCCAGCATAAGATAATGACATGCCTATATATAATTTTTATTTTTAAAGGCAGTTGTTTACTGTTTTGTGTAATGAATAGTTGCATCAAAATAATGCTTACAAGTCTTTTGTACTCTGTGTACTAATTATCTAAATGCATTGTGGACTTTTTTGTCACTTTTTGCATGAAATTGTAATCTGCTTCTAAGTATATGTAAATGAGTTTGCAGTTTAAAATCATTGACTCAATGAATATTGATTGAAAATGGTTAGTTTACACCGCTTCTACTTATGGGCCTCTTGGAGTTATACATAGCAAAAGATTTACTCAGTGCTATTTTTGTGGCTCCGGATTTAGCTCTCTTCCTTTTTTATTTATTTATTTTTCTTCTTTTGGGCACTTTTTGCATGTATATAATCTCACCACATCTTTTTGATTTACTTTTCCTTGTCTTTTTTCTTTTCGGTTCTGTAATTGTGGGTTGGCGGTGCAGTACCGTTAACAGAGACTATTCTCTGTATAGATGTACGGGTTTCTACCTGCTTTGTCATTCCATGACTCCCTACATATGTAATATATATGTTTTATAAATGCCCACAAGTAACTATGGTAGATATTATACACCCCGAATTGGATAGTTTTTTCAGGGGTGGCATCCTCCATATACGTCTGTTACATCTCGATGGAGTTGGATAACTGTAATCCTGGTCACCTCTTTTGCTCTTTTGCTAATTGCCGATGGTGATGCTCACATTGCGTGACACCCCTTTTTGTTATGGAGGCAAGTAGCTATATTAGTATGACTGTATACTATGGAACAATAAGGCTTTAATCCCCCTGTTTGGCATATTTTTCGAAGTATGTAAGGAGTTTATACCAATCCAATATGGCGAAAAACCAGCCAGTCTTCCTTCTATTTCTATGCCGCTACAGGTGCATGATGATATATCTTCCACGCGTCATGTACGCCGTGCACTTTCTGGCTTTCCGTCCGGAATAGGAGTTCATCGGCTTGCTGGTTTAAGCAGGCAGTCTTAGCGGCACTGACTGCCGACCGGACGATAATAACAGGACTGTATCCCCAGAGATACAACCATCAGGCACTTATCATGGTAGCCTTTAAAATTTAAATACTTGTGCGTCGACAGCAGGAATTTGAAATATCTCAGATCAAGGGCTCTTCATTGCCTCTGTGTTCCTGCGTCTTCTTCACATCACCATTTGCCCTGAAGAAGTTCATTTTATGTATGAACGAAACGCGTTGGCTGGAATTTGCACATTTTGATATTAAAAATAAAGGATTGATAAACCACTGTACAAAATGAACATTTGGATTTATTGAAGAAAACTCTTTAATAGTGCACCGCTCCACTATTTTCACAGTCTTAGCGGGAAGGTAAGCTGAGATTCGTACGCTTGAAAATCTTTCGTTAATTATCATTACACGCTGTTTGATTTCAGCGCATGTAATTCTTTGATACAGAATTTTTGTATGTTCGTTTCTAAGTTGAGCCCGTCGGGTGGGATCTTGATTGCCAGCAAGGCCCCCATTTTGTAATACCCTGCTTGAAACTCTATGAGAAGGTATAGTACATTTTGTTTGGCCTCGTGGGATCTGCTATGTACTAATCATGGGTCCTACAATATTCTAAAGACCATACTTTTTCCTGGTTTTTTCGTAGCTTTGCCTCATTCGAAAAACAGCTAATTATTCTGACCAGGGGGGCGTGGCTAGCAGCCAAACGGAATGGCCGCAGCCTAGATCAGCTCCGAGACCCCGCCGGCATCCCCGAGATCCGATAATGAATCCGCAGGCATATAGACCGTGAAATACTAGGGGAGGAACGCCGGAGCAAGTGAGCATCGGAGGCATTGGCAGAACAGACTCGGTTCTGCACACCAGCGAGGAGACGCCGAAACGGAAGGGTGCGGCCTCCACTACACGCTGAAGCCGGGGGCTGGAGTTCACTCGGCGCCGCCCGCACGGAGTGCGCTGCTGCGGAGGCACTGAGACGGAGTAACGCGCATCGCCTTTAAAAACCGAAAGTGAGGCCTGGCCGGGGCATCGACATACGGTGAGGGACGACGAGGGTGACTCGGTCCTGAGGCCGGTGTAACGGAGCGAGAAGGAAGCGAGGCGCGACGCGCCCATGCCCAAACTACTGGCTGTGGCCGGTGCCCCGCCATTTATCCTCTACGCAGTGGCCCCAGCCGGCGGAAAGGTCTTAGCGAGACGGCCACGGCGGACAGCAACTACACGAAAGGAGCCCAGAGGCCAGGTCGGTGGTGCGCACGACGGGGCGGATTCAGCGTGGACTGGCACCGCAACGACCCCGCAGGCAACAGATTTCCCAGGGTGCAGGACCCTGCTAAGTGCGGTGTGAGGGCCCAGCTACGGTGCGTCCTATGGACCCTGGGGGGCTGATATCCGATTCTCCCCCCTGCTACCGCTGTCTTCCCCCTCACTGTGGGACTCTGCCACTGTGATTTGGCCACCGCCGGGGGCATGGGGCGGCCCACAAACCACCTTACACGTATTCCACAGCAGGCTGCAGGCATAGTTGGTGCCAGGTGGGGGCTGGTTCTGTGGGGGCTCCGTGGTGCCGCAATTAACAAAGGTGACGCACCAGCCGACAAGCAAGGCACCCGTCACCACCATAAGCTGGGTCCAATAGCGGATAAAGAACAAACACGACGAGAGCGGACCCCCCCTGATCCTCCACACTCGATACGCAAGTGGCCCAGTAGATCTGTGGTGGGAAACCCGACAGGCCGCGTGTGCATCCATATCACACGGGCAGGCGGCGGTGAGTACCACCCTGGTCTTAACTGCATAGCGTACTGTGCTGACAAACTTGCTGCGATGGGGGGCAGAGGCCAACTGGGGACACAGCAACCTAAACTGGACAAATACACCTTCACTAAGGTTCAACCGAATCCTTCAGACCGTGACACAGCCCAAGCCGCGAGCCAACGACGGAGGGGCCAGAAGTAACACTGCAAGATATCCTCACCACATTGAATAATGTCCATGCCTCACTAGACTCACGTATCGGATCAGTCTCCTGACTGATGGACATATCCTTGCTTCGGGCGGACTTTCAAAAAATGTCCACTAGAGTAGCAGAAGTTGAAGCAACAACAAAAACCCTCACCACTGACACGTCAGCCCTTCAAAAACAAGCACTGCAACTAGTGGTGGACTACAAACTTCTGACTGCCCAGCTTGATGACCAGGAAGGCCGGTCACGCCGCAACAACATCCGAATTCTTGGCATACCAGAAACGACAAAGAGAACGCGACTCGACCTATTCGTTGAAGACCTAGTCATGAACCACCTACAGCCACAGGGTTTATCCAACTATTTCTCTGTGGAGAGAGCTCACCGAGTCCCGGGGGGTAAGCCCAGACCAGGGGCCCCCCGACCTATCCTAGCCCGTATTTTTAACTTCCGAGACCGCAATCTGATTCTGCAGGAGGCCCGAGTTGCCCCCCCACTCCGTGTAGACAACAGTACCATAGCAATCTTCCCGAACTATACGGCCGCAGTATCGAAGCAACGCCGCGGATTTCTTGAGATAAAAAAGAGCTCCGAAACCGTGAACTCAAATACTCATTGTTATTCCCGGCAAAACTGAGAGTAGAAGCGGAGGGGAAGACGTGGTTCTTTACGACACCCGATGAGGCCAAGGAGTGGCTCGAGGGTAGGCGCCAGGCCCCGGGCTCAAGACGTGCTGGCAGGAGAGGGACACAGCGTTCGCAAGACAAAACACCAACAGAGCTAGGAGCAACAGGAGGGCAAGACTACGCATCACATGCAAGCGGAGAAGAGTGAGAAGACCAACAGGCAAGGACTACAGCTCGAGTTGACGCACTGTGAGAGATAGACAAGAGACTTCATAAAGCGGACACAATCATGCCAATGAACATTGGGGACCTGTGAACACACTCCCGGTGGCATTATGGCAGCTTTTTATACTGAGAATGCGACAAGATGATAAAGCAACTTGACACTTTAAGTGTGTCGGGGACGGGTTTGGATCACATGATCGCCCCCTACTCTCCAATGTACTGAAACAAGAATTAGATTATGCCAACACCTTTCATCGCAGGGATGGGATGCCTGGTGGGGTTAACGGACGAATCTTCCCCCCCCATACAGGTACAAGGGATGGGAATTAAGCACTCTGCGCAGTTGGGGTGGCGGGTAGTTTTAAGTCCATCATGCAGGGAGGCAGGGAGGCAGGGAGGGGGGTGGTCAAGGGCTGACAGAAGTATTTGGTTTTATGTTAATATGTATTTTTTGTTTTGCACACTTGAGGGTTAGGACTCAATATTCACGCAATAGGCTTCCCACACAGAATATACGCGAATCCCCTTTGGCACTTACGAGCTATGACGAGGGGTAAAATACCGGTAGACGGGGCGACCACTAGCACACCAGTACCCGTAGCAGATGGTCCCCCCTTAACACTTCTATCGTGGAATGTCAACGGGCTGGGGGATAAAATAAAGAGAGGTCTGGTTCTACAATACCTAAAACGGCATTCGCCGCCGGCGGCCCTTCTTCAGGAGACACATTTGGTGGGAAATACATGCAAATCCTTGGACAGATGGGGTTACAGCATGGTGGCACACTCGGAGTTCACGACGGGCTCGCGGAGAGTGGGCATCCTGATTCAAAAACAGTTCCCAATCATAGTTAAACAAACATGGACGGAAGACCAGGGACGATTCACAGCAGCTACCTGCCAATGGGAGGGACGGGTATATAATATTGTCTCAGTGTACATCCCACCGGCACTTCACACACTGGTGCTTCCAGCCCTCAGCACATCCCTCCTCGCACTCCCTGAAGGAGAACTCCTTATAGGCAGCGATTTTAATGCCACAATCAATGATAGGCTCGACCGTATGCCACCTAGAGAGCAACGTAGTACAAATCCCCGATTCGCTGAGTTCCTTGAAGCACTAGGCCTCATAGATGTATGGTGGTACAAATTTCCTTCAGAACAACAATACACATTTCACTCTGGGGCACACAATAGCCTATCTAGGATAGACTACATACTTGCGCTGGCGGATAGTCTTGGGAAGTTGGAAGAGGCGACTCACCTACCCAGAGGTATTTCCGACCATTCCCCTGTCGTAGTGAAGTATATGCATCCAGCTAAAATTCCACGCCGAACCTTCCCTATATATCCGGGATTTTCTAAAAAATCCTAAAATTGGGAAAACTCTGACCAAAACGACGAAACACTATTTCCAGGAGAACGAACACTCGGTTGCCTCTCCAGCAGTTCTATGGGAAGCATATAAGACGGTTCTCCGAAGGCAGGCCATTTCGGCAATAGCTGGCCACAAAAAGGAACAAAAAAAACAAGTAGAAGCCTTAGAACAAGAGACGAGCCAAGCGGAGAGAGCACATGCTATGAACCCCCACCGCTGACACTGCCCACGACCTTCATTTAAAAAAGCAGGGTTATAGAGAATATCTATGGGAGGAAACGAAGTCTAAACTTTTAGCCACCCAACATAAAGTATACGAAGTAGGTGATAAAGCGGGGAAAAGTTTGGCTTGGCTGGATAAAAGAGAGCGCGCTAGTCGATGGGTGATACAGTTACAATTGGATGAAGGAGACCCCATAACAGACCCCCAGAGGATAGTTAACGTGCTAGCAGCACACTACGAGAAAGTATATACCCCGGAAACCACTACTACAGTCAGAGAGGCACAGGCATTCCTCAGAGATATCACTATGCCCACACTTAAACCAGAAGAAGCCCACGACCTTGAAACAGACTTTACCACAGACGAGTTAGCGTTGGCCATAGGATCTGTACAATCAGGGAAAGCCATGAGTCCCAATGGCATACCCAATGAATTGTACAAAAAAACAGCTACGACAATTACTCCGCATCTATTGAAGATGTATGTAGACAGCCTAAAAATTGGAGAGCTCCCTAGAGACCAACGTATAGCGACGATAATACCCATTCGTCATACCGGCCGATCTTGCTGCTCAACGCAGAGGCCAAAATACTAGCTAAAACCCTAGCGGCCAGACTCACACCCCATCTCACTAAATTGGTCCATCCAGATCAATCCGGCTTCATGCCGGGTAGGAACACAGCACTTAACCTGCGACGTCTACATAGCGTACTCGCTCGTACTCCCACGATCCAGGAACCAGCAGCCATCCTCTCTTTAGACGCACGTATGGCTTTTGACATGGTGGAGTGGCCCTTCTTGTTTGCCGTCTTGAAACACATGGGCTTCGGTCCTAAATTTTGCGCATGGGTTCAGCTGCTTTATACGAAACCCTTAGCACATGTAGTAGTAAATGGACACATCTCAGCTAACTTTCCCCTTGGACGTGGCACCCGTCAGGGCTGCCCCCTATCACCACTTTTATTTGCACTTGTGTTAGAACCACTGGCAGCCTGGTTAAGGTATTCGGGGCCTCAGATGGGCGGAGGGGTGGGAAGACCGCATCTCCCTCTACGCTGATGATATACTACTTTATGTAGCCTCCCCTAGATGCTCCATTGCCCGCCTCCTCGACATCTGTGAAGCATACAGCAAATTTTTCGGATATACCATTAATTGGGCCAAATCAATCCTCTACATTCTACGCGGTCCTCCACCACAACTGCCAAGGGGATGCACTATACAAAATACAGCCGGCTGCTTTAAGTATTTGGGAATTTATATCACCTTACTACCAGAAGAATTTCTGGGGAAAAACCTCATGGCACTCCTGCAAAGACTTCGCCAAGACACAAGACACTGGTGCTCCCTACCGCTGACTTTGCTCGGGAGGGCGGCACTTTTTAAGATGATGGCATGCCCCAGATTCCTGTACGCCCTTCAAAACACCCCGTTCCAGGTCCCCGCGCTTTATTTTAGAGCGATTGAAGCAGAAGTGAATACCCTGCTTTGGGATGGCAAACCGGCCCAAATTGCCATGAAGAAATTAGTAAAGGGTGGGTACGACGGTGGAATCGTCCTTCCAAATATACAAATGTACTATTGGGCCTCACAGCTGATTGTGGTAAATCAATGGCTTCACGCCCCACAAACGGACCCTGCATTCTGCGCAGACAGGAATAACTTAGGAGAGGGAGGAGTCATGAGGCATCTATATAATAAAACTCGAAAGACATCTCTAATGGGCCCCACAGCACACACAATACAAATTTGGCATGATGGAGCAGGGAAAATAAAAAAAATTTTAACCCCTAACAAATTATATAATTAATTAATTAAAAATGTTCGTTTAAATGTATTAATCAACATTGTATATGTGGGAATGGTAATATGCCAATGTATGTGCTAAATAATCTATTAATGAATGTCCGTGTGTCTAATCATAACGTAAGAATAAAATGCGTACTAAATAAAATAAATGCATGTTTGTGCTTCATAGAAATAAAATGTGTCGTTGCAAAAACAATAGTGATGGTAAGTAAGGAGCAGCTTAAATGTCGCTTTTGCTAGGTAACAACTAATTGGGGTACGTAGACGGGAGGGAAACGAAAGGGATATTTTTCTCTATTTTAATTATGTTTATTTGCCTCAAATTAGTGCTTCTAAAGTAGAACCGAGTGGCGAGATAAAATGGCCGCCAGTGGGAAGATGTGCGCAGGCGCAAGGGGACACGTGGTACGGGATGAGATTGAAGAAATCTGGAACCTCGTGATGTCTCTGAGAGGCTAGGATGCAAGAAATGGTCAAGGCTGGTGTGACCTAATTGAACTGATAGTGTGCCGTGATAATCAGGAGAGAGTCCGTGGGAAAGGAGCCCAAGAGAAAGGACAATGACTGCGGAGTTCTTGAATGTGTCAAAAGAAGATACAAATGGACTGATCGAATCGGATGGAAATGTTTAAGCGTATGGGAAAGGAAATGATCCAAGGACCCTTGAATCCAAGAGAACTTGATTAAAGAATGAATAAGCTGACATGCATGGACCAATGAAAGAAAAGCGTGATATTAATGTTGCAACAGTTAGTTAGCAAAGTTAGAATTAGGGTATAAGAGGGCCTACTCTTAGTGGGAGGGTTCAGTTCCAGGCAGTTCCAGAGAGTTCCAGTCAGAGTTCCAAGCAGTTCGAGAGTCGTGGTTGCAGTAGAGGAGACGGGTTGCAGGTAGCTGATGCTGACGAGCTGAAGTTGCTGTTGCTGTCTTAACTTTACAGTTGAGTATGAGAATCAGGCTATTTCTAATCCCAAAGTTAGGTTAGAAATCATTAGGCTAAATTAGGAAGCTAGGCAGGTAACTAGGGTTTTTGACTTCATGACAAAATTTCCTTTTCTGCAATAAATTGGTTATGCTTAATAAAATTGTGAATTTAAAAATGAATAATTGAATAAAGTATTAAATTCTTTCCATGCTTTTAAAATTATATAAAATTTAAGATTCTTTAAACCCAAAATGACTCAGTGGTTATTTTCCTAAATGATTGTGACATGAGTAATTGGTTGATTGTGATTCAGCTGGTCTTAATCACTATGAACTAATTTCTTAAATGAATGATTCATCGACAAAACAATGAGCAGGAATATCTTAAGAAATAACTAAAAGAAAGTGACAAATTAAGGTAAATAGATATCCTTGCTCTTCCAGCGGTACACAAAATGGTGTTCTCCATTTAGTTCTCATGCTTCTCCTAGGAGTACAGAATTTCATACAGGTGTAAAAGGAAATCCAGGTGTGTGTGTGTGTGTTAGGCGATGTTTATGGGCCCCATCGTCATGAGGATATGAGAAATATAGTTTACCCCTGGATGACCTATAAGTAACCTGGGAGGAGAATAGTTTTCATTGTACGCGCTGCATCAGATTTCTTGGTAGCAGAGTTATGGTTTTCTATAGATTAGTTTAGTGATTATTGTTTATTGATTATTGATTATTTGATGACTAACACTATATGTTGAGTCGCGTTATGTTATATGTAAGTTTTCACGCTTCTGGGATGTAGGAAGTGGAACACGTGTGGCAAGAGAAGTCACATGGAATTTGGTACATGGTCTGAATTCATTTTGGTTATAACGCAGGTTGTGTTATGTTAGGGATTTCGGTGTGAAAAGTGTGTAAATGAAATAGCAAATCACGTTTACTTGTGAAACTTTGGCCTTAATTCTCAGGAGCCTAGTCTCCACATGTGTCTTATCCCCAGAGAAACGAGTAAATTGTTTGTTTGAAAGAAGGGTAAGGTAGAGGGAAGTGCTACTTTATCGGCGAAAGTAAATAATTCTGTGGTAGGGTAGAAGTAAGCGCTGCCTACTGGAAAAACAGGATTCTTGTGTAAAAGGACAAGGCTGTCACTTTGTTTAGCGAATCAGACTATGGAATTGTTTATTTGTTGTAACTAACGAAGAAAAACAGTAAAAAGAAAAATTGCCGATAAATTTTGTAAAGGAGGGGTAAAGAGTAGAAGTGACGTGGAAAAGTGCCGCGCTAGGATTGGTTAGTGCACTAGTCACGTGAATACAGAGCAGGAGTGACGTAGAAAAGTGCCGCGCTAGGATTGGTTGGTTCGCGGACGGTGGAAATTGTTCTGATTGGTACGTTAGTGTGAATCGCGCTGTAATTGGACGAAGTTCCGTACACAGAAACAGCGTTAGAGTAAAGAGAAAACAAATAGAAAACATGCCGTATTACGAGTATGAAAGGGAGAGAACGTCATGGACAACGAAATTAAAGAATTTCTTTAAGAAAGACAAAAAGGTTGTGACTAGAGAGGGACAAGTAATTTCTCCGCCGAAATCAGCAGCTTCACATATGATGCTGAAATATGGATATCATACGTGCATATGGTTGGATAATTGGGTAAAATATACAAAGAATGATGGAGCATTGGCTTTTCCTGAAAATGGTTCTTTTAATGTAGCGATTTTACGGAATTTAAAAGAAAAGATGCTTAAATTGGAACCTAGACCTAGACCGACACAGTTTGAGGCTTTAACAGAATGGGAAGATGAGATGTACGAGAAAGAAAGATTCAGAGGTATGAAAGGTTATGAGTTTGTGCCCGGAAGATTGTGGGGAATGAATCATGAGGACAGAATAAAACGATGGAGATGTGCTAACATGACAGGAGGTTTGTTTCCAGCTTTTACAGTTGAGGAAGGGACTAAGAAAAAACGGACTGAGAAAAAGAAACATTTAGAGAGAGAAAAGTATATGCATGAGAGCGAAACGGATGACGAGTTGCTGGAAGATATATTAAATAAAAATCCACCTCCGTATCAGCAGAATTCTACAGTGGTGACACCAAATGCGCCACCAATAGAAACTATGCGAAATAAAAGTCCAGAAAAAAGACAAGAAATAAATAGGTCACAAGAACAAATAAGAACTTCCCAAAATGAGGGAATAGAAAATGATAGTGCAAGAGAATTGGCAAGGACAACAAAAGAATTAACTGAGAAAATTAGAGAATTAACCAAGAATATGGAAGCAGTTACCGTACCCGTAACAATAGGTCCAGTAATACCAGATTTCGAGAATCAGAAAATTGATGAACGATCTTTGGTGATTCCCTTGAGTTCGCAATTCCAAAGAGAAAAGGAAAGAATGGAAACAAGTCCAGGAACGAGCAATTTGACTAGTGCTTACAGACCAAGTCCACCTGAAAATTTGACAGTGAATGAGTGTAGCGGTAGGAAAATGCCTATGGTAACTGAATCTGCAACAGTGACACCTGAAAAGAGTGGAAATTGGACAGAAATAAATAGTACTTCTATAGGTCCGACTCCTGATGAGTTAAATGAGTGGATAAAAGCTTTTCAAATAAAAGAAACAGAAGAAAAACCATTAGATGTGATCAGATTGAAAATTGACATGGAAGAATTAATTCTAGGAACGATTGGTACAGAAAAGATAAAGAATTATCAGGATGATGAAATAATGTTTCTGTGCAAAAGTATAACATGGAGGGCAATAATAATAATAATTTACATGACAAACTAGAAGAAGTGGCCGGTGAGATTGGAATAGATTTTGCAAAAGTAAAAACGTTGCAGAAACCATACAGAGTAGATTTTTGTGAAAAAGATATTGAAAATTTGAATACAGCAGGAAGGTTGACACAGATAAAAGAGTTGATTGTTTTGTTGAGAAAATGGGGTGATGTAGACAGATGGAAGGTTAGATGGACAAAGAAGAATGAGAAAAGCGTAGACAAAGGTTCATTGGCTTTTATGATAACAGAAAAGGAACATGTTGTTAAAGAGTACCCTATGAGAGAAACTCCAGGTGGTAGTTATGTGCATGTTCCCTGGACTAGGCAGGACATCCTGTCATTTACAAATGACTTTCCAAAGTTAAGAGAAAAGCCAGTTGAGTGGTACCGACAGGTAGAAAGGTTTGTAAAGGTCTCGAAAGTGTTGTGGATAGATTTGGATGGATTGTTTGACATAGTGGTACCAACGGATCTGTGGTCAGAATGTAAGATTACAGTTGACTGGCCAACTACAGAATATCCAAGAGATCCTAAGACAGGAGCTCCAGGACCAGATGTGATGAAGAAATACGACAAGGTGATTACCTTTTTGAAAAATAAGATTCCTCCAAAAGAGACAGATTGGGTTAAGATTGATAGAACTACACAGGAAAATAAGGAGAGTGTACATGCATATTATGAGCGATTGTTGTTGGTTTTCAAACAGTATAGTGGTTATGAGGAATTAAGTGAGAAGGATATGAGTCATTTTGTATACCGATTTGTATTTGGCTTGAAACAAGAAATAAGCGATATGATTAAGCAACATATGATAAACTGGCAGAATGCAAGTGTAGATGAGGTGCTGAGGTATGCTAAGTATTGTAGTGATGAAATAGAGAGTAAACAGCGTAAGTTGAAAGAAAAAGCAATGTGGGCACAAGTGAAAGTGGCAGAAAAACAAGAAGCCCAATTGGATAATAATAATGGAAACGAATCAGGACAGAATAAGATGCGACCAAATATAGGTAAAGGAAAAGGACAAGTGAGTCTAGAAGAGGCAAAGAAGAAATGGCCATGTCATAATTGCGGAAAATTAGGGCATTGGAGAAATGAGTGTAAGTTCCCACCTAAACCTAATCCGGAACATCAATCATTAACTCCACAGGTGCAGAATGAGGTAGTTGTTCAACAAAGTCAGGTGCCACAACCACCACTTCCCAACACTGTTAACCAGCAAAGATACAGTACAGAAACAGGATTCTACGGAGGAGAGCAGGTAACACAGTTGCCGAGAGCAGCTAACATTTCCCAGTATTGGTTGCATCAGAGTGAGGATGACCCGGATGAAAGTTTCTGACGGTGCGCAAGAGAGGGGAAAGAGTGCGTGCTTGGCGCAACTCTAGAGGTAGATCAGTCTGGTCCCTTTGTGGATGGAGAAGTGAATGGAGCAAACGTAACATTCCTTGTCGATACTGGAGCTACCCGTTCTACTGTTAGGTCAGTGGAAATTCCGAACCTTCCTCTCTCAGGTGAATGCATCCAAGTGGTAGGAGTAGCCAATCAGCAGATTAAAACCCCACTTACTGAATTGGTAGAAGTAAAAATTGGTTCTTTTAGAAAAATGCATAAATTTGTAGTGTGCGATTGTAGTCCTGTAAATCTTCTAGGTCGTGACCTTTTGTGTAAAATGAATTGCACGATTTATTGTACACCAGAAGGAATAGGTTTTCAGACTTCGGATGAAGATGTTTTGTATAAAGTAACTTTGATGAATCAAGAACCTGAAACGAATGGTTTATTTCCTGCATTTGATGCAGAAAAACTTCCAGAAGAACTAAAAGGTGCAGTAAAAGAAAGTGTGTGGGATTTTACAGGAGAGGACATTGGATTAATGAGAGAAGTTGATCCCGTAAAAGTGACAGTGAAAGAAGGGATAAGTTATCCAAACACGCCACAGTACAAATTAACTCCAGAAATAATTGAAGGAATAACTCCTGTGATAAATAAGATGATTGAACAGGGAATTCTGAAAGAAATCATGAGCAGTCCATGTAATTCACCTATTATGGGACTGAAAAAGCCAAATGGAACATACAGAATAGTACAGGATTTGAGAAAGATCAACAAAATAGTTGTACCATGCTGTCCAATAGTGCCAAACCCTGCAGTGATTCTATATCAAATTCCGCATGAAGCTGAGTGGTACACTGTGATAGATTTGTGTCATGCATTTTCTCTATTCCTTTGCATCCAGATAGCCAGCCATTATTTGCATTCCGTTTCGGAGAGCGTATTTTGGCATGGTGCCGAATTCCACAGGGGTATACAGAAAGCCCCTCAATTTTTAATCAGATTCTAAAGAGATCTCTGGAAGATTTAAAAATGCCAGAAAAATCAGTGATGGTGCAGTATATCGATGACCTATTGGTAGCATCGAAAACCAAAGAGGCATGTGTAAGTGACACAATTGCTTTACTGAACCATTTGGAGAAAAGAGGACATAAGGTGTCCCCTTCAAAATTACAGTTTTGTCAGAAAGAAGTCCAGTATTTAGGGCATAAAATTGAGAAAGGAGTGCGGAAAATAGCGACAGAAAGAGTAAGAATGATTCAAGGAATGAGAGCACCAATGACTCAAAGAGAGGTAAGAATGTTTTTGGGAATGGTTGGATATTGTCGACAATGGATAAGTGGATTTTCTTTGATTGCAAAACCATTACAAAAACTGACAAAGAAAGATGTAAAAGACCCTTTTGAGTTAAACAAAGAAGAAATGAAATCTTTCAAAGAATTGAAAAAGAAACTGTGTGAGGCCCCTGCATTAGGCATGCCTGATTATGAGAAGGATTTTGAGTTATACTGCAGTGAAAGAGATGGATGTGCATTTTCAGTACTGGTACAAAAACACGGCACCATGAAGAGGCCTATAGCTTACTTTTCAGCTGTTTTAGATCCTATAGCAAAAGCATTGCCTGGATGTTTGAAAGCAGTTGCTGCTACTTGTGTAAGTCTGGAACAAAGTGAAGGTATAGTGATGGGGTATCCACTGAGAGTATATGTTCCCCATTCAGTAGAAATTCTTTTGACAAGAACAAAAACACAGTACATGACACATAGTCGGCTGACTAAGTACGAAAAAGTCATCTTGAGTGCAGAAAATGTGACCATAGATAGATGCATAAATGTAAATCCTTCGACATCATTGCCAGATGAAGAGAGTATAATTGAACAAGATGAAGTAGATCATGATTGTCTGAATGTGCTGGAATATTGCACAAAACCAAGAGCTGACATAAAAGATGAACCGTTAAAGGAATCCGATTATGTCATGTTTGTAGATGGTTCATGTTTACGCACAAAGGAAGGAGTGTTAAGCGCAGCTTATGCAGTATGCACAGTGGCAACTGTGATGGAAGCGTCTTGTCTGAAAGGAGTTAGGTCAGCCCAAGTTGCGGAACTAATTGCTTTGATTCAAGCATGTAAATTGGGAAAAAATGTACGAATCACGATTGTGACCGATAGCCAATATGGTTTCGGCATCGTACATGATTTTGGCCAGATTTGGTCACAAAGAGGATTTTTGACATCTGCAGGAACACCTATCAGAAATGGAGATTATGTTAAAAAACTGCTTGAGGCGATACAGCTGCCTAAACAAATAGCTGTAGTGAAGTGCAAGGCGCATAAGAAAAACGAAGACTACATAGCGGTCGGCAATAATTATGCTGATGAGATCGCTAGATATTGTGCGGAAAACATGGCGTCCCTGAACAAAAATAGAGAAAGGGAGCATGTCTCTTGTCCTTTGCTTTTCACTAACGCAGTCGAAACATGGGATGAAGTAAGGCAGTTACAAGAAACAGCAAGAGATGAGGAAAAGGATTACTGGATTAAAGCAGGATGTAGAAGACAGGAAGATAATGGAGTGTGGGTATACAGAGATGAAAGACCAGTTATGCCTGATAGCATGATTGCAGACATGGCACGGATGTACCATGGACAAGCTCATATTGGGAGAGATGCAATGATCAGACTTTTAGACAGACCTGGTATAACCCAAAATTCAGAGCCATTGCTGAAAGTCTTTGTCAAAGATGTCTTATTTGTCAACAGTTTAACCCAGGAAGGAAAACCGTAGTGAGTCTAGGAACAATAGGACGAGAAGGAGGTCCATTCACAAGGATACAGATGGATTTCATTGAGATGCCCCCTAGTAACAGATTAAGATATGTTCTGGTGGTCGTCTGTTTGTTCTCTCGTTGGGTGGAGGCATACCCCACAAGAAGGAATGATGGAACAACAGTGGCAAAACTTATGCTACGAGAGTTCATTCCGAGGTATGGTTTTCCAGTCACAGTTGAGACAGATAGAGGAACACATTTTCAAAATGAGTTGATCCAATTGATTTGTGAAGCACTGAGTATTAAACAAAAATTACATTGTGCTTACAGACCAGAGGCTTCTGGGGTAGTAGAGCAGATAAATGGAACAATTAAAAACAGATTGGGGAAAATGTGTCAAGCTACAGGACTCAAATGGCCAGATGCACTGCCTCTTGTTCTGATGACCATCAGAAGCATCCCTGAAAAGAAAACGGGACTCAGTCCTCATGAAATGATCATGGGACGAGCAATGAGACAAGCCCACGTACCAGTCAACAAGTTATTAACAATAACTGATGATCTAATACTGGATTATTGCAAAGGACTGGCTGATGTGGTGCGTTCTGTGTTTCATCAGGTTGGACCGGATGCGACCACTCTTGAAAGAAAACCAGCCCACGACTTGAATCCAGGAGACTGGGTCCGTATTAAAGTCCACAGGAGAAGAAACTGTCTAGTTCCGCGTTGGGATGAGCCAAGACAGGTAATCCTAGTAACAACGACTGCTGTCAAGTGTGCAGGAGTGAAGAACTGGGTTCATGCCAGCCACACAATCAGAATTCCAGAACCTACAGATCGACATGTGAGTCGGCGTCTGGAAGTGTGGGATAAAAGTTTAACGGCTGGAACAACCAAGATAAAAGAAAGGGTGCCAGAACTTGAAGATCGACCTGAAAGTCGACATCTGGAGACCCCAACGGAAAACACCTCTATAGAAGAAGAGGAACAAGAAGAAGAAGAAGAAAGAAATTCAGAAGTTCCAGAACTTGAAGATCGACCTGTAAGTCGACATCTGGAAATATCTGACACAACTTCAGGATCTGATGATTCAGCTGCAAATTGGGAAGAATTCCGAAAGAGAACTTGGGGTTATAAACCAATTAGAGAAGAAACTGAGCAAGAAATTGAGTTAGATGAACAACCAAGTACAAGTTATGGTGGAAATCCTTCAGAAACAATATTAATAGATGAAGTAGGGAAAGAAGTACACAAAAAGTTAGAAAATCGAGAAGAACCCCGAGGAGCAATAGGGATAGATAGAGAAACAGGAGAACAGGGAAATTCAGAAACAGATAAGGAGGAAAACACCAAATCGGAAGAACCCCGAGGAGGGACAGTGATAAGGGAAAACAAAAAGGAGAAGACAGATCCACCAGTAGGAGATGACGAGATTATAAGTTTCAAAATAAGAGACAATAGTGAGACAGTTGAAACAGAAACAGAAGAAAGTGGAGGAGAGGAAAAAGCAAAGACTGAATCAAGAAAAAGAAATTGGAAATCAGAAAGAGAAGAAAGAGAAGGTGAAGCCAAAAGGCCAAGAAAAGGAGATAATTGGCCCAACAGCTATGTAAGAAAATTGAGATATAGAATAATAAGAGCAGAAGATGAAGATGCTGAACAAGTAAATGAGGTGACAAGTCAAAAGGGACAAGAAAAACCCAGTGGAAAAAGATTACAAAAGTCCAAAAGGACAAAGAAAGTGAATTCAAAATTTAAGTCACCTGAGTGGCTGTATATTGCATTAACTGATTACAAAGAAGAAGAAGAAAACACTCACGGAAACCAGAGACTGAGAAGTCGGATGGGAAAAGGTGAGATGCAACGAAACTGAAGTGAAGACTTATAGTGCTTCTGCCGGACGTGACAAATTTACTGGACGTGACAAATCACCGGATGTGACAACGAAAGAATTCTGGAGAGAATTAAAGAAAGTACCAAGCAAAGACTTTTTGAAAGCAGAGTGGCGTCTAAGTCATCTTGAGGTGTAGTGACACAATTTTCTGAAACTTAACAAATAGAAAAAGCAAAATGGAAAATAATAGCGATAGAAAAGATAAATGTGAATTTATAAAGAGATGGTGCAAAATGTGCTGCTTTTGTACAGGGTTATTAATGACCATATGGATAGTTTTAGCAATCACAATTCCTATTAGTGTAGCTGTGATAGAAGCAAAGAATGATACTAAACAAGAAAAAGAAACTAATATTAAAGAACAAGTTGTTTTAAGAAGTAGTGCAGAGTTGCATAAGGATAGGTCAGTAACAGATTTCTCAAAGAATGTTTTTACAAAGTTGTTGTATGAGTACGTAAAACAATGGAAGTAAGAGATTGTTATGTTTGTATGCAGTTGCCTGCATCAGTATCGGAAGGTGTGACTTATCATCACTTACCTTTGACTTATGGAATAACATGTAGTGTAATAGCAAGTTTATTTTATAAAACAGGTAGATTAGAATCTTATTATACTGATATAGATAAGATATTTGCAAACATTCCAGTAGTACCAGAACTTAACAAAGTAAAACCAGCAAAAGTTTTAGGAGAATTCTTTTTAGAACATAGAAAATTAACGTTAGAAGAAATAGTTAGTAACAACCTTACCTGTGAGTTAAAGAAAGAAGAAAAAGTATTTTTGGATATGGTTGAAGAAAGAAGAATGAAATTTCAAAAAGAAGCAATAAAGGAGGAAGGAAAACGTTTATGGACGTTTGAGGAAGGAAATCATGAAGGGAAAAGGATAAATGCAGCAATGACTTTAGATTGGCCACAAACAGGAAAGTTGTGCATTAAGAGAAATAAGACAGTCTATGACAATTACTTTGTAGGTTCCAGTATCTGCCATGACAATTATCAAATTCTGGGAGGTTGGGGATTCAAAGGTGGAAAGGACCCAATATTTCCAGGTATCTATTATATTTGTGGGAATAGAGCTTATTACAGGTTACCGGACCATTGGTATGGAACTTGCTATGTAGGCCTGGTCTTTCCAAAAACTTTTCACATGGACAGAGAAGAAAAGGGAACATACAAGATGATTAATAGATTTACACGTAGAAAAAGGGAAAGTTTTTCAGAAATTGTAGGTGATATTTTTGGAGCATTAATACCAGCAGTGGGAATATCTTTGAATGCATTTAAAATTCGGAAGTTATCCACAGTAGTAGATCGTTTGTCTACAGATACTGCGGGAGGGTTCTTAATGGTAAATACCGAAATGGTTGCCATGAGAGCTATGGTGATGCAAAATCGGCTTGCCCTTGATATTCTTTTGGCAAAAGAGGGTGGAGTCTGTGGAATGTTGAAAGTCCAACATTGTTGTACTTACATTCCGGATAACAGTGAAAATATACAGAAGTATATTACAAATATTACAAGTCTGCACAAAGAATTAGTTCCACTGGAGGTTGAAAGTGTTTTGGGAAAACTTGGTAGAGGGTTTTCCTCAGTAGCAAATTGGTTAACTAGGATGAGTAAACTAGTAATAGGGAAAGTTATAATAGTAGCAACTATAGTGATATTGTTAGCCATGACATTGAAAATAGTAATAACATGTATAAAGAGAAAAGTAAGACAGAATAAGATAAGAAGAAATAACAGAATAATGAGAGAAAGAGAGAGAGAAATGGGTGAAATTGAGTTGGAGAAAATGAAAGAAAGCATGTATAAAGAGACTAAAAGGCAAGATGAAGAAGAGACAGAGATATGAATAACAGAAAGTAAAGGATGAAAGACATGCTGCCTGAAAAGAAGTATGACTTGGGTTTTATGTGGTGATTTAAAAATCACCAAAGGGGGAGTTGATGGAGCAGGGAAAATAAAAAATTTTTAACCCCTAACAAATTATATAATTAATTAATTAAAAATGTTCGTTTAAATGTATTAATCAACATTGTATATGTGGGAATGGTAATATGCCAATGTATGTGCTAAATAATCTATTAATGAATGTCCGTGTGTCTAATCATAACGTAAGAATAAAAAGCGTACTAAATAAAATAAATGCATGTTTGTGCTTCATAGAAATAAAATGTGTCGTTGCAAAAACAATAGTGATGGTAAGTAAGGAGCAGCTTAAATGTCGCTTTTTGCTAGGTAACAACTAATTGGGGTACGTAGACGGGAGGGAAACGAAAGGGATATTTTTCTCTATTTTAATTATGTTTTATTTGCCTCAAATTAGTGCTTCTAAAGTAGAACCGAGTGGCGAGATAAAATGGCCGCCAGTGGGAAGATGTGCGCAGGCGCAAGGGGACACGTGGTACGGGATGAGATTGAAGAAATCTGGAACCTCGTGATGTCTCTGAGAGGCTAGGATGCAAGAAATGGTCAAGGCTGGTGTGACCTAATTGAACTGATAGTGTGCCGTGATGATCAGGAGAGAGTCCGTGGGAAAGGAGCCCAAGAGAAAGGACAATGACTGCGGAGTTCTTGAATGTGTCAAAAGAAGATACAAATGGACTGATCGAATCGGATGGAAATGTTTAAGCGTATGGGAAAGGAAATGATCCAAGGACCCTTGAATCCAAGAGAACTTGATTAAAGAATGAATAAGCTGACATGCATGGACCAATGAAAGAAAAGCGTGATATTAATGTTGCAACAGTTAGTTAGCAAAGTTAGAATTAGGGTATAAGAGGGCCTACTCTTAGTGGGAGGGTTCAGTTCCAGGCAGTTCCAGAGAGTTCCAGTCAGAGTTCCAAGCAGTTCGAGAGTCGTGGTTGCAGTAGAGGAGACGGGTTGCAGGTAGCTGATGCTGACGAGCTGAAGTTGCTGTTGCTGTCTTAACTTTACAGTTGAGTATGAGAATCAGGCTATTTCTAATCCCAAAGTTAGGTTAGAAATCATTAGGCTAAATTAGGAAGCTAGGCAGGTAACTAGGGTTTTTGACTTCATGACAAAATTTCCTTTTCTGCAATAAATTGGTTATGCTTAATAAAATTGTGAATTTAAAAATGAATAATTGAATAAAGTATTAAATTCTTTCCATGCTTTTAAAATTATATAAAATTTAAGATTCTTTAAACCCAAAATGACTCAGTGGTTATTTTCCAAAATGATTGTGACATGAGTAATTGGTTGATTGTGATTCAGCTGGTCTTAATCACTATGAACTAATTTCTTAAATGAATGATTCATCGACAAAACAATGAGCAGGAATATCTTAAGAAATAACTAAAAGAAAGTGACAAATTAAGGTAAATAGATATCCTTGCTCTTCCAGCGGTACACAAAATGGTGTTCTCCATTTAGTTCTCATGCTTCTCCTAGGAGTACAGAATTTCATACAGGTGTAAAAGGAAATCCAGGTGTGTGTGTGTGTGTTAGGCGATGTTTATGGGCCCCATCGTCATGAGGATATGAGAAATATAGTTTACCCCTGGATGACCTATAAGTAACCTGGGAGGAGAATAGTTTTCATTGTACGCGCTGCATCAGGCACAAGGCACTCAAACAGCTGGGGTGGGACGAACGGATAACGCAAATGACTCCGCTCTGGGAAACTCAGCGATTAGGCAGGCTAAGTAACAGTAAGGGCTTTAAACACTGGGATTCAATCGGAATATCAACGGTGAGAGACCTTTGGCAGAAGGGGGAAATAGTTACTTTTACACAACTCCAAGAGCGATACGAGATGGCATCAACAGAACGGTTTCGCTACATCCAAATTAGACATGCACTTAAGAAAGCCATCCCAACGGGAACTGTCCCCCCCAAAGCCTCCCCGCTAGAGGATAGGCTCCTCACAGAACGGATAGATAAAAAGGCCATCTCCCTCACTTACCACAAAATTATCAACAACCAACCTGATCCCACACAAGGCCTCCGTGAAAAATGGCAAAGGGAGGTAGGGGACTTAGACGAGACTGATTGGCAGGAAGCCTTAGCATCCCCTCGAGAAGTGGCAATATCCTCCAAATTGAGATTAGTACAACTGAAAATACTCCATCATATTTATTATACTAGAGTAACCCTTCACAAGATAGGGAAAACTGACAACCGACTCTGCCTGAGACAATGCGGGAGGGGAGGCACCTTCTATCACATACTGTGGGAATGCCCAGTAATAGTATCCTACTGGGAGACAATTATGAACGTAATTACACAAGTGGGTGGAGTGACGATCACCCCTGAGCCCAAGAGATGTATCTTAAACATATGGGATCCAACAGATCTCAACCATGCGGGTCAGGACTGGGCAACAATAGGTATGATGTTGGCAAAACGCAACATAGCTAAGCATTGGGGGGCGCAGTCCGCTCCGACATACCAAGAATGGCGAGGGGACATGGATAGAGCAATGGTGGCTGAGAGGGCGGCATATATACATCGGGGATGCCCCAAAAAAATGGGAAAAAATATGGGGCAAGTGGAACACTTACAGAGGGAACATTTGTGCTCCGCCCCGAGTGGATCAACGGTGGACTCGAGTTGAATATTAAGAGCATGGAACTGTATCGATCCAATTATGATAAAACAAAATGTAATGTTTGTATGCTTACAACAGATTAACCAGATGTAATCGGAAGCACGAATACTGTCAAATATGTTCCTGAACCATCACAATGTTAATATTACTTGTATTCAATAAAAAAAAAAAAAAAAAAAAATATTATGACCAGCTGCCCGGAGGTAGTTATCCCTTTGGACTGGTATTCATACATATAAGTCCCCTGATTCGCCACTAACTAGTGGGGATGTAAGTATGCTTCAGGTGTTATTAATTTAGACCTTGGTCCATATTTAGAGGTGACTATTCGGGTCCTCTTGCATATTTAAAGCGGGGACTCCTAATTGTGCAGTGGAGTATTATTCTCCAGCGAATAAATATCATTTCTCTAATTTTTTGTAGCCTTGCTTAAATTGAGGAAGAAGCTCGCTCATTTGATTTGCTGCTGGGTGGCAGTCTCTCGTGACTCTTCTGGACAGAGATACAGACATATAAGTCCCTTGACATGCCACACACTATTTTGGATGTGAGTATTCTTTAAGTGGCATTTATATGGACCCTGGCCGGTAGTGAGGGGTGATTAATCTTGTCCTCTTGCTTACTGACAGAGGGTGACTTCTTAATTGTGCAGCGAAGTTTTGTACCTCCTGTGAATGGAATTGACTCATGTTCCTGCTGCAGTTCTAATCTTGTGATAGGTGACTGTGTTTTTATTTAACTCAACTTTTTCTTTGGGTGTAGGCAATATCTTCTTTTCACGTGGTCAAAACACTTTTTCACTTTTTTAAGCACTGAGCTTTTGATTGGAGTTTGAGGGTCTCATTTGTTTAATTTCTTCACAAACCTTATTCTTTCTCCCATTTCGTCTCTGACTTATCTTATGCTATGATATGATTCTATATATATTTTACTTTCCTGATACCCTTGTACATACTCCCTTTTAGATGTTTTATTGAATTTTGTGGACGCTCCAATATTCATTGTTTTGTCCTGATGATGACCATCCAATTTTATTATGGTCGAAACGCCGGTGACGCCTACATGTGGCCTTAATTCAAGAGGACGCATTTTTTGCTGTGTGTTGTTTTTGTTTTGTCCTGAACTTCTCCTTTGTATAAAAGAAATTCCTCAGCCACTTTTTTTGATTACACATTGTATTGTTTGTATCTTTATTGTTGTTTGTGTAACTTGTTGAGTGCCATTATCATCTTATTATTGTTCTGATTTTCTAATTTTTTGTTAATAAATTGTCTACATAAAGAAATAATTTATACATGGTTATCATTTGTCCAAATACTATCTGGGCATCTTTTTTTACTGCTTATTAGAAAATTATGTTGGTTTCTCTCTTTATTTTTTCCTCTTCTTTTCTTGTATAAATTACAAATTCTTTGGGTATGTTTTTCTGTATTTCTTCACTATTTTAAGTATCATACTTGAACCTCTGTTAAGATTCCAGTATTTAGTTTGCCCCAGGTACAGGTCTTAGGGCTGCCCCTGTTGTCGATAACTAAAAATGGTGGGGCTGCATAAGTCAGACACAAACATAATGTTCCACTGGCTATATCCCTTTTTTTGTTCTTTTGTTTTTTGGCAAAGCGGTTTGACAAAAAATAATTAAAAAATATTTGGTGGCCTACTCAGTCAAAGAAGTAGCGTTTGTCCTCAAACTCAGGTGATTTGCCTAGAAGTTTATCAGCTAACACACTTGAGTCTGATTCTGACCAATCACCCTCATCCTCCTCCTGTGATATTTCAGGAACTGTGTAATTGTGTGGTATGAAGAGTTTGTTCATTTTGATCATGGTGTATCTCTCCACATTTTGAGGCGAGAGACTGGTCCTCCTCACTGTGACAACTGCACAAACTGCTCTGAACACACGCTCAGCAGACGCTTTGGCACCGGACAGGCCTGATACTTTTTTGCCAGCCTGGTGAGCTGTGCCCATTGGAGCATCTTCACATATCAATACACCACAGGGTTTTGATCCACATAGACCTCTCCTGGGTTATCCAGATACTCATAGCACACCCTCTCAATGGTCATTGGTGCTGCCACTTGCTCAGCTTCTATTGCCTTTGCCTCTGCACTGGACTTAAGCCCTGCCCTTTAATACCAAGTCAATGCAGAGGTTGTGGCTGATTCTTGTGTTCCTGTTGTTGTTGCCGCCAGTGTTATTGTTGCAGGTGTTGGCTGCTGTGAGACACCAGGACTGCCTTCACTGGAAGTCGAAGGCAGCACCCCAGAACTTCTTTCCGTGAGTGGGACTCTATGTTCCAGCCGTTCTTCTTCCAGGACTCTGGCTCTCTGAACAATCCACATCTTGTATTCTGAAACATCTCCTTCTGAAAAATGAATGAAAGTGGCCAGTATTGTTTTATAACATGAATCCAGTATTGTGGCACAGATGTACTCTTTGAATGACATGATGTCTATTTGCAGCCTTGCATTCTCTGTCAAGCGAAGGATTATGCTCTGAACCAAGGTATACACATCTTCATTTTCATTGTCCACAGCTGCAAACCTGTCACACACGCTTTTTAACTGGTCCTTTAGCAAATACAACAATGGATAGCTTGGCCCATTGCACTGTACTCCTTGCTGACTTCCTGTGTGAAAACCTCAAAAGGACGCAGCATCTCTGTCAGGCATTTGACTAGTTTCCATTTGTCCATCCCAATAGTCATGCCTTTGGTTACATTCCCTCCTCTTTGCATGACATACTCATTGATCAGTTTGTATTGCTTACACAGACATTGCAACATGTAATAGGTTCAGTTCCAATGTGTTGGTACCTCCTGTACGAGGGCTTTAACTGGTACTCTATCAGCACACTGAATGATCCTCAACTGCTTCTGGGCTTTAAAAGAATGGCTGAAATGAATGCAGATTCTACTGCAGATGGTTAGTAAGTTGCTGACTAGGTCTTCTTTTTTTAGAAAGTTCTGCACAATGAGGTTGATGCAATGCACCAAACACAGGACCCTGAAATACTTTCCATCTGCCATGGCCTTAACTATATTATTGCCGTTGTCCGTGGCAACAAATCCAATTCTGAGACCTCTTGGTCGCAGCCATTCAAACTCCTCGCTGTTAAAGTCTTCCAAGATGTTTGCAGCTGTATAGGATTTCTCCATGGCGATCATGGCTACTGCTGCATGCGGCTGAAAACCCCTTAAAAGTATCATCAGCACTGAGACCAGTAGATATCTGTTGCCTAACTCCCACAAAAGAGATCTACTGTGCAGTGATATACATGTAATCAGTGGCTTCACAACTGGTTCACATGTCTGTCGTCAAGTGGATAGTCTAAACAGAACTCTGCTGCAAAGCTTTTCCAACCAATTCCAGCACATCATGACGGAGTGCTGGAACAGCCACTCTGGCAAAGTAGGTCCTGTTGGGAACCTTCCATTTCGGGCAGATAGCCCCCACAAACTCTAAAAAAACACTCCTTCCTCAAAAGAAAAATGGAGGTCCAGCAGCAACATTTTAGCCAGCTTCCTATTATAAATTGGGTCGTTGTGTTCGTAGACCCCTCATGCCCCCTAAACATGCCGGTAATAGTAGTCTGGGTTTTTTTCTTTTCTGGTTCCACTGACACAGGCGGCAGGAAATACTTTTATTTCTCCTCGTTCAATAATGGTGATTTGTTACTTCTATGTATGCTGCATTCTGAAGCATAAACAGAAGTAGCAAATCTTCATTATTTAATGATTGTTTATGTGCAGGAAGGGACACCTTCTATGTGTGCTGCAGAATGCAGAACACACAGAAAATGCAGAAACGAGGAATATTACTCCTCATTGTGCCATTCTAATGCCTGCGATTGCATGGTGTTAGTTTGTGGCACTGCCTCAAATGTAGGCATCCTTGTGAATCTGGGGCAGCGCCAAAATGCAATGGCTGTTGCGGTAGAACGCCCACAGCAACACTCATTGCACGCCCCTTTCACGGGGAGAAGATGTGGCCTAACATCTAGAGCGGTCGACCTCGAAGCTGGGGAACTGGGTTTGAGTCTTGGCAGGGACAGCTCAACATCCTGTGATTCTGGGCAAATCACTTAATCTCCCTGTGCCTAACAAAATGAATGTGTCCGTTTGTAATGTAACTGGTGTTCATGTAAAGTGCTCTGATTAACCCTGGGCGTAGTACTACGCTACGCTCGCGGAGCGTGCGTAGTTTGCGCTACTACTCACTACGTGAATTGCACGTAGCACAGTGCAAAAATGTGTAGCGTAGCGGGCATTTTTTGCTTGCTCGCGGTCCTCAACGTCAAGTTGGCAACCGCGAGCGAGCGCAATCAACATCCCGGTGACACTTTTTCCTCGTTCGCGATCATCAACATCAAGTTGCCGATCGCGAGCGTGGAAAATAAACCTCCCGGCGAGATTCTCAACGCGGGGAGGTCAGGTTTCTCATTGCGAGTGGTCGCGTATGCTCGCGACCGCTCGCGATGAGAAACTACCAGTCCGCGTTGAGAAGCTGCCGCTCGAGTACAAATCTACTCGAGCGGCAAAAATGACCGCTTGCACTGTGCAAGATGTCGTTTGCAATGATTGCACAGTGCGGACAAGCATCCGGCACTGTGCAATCAGTGCGAACAGCATTTCCTTACCGCACTACGCAGTTCGCGTAGCTACGCGTAGCGTGCGTAGTGCGAAGTGCACTTCACGTAGCTACGCGTAGCGCTACTACGCGAACTACCTCCGGGTTGAGTTTGCGCTATATAAAACTCCCCCCAAAAAAAGTGATGCGTGTAAAGGACCTGTATTTACAAGGTGGCGTTAAGACACTCAAATTGGCTTAGTGCCGTTTTGTAAATATGGAGACGGGCATAGCGCCACCAGAACATGACTAAAAGTGGAGCTATCCCCTTGTATATATACCCCAAAGTCTTAAATCCAATGATAAATATGCAACAGACAAAAAGAGTTCCAGCTCCATATCCAAATGAAAAGTGGCCAGGAGATAGACAAAGCACTGGGAGGAGCCTGTTGGACAGGAACAGGAAGTTGGAGTCTCTGGGGCACTTCATTCTTGTTTGGAAAAAAAACCATTTAAATAGAAAAAGTCTTCTTGCACTAAAAAAAACCTGAAGGGCTTAGAGTAGAAAGCAACTTGAAAATGCCTTGTCGAGTAGATTTAGCTTCTTGTCGAGTACAGAATCTGCTTGAGATACAGCCATGGTCGCTCGCAAACATCATGAAAACAGAGCGGGAAGCCGCACTAGCGGCTACCAAGTCTTGTTCACGTGTGCTCGCTAGTGGCAGCCAAGTCTCACTGCGCTCGCCAGCCTGTGCCAAAACAATTCTTGTGCGCACCAACAGAAAAAACACTCCTCCAGGTGGCGGAAGGCCGCATTTATCGGGAACTTTGCATTGCACGCGGAGCGCAGTTCCCGAATTTGGAAAACTCTGCAGGCAGATTGAATTTCTCGACCCAGGCCTACATGTGACAGCTTAAGAGGAGTGGGGGCTTTGTATTGTTTGTTTTGGTAAGGGGGTTGAGCACAGATGTTGCACTTAGAGGTGCTGGCTTTGTTATACGCACTATCTTTTATCATTACCACTCCTACAAAGTGACTTGATTTTCCTATTGTTTGGAGGTCTTTATTATTTTCCTATACAGTTTGAAGCGAGTGGTTGATTAAACCTGGTGGCAGGAGGGTATTACCCGCTTAAAAACCCTAGAGGGGCCACACTATACCCTGGTATACACTGAAGAAAGTGGCATGTTTATTATTAGGAATGGTGATTGCTCACTACCAGGACCCCACAAAGTGGTAATAATTTAACGCTGGTATAGGGGAGGTGAAATTTAGACCACTTGAGCCAAGATGTTTGTTTCACGGGTGTTACAGTGAAGGAAATAGCCAACGCCTAGTGAGGACACAATGCTTGCTGCATTTCTTTCCTGTTTCCCTGAAGGCGCTGGTGGAGGCCATCTTGATGGAAGACCTGTGAGGAAGAAAAGAAAGAACGAAAACCCATTACCACTTGCTACCGGAAAGAAAGGAGCTCACTCATTCATCCCTCTATACTTGTGCCCTAAAACTATCAATAAAATATGATTAGTAAATCAAACGTGCCTCCGAAGCCATACATACGCCCATTCCTCCTACATAGTGATAAAAAGGAAAAAGCCTATATAGGGTGAGAGAAAGAAAACAAATGCATTAAAGCATCTCAAGACTTCTGAGCAACAGTATCCATTTCATGGGATGTAATGTTCTGGAGAAACATTTTCAAATTAACAGGATCATCAAAAGATTTATTAGTGCCTTAGGGATAAAGAATGCTATAGCGTTTGTTCAGACGTCTCATTTGAGGTTTCAAAGCAAGGAATTCCTTACATCTGGCATTAGTAGCACTGGAGATATCCTGAGTTATGAAGATATTATGACCAGACCAGGCAAGACACCTTTTGTCTTTAGCCACTTTCACGACGTGTAGAAGGTCTGTAAATTCTAGAAAAATCATAATTATGCATTGAGGTTTGGAAGAATGAGGATTAAGCCAGCCCACGCGATAGACTTTCTGCAAATTGAGAGTAGAAGCAGGAGAAAGTCCAAGTAGTTCTAGAAAGAACTTCTTTAAAAATTCAAAGCAGGGGTGTGGCCAACCAAGATGGTTGTGTGGACGTGATCAACGAAGGCTCCGTAAGGGTTCGCCGAAACAAAGCTGGAAATAAGCTACCGGAAGGAGTCTGGAGGTCGGGATAGAAGGGGGATGACTCCCTGCCGGTTTTGAGCAGAGGAGGAATGGAGGAAAAACACTTGTGGGCCAACGCTTCAGCCCAGTGACCCATGTGGCGGGGCCTACCGAGCAACGGAGGCACACCCCTGAGGGCCTGGCTGGCAGACCGCCGAGAGAAGGAGCAGACGTGGTGGCAACCCAGAGGCTGAGAAGCACAGAGGACCGGCGGACACCCCTGAGGGCCGAGTGTGGTAGAGTCCCTACCTTGGATATGCGTCAGGGACACCCACTGGTGAGGTCCCGGCCGCGGAGAGCCACGGAGCCCTAATTGGAGCGGTCGGTGGGAGCCGACCGGAGTGGAGACGGCCTTGGGGCCCGCTACTGCGCCTGTCGCTGCTGGTGAATGCCGGGTTGGTGGCAGGTCTCGATGGCTACCCAGAGCGGAGGGAGTGAGGGCTGTGGACAACCGTCGACTGCCTGACTCCAAGATGGTGGCTGTCGGGGACGGCGGTTACACCGGGGCCTCCGGAAGGAGCTGAATGCTGACTGCCGAGTGCAGGATGATGTTACTCCCTGAGAACGGCCAGTAAATTTAAATTTTTGCAGCGACTCTGAATGGGGCACAACACAGCGGCAACCGAGGGAGGTGTGAAGGGCCTGGGAGACTTCTGGGACAGTTGGAGACACGTCAGGATAGCAAGTCTCCCCTACGACGATCTACCTTGAGTGGTGCTGGTACCGAGTGGTGCTGGCTGGAGGCACTGGGGAGGGGTGAAGACGCTGGTGAGCCTCCGGTACATCAGGGGGCACATTAAGACAGCAATCTCTCTAACAGGGACTTGGCCTCGAGTGGAGTCGGCGTGGGGTGATCCCCCAGGCCTTTATGCCACCAAAGAAGGCCCAGAGCAACAGGGTCTCCAACTACTTCACTACAGCTGATTCTGGGGGGGTGTCCTCTCCCGGGCTGGAGTCTGACACCATGGCTCTCCGAAGGATGACTTCCTGGCATCATTAAGGGACTTCAAAAAAGTGTTACAAGAGAAGCTCAAGATGGATCTGGCTGCCTTTTTGGAAGTTTTAAGGTCTGACATCAACACAAGGCTGCTCTCTCTCCAACAAGATGTGGATGAGGTCGGTACGAGAGCAGTAGACCTGGAGACCACAGTCACTGACTTGGAGGGAAGAGCGAACCGACTAGAGAATACAGTGGAGCTCCTACATGATCAACTCAAATCTGCAGTCATAAAAAACGAGGACCTTGAAAATAGAGCACGTAGGGACAACGCACGCATCCGGTAACCTGCAAGAGGGAGCAGAAGGACCGGATTTTGAGCCATTTGTCCAGGGCCTTTTTGCAGAACTGTTGGGGAATCTGGCCTGAAGGCGAAAATCGAGAGAGTGCACAGGGTAGGGGCCGAGTTGCAGCGCGGGGGGGAATGCCAGGTTGAAATGTATAGGCGTAAGAGGAGAAGGGAAGGTAGTTAGCCCATCGGCCCCAGTGACCGTGTCCCACACTCTAAGAGTGGTGCATGTGGGCAAGCTCAAGTAAGCGTGAGAAGCGTTGCCCTAGAGATGTGCTAGTTAAACTACATTCCTACAAAGTGTAGGAAGCCATCCTCCAGGCGGCACGAAAGGCCAACGAGGTATCCTTCCAAGAAGTGTCATGTGCCCTCTTTCAGGATATTGCCCCGGCGACACTGGCGAGACGTGCTCAATTCAAGCCTATAACTGACAAGCTCAGGCAAGAAAATATCCGGTACAGATGGACATATCCCTTTGGCTTGGCCTTTGAGCTTCAGAACAAGTCAAGACGTGTCACCGATCTTCAGGAAGCGAGGTGGATCCTGGGCCTGCCATTGCAGTCGGGGCAGCCCGAAGCAGAAAGGGATGACAGAGTGCCGGGCCCCCGGTCGGGCCCCCCGGAGGATGGCCAGTGGCAGACACCGCATCGTCAGAAATCGCCCAAAACTCACTGAAGAAGACGGATAACATATCTCTGGCCCGCAGACCGGACGGGAGCTCCCCATGGAGGGGAAGGACAGCCCTTTGCCTGCACGGACAGTTTTGCTAGTCTAGACTTTCAATACTCTGTGGACATGGGGTGGAATGCTGGATCACACTGGTCTGGGCCATCGCGGGCTCTCTGCCCACCTCATATGGATGTTTTTGGGGGAATGCCTTAACGGGTAAGGACCAGAACGCCTTTAGGAAGGTATCAAGACAATGTTAAAATTGTTGATGGATAAAATGGGTTTTTGTTTACAGTTAGTTAGGGGTTTACCTTTTGATTTCTCACGTAGTACAAGGGGGGGTTCTGGGCAATTAGACAATCTCAATATCAGAACAGAGGGAGCTACTCGAGAAAGAGATGGATGAGGCGGAGGGGGGTATCCGACGGGATGGGAGACTCACATGGTGCTCACTCACAGTGGAGGGTCACGGGACACGATAAGTAATGGTTATTACATCCCTAACATGGAACGCAAGGGGACTTAATTCCCCCGCGATGTGGCAACGATTGTGGAAACACATCACAGACCAGAGGCACGGCGTAGTGGCACTTCAGGAAACCCACCTCAAGCGCTCTGAAGAGCACCACTTAAAACATAAACAATATCCACTAATGTACAAATCCTCGGCATCCACTAAACACAATGGGGTGGCACTCTTTTTCCACTCATCCGTACACACCAGAGGGTTGTAAGGCAGATGGGGAGGGGAGGTACATCATGGTCAAAGGCTGCATAATGTTATGATAATGTACGTTCGCCACTTTATATGCACCCAACACCAATCAAACTAGGTTTTTGAATAATTTTCCAACCACCCTGGGGAACTTTGCAGAAGGGGCAATTATACTTCTAGGGGAATTTAATCTTACGTGGATAGCGGAGCTGGACAGCACACATCCACAGCGCTCAATCACAGGCAGCTTCCCCAAATCTCTCAAGAGGGCGTTTGGAGACTTAGGCCTCTTAGATGCATGGTGCACGCTACACCCGGATGACCGGGATTATACTTTCTTCTCTCATTCACATAGAAGTTACTCCCGATTAGATTATGTCTTTGTGAGCAACACTGTACGTCAGGCCCTACAGTCAACGACATTCTATGCCATAACCCTCTCTGACTATGCACTGGTGTTTATATGTACCGACTGGGAGACACCGCCCCCTAAATATTGGAGATGGATTTTCCCACAATCTCTGCTCCGAGATAGATTATTACGGGACTCTCTAAGGGCCACCATAATCCGAGTGACACCTCCCCACTAAACAATTGGGATGCCTTTAAGGCGGTTCTTCGGGGGCAGTGTATAGCCCTAAATTCTACTCTTAACAAGTCGTGGATTAAGGAGCGTCAGGCCTTAGAAACCGAACTCCAGACTGCAGAGAGAATTCACAAAGATAACCCCACAATGTCACAGCAGAAAAAGGTTACGGCCCTGCGGGGGAAACTCAACGCGATCTTTAATAATCGAGCGGAACTCACCCTGCTCCGCCTTCACCGAACAACTTATGACCAGGGTAACAAAATAGGTGCCCATCTAGCTAGGCAATTGAGAGTTAAAAACGAGAAAGAATATATAGGAGATATTTGTAATGAGCAAGACGAAACTATCGTGCACGACGCAGGGAAAGCCCAGGTCTTCGGAAGATTTTACCGATCCCTTTATACGGCGGACCTCCCAAATGAGGCTGTGCAGTTAGAATGTTTGCAAGCCATGACATTACCACAGGTCTCGGAAGCCCAAAACAATCTCTTAGGAAGCCCCATCACAGAGGAAGTTCGTTGCGCGATAACTAATCTCAAATGTCATAAATCCCTGGGCTCGGATGGGTTGATGGCCCAATTTTACAAAGCATATATGGCAGAACTAGTCACGCAGCTAGTCTCACTATTTAACTATATGGCCGACAAGGGTAGGGTCACAGAATCTAGAGCGAGGCCCTAATCTCTCTGATCCCCAAACAAGGTAAGGACCGGAGCCAATGCAGCTCTTATCGTCCGATTGCTCTGTTGAACCTAGGCGCCAAACTGTACTCAAAAAATGTAGCTACCCGATTGGACTCCCTGCTCCCAGACCTGATACATCCAGAACAGTCGGGGTTTATAAAAGGTAGACAGACACACGTCAATATTAGGTGAATAGTGCATGTGATTGAAAAAGTCTCCAAGAAATCTGTGCCCTGGTAGATGGGCAATTTCTCTTTCATACCTTAAGAAAATTCAGCTTTTGCAAAAGATTCCTGACCATGTTTAAAGCAAATTACTCATCCCCCACGGCAAGGGTGTTAGTCAATGGGGTAAGCTCAGGAGTGTTCCCACTTGGGAGGGGAACGAGTCCGGGGTGCCCTCTCTCCCCTTTATTATTTGCCTTAAGTATAGAACCATTAGCAGTCAGGATATGTCAAAACCCCCAGATTTCTTAAACCCGATTTGCAGAAGAGGAACATAAGATTTCGCTGTTTGCGGATGACATCCTGCTCTCCCTGACCCAACCCGCTACCTCTCTTGCAGCTACCTTAGAGGACCTACAACACTTTGAGGAAGTAGCAGGGCTCCGCATTCATTTATCCAAATCACATCTGCTTAATCTGACGGTTTCTCAAAGCAGAGGTGGATGGTCTCATCGGATCGACACCTTTTCAATGGGCCCCTCATGGGATTACATACCTAGGCATTAAAATCACCCCCAAACTAGCAGAGCTATGCCGAGCCAATTACCCACCGTTATTACAGCAATTAAAGACAGACTTAAAGAGACCCCTATATCTATCCTGGTTGTGGAGGATACACGCCATTAAAATGTTAGTCCTTCCCAGACTGCTCTATCTGGTCCAAGGGCTTCCAATCGAAGTGGAGCGTAGCTTCTTTTCAAGTTTACGTACCATGACGACACAGTTCATATGGCAAGGAGGATGGCATGACTCTCTTATAAGGTGCTGCGATTGTCTAAAGCTAAGGGAGTCTTGGCACTACCAGATTTTAATTTATACTATAAAGCGGCACAGTTGAGGGTGATCCTGAATGGTCAGTGTTAGAACTGGGGGTCTCTAGTTGGCAATGGTTTGCACCTTTGTCCAAATAGGGACCCTTGCTTCTAGTCAGGATAAGGGGGATACACTCCTAAAATAACCCCTGCTCACCCCCTGGTAGCTTGGCACGAGCAGACAGGCTTATCTCAGAGGCAGCGTGTAAAGCATTTGTGAACACATACAGTAATACAGTGAAAACACTACAGATGGACACCACACAGGTTGTATGTAAAAATAAGTAATCTTTATATAGACTTAACACCAGACCCAATAGCAAAAATCCACAATACTGTAATCTAAAAATAGACTTAAAATGATAGAGACAGTTCACGTTATCTTCAAAAATAGGATAGTCAATCAAATAAAGCTTGTAGCAACAAATAACTCCACTTGGAGTTATCACGACGTCGTGACTGGTGGAAAGCCCAAAGTACGGCGCCGACCGCAAGGTGCGCGGCGTCGGGCCCGGAGTTGAGCAGACCCACAAAGAACAGTACCTGGAATTCGATGAAAACAAAGACGGTGCACGGCATCGGGGAGGTGATGCTTCGTTGGCGCCGGCGGCGTCGGTTCCTTACGACCCCAGGGGAGGTGATGTCTCGGTTCCTTACTGCAGCGCAGGGAGGTGAGCGTCGGTTCCTTACTGTGTCGGGGAGGTGACGTCACGGATGGCAGCGAGGCGTCGGTTCCTTACAATGGTGCGGCGTCGATGGATTCGGGGGTCACCCACGTCGAGGATCGGCTCTGCGATGATGAAGCCCTGGTGTCGGTGAAGTTGGGGCTGCGGTGCGAGTCGGAACGGTGCGGCGTGAGCGTTACGAGCGGTGTCCTCGGCTCCGGTGCAGGCAGCGGCCTCGATGACGGCTTCGAAGTCGATGTCGCACGGCGTCGGCAGGCGTCGGGCCTACGGTGCAAGTCGGGGCGGTGCGTCGTGCTCTTCACGAGCGGTGCCCACGGCTTCGGTGCAGGTTACGGCGTCGCTCGCCGGCGTCGGTGTTGCAATTTCCCTCTGTTAGCAGCTAAAACAGCAGTTCCAGATGCAGGCAAACAGAAGGGGTGAAGTCTTTGTGTCCCTGTGACTTCAGGCAGGAGGCAAGCTCAGTTCAAGCCCTTGGAGATTCTCTTCTTCAAGATGATAAGCACAGAAAAGTCTTTTCTCCTGTCCTTGGCAGAAAGCAACCACTGCAGGCCAACCCCAATCAGCAAAACAGCACAGGGGCAGTACTCCTCCTTCAGCTTCTCCGGTTCTTCTCCTTGGCAACAGGTTTCTTGATTTCCCAGAAGTGATCTAATTTCATGGGGTCTGGGCCCCAGTATTTATACACAGAAATCCTTTGTTCTCTGAAGGCAGAGAGGCCCATGCCTAGTCCAAACCAGTTCTGGTCAGTCTTGGAGCACTTTGTGTACATGACTCCTTCTTTCCTTTGAGAGTGAGGGCAGAGCCATCAGACGCCCGGCAGGAGGTGGAGCCAGCATTGTGGAAGGCAGGCATAGCCCTATTCAGACCCAGGTGCAACTCCTCCCACCCATCCTCCTTCAGGCAGACCTATTCAGCCTAGTGCTGACTCACCCTGCCTCCTGGAATCCCCCAGCCCCTGTCACTCACAAACCCAGACATACAATACACAACCTGAGCAGAGGCAGCTGGATGGTTAGGCAAGAAAATACCTACTTTCTAAAAGTGGTATTTTCAAACACAGAATGTTAAAACCAACTTCACTAAAAGATGTATTTTATCATTCTGAGTTCAGGCATACTAAATTCGTTTTTCTACCATGTTCCCTGGGTCAGTTAGGATTATAAGGTGTAATAATCAAACTGCCCATTCTGGCCTATGGGGAACAGGTAGCCTTGTAATAGTGAAAAACGAAAATGGCTGTAATTCACTATTAGGACATGCCACACACACCAGGGCATGTCCTACGTTATACTTACAATGCACCCTGCCCTTGGGCCTACCTTAGGGGTGTCTGATATGAAGATAAGGGAAGGTTTAGGGACTGGCAAGGGGTGCACTTGCCAAGTCGACATGGCAGTCACAGACTGCACACAGGCTCTGCAATGGCAGGCCTGAGACACACTTTACAAGCTGCTTCTGTGGGTGGGACAACCAGTGCTGCAAGCCCACCAGCAGCATTTGATTTACAAGCCCTGGGCACCCATGGTGCACTGTACTAGGGTCTGACAAGTAAATCAAATAACCCAATCATGGAGTCACTAATCAACACATCAATTTACAATAGGGAGAGCATATGCACTTTAGCACTGATCAGCAGTGGTAAAGTGCCCAGAGTCATAAAACCAACAAAAACAGGTCAGAGAAAATACAGGAGGAAGGCAAAAAGTTCAGGGATGACCCTGCAAAAAGGGCCAAGTCCAACACAACCCCCTTCCAGCCAAAACGCAGGGGAGACCAATCACTACCCTGATGGGCTTCCCTGATTTGGGCGATAGAACCTGGACCCTGGCCCGCAACAGCAGGGGCATATTCCAGTTCTACGCGAATCTGAACCTATTTGGATCCCTCTGTCCATACTTTCAGGGTCCACTAAGCTAACCCATAGGGAACCCTTATCCTCACCTGTGGACACCATCTGTGCAGCACCTAACCTTAGCTTGCTCACAGGTGTGTCCCAACAGACAGACAGTAAGCCACAGTGGCCACTGACAATGGTCAGGGTTGAGACCCAGGCCATATGCCTCTCAGGGCTTTCAAACCTCTGTGGCGTCAGAGAGCGGGGGCAGTAGCCCCAGGTGCTTGGCACCCTTTGTCCACTCTCCCTCCTGTCAGGTCAGGTATGACATCCTGCCACTGACCCACCAGCCCCGGGCCTGTACCCGGCGGCTGGACAGGAGACTGGGGTGGGCTTTCCCACACCCTGTCCTCCTCCTTCTTGGGGCTCTGTACCCTTCCACCTGGAGCGGTACCCCCTTCCAGAATTGTCAGTGCACCTGTGGCAGGTGTCCTGCACAATTCGCCCACCAGTTCAGGGGTGCTATCCTGCAACTGGGATCCCAGCTGAGGGTCTGAACCCTTAGACTGGGCAGAGGTCAGGGGTGAGGCTGCCCTCTCCCCGTCTCTCCTTCTGGGGTTCCGCCCTCTCCTCTTATGAGAGGCAAGCTCAGAACACAACTCACCCACCAGTTCAGGGCCTTGACCCTGCAACTGATCTACCAACCTGGGATCTAAACCCTCAGGTTGCTCCAGGGTCAGAGGCGAGGACTCCCTCCCTCTGCACCCCCTACCAGAGTTCTGCACCCTCCCAACTGGAGTGGTACCCCTAGAAGCTACATCGGTCAGGACACTGCTTACAGTTGTCCCTCCCTCCAGGTCAGGAACAGCCTGAACCTGGCCTCCCAACCCAGGGATGGAACCGTGTGGTTGAACACTTGCCCGGCACACCAGGACTTCCTGGGGAGCACACATGCCCCCCCAGAGGGTGACACACAACTCATGTGTCGTGTGACAGTCTACCTGGCGCAGATCTCCCGACCCCTGTCCATCTGACAGTGCGTGAAGATCCCCCAGGACAGAAGTGGCGTCACCATGGTCACTCATTGGAGACTCAGCCCTTCTGGCTGGCCCTTGACCCACTGGTTCTTCCACTGGGGACTCTTTCCCCCTCTCACCCCTCAATCTGGACTTCTGCACCCTCCACTTAGGAGTGGCACTGCCAGACACCAGAACTGATGGAGGCCTGCTTACAGACACTCCCAGTTCACCAGACACTAGGGGATCCCCCTCAATGGGCGGCCCATCAGGACAGACTAGGCTCCCCACCTGGTGTTCCCTTAAAGAACCATCCAGGCCCTTAGACTGGGATTCGGGCACCTGGGGACACGCAGCCCCACACTGACTCCGTCTCCTCTGAGACAGGACTTGAGCCCCTACACCCCTCCCACTACACCGGGACCTAGCTGGGCTACTCTGAACCATTTCCACCACTCTGGGCTGGAAGATACCTGAGCCACTCCCCTTAGGGTCACTCCCCAATGCCTTTTCAGACCCTCTGGAAACCACCAAAAGGTCTTCCTCCCTCGTGAGCTCCCTGGGGTCAGAGAACTCGCTCTCCAACAGGTGTTGGCATAGCTCTGGAAAACAGGGACTTACAATATGCTCTCCCACAATTGGATCACACAACCCCTCACAGGTGTTAACCAAGCTATCCTTCACCTCACCATCCAGTGCCTCACACATGTACCCCACACCACTCTGCTGAGATTGGCAAGACAGTATCTGACTGTCTCTGTCACTCAACCCACACTCTTCTGGGCGGTCTTCACACTCACACCCCAGGACTTCAAACATGGGGGAACCCCTCTCCCTGCACCTCTCATCTAGAGTCAGTAGAGTGTCCCTCCCACCACTAGGACTATGAACCCCTGTGCCAGTTCCCCAATCCACCTCAGGGACACTGCGCACCACTGGAGCTACCTCATACCCTTGAACCTCCTGGTGTATATTAACCCCCTCCAAGTCAGGCACCACATCTCTGGGTGTGTGTACTACTCCCTCAGCACTAGGTAATACAATTTTGCTGCCACCAGAGGGAGGAATCCCTAAGCCCCTGGCTTTGAACTCCAACTCCCTCATCATTCTCTCATGCTCTAAAAGCATCTTCCTTTCTTCCATGGCCAACCTCTTACTTTCCAACTCCAATTTCTTGTGCTCAAGGCTATCATGGCTTCCCTGTTTCAGTTTGGCCATCTCCATTTCATGCATCCTGCTTTTCTCCCTGTCCTCCAGCTCCTCTGGAGACAGGCCCTTTTGAGAAACACTGCTGCCCTCCCTGGAAGGCACTCCCCTCCCAGGTAAGCCCAATGGCCCCTCAAGCTGCTCATCTAAATTCTCTGCCTCCTCCACAGGCTCCTCGGGCTGCCCACCGGCATTCCGTGCTTCCAACCAGGCCCTCAGCGCCTTTTCAAGCTCCTCCTTCCTGGTGAGGCCTCTCATAGAGATTTTTAACTTTTTACAAACAGCTTTGAGCTCTGGCACAGTGTAGGTATCAACCCTATCTTCTTCAAATTCAATATCTGCAGGTGCAATGGATCCTCTTTTGCTCATTGTGAAAATTGGCAGTTCTCAACAAAAATAAAGGTTCCAAGGAAAAAAGTCCTATCAAAATGTATGTGGTCGCATATTGGTCTGCACTCACTAGTAGTGTACACCAATCACTGTATATGAATCACAAATGCAAGTCCAAATCCTCACCGCTGACCACCAATGTTAGAACTGGGGGTCTCTAGTTGGCAATGGTTTGCACCTTTGTCCAAATAGGGACCCTTGCTTCTAGTCAGGATAAGGGGATACACTCCTAAAATAACCCCTGCTCACCCCCTGGTAGCTTGGCACGAGCAGAGAGGCTTATCTCAGAGGCAGTGTGTAAAGCATTTGTGAACACATACAGTAATACAGTGAAAACACTACAGATGGACACCACACAGGTTGTATGTAAAAATAAGTAATCTTTATATAGACTTAACACAAGACCCAATAGCAAAAATCCACAATACTGTAATCTAAAAATAGACTTAAAATGATAGAGACAGTTCACGTTATCTTCAAAAATAGGATAGTCAATCAAATAAAGCTTGTAGCAACAAATAACTCCACTTGGAGTTATCACGACGTCGTGACCGGTGGAAAGCCCAAAGTACGGCGCCGACCGCGAGGTGCGCGGCGTCGGGCCCGGAGTCGAGGAGACCCACAAAGAACAGTACCTGGAATTCGATGAAAACAAAGACGGTGCACGGCGTCGGGGAGGTGATGCTTCGTTGGCGCCGGCGGCGCCGGTTCCTTATGACCCCAGGGGAGGTGATGTCTCGGTTCCTTACTGCAGCGCAGGGGAGGTGAGGCGTCGGTTCCTTACTGTGTCGGGGAGGTGACGTCACGGATGTCGGCGAGGCGGCGGATCCTTACGATGGTGCGGCGTCGATGGATTCGGGGGTCACCCACGTCGAGGATCGGCTCCGCGATGATGAAGCCCTGGCGTCGGTGAAGTCGGGGCTGCGGTGCGAGTCGGGACGGTGCGGCATGAGCGTCACGAGCGGTGTCCTCGGCTCCGGTGCAGGCAGCGGCCTCGATGACGGCTTCGGAGTCGATGTCGCACGGCGTCGGCAGGCATCGGGCCTACGGTGCAAGTCGGGGCGGTGCGTCGTGCTCTTCACGAGCGGTGCCCACGGCTTCAGTGCAGGTTACGGCGTCGCTCGCCGGCGTCGGTGTTGCAATTTCCCTCTGTTAGCAGCTAAAACAGCAGTTCCAGATGCAGGCAAACAGAAGGGGTGAAGTCTTTGTGTCCCTGTGACTTCAGGCAGGAGGCAAGCTCAGTTCAAGCCCTTGGAGATTCTCTTCTTCAAGATGATAAGCACAGCAAAGTCTTTTCTCCTGTCCTTGGCAGAAAGCAACCACTGCAGGCCAACCCCAATCAGCAAAACAGCACAGGGGCAGTACTTCTCCTTCAGCTTCTCCGGTTCTTCTCCTTGGCAACAGGTTTCTTGATTTCCCAGAAGTGATCTAATTTCATGGGGTCTGGGCCCCAGTATTTATACACAGAAATCCTTTGTTCTCTGAAGGCAGAGAGGCCCATGCCTAGTCCAAACCAGTTCTGGTCAGTCTTGGAGCACTTTGTGTACATGACTCCTTCTTTCCTTTGAGAGTGAGGGGCAGAGCCATCAGACGCCCGGCAGGAGGTGGAGCCAGCATTGTGGAAGGCAGGCACAGCCCTATTCAGACCCAGGTGCAACTCCTTTACCCATCCTCCTTCAGGCAGACCTATTCAGCCTAGTGCTGACTCACCCTGCCTCCTGGAATCCCCCAGCCCCTGTCACTCACAAACCCAGACATACAATACACAACCTGAGCAGAGGCAGCTGGATGGTTAGGCAAGAAAATACCTACTTTCTAAAAGTGGTATTTTCAAACACAGAGGGGCTGATTCCGATCTCGGCCGGTAGTGCTCCGAATCGGATTTGGATTCACCGGATCCGATTCGGAGCCCTGTTTCCCGACCGAATCGTACGCGGTTCCGGCCGAGCGAGTACGATGCAAGCACCCGCAAAATCGCCGACCGACTCGAACGCGGCTTCAACACTCTCCGACTGACTCGCATGGACACGACTCGCACCGCGCTATGGAGACGTTTCCCGGCCGGGTAAGTACGATGCGCGCCGCGAGCAGTCCGATCGACTCGCGCCGTCCGGCTCGAAAAAGCTGTCGGAGCCGGACTTTGGGGGTCCGCGTCGGACCCCCCTGTACGCGTAGGCGCGCGAGTCGCACACAGGGGGGACCCATGGGTCCCCCCTACCTGTGCATGTACGCCGAGATGCGCATGGACGCGTACACGCTGTAGGGGGCGCCCTTGTCCGCCTCGCACCCATTGAGTCAATGGGAGCCCGCATACGCATTGTACGACAGGCTCCCATTGACTTCAATGGGAGTCCGACCAACTCGAGTCCGATTGCATGCGTGCGCATCGTACTCGTTCGGTCGGACTGCTAGGGTCCGATTCTGTCGGAATTCTCTCCGGGTCCGGCTCGGTCGGAGAGAATTCCGGCCCGAATCGGAATCGGCCCCAGAATGTTAAAACCAACTTCACTAAAAGATGTATTTTATCATTCTGAGTTCAGGCATACTAAATTTGTGTTTCTACCATGTTCCCTGGGTCAGTTAGGATTATAAGGTGTAATAATCAAACTGCCCATTCTGGGGAACAGGTAGCCTTGCAATAGTGAAAAACGAAAATGGCTGTAATTCACTATTAGGTCATGCCACACACACCAGGGCATGTCCTACCTTATACTTACAATGCACCCTGCCCTTGGGCCTACCTTAGGGGTGTCTGATATGAAGATAAGGGAAGGTTTAGGGACTGGCAAGGGGGTGCACTTGCCAAGTCGACATGGCAGTCACAGACTGCACACAGGCTCTGCAATGGCAGGCCTGAGACACACTTTACAAGCTGCTTCTGTGGGTGGCACAACCAGTGCTGCAAGCCCACCAGCAGCATTTGATTTACAAGCCCTGGGCACCCATGGTGCACTGTACTAGGGTCTGACAAGTAAATCAAATAACCCAATCATGGAGTCACTAATCAACACATCAATTTACAATAGGGAGAGCATATGCACTTTAGCACTGATCAGCAGTGGTAAAGTGCCCAGAGTCATAAAAACAACAAAAACAGGTCAGAGAAAATACAGGAGGAAGGCAAAAAGTTCAGGGATGACCCTGCAAAAAGGGCCAAGTCCAACAGTCAGCCCGAGAGTCAGACAAGCACTGGCTCCATATGGATAGGGCAGTTATGGGGAAGTACATTTAGGATGTATTGTGGAAGCCTAAAGCGGACTGTCCACTAATTACTTACTTGAGCTTGCCCACATGCACCACTCTTAGAGTGTGGGACACGGTCACTGGGGCCGATGGGCTAACTACCTTCCCTTCTCCTCTTACGCCTATACATTTCAACCTGGCATTCCCCCCCGCGCTGCAACTCGGCCCCTTTGAGGCGTGGGTGGGGGCTGCCTAATGGTCTCAGACCTATTTCATAATTGGGATGTACGAACTTTTGAAAATTGCGCCCGAGACTATCACCTCCCCTCCACAGAACGCTACTGGTATAATCAGTTAATACATTGGCTATCTCAAGAGAGCTCACACCCATTGAGAAGTTTGTGAAGCGCAGTAGCAGTACAAAGGGCACTATCTCCTTTCTATACAATCTATTGTTTGATACTTTGCACACACCCCAGCCCCATTATAAAGACCACTGGAAGGGAGTTCTAGATGGCTCCATTACGGAAGCTCAATGGACAGGGGTGGTGAGGGATATCCCCAAGTTCAACCATTCCATGGTGCTTAGGGAGGCGCATTATAAACTATTATTTGAGTGGTATCTCCATCCTACTGAACTGAAGAAAATATTACCCCAGACGACGTCAGACCGTTGTTGGAGGGACTGTGGGCTACTGGGTGATTTTCAACATATTTGGTGGGATTGCCCCACGATCCGACCCTTCTGGGTGGAGATACTGGCGCAACTTAAAGAAATTTTAGGATACCCTCTGCCAGAGGAGCCAGGGTTTGTGCTCTTGGGCCTTCGGAATGATTCTCTGCGATTCCAAACACATGGGGACAAATCCATTATGTGGCTCTGCTTAGGAGCAGCCAAAATGGCAGTGGCAGCTGCATGGAAAAAAGCAGAGGCCCCCTCGCTGACCCAATAGCATGCCAGGCTGTGGAAGGCAATAACAATGGAACGCCTGGCAGATGTCCTGGCAGACTCCTACAAAAATGTTGAGTATATCTGGGGCCTGCTGGTGTCATATCTTTCAAAGGGCTTACCTCTATGTGCCTGTCCCACAAGAACGAGGGCGCTCCATTTGTTCCAATTTTGAATATACCAGTCTGTGAGGGGTATGAGCGACTTATGCCACGGCCAAAATAACACTGAAACTTCCTATCGGTATTCACCTCTATCTCTGGATACGACCTATTCCCTTATGTACTACAGTACTTTTATTTTTGTTATTTTTGAGTGGGGGGTTGGTAGGGAGGGGGGTGGGAGGCGATATGCGCCTGGTTGGGGGGGGTTTATTTGGTGAAGATTGTTTCAACTCGGTTATCTCAACTTCTCTATGGATGATCACTGTAACACTGGAAATAGCAACTCCACTGGGCTGAGGAGTAATGACACCCTGTGTATTGTATTTGATGTTATTCACTTGTTATTTGAAAATAAACAAGAATTTTGACAAAAACAAATTCAAAGCATTCAGGACCCTTAAGAGCTACTGGGAGAACATATAGATGGAGATTGTTGCAAAAATTCCTTTTTCCAAATCCTCTGTTTGGAGTTTGAGTTTCAAAATCTTCTGTTCAAGCAATGGAATTTTGGTGGACATTTCGGGAAGGGTACTAACACACTGCTCCATTTCAACCATTTTGCCCTCCATAATAATCCATCTATCCTCAATCTGTTGTAATTTCTCATTAGTGGCACAGATAAAGGACTGCAAACCCCTCACCTCATCAAGGATGTTATCCAGAACTGGATTATTAGAAGACATGATAGGTGAAGGAGGATCAATTTTCGTAACAGATGAGGTGGCTTTAGCACCAACAAGTAAGTCACTGGCTGTTTTCGAGTGGGCGCTGTAACATGAGTAACGTTCAAAATTGATTTTTTTCTGCCCATAAAATAATTGTGTAGCACAAAGTAGAATTATATTCCTCAAGGAGAGCCAAACTGTGGATCAGTCAGGCAAAAGACAAGTACAACTCAAAATGGCTGCCAAGCAAGCATATCTGAGTATTACAGACCATTAGAAGTCCAAGTATTCCATGAAAGTCAATCTGGAGAGCAAGAACCAACAACAATAGGGTGACCTGCTAAGTGGTGCACATCTGCTACATTTCGATGGTAAAAACATGAGCAGGGCGCCACATAAAATGGCAGCCGCTCGCGCACTGCATTAATACGAGCTGCAGACACCAGTGATCAATAAGAGGGGACCTACAGCAGCAAATCTATGTGTAGCTGGTAGGCATGACTCAAGGAAGTCCCCAGAAAGTATCAACCCTTAGTATTTTATTGAGGCTTCATATGACGAAAGACGCGAGCAGCGCCCTGCAGAAAATAGAGGCCACTCATGTACTGATCAGGAATCACTGTTGTGACGTGCAGAAGGCAACAGAAACCAATAAATGGACTCCCAAAATCATAAGCCTATTCATTACACCAAGGCATGGCAAAGAAAAGGTCCCAGAAGGTCCAACTGGTGCCTTTTAAAAGATAGCAGACTTTACATAAGGCCTCAGCTCACGGGCCCGTCACCATCTTGCTTGCGAAATCCATGCCTCCACCCTTCATATTTTCGTTCTTTTGTTAAAATAGCTAAACTCACCAATGTTGACTCGCTGTAAAAATGACTGGGAGCAAGGCATCTCACAAAAATCAAGTTTCACTCCATGAAATTGAGTATCTTTCGGCATCTCTCTCTGTAAACATGTTGCCCATACTGGGATGAATGTCTCTCTGTGGGTCTAAGTCTGCTCCCATCCTTTGTTAATTACCCTCTAGCACTCAGCCTGCCTCGCAATGGCTCTCAGTTTGCAAATCCAACAGCCCCCCCCGGGGGGGGGGCTGTTGATCTGCACAACCTCACCTGGAGCATCTTCTTGCAACCCCTCCATAAAAACCTGCTTCGACTCTCATCCAACAACCCCATCTCTTAGCCTGCACCCTTGGTTCTCATCCTGTGTCCCTTAGACATCAACCCTTCTTTCCTCCATCATTGCACTCCATCACTTTCCTCCACAATTCCTCCCATTGTCACCAGACTTCTTGCCTGCCGCTCCTCAGCGTTTAACTTCACACAGCTCGTCCTACACCGTTAGGACTCTCGGACCTCCTGCAGAAATCTTGGCTCTCCATCTCTGCTCTCTACGTACCTCCGGCATACAGTCACTCACCCTGCCCCAGTCTCTCATCTTGCCCCCACATCACTTAGATTCTCAGCCTCCCTCCTCCAACCTCGCTCCGGGTATCCTCTCAGCATATGCCCTAGGCTCATCACAACCCACCAGACTGGCTCCTTCCTACCCTCTGGTTTAGACCTCTTCCCAGTCAGCAAAATGGATACCAGACTGCCCTCTACTCTCAGCTCTTAGTCTGCCCCCAGTCATTTCATCCCCACCCACTGGGAAACCCTAGTTTTCAGCCTCTCCCAGCTCAATGCTCTGTTCATTACTGTTCCTCTTCTGCGTAGAGGGCTCAGTTCTGAAGTTGGTTGCATTGATGTTGTAGTGTTACCATTGGCTCTATATAACAGTAGACCACATTTTCTAGTCCTGGACTTTCTCTTAACAATCTAATGCATTTTAGAATTGTTTTGTTGTTCTCCTTCTTTCCTCTACCACAGAGGCATTCATAACTGCTTCTAGCATGATCTGTGATCTATCTCAAACCAGAAGGTAACCCTCCCACCTCACAACTGTGTCACACTGCCTTTCACATACTCCCAAATGGATTCAGACAAACAGTCATGTCTAAATGGTGATTAAATTAAAATCCTGCTCCTTGGGACTGCCACCTCCTGCCCCTTTGCCTTGGGGTTAATCCTGGTGAATACCTCACCAATATGTCTAAAAAGCATACAATCTTGTGTTATTTTACAATACGATTTCTTTTATACACAGATAAAAGCTGCCTTAAAATCAACCCCCCACCACTTTAGTCAGCTCAGTTGTTCCTAATATCCTAAGTATTAAGAGTCCAGAACAATACTGCTTGATTCCTCTTGGGCCTGAAATTTCATGACCACATTAGATCCCTCACTGGCTCCAGGTAAAGGAGAGAGTGAGTTTCAAATCAATCAGTCTCTTTAATAAAGCTTCACATGATTGAACTCCGAATTGCCTATCTAGTGGAAGAGCCCGTTCTTCAGTTTCTTCCTGAATTCAAGGTCGGGGAGGGAGGCTCTGATGTGGTGGCAGAGAATGTTTCAGACTTTGGGAGTGAGGTAGGAGAAATCTTGGTCTTCGGCTCTGGCTTGGTGGACATGGGAGATGCGGGCAGGAGACCCCTGGCCGAGCAGAGGTGTCTGGCCAGGGAGTAGAGCTGGGTGAGGCTTTTGAGGTAATCTGGGCCTTGGTTGTGAAGTACCTTTTAGGTGTGTGTGAGGAGTATGAAGAGGGCACATTTGTGGATTGGGAGCCAGTGAAGGTCTTTGAGGTGTTTAGATATGTGGGTGCAAAGCAAAAGCTTGAGAGCGAGTCTAGCAGGTGTGCTCTGTATTACTTGGAGCCTTTTAGTGAGTTGGGTCATGATACTGACATAAAGGGCATTGCCGTAGTTAACCGTGATGGTGATGAGGGCTTGTGTGACAAATCTGGGGGGTTTCCGGGGGAGCTATTTGCAGATTTTCCTGGGCATTTTGAGGGTCTGGAAGCAGGTGGAGTGGACAAGTTGACTTAATTGGTCATGGACATTCGGATAAGTTCCTGTCAGCATTGCATGTGAAGGGAGCCCGTTCTAGCTTGGCAGGCCACCAGCCCAGAGTCCAGAGGAAGGTGTCTTTGACAAAGAGAATCATTTCTGTTTGTCATTGTTGAGCTTGAGGCAGTTCATTTTCATGTAGTCTGCTACCAAAGACATGCAGTTGATAAAGTTTGCTTGGGTGGCAGTAGTGTCGTCTGATAGGAAAAGGATGAGCTAAGTGGTGTCTGAGTATGAGATGATGTTGAATCCCTGAGAGCAAATGATGTTGATGAGGGAGGTCATGTAGATGTTGTTCTAGAGAGTGTGGATCAGGGAGAAGCCTTGTGGGGCACAGCAGATCAGGTTAGCGACATCGGACGAGTAGGGGACTATGCTGACCGCATGGGTGTGTCCAGAAAGGAAAGAGTTGATCCATCGAAATGACAGGCCATAAACTCCGACCTTGTGTAGGCATAGGATAAGGATGGGGTGGGAGCGTTGAATGCTGCCAAGGGATCTGGTAGGATAAGCGCTCTTGTCTCTCCCTTGTCCATGATGAGGCGAATGTCATCAGTGGCAGTAACGAGGGCTGTCTCTTTGCTGTGGTTGGGTCCGAAACCGGTCACGGGAAATCTCTAGGAGGTGGTTCAAGTTGAGGTAGCTATTCAGCCGGGCATTGATGAGTTTCTCCAGGACTTTGGCTAGGTAGGGGAGGAGGGAGCTGGGCATGTAGATTGCCAGGGTTGGGGGTATGCTGAAGGTTTCTTGAGAAGCAGTAGGATGGTAGCGTGTTTCCAGGAGTCAGGGAAAGTTGAGGTGGAGAGGGATAAGTTGTGAAAAGGTATAAGGGCTGTGCAGATTAGGTCAAGCCCTTTGGTGAAAATGTAGTGTGGACACAGATCTGATGGAGCTCCTGAATGAATGGCGCGCATAGTGTCAGCAGTTTCCTTTGTGGTGATGACTGGTCAGTTTCGTTTCTGGGTTGTTTCTGTCAGAGTGGAGGACTTTGTTGGTGGAGAGAGGGACAAAGTTGTTGTAGATGATGTTGATTTTGTTTTTGAAGTAGTGAGATAGTCATGTGCAGAGTTATTGGGCTAAGGTGATGGTCATGGAGCTGGGATGGGGGTGTAAATTCTTTCAAATTGAATTTCACTTTGAAAGTGTTGGGGCTGTTTTGGATCCTTTCTGTGAGAGCTAGGCACTTGGTGGTTTTGAAGTACTGGTGGTAGATCTGGGGGGCTGATATGTATGAGTCTCTGTCGGTGTTGTCATGGGAGTGTCAGCACTGTCGTTCTAGCTGTTTCCTCTTGCTTGCTGCTTGATCTGAGTGTGGGGTTGATTCTCCGATGAGTCAGGGTATCCGGGCAGGAGGTGATCCACATGTTGAAGTTTGTGGTGGAGGACACTAGGTTGTCGGGGTAGGGACGCGTCGAGACCAGGGCTTGGAGACCCAGACTTCCTCGGGGATCTTACTCCATTGGCATCGGGTGTTCTTGATGTGGGTGTTTCTAGGCTTGCTGGGCAGGTGCACGCCGAATCCAATGAGAAAGTGGTCCATCCAGGTGAGTGGCGTGGGCTTGTCTACAATGATGTTGGGAAAATTGTCTAAGAGATAAATAATGGATTGGGGAGAGGAGTTGGCCTAACGGCTAGGGCGTCCGACCTCGAACCTGGGGAACTGGGTTCGAGTCTCGGCAATGACAGCTGAACATCCTGTGATTCTGGGCAAATCACTTAATCTCCCGTGCCTAACAAAAAAAATGAATGTGTGTCCTAATGTAACGTAACTGGTGCTATGTAAAGCGCTCTGATACCCGATTCGGGTCAAGTTCGCGCTATATAAAACTCTGCAAAAAAAAAAAAAAATGGAGTGATTAGAATAAGAGTTTTCTGAAAACCCAAGGTGGATTCTCGCCTCCCTAAAACAATTCATCATCCCTTTCTAGCAAATAATGAGACCATTTCCTTTAACCCAGTGGATATAAAAGTCAAAAAGTCTGTCAAGTGTAATATGAACGTTGGTATGTGCATCGTGTACTACACATTCATTACTGGAATATTTTCAAGCCATTTTTCAGCATTGTGGGGTTCGGTTCCCGCAATGGGGTGATATGGAACACCAGAGGCCTTGTTGCACTAAATTGTTAATTCTTTAATTTGTAATTGTGTTAACGGATATGGGCTCAGTCCACATCACAGCGATGAAGAGACAGAATATCGATGGTGTAAAATATCGAGGTAAGTTTTTTTGTTGTTACAAATATCGATTTTTGTGTATTTTAGAAATATTGATTTTGAAAATATCGATGTCAAAAATATTGTTGTAAATAATATTGACTGTATTTTTTTGTTTTCGTTTAATGTTTTAGGGGCTCATTACGAAGGCGGGCGGAAGCACAACCGCCGTGCTGGCGGATGCAAAAAGCACCAGTTACCGCCGGCACGCAGCAGTCCACACGCCCGTCCAATTACGATGCGAAAAGTAGGCCAAACACCGCCGGCAAGCCAGCAACACCGTCCGCCATCAAAGTGCGCCCGTACACGTAGCGGCGCAGCTCAACTGACACACACCGTCCGACGAAACACGTCCCGCCCGGCGCATAAATTACGATGCCGCAAACAAACGGCTCCCACGGCCAAGAGATACCGTACGACAAACCGAAGCGGTAACACGGATGCCGAGCACGGACAACGAAGAAGCGGCTCCCCGAGCATGAATCCAGCACTGCAGGCCCTCCCCATGCTCCTGCTGATGCACCACCAAGGACGCAACGTACCGCGGAGACGCAGGTAGGCACACACACAACAAGTGCACGCAAACAGCGCACACAGTGCAAGGGCGGAAAAGCGGACAACCCCCACCAGCGCGTGTACACAACACATCCACCATTGCATCCACATATGACACACAGGCCAAATCGTAACATCGCGGAACACATGTGTACACACCACCTGGGACTAGGAACCAACCACCCCGTCACGGCCCCAAAGCGCCGATGACGCCGCCACACATGCGCACAACGCAGAGGCCAACCGCAGCGCCATGCATGCGTCGCACACAGACACAGGGACACAACCAAGCAGCACACACATCAGCCCCACCCCGAACGCACATGACACGTGACAGGCCTGCCACAGACATGTCCCCAACGCCCAATTCACGGACAACACCCAACGCCACACAACCGACGCACACATGTCAGTGAAGACACGCAACAGCAGGACACACCCCAGTGTAACAAACATGGCGAAGCACACAGCGGCGTCAACACCAACTAGGAGAAGCAGGGCCCCTTCGGGAAGAGGAACGCCAGTACCACACTGAAACACCCATACCACCCTGCACATATGAACAAGACATATAAAACGGAACACCAAAGAGCCCGGGGACCGACAACAGGTGGCCCAAGAATAACATTCACACACAAGGCCCAACGCAGAGCGGAAAGGCAGCCTGCCGCCCACACAAGGGAGAGCAGACAGCACTGAATGACCTTCCATTCCAACTCCGAAACCACAGCCCTACGACAGAAGCCGGTGAATACAGCCATTGTCCAAGAATAGACCAACACAGGCATGCCGAGGAGACCGACCACAGGGCAGATAGCGCATATCACAGAAGCACACAACGGACGGGGAAGAAAGAAGAAAACACTCCCCCATGTCGGCCACATGCAAGTTAATTGGAAGGAGTCACACATCACTGACCTTGAACTGTCTGAGAAGCATGTGGGAAGAGGGCCCGTGTCCTCCAAACAAGCAAACAGAACACAAGTCCTGTCTCCCTACGACTACACAGAGCTCACAGCAACCTCGGAGCGTGCACATTGCAGACGGCACACACAGCCGGAGCACGCCACCACAACGCACCGCTGGGAAATGGCAACCGCAACACACCTACCCAACTACGCCGAACAGCTCAAGCTGTACAAAACCAACCTGTTCCATACATTGGGATGCGATCTCCTGTCCCTGCTGAACGTAAGTTACCGACTGACTTACCGCATCACATTGTTCAGCTGCGTCATGCCCGTCTTCTACTGTCGGAGGTGTCCATACCAGCATCCCGTCGAGATATGCCTCTCCAACCCGGCATGTCTGAAGGCGGACCTGCTACCACTACTCCTCCCTCTGGACGCACACGACAGGGCCTGCTCTGCCTATGGGGGCATGGCGTATGTGGCCAACATCGCACCCGCACTGAAATGGGACCACTGTGCCTCCACACGACGGATCATCGAGAACAGCTACATCGAATGTCACCCAGCATGCCCCATCATGGTCCTCCAAGGGACAACTTACGAACAACACCTTGACAGCCACCATCCGCTACATTGGCTGGCAAACATGTACACCACCAATGACATGGAAGCCCTGCTGGACGGCATCGCATACCTGACAACCTGTAAATTCGTCGGACCACAACGCAGGTTCCCCGAGTGACCTATGATGTCCAACCCCGCACCCATGCTTAGCTTCCGCACGGACTGGCCAGTCACCACCACAACAGCCATACCAAACGACCGGCAACTGTAACCACACCATCAACGACATCGCCATGACATCGGATATGACCGGGACATGCACACTGTTCCCCATCACATCCAGGAACACCGCATGCATCGTGGGAGGCAGTGGCATGGGCTCTGTGTATCGCACCCACATGGACGGAACTGCACGAACAACCAGGACACGACATGGATCCAGCGCCCATGGACACACACACCGCTCAGTGGACATGAATAGGTCGCCTGGAGTCTGTGGGTGCTGCACCCCTCCCACCCCCGCCCCGGGAATCCCATACCAGGACCTTTGCATGGACGACAAGTGCATACAACAACAACACGACCCCAGTGACTGTGACATGTCCAGTAACCACCACAGTGCAACAACAAGTGGCACGCCGCTGCATGCACGCAAGCACATGCCCTGATGTCATCTCACATGCACCCGTGCATGAGGAACAACCGCAGCAAACCTGTCACATGGAACTGAGATGGACTGTGCCCATGATGCCAAGCGGTCTGGTAGGCTACATGTATACCGTCTGTGTCAAAGTCCGCAGCTCCGCAGCTATACGTAAATGTATATTAGCACAGCCTTGGCCAAGCAGATGTCACTCTGAAGCCCACATCCCACATGCAACAGCCAATCACATGTAACCCCACACCCTATCCCATTTGCAATCATGCTCAGTATATCCTCAACATGTATTCCGCTGCCAGTAGTGTCCACTATACTGCATCACAGAGGACAGAAGACTCAATATAATGTTTGAAACCAAAACTGTCTCCGCTGACTCATTTCACAAGTACGAATGAGAGAGGATGAGAGTATGTGAAGTACACAGCAGTCGTGACATGACCATGTAGTCCACTGGTATTGGATGTCAACGCAAATGAGTAGCACTACTGTGGAAGACACACATGTGTCGTGTGAAGTCGTATGGACGCAGTGCTCAGGTGGGTGGGTGCGATGGGTAGATGCGCACATGCCAAGTTGGAGCACGCCGTGTTGGGAGGGGTCATGAACAGTACACCACCGCTTCCCTGGGCATTGTGAGAGGACACCTGTCGGGGGAGTGAACACGTGTGTGCACAGCAGCCGGGCACACGTACAAAGCGGTACCAGGCGCACCTCAGCCCACCCTCTGTGGACAAGCTGGATCCTGTTGTGCGCCCGCCATGCCCCTTGACAAGGCACACACAGCCCCAGTCGACCAGGTGTAACCCCAACATAGTCAATCCGCACAGGCGATACAGGGCACGGGATGGCAGTGGAGCATGGTGTGTGAGAGGTCTCCTCGCGCTCCTCCTGGTCATATCACGCAGGCAATAGAACCTCAACGTCTAGCATGGCACAAGTCAGATGGAAGTGTAGGGGGACGCACCACAGCACGAGCAGCACTGACATCACGGGAGGTGGCTCGCACCATCCCATCCATTGCCCATCATACCAACCACGCCACATGCCATTGCGACTAAGTGCAAGCGCGTGCGCCACCACCCCCGAGCCCTCCCCAGAGAGGCCAAAGAGTGAATGTGTGGGCCATCAGCCACAGACGGACGCGGCCTGGCCGCAAGGGCAGCCACAGCCACTGGGTGTCGCAGGTGGCGGATCCGGAAGGCGAAGACTGTGATGCATAGTCCATGCAGGCCGGGTCTCCATTTGGGGCACCACGCAGGTGGACGGCGTCCCGCAACACATCATACCCTGAGACAGCCCACTCGTGCAACTGGACCCACACATACACTCCTTGCCCTCTCTGGTGCGAGCTTGGGGCTGCCTGTGCAAGCGCTAGCCTCGCAGGTGAGCATGCATATTGGGGGAGCGAGGGGAGGACATGAGGGCTGGGGTGAAGATGACTGTATCACTGTCAGTTAGTACAAGGGATGACCCAGATGTGGAAAGGAAGAGACGTGTCCCGTGTGTACTGCAACTAGTCGCCAATCCAACTACCCCCATGTCCGGAATGTAAGCCCGCACCTAGGCCCGCCCATCCGCCACATCGAACATACCACCAGCACGACAACCTTCCCATTCGAAACACTGACTGGGGGTGGCGACCAGTGTACAATCATGTGTAGCCTACCCACGCGTACATGTGGGCCCTCCATGATCCATGTCACCTGCGGCAAAGTCATGACATGCGCAATGAGGGAAGTGAGGAGAGCTGTCCGCCCCGCGCGCAGAAGGTGCATCAGCTCCACAGACCCAGCAGCGAGTCCAGCAGGGGTCACATGTGCAGGGGCAGCTGTGCCTGGTGTGAAGGCACATGCATATAGACAGCACATCTACCAATGTGTAGTCTGCCCACATCTACAGTCCATCATCATGCGGACATAGGAATTGAACACAGGGCAACACATCTTAGTTGGTGCACCCACCGTGACCAACAATGCGCAATCATCGACGTACCCGCCCTGTGCATGGCCCCCTCCCAACGGAGGCACATCCAGTGCCACCATCCCACACACACAAGCCTTCCACGGAACATGCTGTGTCCAATGGTCAGTACAGAGTCAGCGCCCATCTGGTGGATCCTGAACAGGAGACACATGCACACACATGCCAGCTCCCACTATGTACGTCTGCCACCTGGCACGTGCAATGTAACCTCTCACATGTGACGTGTGACTGCAAGCACACAGCCGTCTTGGCATGGGGCTGTCAATGTGGACACCTGTCAATGTTTCGGGAGGTGTGATCCGTACAGTGCTGTACATAGGGTGCAGTGCTGACACCTACTACTGTCTCATATCCCCTCGTGCCACAGGTCCCACTTGTTTTGGCCGCTCAGCCTGTGCCCACATCGTCGTCGTCGTGTGCCATACTCATCCAGCCGCGGAAGCAGTTCCATGCTCAGCAGACATTCATGTTGCCGTGGCGTTGCCACTTGACGGATATGCAGTCAGTCCCCATCAGCACGCCCCGCAAGTCATTGGGGCCTAGATCCCCATGTGCATGCACATGGCAGTGGTTTGTATCACTAGCCATTGCCATTGTTGGGAGACCTGTGTAAGTGTATTGTGGCCGTGCCGTCCCAGCTTGACAGCTGGGCTGTGGCTCATGTGCTTGCTCAGTCATGTCAGTGATGTGTATGCGAAATTGCTATGTGTCGTGTTGCTTTGACATGTGTCCTCTGCCATTGTCCCTAGGCGGAGACCGAACATTGACCGCCCATACCAATTGCTGGCGGACATGGACGATACAGAGGTTATTAGGAAGTTTCGGCTGGACAGGCCAAGCCTGCATCGACTGTGTGCCATGTTAGAACCCCATCTCCGTCCCCGCAGGGTGTATCCGACTGCTGTCACCCCCACGGCTAAGGTGATGGCCGCCATGCATTTCTTCGCCACTGGGTCATTCCAGCACACAGTGGGCATTGGAGGAGGGATGTCCCAGCCCATGTTCAGCAAGGTGCTGAGGGATGTACTGGCAGCCATGATGCTGTACCGAAACAGGTACATCCGCTTCCCCAGGGCTCATGAATTGGCGGCAGTGAAGGGTGCATTCTATGCCCTTGGCAGAATCCCACACGTCGTTGGAGCCATTGACTGCACACATGTCGGCCTTGTTCCACCACAGGCCACTGAGCACCTGTACCGCAACAGGAAGCACACGCACTCCCTGAATGTGCAAGTGGTGTGCCTTGCGGACATGGTGATCACCCACGTGTGTGCAAAGTTCCCAGGCTCGGCCCATGACGCACACATAATGCGCAACAGCATCTTGCCACGACTGATGTCCAATATGCAACAGGATCGTGCCTGTATTGTCGGTGAGTATGTGGAGTGGTGTAGCGTGCTGGTTGTGCGATGCTGTCCCCTGTCCAGTTGGAATTGCAACGGTTCTCTGTGTCCCTCACACCCAGGTGACTCTGCGTACCCGAATGGGGCATGGCTGCTCAGTCCATTGAGGAATCCTCGCACCCCAGCAGACGATCGCTACAATGAGGCACATGGGAGGACCAGACGTGTGGTCGAGCGTACCTTTGGCCTCCTCAAGTCCAGGTTCAGGTGCCTGGACCGCACCGGGGGTGCGCTGGCGTACTCCCCACAGAAGGTGTGCCAGATAGTGGTGGCGTGCTGCATGCTGCACAATCTGGCCATTCGGAAGCAGATCCCCCTCATCGTGGATGACGGAGATCAACCAGGGCCCCAGCCCGCAGACCAGGACAGCTCGAGTGAGGAGGACAGCGGAGAGGAGGAAGCTGGTAATGTGCGGCAGCAGCTCATCGCCCGCTACTTCACTTGACGGTGAGTGTCCATGTACGACGGCTGATGTGGCTGTATCTGTGCAGGTGTGTGTGTGCTGTGTCAGGGTGGCTGTTTGTTCACTGCGTGCTGTGTGTCAACGCTCCATGGCCAGGGTAGTATGCCACTGTTGGTGGCTGTGGCATTGTGCCCTATTGCTCTGTGCGATGTGTGTACATTGCTTGTAGTTGTTGACATGTACTGTGTGATGGGTGTGTGACACACTCATTGAATGTGCTCCTGTTCTGTCTCCCACCCCTAGGTCCCTACAGGCCCTCCGGATTCAATTGCCATGCCACGCATCAGGTGCCTTTCCGCCCAAGGTGGCCGTTGTATTCCGTACAAATAAAACACAGGGCACAAACAGCAGTTAGTGAAAAAGGTGCATTTATTACAAACTGTGACATGTGATTGTGTGTAAGGTGATGACAAAAGTGGTGCGTGCAGTGACAATGAGCTGTCGGTCATGGCTGCGTGATGATCAGGGTGTACCCACTGGTTCTATGTCCATAGTCCAACACACACATGCCATCCAGATGGCTGTGTGGAGTGGGATCGTAGTCCAAGTCAATGCAGTGGCTGGTCAAGGAAGGCTGGCGGAAGGCTGGCTGGCTGCCTCACTTGCGTTTGGAGCGTGCGAAGTCCTCCCGGGAGATCTGTTTCCACTTCGGACAGCCCCTTCCATGTTTGCGAGGGGGGGTGCCTGCTTGCGACATGCTGGTGGTTGAGGTGTGCTCACTGGCTGTGGACGCAGGGGAACTGGACACTGCTGCTCCACCCTGCGCCCCGGCAGGTTGTGGCGGAGGGGAGCTGCTGTCCCTGGCAGTGACCTCACCGCCACCACCAGCTGGCCCATGAGGTCCACGAGTTGGCCCATACGGGCGTCCATGGACCTCAGCACCCCCAGCACCTCACGCGTGTCTGAAGCAGACCGGACCCATTGTCCTTGGGCCTCTTCATAGGCCCCAAGGACTCTGGCCATTTGAGGCAGGGCATGGCTCCCAGGGGAGGCTGGCGTTTCCCTGACCGTGCTCCTCCTACCAGTCCTGCTGCCACCGGCCTGCCCACTAGCCACATTGCTCACCACGGTCCTCGCTGTGGCTCCCAGGGTGGATCCAGTCGGCCGGGCCACCACCTGCGCTGGGGCTGGTGCCAGCGAAGACGTGGTGGTGGTGGCGGCGGTGGTGGTCGGTGCGGCGATGGTGGCGGTTGCGGCAATGGTAGTGGCCGCAATGACCGTGGGTGTGGCCGCAATGACCGTGGGTGTGGCCGCAATGACCGTGGGTGTGGCCGCAACGACAGTGGCAGCAGGGGGCTGGGAATGTTCAGCAGCCCTGGATGATGGGTTGGTGGGTAGGAGGGGTCCTGGGGAGCGGCTGGGCCCTGCCACACCAGATGGGCCTGCTTGGTGGTCTGTGTCCGAAGAGGATGACAGATCCTCCAGATCCGTGTGTCCTCGTTGGGGGCTTGTAGGCTGGCTGTGCTGGCTGCTGGCTCCATCCCCAGCATCCAGCAGTTCGTCACCTGTGGAGAGAATGAGATTTGTTATTGTGTTGCACCTGGCGAAGTATGTATTTGTCGTCTGACATTAACAGTTTGTGCAATCTCGTACATGGGTTTCCCGGAGGCGTGTGTGTGGCTGTAGCATTTGTAGTTGTGTGTGCTTGGCAATGGGACTGTGTGCTGTGCACATGTGGCATGGGACGGATTGGCCATGCCGATGGGTGTGTTGCTGTGCCCCTACTTATTGTGACTCTGGTGTATGCGGGCTCCTGGCCCATCCTGGGTCTGGTTTGTACTTTGCTTTTGGTGTTCAGATGGGACGCTTAGGAACGCATATGGCAACATGGGGGCCATGCCCCAGATTCGCATTTGGGAGGGGATATGCTTTTGGGGTTCAAATGGAACGCTTAGGAACGCATATGGCAACATGGGGGCCATGCCCCAGATTCGCATTTGGGAGGGGATATGCTTTTGGGGTACATGCTGTGAGCCATGGGTGCCGAACGTGACATGTGTTGTGGCAGCATGACAGTGCATGGTTTGAGGTGTGTGCATGCTTGACATGGCCTGCATATTTGCTGTCTGTTGTGATTACTGGACATGGCATTGGACGCATCGTTATGAGTGAGTGATGGTTGTGTGCCAGCCAACGTATTGCAGTTGTCCCATCTCCTTGGTGTGCGTGCTGCCCTGTGCCATGTGCATCACTGCAGTGCTCGGGGGTGTGGCCCATGTTGTGTGTTGTTGCTCACAGTGTGTCGTGCGCTTCATTGACTTCTGGCACATGGTTGGTCATGGGCATGTATCTTAGCGTGACTGCTGTATGTGTGGCAGATGTGCGGATGACATGCCTTTCATGAGACTGGGGCTGACGGATGGATGGTATGTTGTATGTGCATGGTGTGTCTGTGTGTTTGATGGGTTCAGTGGTGTTCGTGTGCATATATGTTGTTCCGCTCTGTTGCGTCTAGTGTTGTTTGTCTTACATAGGCGTAGTTGTGGGGTGTGTGGTTGACAGGCAGTAGGGGCTACATGGACAGGACTTCAATGGTGTTTCGGTTGTGTGTGATGAGTTGCACAGTGGCTGCCGTGTGGTACTATATTCAGTGTGGCTTGTGCATGCAGACGTGGCTCCTTGGGTGTTGCTATGTATGTGATGGGTCATGTGGGGTGTGAGTCTGTTGTTCATGTCCGTGTGCACATTGTTCACTTGTTCGTGACGGTGGGCGGTGCTGCGTGTTCGTCTGCTACGTGACATGTCCCATGTGTTGGTCGTGTTATGGTCCTCATGCCTCCAGTAATCCAGCCCTGTCCAGTTTCCCACCTGCAAGTTGTTCGTGCGTGCACTGTACTGGATGCCACATGGCTCTAAGCGGGGGGTGCTCCATGTTGCAGGTCTGTGGGGGTGGGGGGTGTTGTGGGTCGTGGGGTGGCTGGACACCCACTGACACCGATTGCTGTGGACCGTGATGTCTGCCTTTCGGCTGTCGTTGTGCACTGCGGTGGCTGACACGTGGCTGTGGGGTGTGGGGGATGCTCCTCCTTGCTGTGCTGTGGGACTGGGGCCTGGTGTGTGTTGTACTTGGGCTGTCCACCCTCCCACCCACTGCACTTTGTGTTCCTGCCACTTACCTGTTACTTGTCGGTTAGTGCAGCTGTGGCGGACACATGGGTGTGGTGGGTGCTCGTTGTGGCGCTTCTGGCATATTTGGGGACCTGTTGGTGGTTACGTGGCTGGCTGAGTGTACACATGTCCCCACGTATGTTACAGTTGTTCAGTTTGGGCTGTGTGTGGTGGTGTCTGTTGCATGTGTGTGTGATGTGTTGTGTATTGTGTGCTGGACATGGGGGTGTTTGTCCCTGGGAGCTGTGGCATGGTGGTTGCGCATGTGAGTACATAGCGGTGTGCTGGTATACATTAGTTTGTACTTACCAGCCTCCACTCCCCTGCTAATCCGGCGAGGATCTCCGGATGTATTACGACTCGCACCTTCTCCTCCCACGCTTTGAAGGTCTTAAAGAGCGCGGGATTCCCTCCGCCAGTGACGGCAGCCAGCTCTCTGTTTTTGCCCTCCTTCTTCTTGACCAGGCTCTTTACGTCATTCCAACGTTTGTTTATTTCACCTCTGTTCCTGGGCAGGGTCCCGACTGCATTGACCTGGTCTACGATCCGGTTCCACATTCTGTTTCTGGTGGCTAGTGGTGTGTGCTGGACCACGTTCCCATAGATTTGTGGGTACACCTTGATGATCTCGTCGACCATGACCGTCAGCTCAATGGGCGTGTACTTGGGCATTCTTTGTGGTGCCATGGTGTTTGTGGTGCTGGTGCGGTGTGTGTTGTGTAATGTGCAGGGGGTTTGTGGTGCCGGTGTTTGGTGGTGGTGGTGGTGGTGGTGGTGTTTGGTGGTGGTGGTGGTGGTGGTTGTGATGTGTGCGTTTCTGTGGTGTGCTGCTGTCCTTGCTGTGTCACTGTGTCCTCTCCTCTCCTCTCTGGTTTGCAATGTAGCAAGGGGTTGTGGTCTGTGGGAGTGCTGCTTTTGTACTCACCTATGTGGGTGTGTCCTCATGGTCTGTTGTTTTCAGGTGTGTTGTGTCTGGGGTTCTGGCCTTTGTATTTTTTGTTTGTCCGGGAGGTGTTTTCGGGATGTGTACTGTGCTTGTGTATTTGTGCGTGCCTTGCTGTGTGGACTTGTTGGCCATGTTGTGTGCTATTGGTTTTGTGTGCGGATGGTTTCTGTGCAGGTACGTGGGCGCCATGGCTTCTGCCGTGTCGATTCTCATCGGCGTTGTTTGCGCTGGCGGGCGGTATATTTGTGGTTTTTCCGCGCTCATGTCGGTGCGATCGTAATTTCACGTGCGGTGTGTCGGCCGTGAGGGCGGGCGGTTTTGTGTTGTCGTGCGTGTTTCCGTCCGTGGCGGGCGGTTTGACTCCGACTCGGACGTTGGCGGGCGGTATTTTGTGTGATTTTTCCGCCGATGGCGGTTTTCGGTTTGTGTAATCGTAATGGCGTGGTCGGTGTTCAGGCGGTGTGTGCGGGCGGATTTTTGCCGCTTCCATGCCTGGCGGATTTTTTTACGCCGGGTATCGTAATGGGCCCCTTAATTCTTTTTTTTATTATTTTAGTAGTAGTTATTTTATATGTTTAAATTTCTTTTTAATGTTAAAATGTCTGTTTTTATTGTATTTTCACTTATTTTTAGGAGCAGGACTATGGGTTTATAGGGGATAAGGGTGGGGAGTAATTTAAAAATATTTGTCTAAAGTATTAATTATTTTTTACATTTTATGTAGCATTTTAGGAACGGGATGTTGGGTTTTTAGGGGATAAGGGTGGGGAGTAATTTAAAAATGTTGGTTTAAAATAAATTTTAAATGTAAAGAAAATAATTGAAAAAATTTAAAATTCAAAATTTGAAATTAAATTTAGTTTAACATTTTGAAGGTTTTTTGGGGTGCAAATATTTTTTATGCAAATTGTATAAAAATATTAAAAATGTTTTTTAAAAATTTAAACGTTATTTAAATAAATATATGATAGTTTATTTTTATTTATAAATGATTTTTTATTGTTTTTGTTTTTTAAATGTTTTAAGTATTAGTACATTTTTATTTTTTGGAAAATTTAGAATTTTACATTTTTAAAAAATGTAAGAGACATTTAGGGGCCCATTACGATGGCGGGCGGAAGCACAACCGCCGTGCTGGTGGATGCAAAAACCACCAGTTACCGCCGGCACGCAGCAGTCCACACGCCCGCCCAATTACGATGCGAAAAGCAGGCCAAACACCGCCGGCAAGCCAGCAACACCGTCCGCCATCAAAGTGCGCCCGCACACGTAGCGGCGCAGCACAACTGACACACACCGTCCGACGAAACACGTCCCGCCCGGCGCATAAATTACGATGCCGCAAACAAACGGCTCCCACGGCAAAGAGACACCGCACGTGAAAGAGAGGCGGAAACACGGACGCAGAGCACGGACAACGAAGAAGCGGCACCCCGGGCATGAATCCAGCACTGCAGGCCCTTCCCATGCTTCTGCTGATGCACCACCAAGGACGCAACGTACCGCGGAGACGCAGGTAGGCACACACACAACAAGTGCACGCAAACAGCGCACACAGTGCAAGGGCGGAAAAGCGGACAACCCCCACCAGCGCGTGCACACTACACATCCACCATTGCATCCACATATGACACACAGGCCAAATCCTAACATCGCGGAACACATGTGTACACACCACCTGGGACTAGGAACCAACCACCCCGTCACGGCCCCAAAGCGCCGATGACGCCGCCACACATGCGCACAACGCAGAGGCCAACCGCAGCGCCATGCATGCGTCGCACACAGACACAGGGACACAACCAAGCAGCACACACATCAGCCCCACCCCGAACGCACATGACACGTGACAGGCCGGCCACAGACATGTCCCCAACGCCCAATTCACGGACAACACCCAATGCCACACAACCGACGCACACATGTCAGTGAAGACACGCAACTGCAGGACACACCCCAGTGTAACAAACATGGCGTAGCACACAGCGGCGGCAACACCAACTAGGAGAAGCAGGGCCCCTTCGGGAAGAGGAACGCCAGTACCACACTGAAAAACCCATACCACCCTGCACATATGAACAAGACATATGAAACGGAACACCAAAGAGCCCGGGGACCGACAACAGGTGGCCCAAGAATAACATCCACACACAAGGCCCAACGCAGAGCGGAAAGGCAGCCTGCCGCCCACACAAGGGAGAGCAGACAGCACTGAATGACCTTCCATTCCAACTCCGAAACCACAGCCCTACGACAGAAGCCGGTGAATACAGCCATTGTCCAAGAATAGACCAACACAGGCATGCCGAGGAGACCGACCACAGGGCAGATAGCGCATATCACAGAAGCACACAACGGACGGGGAAGAAAGAAGAAAACACTCCCCCATGTCGGCCACATGCAAGTTAATTGGAAGGAGTCACACAGCACTGACCTTGAACTGTCTGAGAAGCATGTGGGAAGAGGGCCCGTGTCCTCCAAACAAGCCAACAGAACACAAGTCCTGTCTCCCTACGACTACACAGAGCTCACAGCAACCCCGGAGCGTGCACATTGCAGACTGCACACGCAGCCGGAGCACGCCATCTCAACGAACCGCTGCGAAATGGCAACCGCAACACACCTACCCAACTACGCCGAACAGCTCAAGCTGTACAAAACCAACACGATACATACATTGGGATGCGATCTCCTGTCCCTGCTGAACGTAAGTTACCGACTGACTTACCGCATCACATTGTTCAGCTGCGTCATGCCCGTCTTCTACTGTCGGAGGTGTCCCTACCAGCATCCCGTCGAGATATGCCTCTCCAACCCGGCATGTCTGAAGGCGGACCTGCTACCACTACTCCTCCCTCTGGACGCACACGACAGGGCCTGCTCTGCCTATGGGGGCATGGCGTATGTGGCCAACATCGCACCCGCACTGAAATGGAACCACTGTGCCTCCACACGACGGATCATCGAGAACAGCTACATCGAATGTCACCCAGCATGCCCCATCATGGTCCTCCAAGGGACAACCTACGAACAACACCTTGACAGCCACCATCCGCTTCATTGGCTGGCAAACATGTACACCACCAATGACATGGAAGCCCTGCTGGACGGCATCGCATACCTGACAACCTGTAAATACGTCGGACCACAACGCAGGTTCCCCGAGTGACCTATGAAGTCCAACCCCGCACCCATGCTCAGCTTCCGCACGGACTGGCCAGTCACCACCACAACAGCCATACCAAACGACCGGCAACTGTAACCACACCATCAACGACATCGCCATGACATCGGATATGACCGGGACATGCACACTGTTCCCCATCACATCCAGGAACACCGCATGCATCGTGGGAGGCAGTGGCATGGGCTCTGTGTATCGCACCCACATGGACGGAACTGCACGAACAACCAGGACACGACATGGATCCAGCGCACATGGACACACACACCGCTCAGTGGACATGAATAGGTCGCCTGGAGTCTGTGGGTGCTGCACCCCTCCCACCCCCGCCCCGGGAATCCCATACCAGGACCTTTGCATGGACGACAAGTGCATACAACAACAACACGACCCCAGTGACTGTGACATGTCCAGTAACCACCACAGTGCAACAACAAGTGGCACGCCGCTGCATGCACGCAAGCACATGCCCTGATGTCATCTCACATGCACGCGTGCATGAGGAACAACCGCAGCAAACCTGTCACATGGAACTGAGATGGACTGTGCCCATGATGCCGAGCGGTCTGGTAGGCTACATGTATACCGTCTGTGTCAAAGTCCGCAGCTCCGCAGCTATACGTAAATGTACATTAGCACAGCCTTGGCCAAGCAGATGTAACTCTGAAGCCCACATCCCACATGCAACAGCTAATCACATGTAACCCTACACCCTATCCCATTTGTAATCATGCTCAGTATATCCTCAACATGTATCCCGCTGCCAGTAGTGTCCACTATACTGCATCACAGAGGACAGAAGACTCAATATAATGTTTGAAACCAAAACTGTCTCCGCTGACTCATTTCACAAGTACGAATGAGAGAGGATGAGAGTATGTGAAGTACACGGCAGTCGTGACATGACCATGTAGTCCACTGGTATTGGATGTCAACGCAAATGAGTAGCACTACTGTGGAAGACACACATGTGTCGTGTGAAGTCGTATGGACGCAGTGCTCAGGTGGGTGGGTGCGACGGGTAGATGCGCACATGCCAAGTTGGAGCACGCCGTGTTGGGAGGGGTCATGAACAGTACACCACCGCTTCCCTGGGCATTGTGAGAGGACACCTGTCGGGGGAGTGAACACGTGTGTGCACAGCAGCCGGGCACACGTACAAAGCGGTACCAGGCGCACCTCAGCCCACCCTCTGTGGACAAGCTGGATCCTGTTGTGCGCCCGCCATGCCCCTTGACAAGGCACACACAGCCCCAGTCGACCAGGTGTAACCCCAACATAGTCAATCCGCACAGGCGATACAGGGCACGGGATGGCAGTGGAGCATGGTGTGTGTGAGGTCTCCTCGCGCTCCTCCTGGTCATATCACGCAGGCAATAGAACCTCAACGTCTAGCATGGCACAAGTCAGATGGAAGTGTAGGGGGACGCACCACAGCACGAGCAGCACTGACGTCACGGGAGGTGGCTCGCACCATCCCATCCATTGCCCATCATACCAACCACGACACATGCCATTGCGACTAAGTGCAAGCGCGTGCGCCACCACCCCGAGCCCTCCCCAGAGAGGCCAAAGAGTGAATGTGTGGGCCAACAGCCACAGACGGACGCGGCCTGGCCGCAAGGGCAGCCACAGCCACTGGGTGTCGCAGGTGGCGGATCCGGAAGGCGAAGACTGTGATGCATAGTCCATGCAGGCCGGGTCTCCATTTGGGGCACCACGCAGGTGGACGGCGTCCCGCCACACATCATACCCTGAGACAGCCCACTCGTGCAACTGGACCCACACATACACTCCTTGCCCTCTCTGGTGCGAGCTTGGGGCTGCCTGTGCAAGCGCTAGCCTCGCAGGTGAGCATGCATATTGGGGGGCGAGGGGAGGACATGAGGGCTGGGGCGAAGATGACTGTATCACTGTCAGTGAGTACAAGGGATGACCCAGATGTGGAAAGGAAGAGACGTGTCCCGTGTGTACTGCAACTAGTCGCCAATCCAACTACCCCCCCATGTCCGGAATGTAAGCCCGCACCTAGGCCCGCCCATCCGCCACATCGAACATACCACCAGCACGACAACCTCCCCATTCGAAACACTGACTGGGGGTGGCGTCCAGTGAACAATCATGTGTAGCCTACCCACGCGTACATGTGGGCCCTCCATGATCCATGTCACCTGCAGCAAAGACATGACATGCGCAATGAGGGAAGTGAGGAGAGCTGTCCGCCCCACGCGCAGAAGGTGCATCAGCTCCACAGACCCAGCAGCGAGTCCAGCAGGGGTCACATGTGCAGGGGCAGCTGTGCCTGGTGTGAAGGCACATGCATATAGACAGCACATCGACCAATGTGTAGTCTGCTCACATCCACAGTCCATCATCATGCGGACATAGGAATTGAACACAGGGCAACACATCTTAGTTGGTGCACCCACCGTGACCAACAATGCGCAATCATCGACGTACACGCCCTGTGCATGGCCCCCCACCCAACGGAGGCACATCCAGTGCCACCATCCCACACACACAAGCCTTCCACGGAACATGCTGTGTCCAATGGTCAGTACAGAGTCAGCGCCCATCTGGTGGATCCTGAACAGGAGACACATGCACACACATGCCAGCTCCCACTATGTACGTCTGCCACCTGGCACGTGCAATGTAACCTCTCACCTGTGACGTGTGACTGCAAGCACACAGCCGTCTTGGCATGGGGCTGTCAATGTGGACACCAGTCAATGTTTCGGGAGCTGTGATCCGTACAGTGCTGTACATAGGGTGCAGTGCTGACACCTACTACTGTCTCATATCCCCTCGTGCCACAGGTCCCACTTGTATTGGCCGCTCAGCCCGTGCCCACATCGTCGTCGTCGTGTGCCATACTCATCCAGCCTCGGAAGCAGTTCCATGCTCAGCAGACACTCATGTTGCCGTGGCGTTGCCGCTTGACGAATATGCAGTCAGTCCCCATCAGCATGCCCCGCAAGTCATTGGGGCCTAGATCCCCATGTGCATGCACATGGCAGTGGTATGTCTCACTTGCCATTGCCATTGTTGGGAGACCTGTGTAAGTGTATTGTGGCCGTGCCGTCCCAGCTTGACAGCTGGGCTGTGGCTCATGTGCTTGCTCAGTCATGTCAGTGATGTGTATGCGAAATTGCTATGTGCCGTGTTGCTTTGACATGTGTCCTCTGCCATTTAACCCAGGCGGAGACCGAACATTGACCGCCCATACCAATTGCTGGCGGACATGGACGATACAGAGGTAATCAGGAAGTTTCGGCTGGACAGGCCAACTCTGCATCGACTGTGTGCCATGTTAGAGCCCCATCTCCGTCCCCGCAGGGTGTATCCGACTGCTGTCACCCCCACGGCTAAGGTGATGGCCGCCATGCATTTCTTCGCCACTGGGTCATTCCAGCACACAGTGGGCAGTGGAGGAGGGATGTCCCAGCCCATGTTCAGCAAGGTGCTGAGGGATGTACTGGCAGCCATGATGCTGTACCGAAACAGGTACATCAGATTCCCCAGGGCTCGTGAATTGGCGGCAGTGAAGGGTGCATTCTATGCCCTTGGCAGAATCCCACACGTCGTGGGAGCCATTGACTGCACACATGTTGGCCTTGTTCCACCACAGGCCACTGAGCACCTGTACCGCAACAGGAAGCACACGCACTCCCTGAATGTGCAAGTGGTGTGCCTTGCGGACATGGTGATCACCCACGTGTGTGCCAAGTTTCCAGGTTCGGCACATGACGCACACATAATGCGCAACAGCATCTTGCCACGACTGATGGCCAATATGCAACAGGATCATGCCTGTATTGTCGGTGAGTATGTGGAGTGGTGTAGCGTGCTGGTTGTGCGATGCTGTCCCCTGTCCAGTTGGAATAGCAACGGTTCTCTGTGTCCCTCACACCCAGGTGACTCTGCGTATCCGAATGGGGCATGGCTGCTCAGTCCATTGAGGAATCCTCGCACCCCAGCAGACGATCGATACAATGAGGCACATGGGAGGACCAGACGTGTGGTCGAGCGTACCTTTGGCCTCCTCAAGTCCAGGTTCAGGTGCCTGGACCGCACCGGGGGTGCACTGGCGTACTCCCCACAGAAGGTGTGCCAGATAGTGGTGGCGTGCTGCATGCTGCACAATCTGGCCATTCGGAAGCAGATCCCCCTCATTGTGGATGACGGAGATCAACCAGGGCCCCAGCCCGCAGACCAGGACAGCTCGAGTGAGGTGGACAGCGGAGAGGAGGAAGCTGGGAATGTGCGCCAGCAGCTCATCGCCCGCTACTTCACTTGACGGTGAGTGTCCATGTACGACGGATGATGTGTCTGTATCTGTGCAGGTGTGTGTGTGCTGTGTCAGGGTGGCCGTATGTTCACTGCGTGCAGTGTGTCAACGCTCCATGGCCAGGGTAGTATGCCACTGTTGGTGACTGTGGCATTGTGCCCTATTGCTCTGTGCGATGTGTGTACATTGCTTGTAGTTGTTGACATGTACTGTGTGATGGGTGTGTGACACACTCATTGAATGTGCTCCTGTTCTGTCTCCCACCCCTAGGTCCCTACAGGCCCTCCGGATTCCATTGCCATGCCACGCATCAGGTGCCTTTCCGCCCAAGGTGGCCGTTGTATTCCGTACAAATAAAACACAGGGCACAAACAGCAGTTAGTGAAAAAGGTGCATTTATTACAAACTGTGACATGTGATTGTGTGTAAGGTGATGACAAAAGTGGTGCGTGCAGTGACAATGAGCTGTCGGTCATGGCTGCGTGATGATCAGGGTGTACCCACTGGTTCTATGTCCATAGTCCAACACACACATGCCATCCAGCTGGCTGTGTGGAGTGGGATCGTAGAGCAAGTCAATGCAGTGGCTGGTGAAGGAAGGCTGGCGGAAGGCTGGCTGGCTGCCTCACTTGCGACTGGAGCGTGCGAAGTCCTCCCGGGAGATCTGTTTCCTCTTCGGACGGCCCCTTCCACGTTTGGGAGGGGGTGTGTGGTGGCGACCTGCTGGTGGTGGGTGAGGTGTGCTCACTGGCTGTAGACGCAGGGGAAGTGGACACTGCTGCCCGACCCTGCGCCCTAGCAGGTGGTGGCGGAGGTGGTGTTGCTGGCCTTGCCTGTGACCCCACCGCCACCACCAGCTGGCCCATGAGGTCCACGAGTTGGTCCATACGGGACACGAATTGGCCCATATGGGCGTCCATGGACCTCAGCACCCCCAGCACCTCCCGCGTGTCAGTAGCAGACCTGGCCCATTGTCCTTGGGCCTCTTCATAGGCCCCAAGGACTCTGGCCATTTGAGGCAGGGCATGGCTCCCAGGGGAGGCTGGCGTTTCCCTGACCCTGCTCCTCCTACCAGTCCTGCTGCCACCGGCCTGCCCACTAGCCACATTGCACACCACAGTCCTCGCTGTGGCTCCCAGGGTGAATCCAGTCGGCCGGGCCACCACCTGCGCTGGGGCTGGTGCCAGCGAAGACGTGGTGGTGGTGGAGGCGGTGGTGGTCGGTGCGGCGATGGTGGCGGTTGCGGCAGTGGTAGTGGCCGCAATGACCGTGGGTGTGGCCGCAACGACAGTGGCAGCAGGGGACTGGGACTGTTCAGCATCCCTGGATGATGGGTTGGTGGGTAGGAGGGGTCCTGGGGAGCGGCTGGGCCCTGCCACGCCAGATGGGCCAGCTTGGTGGTCCGTGTCCGAAGAGGAGGACAGATCCTCCAGATCCGTGTGTCCTCGTTGGGGGCTTGTGGGCTGGCTGTGCTGGCTGCTGTCTCCATCCCCAGCATCCGGCAGTTCGTCACCTGTGGAGAGAATGAGATTTGTTATTGTGTTGCACCTGGCGAAGTATGTATTAGTCGTCTGACATTGGCAGTTTGTGCAATCTCGTACATGGGTTTCCCCGGAGGCGAGTGTGTGGCTGTGGCATCTGTAGTTGTGTGTGCTAGGCAATGGGACTGTGTGCTGTGCACATGTGGCATGGGACGGATTGGCCATGCCGATGGGTGTGTTGCTGTGCCCCTACTCATTGTGACTCTGGTGTATGCGGGCTCCTGGCCCATCCTGGGTCTGGTTTGTACTTTGCTTTTGGAGTTCATATGGAACGCTTAGGAACGCATATGGCAACATGGGGGCCATGCCCCAGATTCGCATTTGGGAGGGGATATGCTTTTGGGGTTCAAATGGAACGCTTAGGAACGCATATGGCAACATGGGGGCCATGCCCCAGATTCGCATTTGGGAGGGGATATGCTTTTGGGTTCAAATGGAACGCTTAGGAACGCATATGGCAACATGGGGGCCATGCCCCAGATTCGCATTTGGGAGGGGATATGCTTTTGGGGTTCAAATGGAACGCTTAGGAACGCATATGGCTACATGGGGGCCATGCCCCAGATTCGCATTTGGGAGGGGATATGCTTTTGGGGTACATGCTGTGAGCCATGGGTGCCGAACGTGACATGTGTTGTGGCAGCATGACAGTGCATGGTCTGAGGTGTGTGCATGCCTGACATGTCCTGCATATTTGCTGTCTGTTGTGATTACTGGACATGGCATTGGACGCATCGTTATGAGTGAGTGATAGTTGTGTGCCAGCCAACGTATTGCAGTTGTCCCATCTCCTTGGTGTGCGTGCTGCCCTGTGCCATGTGCATCACTGCAGGGCTCGGGGGGGGTGGCCCATGTTGTGTGTTGTTGCTCACAGTGTGTCGTGCGCTTCATTGACTTCTGGCACATGGTTGGTCATGGGCATGTGTCTTAGCGTGACTGCTGTATGTGTGGCAGCTGTGCGGATGACATGCCTTTCATGAGACTGGGGCTGACGGATGGGATGGATGGTATGTTGTATGTGCATGGTGTGTCTGTGAGTTTGATGGGTTCAGTGGTGTTCGTGTGCATTTATGTTGTTCCGCTCTGTTGCGTCTAGTGTTGTTTGTCTTACATAGGCGTAGTTGTGGGGTGTGGGGTTGACAGGCAGTGGGGGCTACATGGACAGGACTTCAATGGTGTTTCGGTTGTGTGTGATGAGTTGCACAGTGGCTGCCGTGTGGGACTATATTCAGTGTGGCTTGTGCATGCAGACGTGGCTCCTTGGGTGTTGCTATGTCTGTGATGGGTCATGTGGGGTGTGAGTCTGTTGTTCATGTCCGTGTGCACATTGTTCACTTGTTCGTGACGGTGGGCGGTGCTGCGTGTTCGTCTGCTACGTGACATGTCCCATGTGTTGGTGGTGTTATGGTACTCATGCCTCCAGTAATCCAGCCCTGTCCAGTTTCCCACCTGCAAGTTGTTCGTGCGTGCACTGTACTGGATGCCACATGGCTCTAAGCGGGGGTGCTCCATGTTGCAGGTCTGTGGGAGTGGGGGGTGTTGTGGGTCGTGGGGGTGGCTGTACACCCACTGACACCGATTGCTGTGGACCGTGATGTCTGCCTTTCGGCTGTCGTTGTGCACTGCGGTGGCTGACACGTGGCTGTGGGGTGTGGGGGATGCTCCTCCTTGCTGTGCTGTGGGACTGGGGCCTGGTGTGTGTTGTACTTGGGCTGTCCACCGTCCCACCCACTGCACTTTGTGTTCCTGCCACTTACCTGTTACTTGTCGGTTAGTGCAGCTGTGGCGGACACATGGGTGTGGTGGGTGCTCGTTGTGGCGCTTCTGGCATATTTGGGGACCTGTTGGTGGTTACGTGGCTGGCTTAGTGTACACATGTCCCCACGCATCTTACAGTTGTTCGGTTTGGGCTGTGTGTGGTAGTGTCTGTTGCATGTGTGTGTGATGTGTTGTGTATTGTGTGCTGGACATGGGGGTGTTTGTCCCTGGGAGCTGTGGCATGGTAGTTGCGCATGTGAGTACATAGCGGTGTGCTGGTATACATTAGTTTGTACTTACCAGCCTCCACTCCCCCTGCTAATCCGGCGAGGATCTCCGGATGGATTACGACTCGCACCTTCTCCTCCCACGCTTTGAAGGTCTTAAAGAGCGCGGGATTCCCTCCGCCAGTGACGGCAGCCAGCTCTCTGTTTTTGCCCTCCTTCTTCTTGACCAGGCTCTTTACGTCATTCCAACGTTTGTTAATCTCGACTCTGTTTCTGGGCAGGGTCCCGACTGCATTGACCTGGTCTACGATCCGGTTCCACATTCTGTTTCTGGTGGCTAGTGGTCTGTGCTGGACCATGTTCCCATAGATTTGTGGGTACACCTTGATGATCTCGTCGACCATGACCGTCAGCTCCATGGGCGTGAACTTGGGCATCCTTTGTGGTGCCATGGTGTTTGTGGTGCTGGTGCGGTGTGTGTTGTGTAATGTGCAGGGGGTTTGTGGTGCCGGGGTGGTGGTGGTGGTGGTGGTGGTGGTGGTGGTGGTGGTGGTGGTGGTGTTTGGTGGTGGTGGTGGTGGTGGTGGTGGTGGTAGTGATGTGTGCGTTTCTGTGGTGTGCTGCTGTCCTTGCTGTGTCACTGTGTCCTCTCCTCTCCTCTCTGGTTTGCAATGTAGCAAGGGGTTGTAGTCTGTGGGAGTGCTGCTTTTGTACTCACCTATGTGGGTGTGTCCTCATGGTCTGTTGTTTTCAGGTGTGTTGTGTCTGGGGTTCTGGCCTTTGTATTTTTTGTTTGTCCGGGGGGTGTTTTCGGGATGTGTACTGTGCTTGTGTATTTGTGCGTGCCTTGCTGTGTGGACTTGTTGGCCATGTTGTGTGCTATTGGTTTTGTGTGCGGATGGTTTCTGTGCAGGTACGTTGGCGCCATGGCTTCTGCCGGGTCGATTCTCATCGGCGTTGTTTGCGCTGGCGGGCGGTATATTTGTGGTTTTTCCGCGCTCATGGCGGTGCGATCGTAATTTCACGTGCGGTGTGTCGGCCGTGTGGGCGGGCGGTTTTGTGTTGTCGTGCGTGTTTCCGTCCGTGGCGGGCGGTTTGACTCCGACTCGGACGATGGCGGGCGGTATTTTGTGTGATTTTTCCGCCGATGGCGGTTTTCGGTTTGTGTAATCATAATGGCGTGGTCGGTGTTCAGGCGGTGTGTGCGGGCGGATTTTTGCCGCTTCCATGCCTGGCGGATTTATTTACGCCGGGTATCGTAATGGGCCCCTTAGAATTTAATATTTATATTTTTTTAATTTTTGTAAGAAGAGAAAAATCTACATTTTATTGACAATTTTTATTAAATATTGTAATTTATATTATGAAGTTTGTTTGTTTTTAAATTGTTTTTTTTAAAGTTTTTAACACTTTTGAAAATGTTTGTGTTAAATTTTTAATTTTGAAAAAGAAATGTATATTTTTATAAATGTATGTTTTTTTCATTGTTTTGAAAAAAAATTAAGTTTTATATGTTTAAGATTTTTACATTATTTAGCATTTTCCCTTAGTTTATTTGTTTTGGATTTTAAATAGAATTTTTTTAAGCTTATTATCATTCACTTTCTTTGACTTTAGTTGGTTTGGAATTGTAATAGTAATTATTTTATGGTTTATTATCCTGCACTTTCCCCTAGTTTAGTTGGTTTTGGAGTTAGGAATAGTAATTTTTTTTATTGGTTTATTATCCAGCACCTTCCCTGAGTTTCGTTGGTTTTGAAGTTAGAATGGTAATTTTGTGTGGTTTATTATCCAGCACTTTCCCTGAGTTTAGTTGGTTTTGAAGTTGGAATAGTAATTTTTTACGGTTTACTATCCAGCATTTTCCCTGAGTTTAGTTGGTTTTGGAGGTAGGAATAGTAATTCTTTTTAAGGTTTATTATCCAGCATTTTCCCTGAGTTTAGTTGGTTTTGGAGTTGGAATAGTAATTTTTATGGTTTAATTATCCAGCATTTTCCCTGAGTTTAGTTGGTTTTGGAGTTAGGAAGAGCAATCTTTTATGGTTTATTATCCAGCACTTTCCCTGAGTTTAGTTGGTTTTGAGTTGGAATAGTAATTTTTTATGGTTTATTATCCAGCAATGTCCCTGCGTTTAGTTGGTTTTGGAGTTAGGAATAGTCATTTTTTATGGTTTATTATATAGTATTTTCTAAGAGTTTATATGTAAATTAAAATAAGAAAGGAGACGTATGTTAATTTTTATTGTTAACGTTTTTATTTGCAAACACATGTATTTACTTTAGTTGTTCGCAATTAAATTGTTTTTATTTGGTTTTGTTATACAATTTTCAAAAATATTGAAAAATATGATTAACATATTTTTACATACATATTTTTTTAAACAGTTTTGAAAAATTTTACTTTTTATGAAGTATAGCCATGTAGTAAAGTAATTATATTTTCAGTTCTTTCATTACAAACTTTTTGATTTTTGTAATTTATCATTTTTTTAAGAAAAGTAAACATTTTAGTACATTTGTTTTTACATGTTTTTTAATACATTTTATATATTTTATTTTTGTCATAAAATTATACAATATGTATTTTACAAAGTTATAGTTTGTACATTTTGTTTTTATTATTTAGTATGTTAAATATTATTATTTAAAAAATATATATTTAATATTTTAAATAATTTACAAATTTGTTTTACAAATATATTTTTGTATCATATTTTTTTAATTAAACATTGTTATATTGGTTGCACATTTACAATAGTCTTCTTGTAATTTTATATTTTGAAGGTGAGTACATCAAAGAAATTTACATTTTAATATATATTAAAAATTATATTTTATGTTTTGTGATAATATAATATATATTTTACATTTTTGTACATTTTTTCTACATTTGTAATTTTTTTTCAAAATATAAAAATATATATTTAATTTTTTTTTTTTTTTAATTATTTCTCCATTCTTGTCTATGGGGAGTTAGACTTTTTTTTCATTTTTACTACGCCGCTATTGTTTTTTCCATTTCCTCACTTTTCTGTCTATCTGTTTCGTTTTTAGGTCATTTTGGAAGACGGAACCTCACGGTTGGGAGCTGTGTTTCGTCGGTTGAGGTGAGTTTGATTTGATTTACTTTTAAGGTAGTTTTAGGGTAGGGGGAGGTAGTAGTAGTGTAGTTAGATTTGTTAGGATGTTAAATGTTCCTTTTTTGTGTAGTTGGTGTTGTTTTGGTAGTTTAGTGTTTGACGTAGTGTTGAAGAGTAGTAGAGTGTTATATAGTGTTAGTTATGTGTTGTTTAATTATGTTATGTTGTATTTAATGTTAAAATTAATGTGTATGGGTATATATATGTTATTGTGGGAGGGTGCTTTTTTTTGTTGCAGGTTTCCCATTTCGTTAATGGATGGTTCTGAAGACGCGTTTTTTTATTAAAAAAAGGAAAATGTATTTTGTTTCTTTGAAACAAATTACTTTTTTACACTTCCTTTTATTTTTCGGGTTTGTTGGAGCGTTTTTTTAAGCTAATTTTTGGGTTTTTGAGGGTTTCGTCATTGAGAGGATTGCGTTGTTGGAGCCTTTTTTCTAGAGTTGTATTTTTGCATTTTTTGGGGGCTTTCTTTTTATGGATTCGTGTTTAGATTTATCAACTATGGATTTGTTCATTTTTGAGGACCATCTACTGTGACATAACTGTAGGTTATTTTTTATTATTATGGGTGGGAAATGTTTTTGGTTACATTTGGTTTGCTTGTTTCTTTTTTAATTTAATAATTATATTATGTCATATATTTATATGTACGTTTTTAATTTTTAAATGACATAATTATAATTATTAATTTAAAAAAGAGTAGAATTATGTTGTTTAAATGTTTTGTCATTTTAAAATGCTTCATGATGTTTGGTATTGATTTTTGTTCAAAGTATAGATGTGGCTATTGTCTCTAGGTATTTTAGTCCTTAGGTGTTTGGGAATAGTCAAGTTTTGTGTTGTAGGTATTCATACATTGTTTTTGTTTGCTTACCTATTTCATTGAGGGATTGTTCTAGCCTTAGCTCTCGATAGCACTGTTCTTTTTTATGACTTCTATTAGTTTGTGTAAGGTTGGTTGTCCTCTTCCTATTGTGTCGTGGAAGGCATTATGCCATCCTTCCACTGCGTTATTAGTTTTAGCTTTTTGAGCTAGGGTGCTATCATAGACGTTCCACCAGGTGATTTGGAACTTTGGTTGCCTTTGGTGCCCTGACCTATGTGGTCTTCCTACCCAGGTGTCTTCAAAGTAGTCAAGGAAGGGTGTTGGTTTTGCTTCGTTGGCTTGGTAGAAAGTGCTTTCAAGAAATATATGATAGTGGTTGGCTACTTCTGTTGTTGGTACATAGGCCAGGGCTATTAATTTTTTGATTTGGTAAGCGAAGTTGCTATTTGTGGCATAATCTATACTTAGAACAGATTTTTGGAGATGTCTCCAGATACTTTGGTTGACGTGATAATAGCAACCTTGTATTGCAGTTTGTGGGTAGGTTTTTAAAATTAACTGAATCATTGCTTGTTCAAAGTCGATTATTATTTTTTGTGGGAAGTAGTTGTCGGTTTGTTGTTTTATTATTGTAAGGAGTTCTATGTAGGTAGTATTTTGCTTGTTGGGGAGTAGTGCGTATATGAAAGGGATGTTAGTTTCTTCATATTTGCCATGGATGGTATAGAGTTGGTAAAAAGGCTTGGGGCAAACTTTAAATGTACAATCCATCATCCATGTTTTGCAATTTTTTAACATTTGAATGTTGGTGGCAAAGATGATAATTTGTTTTTCATAACTGTTATTTCCATAAAGAATGAATTTTTCATCTTTGTGTGTGACTGTGTATTCTTGTTAAATTTCAATTGCTGCAGACGTTTGGGGGGTGGGGTGTGTCTGAGCAGTAGATCCTTTAGTTCTGGCTATTAAGGGGCCAATTCCGATCTCGGCCGGTAGGGCTCCGAATCGGATTCGGCTTTATCGGATCCGATTCGGAGCCCTGTTTCCCGACCGAATCGTACGCGGGTCCGGCCGAGCGAGTACGATGCAAGCGCCCGCGAAATCGCCGACCGACTCGTGCGCGGCTTCAACACGCTCCGACCGACTCACACGGACACAACTCGCACTGCGCAATGGAGACGTTCCCCGGCCGGGTAAGTATGATGCGCGCCGCAAGCAGTCCGACCGACTCGCGCCGTCCGGCTCGAAAGAGCTGTCGGAGCCGGACTTTGGGGGTCCACGTCGGACCCCCCTGTACGCGTGGCCGCACGAGTCGCACACACCTGTGCATGTACGGCACGATGCGCTTCGATGCGTACCCGCTGTAGGGGGCGCCCTTGTTCGCCTTGCACCCATTGAGTCAATGGGAGCCCGCGTACGCGTTGTACGACCGGCTCCCATTGACTTCAATGGGAGTCCGACCGAATCGAGTCCGATAGCATGCGAATGCATCGTACTCGCTCGGTCGGACTGCCAGAGTCCGATTCGGTCGGAATTCTCTCCGGGTCCGGCTCGGTCGGAGAGATTTCCGGCCCGAATCGGAATCGGCCCCTAAATGTTTTAGAGTGGGGATGGATGGTAGTTGTCCTGTTAGATGTTCAGGAACCCTAGTTAGTACGTTTTTCAATATTTGGGTACTGGTTTGTTGGGAGTTGGTGCTTGCTTCTCTGATGGTTTCTAAAGCATCTCTCACCTCGCATTGGGGGGATGGCTATGTTCCCTGACATTAATAACATTTGTTTCGACTGTTGTTGCTCTCCCATAGCAAGAATTGGAGTAGTTATTACTACATTTCCAATGGGTTTTGTTTCCTGTTATTTTCTCTTGCGTGTAAGTATAGCCCATGTAGCACAGAAGTAGTTTTCCTTTTGTGAGGTGATGAATTTAGCTCCTTCTGTCATTTTTTTTGTATATCTGTGAATATATTTATATATATATTTATTAATTATTAAGTATTGAAGAGTAAACATGTTTTTATAATTATTACATTTGAAAATATACTTACATATACCTTGTTTTGCTTTTCTTGTTGGATATTTTTTCGATGTTCGTGGTTTAGTCACTGGTTTCTTTTTTTCTGTTGGTTTAAAAGGAAAATGTTATTTTTATTAAAGTGTTACACCAAGGGGCCAATTCCGATTCGGGCCGGAAATCTCTCCGACCGAGCCGGACCCGGAGAGATTTCCGACCGAATCGGACCCGTGCAGCCCGACCGAACGAGTACGATGCGTCTGTATGCTATCATACTCGAGTCGGTCGGACTCCCATTGAAGTCAAGGGGAGCCGGTCGTACAACTCGTACGCGGGCTCCCATTGCCTCAATGGGTGCGAGGCGAACAAGGGCGCCCCCTACAGCGGGTACGCAGCGAAGCGACTCGCGCCGTACACGCACAGGTAGGGGGAACCCATGGGTCCCCCCTGTGTGCGACTCGCGCGGCTACACGTACAGGGGGGTCCGACACGGACCCCCGAAGTATGGCTCCGACTGCTCTTTCAAGCCGGACGGCGCGTGTCGGTCGGACTGCTCGCGGCACGCATCGTACTTACCCGGCCGGGGAACGTCTCCATTGCGCGGTGCGAGTCGTGTCCAAGCAAGTCGGTCGGTGCGGTTCGACCCGTGAACGAGTCGGTCGGAGCGGTTGGGACGGTGATTTCGCATCGTACTCGCTCGTCCGGACGCACGTACGAATCGGTCGGGAAATAGGGCTCCGAATCGGATCCGGTTAAGCCGAATCCGATTCGGAGCCCTACCGGCCGAGATCGGAATCGGCCCTTTAGTTTGATTAATTCATTTATTTAGTCTCTATTTTTATTTAGCTGTAAAAAGAAATACTTACTATTTTTAGTTGATGAAGTTTATTTCGCTGATGTTGTTGTTTTGTTGAAGTCTGTAGAAGCTACTAAAATAAAAGTATTTGTTAGTTAGATTTTGCTTTTTTATTAATTTTCTTAGTTTTCATCAGTTTACTCTATTTGTTGGTTAAGTAATATACTTACTTTGTTTTATATTTTTCGTTAATGTTGATTTTGTAGTTGTTTTGGAAGTATATCGTTGTTTTGAATTTTCTAGGTGGAGTTTTAGTGAAGTTTAATCTGTGAAATATAAACGAAAACTTATTATAGTTTTAGTTAATATTTTTTTTTTTTTTTTAAGCTAATTGTATTTATTTATTTAAAAGTTTTGTTCTTACCTTTAATGAGAGTTTTTATGAATAGTTGTTTGTGTAGTTCTTTTTCGTTCTGTTTTCTGTCTTGCAAAGTTTTGTGCTTCTTGAGTGTTTGTCCGTTTCACGGTTAATTTTGTGTTAATTAATTGATTGCTTTTATAGTGTTTATTTAATTAGTTAGAGTTTTCTATTGGTTTGTGTAGTTTAAATTTATTGGTTGAGATAGCTTTTTTGAATTTTTTGGTAGTTATAATTTAATTTGTTTAATGTTGATTATGTTTATTTAATGTTTGTTCTTATTTTGTTTAGTAGTATAATTAAAATGTATGCGTAAATAAATGTTATACATTTTTTATATATGTAATATATATATGTTTGTTTATTTTTGATAGGTGTGATTTTTTTTATGTTGTATTGTTTTTTTATTTATTTGTTTTTGGTTTTTCAGTGTATTTGTTTGTGTTTTAGTTTTACTAATTTTGTAATTTTTTTTGTGTTTGTTTTTAATGTTTGAAATATGTTATTTGATTATGTTATTGAAAATAGTTTATTTTTATGTTTACATTTTATTTTTTGGTATAGTTTATATGTATTTTATTGATGTTTGTGTTGTCGATATTATTTATATAGATGTTTTTGTTATATGTTATTTTAATGTTATCAATATTTTTGTGGGTTTTTTTTGTTGTCGATATTTTTGGCATCTACATTTTTTTAACAATTTTTTTTTATCGATGTTTGTGTTATTTTAGTTTTGTGTATTGGGTGTCGATATTTTTGTATACAATATTATTGACTCGATTATTTTGTAGTTCGATATTATAGGAGTCGATGTTGCATCAGTGATTCCATCACAGCAAGGTTTCTCATACAGGGCAAAAAAAAATTAATAATGTTAAACCACATAGCGCACACCTTTATGTGTTTATTTATTAATTTGCTTGCGTCATAAGGATTTTATCACTTAAACCATGAATAACTCTTTTTGCAAAAAAGTAAGAACTGAGATTATATTTTTTGCTATTTGAAAAATAAAAATATTAAATATTGAAAAATGATCTTGGCTAAAACATAATCCCGTCTTTCACATTTGGGAAGTGGAAAAATATATTCTCCAGTTTTTATTATGTAAAACAGCAAAAATAAAGTACACTATTTGCCCTAAGGCGAATACTCTTAACACAAAGGGGCCGATTCCGATCTCGCTCGGACAGCCCTCCGAGAGCTGTCCGTAGCGTTACCTTATGACCTACTCGTTCCGGGAGCCGGTCCGTCCGAACGATGAAGTACGATGTGCAAATGTGTCCAACTCCCAACCGACACGTACGCTCCGGTTCCAGCTACATTTCACGTACGAGCCGGATCCGTAAATGCTGAATAGAGTCGCCCGGAAGCATTTGCACAGCAGTTTCCGGCCGGCCAAGTACGATGCGTACGTCCTACGCACCAAACAGGTTGCCACGTCCAGCACGTCACAGCATCCGGAAGAGCAGTATTTCAGGTACGATTCGCACCACAACACGATCTACGACTACGAGACAAACCACTGATCAATGCCTACAAGACGAACCAACCATGAATCCGATCGCGCAGGTCATCCCTGCACTGTACATCTATGACCGGATCAACAACAGGAACCGACGCGTACGTCGCAGACGGTAAATCAGACACCCACCACACAAACAAACGTCACGAACCAGCGAAATGCAACACACACATAGGGGGTGGATATCCCTCTCCACCAGCATTGCCCAACCCATAGGGGGTGGATGGCCACCACTACCAGCATTGTCCAGCCCGTAGGGGGCTGAATGTCTATCACTACCAGCAGTCCCTACCCATAGGGTGCTTGATGGCTATCACTACCAACAGTTCCTACTCATAGGGTGGGGGATGGCTATCACTACCAGTAGTCCCCACCCATAGGGGGTGGATGGCTACCACTACCAGCATTGTCTAGCCCATAGGGGGCTGAATGGCTATCACTACCAGCAGTCCCTACCCATAGGGGGTGGGTGACTATCCCTACCAGTAGTCCCTACTCATAGGGGGGTGGATGACTATCACTACCAGTAGTCCCTAATCATAGGGGGGGATGGCTATCACTACCAGCATCGTCTAGCCCATAGGGGGGGGGTGGATGGCTATCACTACCAGTAGTCCCTACTCATAGGGTGGGGGATGGCTATCACTAACAGTAGTCCCCACCCATAGGGGGTGGATGGCTACCACTACCAGCATTGTCTAGCCCATAGGGGGCTGGATGGCTATCACTACCAGCAGTCCCTACCAATAGGGGGCTTGATGGCTATCACTACCAGCAGTCCCTACTCATAGAGGGGGGTGGCTATCACTACCAGTAGTCCCCACCCATAGGGGGTGGATGGCTACCACTACCAGCATTGTCCAGCCCATAGGGGGCTTGATGGCTATCACTACCAGCAGTCCCTACTCCTAGGGTGGGGGATGGCTATCACTACCAGCATTGTCCAGCCCATAGGGGGCTGGATGGCTACCACCACCATTGTCCAGCCCATAGGGGGCTTGATGGCTATCACTACCAGCAGTCCCTACTCATAGGTGGGGGGATGGCTATCACTACCAGTAGTCCCCACCCATAGGGGGTGGATGGCTACCACTACCAGCATTGTCTAGCCCGTAGGGGGCTGGATGGCTATCACTACCAACAGTCCCTACCCATAGGGGGCTTGATGGCTATCACTACCAGCAGTTCCTACTCATAGGGGGGGTTACTATCACTACCAGTAGTCCCTACTCATAGGGGGGATGGCTAACACCACTAGCATCCCCACCCATAGGGGTCGTAGGCCAATCACACACCCCCTACCATCATGGCAAGATTGTGTATTGTGTGGAAACTGCCTGCAAAAGTGACACTGAAAGGGAACACATACTGTAACTCCCATCACAGTTGTGACCAAAAGGTGAATGTGGTGCTCAAACCCCAAGCATATTGAGGAACATTGTGGTAATGGGGTTTAACCCCCCCTCACTACAGTGACCAAAAGGTGAGTGTGGGTCCAAAACACCAGCATATCAGGAACATTGTGGTAACGGGCTTAAACCCCCTCCCTCACCACAGTGACCAAAAGGTGAATGTGGGGTCCAAAACTCAAGCAAATCTGGAACATTGTGGTAATGGGGTTTAACCCCCCCTCACTACAGTGTCCAAAAGGTGAGTGTGGGGTCCAAAACTCCAGCATATCAGGAACATTGTGGTAATGGGGTTAAACCCCCCTCACTACAGTGACCAAAAGGTGAGTGCAGGCTTAAAAATACCAGCATCTGCAAACCAACATGTATGATTCCTGGTCCTAACACCACAAGCAATGTAGTGGCAAAGTAGTGGTTGTGTTGCAAACATAGATCTGTTGAGTGAAAGATTTTTGTGTCGTCTAAAAAACCCTCTGCCATGTGCAGGAAAGCATCGCACATGGGGGCTGACAATGCCTCCAATGCCAATTAGACAATGTAAGAAGTGACCATCATAATTCATACACACATATGTTCACTAACAGACACACATACTAAGGAATCCTGTGTAGACTGCAGCTTTTAGGTGATCAAGTCCCATACCAGGGCAGCAATGGGACATACTAACCATGATGAATGTGCAGACTGATGAGGTAGGAGTACCAGGAACAGTAGGAAAAAACCTACAACCAACATCCAGCCAATGGCCCACAAAAACTATACCAATGCATGGGTGCAGATGCACAAACACAACCAGCCAGCCTCACACTGCATATCGAACACAACATGTGTGTGTGTGTCTCAGTGTACCCTGGCTAGTACGACACACATGATGTGGGGCTGAACTCCAATGAGACATATGTGTACACATTGCAATCCAGAAGTATCACATTAATTGGGTACCTCTATGTGGGCAATCAGGCATTGTTAGATGAGTGGGTTCACAACAGACTCATGTGACATAAGCTGGGCGGAACAGCAACCAACACAGCAAGAGACAGACCCACTCCATCAGTACCCACAAGGACCCTACATTGTGGTGGCAGTAGCCTGTATGATGATCCCTCTGTGATGACAAATTTGGATGTTGCCCATACTGTGGAGCACAGTCACATGTGCGCACTGTGTCATGTTGTGACAGACCAACTTCCATCACACTCACACACAGAAAACTCACTGGGCATGGCCTGTAATTTAAGGCCACTATGTAGGTAGGGGCATAGACATGAGACAACTCACATTTGCCCACTGTCAATACCACACACCTTGATCTGCACCAATGTGCATCAGCTAAGCCCACATGGACTGGTGACATTCCACATGCACCTATGACAATCCCAGGGGTGGAGGGGGGATCTAAGGTGTACAAACTCATCACACATGGCCAGTCAACAACCCTTGTGAATGTCTTCCACACTGCATAGTATAAGGTACGTGTGCATGACGTGAAACGTATCAGACACATTGGGATCCCTGTCACAGTCCCAGACCAATGAAGAGCCCTAGGAGACCCACAAAGAACACATGTTGACATCATCCAACATTGAAGGCTAGGATCTGATGAGTGTGAGCAGTCACACACACATACAAGTGACCCAGTCACAGAAAGACACCACATAGTGAAAACAACCTGATGTTGGAAACACAAAAGTGCCTTGGGGAATCCTGAATATGTCCCATGTGCGTTTGCCCACATTCCAGGCCCTTACATCAAACACACCCACGGATGACACCCGAATGACCAGCCGTTTTCCATGCACCTACATCCCAGAAAACCTAGGTCAAAGATGTTGGATAAACACAGGACAACTCAGCAAACATCACAAACAGGAACATCTGCAGGGAATATAGGCTGTGTAGAAAAAGGGAAGGGAACCCACAGAGACATGCTCACAGAACACACAACATGGGCTCAGTCAATGTCACAGAATAACACACTGCCATGAGGTGACTCCACTCATGTGTAAGGTCAGCTGTGCCAAACATTGTCTGTGCAGGGCTCTGTCATGTCAGCATAAACCTTGGTCAGTGAGCCACCAATTACAGCACCCTGAAAGCTCTGGTCACATCAGCCTGTGTACAGGAGTGACTCTTAAGTCATCTGCACAACATCAAAACACATGTATAGCAAGTTGCACTGATGACACAGATGACTTGTTCATCATTGATGCGCTAATCTGCATGTCCAGTGGAGATGGGCCCACAGTCAGGAAAAAGTACAATGTGCACAAATCTAAGCCCAACATATGTGCAACAGTGTAAGCCAAAGATGTGAAGTTGTGAAAAGAAGGTGACACCCCTGTGCCAAGTTATTGGGATCATGACTACCTCAATTTGCAGCAAAGGATGACATGGCTACATACTGTAATAGGACACATATTCCATGGACCACATGCAGTCCATCCCATCACCAAATCACTGATTTTCAACAAACACAATAGCAACAGCAACTTAATGACACTCATCAGCAACATCATGTACATTAAATGCAAAACTAGCAAATAACAAAAATGTGCTTTATTCAGCTTGCAAAAATAAACATTTTGATACCATGATCAATCCAAAGGCCAATGGCCAGTCCATTGCAATTGTCTGCTTCGTGTGACATATGACTACTCGTCACACATTGCTTGCCTGCACTGCTAAAGCCAGGGGACATCTCCCCTTGGAGGGGCATACATAGGGGCAGGCCAGGCACCACAGGGACAGGATCAGGGGATAGCAGTATGGGGCAGGGGAGGTGTGGTGGGTGCAGGAGTGTCAGTGGCAACTGCAGTGGATGTGTCTGATACAGTGGGCGCCGTCACCACTGCAGTGCCCAAGTCAGACGGAGTGGACTGGGTCTCCACTGCAGTGCCAATGTCCAAAGGTGTTGTTTGGGGTTCAGATGAAGTGGGTAGGACAGATGGGGGGGACACGGTCTCCACAGCAGTCGTAGGAACAGGCTGAGGGTGTGAGGTTGGGGTGGAAGTGCATGTGGAAGGGGGGAGGGCCTGATCATTTTGGGGATGGTGTACCTGTGTGTGGGGGAACCTGGGGCAGGGTGTGGCGTGGGAACCCTAGGAGTGGTGGCCTGGGGGCTGGAGGACAGAGACTGTGTGGTGGTAGTGCGGGATTGTGGTGGGGTCTTGCTCTTCCTGGTCCTGGGGGATTTGCGGGTGGGGGCCTCAGTGTTCCTGCTCCTGGGGAGGGTGTGCATGTGGGGGGGTCTACCCTCTGTGTGTGGTGACTTCCTCTTCCCCTTGTGAGTTGGACCTGATGGATCTGTGGGGAAGAGGCCAAGGTCACAGAGGAAGACCTTCTGGGAAGGGGGGGTTGCAGGTGAGTCATGGGAAGGGGTTTTGGAGGGAGAGGTATCTGAGGACTGCGGAGTGGTTGTGGATGCCTGTCTGTGTGTCTGTACCCTATCCCCTGTGTGTGTGGCATCAGTCCCCTGAGTGTGCGTGCTTGCGCGTTTTGCCTTGGACTGACATTGCTGTGTGCGACTTGTGTCTGTTGTTGTGTGTGCATGTGCCTGTGTGAGTGTGCGTTGGGCAGGTAGGGTAGTGGAGATTGTGGATGGGGCAGAGGTAGGAGGGGTGAGGGACTGTTGGAGGAGGGACACTGCTGCTGTCAGTGAGGAGGCCATGGACTGATTGGTCCATTGTCGGGCAGACATGTTTGCTGAGATGCCCTCCATGAATCAATCAATCAATCAATCATGTCACTTATAAAGCGCACTACATACCCGCGAGGGTCTCAAGGCGCTGGGGGAAGAGGGGGGTGGTGCTGCTACTGATCGAAGAGCCAGGTCTTGAGGAGTCTTCTGAAGGCCAGTAGGTCTTGGGTCTGTCGGAGGTTGGTGGGGAGGGTGTTCCAGGTCTTGGCGGTGAGGTGGGAGAAGGATCTGCCGCCGGCGGTCGTTTTCCGGATGCGGGGGACTGTGGCGAGGGCGAGGCTGGTCGAGCGGAGCTGGCGGGTGGGGGTGTAGAAACTGAGTCGTCTGTTGAGGTAGGCTGGTCCGGAGTTGTGGAGTGCTTTGTGTGCGTGGGTGAGGAGCTTGAAGGTTATCCTCTTGTTGACAGGGAGCCAGTGCAGGTCTCTCAGGTGGGGTGTGATGTGGCTGCGTCGGGGGATGTCGAGGATAAGACGTGCAGAGGCGTTCTGGATGCGTTGCAGCCGTCTCAGGAGCTTAGCCGTCGTTCCTGCGTAGAGGGCGTTTCCGTAGTGCAGCCTGCTGGTGACGAGGGCCTGGGTGACTGTTTTTCTTGTTTCGGTGGGGATCCACTTGAAGATCCTGCGGAGCATTCGGAGGATGTTGAAGCAGGATGAGGAAACGGCGTTGACCTGCTTAGTCATGGAGAGGGTGGGGTCGAGGATGACCCCTAGGTTGCGTACGTGGTCGGTGGGTGGCGGGGCTGTTCCCAGTGATGTTGGCCACCAGGAGTCGTCCCAGGCTGAAGGGTTGGAACCAAGGATGAGGACCTCCGTCTTGTCCGAGTTCAGCTTCAGGCGGCTGGTCCTCATCCATTCGGCGACGGCCTTCATTCCTTCGTGGAGGTGGGCTTTGGCGGTGTGAGGGTCTTTGGTGAGGGAGAGGATCAGCTGGGTGTCGTCGGCGTAGGAGATGATGTTGAGGTTGTGCTGTCGGGCGACGTGGGCGAGGGTGCCATGTAGATGTTGAACAGCGTTGGGCTGAGGGAGGAGCCTTGGGGTACGCCGCAGATGATCTTGGTGGCCTTGGATCGGAAGGGGCGAGGCGGACGCTTTGTGTTCTGCCGGAAAGGAAGGATGTGGTCTAGTCCAGGGCCTTCTCTTGGATCCCGGCGTCGTGAAGGCGTGTTCGTAGTGTGTGGTGGCAGACCGTGTCGAAGGCGGCTGATAGGTCCAGGAGGATGAGGGCTGCTGTTTCTCCGTTGTCTAGCAGGGTCCTGATGTCATCGGTGGCGGCGATGAGGGTGGTTTCGGTGCTGTGGTTGCTGCGGAAACCGGACTGGGAAGGGTCCAGGATGTTGTTCTCCTCGAGGTAGCGGGTCAGTTGTTTGTTGACGATTTTCTCGGTGACCTTCGCGGGGAACGGGAGCAGAGAGATGGGTCGGAAGTTCTTGAGGTCCTTGGGGTCTGCCTTGGGTTTCTTGAGTAAGGTGGTGATCTCGGCGTGCTTCCAGCTTTCCGGGAAGGTTGCTGTCTCGAAGGAGATGTTGATTATTTTCCGGAGATGGGGCGATGGCTGTACTGGCTTTGTTGAAGATGTGGTGAGGGCACGGGTCTAGCGGTGAACCGGAGTGGATGGTGTTCATGATCTCGCTGGTGTCCTCGTCGTTGATGTTGGTCCAGGAGAGCAGGCGGTTGGTGGTTGTGGGGGCAGTGGTCTCGGTGGTTGCCGGGGCGGTCGTGGTGTTGAAGCTGTCGTGGATGTCGGCGATTTTGCGGTGGAAGAAGGTGGCCAGTGAGTCGCACAGGTCTCGCGACGGCTGGATGTCGTTGGTGTTGGAGCTGGGGTTGGAGAGTTCCCTCATGATTTTGAAGAGCTCTTTGCTGTTGTGTGCGTTGTTGTCTAGGCGGTCTTTGAGTGAGGCCCTTTGGCGGATCTGATGAGGTGATGGTGACTGCGGGTGGCGCTCTTGTGGGCGGCGTAGCTGTCCGCTGTCCATTCGTGGAGCCAGATCTTCTCCAGTTTTCGGCATGTTCGCTTGGAGGCCTGGAGGTCTTCGGTGAACCAGGTGGCTTTCTTGCTGGTGTGGCTGTTGGGCGGATTCTTGAGCGGGGCGAGGGTGTTGGCGCAGTCGTCGATCCACTGTCTGAGGTTGCGGGCGGCGGTGTCGGGGTCGGAGGGTTCGGCGGGTGGGCTCAGGGCGAGGGTTGTGGTTAGCTGGTCTTCCGTGACTCTGCTCCAGCAGCGGCGAGGCATTTGTTCGGTGCGGTGGTGCGTGGTGGGCTTCCTGTAGGTGAAGTGGATGCAGTGGTGGTCAGTCCAGTGGGGTTCGGAGGTGTGGTTGAAGGAGACGTGTGGGCTTGCGGTAAAGATGGAGTCTAGCGTGTGGCCGGCGGCGTGGGTGGGTGTAGTCACGAGCTGTCTGAGTCCGAGGGTGGCGAGGTTGTCGATCAGGGTGGTGGAGTTGGTGTCCTTGTTGTTCTCGAGGTGGAAGTTCAGGTCCCCGAGGAGGATGTAGTCCGTGGAGGCGATGGCGTGTGTGCTGATGAAGTCAGCGATGGAATCGCTGAACTGTGGTCGGGGTCCGGGGGTCTGTAGATGAGGGTTCCTCTGAGGGTGGTGTTGGGATCGGTGTGGATCTGGAAGTGCATGTGTTCGGCGGTGCTGAGGGTGTCGTCGGTGTTGGTTGAGACTCTGAGGGTGTTCCTGTGGACGATGGCGATGCCTCCTCCGACTCCGTTGGTGCGGTCCCTGCGGGTGATCTTGTATCCGTCCGGGATGGCAATGGCGATGTCGGGGGCTGAAGCGGGATTCAGCCAGGTCTCCGTCAGGAATGCGACGTCTGGGGAGGTTGAGTCGAGAAGGTCCCAGAGTTCGATGGGGTGTTTGCGGGTGGAGCGGGTGTTGAGGAGGATGCATCTGAGGTAGTTGGGTTCTTTCCTGGGCGGTGGTTTGGCGGGGCGGGTGCTGGCAAAGCTGCAGTTCCGGCAGGTGAAGGGCCCTTGGGTGCGCTTCGGGGTGGCCTGGTAGCAGGCGTGATCTTTTCCGGGGTTGAGTGCGTGGAGGGTGCTGGCGTCGTATCGGCGTCTGTTGATGTGGCGGGCGCGGGGGATGCCCGGACCAGGGGGTCTAGCGCTGGGCGCGGTCACGGCGCGGACGGGCGCAGACGGGCTTGCCTTCGGCGCGCCAGCGGCGCGGCCGCGCAGCTGCCGCCATAAATGGGGAGGTGGGAGGGAGGAGCAGGGAATGGGGCAGCGAATGGGCAGTGAGGGGGCAGGGCCGCAGGGGCGGGAAACAGGCACAGAAGGGAAAACGAGCACAATCAGGGCATCAAGGGGGCACAGAAAGGAAAAAATGAGCACAATCAGGGGCAGCAAGGGGGCACAGAAAGTAAAAACGAGCACAATCAGGGGCAGCAAGGGGGCACAGAAAGGAAAAACGAGCACAATCAGGGGCAGCAAAGGGGGCACAGAAAGGAAAAACGAGCACAATCAGGGGCAGCAAGGGGGGCACAGAAAGGAAAAACGAGCACAATCAGGGGCAGCAAGGGGGGCACAGAAAGGAAAAACGAGCACAATCAGGGGCAGCAAGGGGGGCACAGAAAGGAAAAACGAGCACAATCAGGGGCAGCAAGGGGGCACAGAAAGGAAAACGAGCACAATCAGGGGCAGCAATGGGGCACAGAAAGGAAAAACGAGCACAATCAGGGGCAGCAGCAGGGCACACAGACGGAGCTGTGTGGTGGGGAGCGACCTACCAGTCAAGGTCAGGGGTCGCTCTCTTCACCACGCAGCGGCCGCCATAAATGGGGAGGTGGGAGGGAGGAGCAGGGAATGGGGCAGCGAATGGGCAGTGAGGGGCGGGGCCGCAGGCGCAGCGGCGGGAAACAGGCACAGAAGGGAAAACGAGCACAATCAGGGCATCAAGGGGGCACAGAAAGGAAAAGAAAACGAGCACAATCAGGGGCAGCAAGGGGGCACAGAAAGGAAAAACGAGCACAGTCAGGGGCAGCAAGGGGGCACAGAAAGTAAAAACGAGCACAATCAGGGGCAGCAAGGGGGCACAGAAAGGAAAAACGAGCACAATCAGGGGCAGCAAGGGGGGCACAGAAAGGAAAAAATGAGCACAATCAGGGGCAGCAAGGGGGGCACAGAAAGGAAAAACGAGCACAATCAGGGGCAGCAAGGGGGGCACAGAAAGGAAAAACGAGCACAATCAGGGGCAGCAAGGGGGGCACAGAAAGGAAAAACGAGCACAATCAGGGGCAGCAAGGGGGGCACAGAAAGGAAAAACGAGCACAATCAGGGGCATCAAGGGGGCACAGAAAGGAAAAACGAGCACAATCAGGGGCAGCAGCAGGGCACACAGACGGAGCTGTGTGGTGGGGGAGCGACCTACCAGTCAAGGTCAGGGGTCGCCAATTGTGTCAATAGACCGGTGTGAGCATGGAGGACACTCAGCATCGATGTCTGCCCCACATGGATCTGTTTCAGCAAGTCCACAGACTCCACACTCAGGGCAGCAGGGGAGACAGAGGCAGGGGGTGCGGTGCCTGGACTGAAGGAGACATGCTCCCTAACACAGGAGGCTCCATGGACATCTGGGATGGGAGCAGCTGGGAGGGTGGAGATGGTGGTGGTGGCGGGGACAGACTCGCTAGTTGTGGCCTGTGGTCCTGTAACACCCGCCTCCACAAGGGAGTCCTCACTGGAGCTGGAGTGTTCCTCAGCTGAGGTGGTTGTTGCTGAGTGTCCCTCAGTGTGGCTCCCCTCACCCTCCGTGCCACTGGGTTCCTCTGCCTCATCCACAGAGGACCCAGTCTGACTCTGCGCCTCCTCTTGGTCCGTGGAGCTGTCTCCTCCAGGTGCCGAAGATGATGCTGTAAACAAGGAGGAAAAACAGAATCACATTGGTCACCTGTATTGACTTGACACATGACTGTAATTGCAGCACATCACAGAGCAAGCCCTGGCATTATCAGAAAATCATTGCTTAAATGAATGGCACATATGTGAACCAGGCACTTGTCAGTCTGCCAGTCAACCATGCTCCTCGTACCCATCCTGGCAATGGACCCATCTGTCTGGTGTATGTATGATGTCACTAATGATATGTGCAAACATGCACCACATTGCCAGTTTACTTATCTGCAAGGATTGTGAGTGTAATGTGTCATTACACACATATCCCATCTCCTGCCAGTGACTCAGTACTTGTGCCAGTAAATGGGCTGGCCGTAGTCATTGTTGATATGATGGATATGCTTCCATCCCCAGACACCATGATGGCCTCATGTCTTGATAGTCAATGCTACAATGGAGTTCATGCAGGACAACTGACAATACTGCAGGCTCCAGATTGGCATGTGGTACACCATGCCACAGGCCTGTCTGGCCAATGAGTCATTACTGGCTCCTGTCACAGGGGCAGTGCATCCAAAAACAACAGTCTGCACCGTGTCACACTCATGTTTTTGCGGGGAATGCAAGCTCTGTAGTGGTCATGTACACCCCATGCTACCCACATTAGAAAGAATCTGATGATCACACGTTATCCAAATGAGACATTTGAGTGTGTGATAACACAAATCAGTATACATGAACACATCACAGGCTGACGAGAACAAAGTAAAGCTGCTTGCACATTAATGTGGAATCCACCATTAGGCACAGTTAGGCTGTCCGGAAATCGGTTAAAACCGATTGTCCCCGACAGTACCCTACCGGCTGAAAATCAGCTGACCCGGTTTAAACCGAGTGTCACTGATTTTCATATTTGTTGCACCTCTTGGCCACTTGGTGGAGCCAAAGCAGTACAATGACCCCCCGCTCGAAGTTCATATGGCAGCAGGAGTGGAGCAATGTGTGGGAGAGGAGGTAACGATGTGTGATAATGGGGGGTAGGGACGTCCAGGCACTTGCTGCCTGCCTGCCCCTGGGGATTCCCGGTGCACGCTGCCCCCACTGCGAGAGAGACTTCGGACTTTTTGGTCGCTGCCTGATTGCCTCTGACGACTGCTCACGTGGCCCTGGCCCCTTGTGGGCACCAGAATTCTTCTTGGAGTTCTTCTTTTACTCTTTTCGGAAATCGGGGCTGCTTGCCTCACCAAGAGCTGGCTCTCTCTGTTGGCCTGATGGGACGGTGCCTCCAGGGGGCTACGGCGGCGGCGACCGTTGAATAACCTTTTCCCATTGATATTCAGAGGTCCCACCGGCTGCCGCAGCTGGGGACCTCGTACAGAAGCGGCTGATAGAGGAACAGAGGTGAGGTGGGGAGGGTTCGAGAAGTGGGCGCGTGGCTATACAGCTGACTGCAGGATAGAGCCACGGCTTCCTCGGGGGTAGAGCAATGTTCCGTCTACAGCTGCTCGGCTACTTATTGCTGCCTGCAGAATCAGCACTACAAATGCAAGGGTGGAAACGGGCTCTAAGTGTGCAGAGTGGGAAAGGCCGGGCATGTTTGTTTACTAAAGGGAGAGCTTGTGCTTGTTATCCTGTAAAGGGGAGGTGACTATATGAACCTCAGAGGATGAAGGTTTAGTTGGCCCTGCCGCCCGTAGGTTACACAACCATGTCTCTGGCAGCCAGTCATCGTCACTAACATTACTGGAAGCCTAGGCATCACCTCACCAAAGGCCAGCCATTCCTGGGGCGTCATTACTGTGAAGATTAGCAGTGAAAACGAGTTCCTGCTTTCCTTATGCACAAATTAATAGGCATCTGAGATAAACACCGACCCGCGTGAGAGAGAGCACGAGACCGCCCCCACCCTCCAGCAGAGAAGCAGCCATTCTAAACACTTAAGAACGAAAGAAACAGGCAGTCACAAAAATAATTTCCGGAAATATGGCCTGCTGGTTAAGTTATTCGCAAGAACCAGCAGACCCGAGTTAGAGCCACTGTGTGATCCTGGGCAAATGGATTGTTTTCTGTTCTCGGACTAAAACGGATGGAAGCTCGGCCACACCATAAGAAAATCATGGCTGCGCTCGTAGTTTGGTGAAGGAATAATCTTCGCCAGGTTTTAAATGTTTTTCATTGCGAGGGAGGGTTTTGGTGAGGAAATAAGGAAGTTAAAAGGAAACACATTGCGAGGCGTTTTTTTGTGGCTGATAGCTTACTTGGAGGGAGTTCATGCGACGACACCCCCGACAAAGAGTTAAACGCTTAGAGAAGTAAAACCGCATTATCGGCACATACATCAAACAGCAAATACAAATGGAAAGCATTTTACAGGGCTTCTACATCTGCGTCAATTATCCCTGATTAGTAATTAGAGGACACAAAGAGCAGGAAGTCATTCTACGAATAAAGCAATATAAACTTGTTTACAGGTACTATTTAGTATCATGAAGAAGTTATAATGTGCAAGGTGGCCTTTTCCCCCAAAATGTGGGTACAGCGCAGTGTGTGTTTTCAGGCATTTGCCTTCCTGTACTGCTTGGTCTCATCTGGCCCCCGTATCATTAAGGTTCACATGCAGTGCTTAGGTGCCAGGGCTCTTGCCAGAAGGCTACTGCAACTTAAACTATCCATTGTTGCTGCCAATGACAGTACCAAGACAACTACTATCCCTCACACTTTTGCAGGTGTTACAATTCATACTATTCCCGGCCCCCAAAGCTATAAGAATGGCTTGTGTGGCAGTTATTATCACTTGCTTATATTTATTCAGTAGGGATAATTCAGAAACACATAGAATACACTTTGGAGTACACCAATGGTAATGGCTGGCTGATGAGAAATATCTAAGCCAGTGATTCGAATAATTAGATTGTCTGGGTAGGATTAATGTTCACATTTGACCCTTCCCCATCTGCTACACAGCATGGGGGTGGGGCATTTAGACAGACGAGGCACAAGTTGCTGTTCTGCTGACCACTAAACCCAATGTTACCTAGGAAAATGGCGGAGGTATTTCACCAAACCTTGGGACTGAACTTAATAAGAATTTATGTGGCCTGCACATATTCCAACCAGAGCTCCTTTCCATAGGTATGGGCCATTGCCTTAGAACAAACCACTGTCCCAGCTGTAGGTAATTTTTTAAGGAGACAATAGGGTCAAAATCTCTGAGTGTGTGATAAATGCAAACCTTTTTCCCTTTTCTACCCCTCCCCAACCCTTCTCAATCCAATTAACTGACTAACATATCCACCACTCAAATTACTTTCATATTTCACTATACTAATTCAACACTAATCCTATGGGTTCCAGAGTAGCGTGCTACTCGCCATAAAAGCGCTTCAAAACCCCATCAGGGGTAGCAAGCGCTATATAAATACAAATTTCTTCCCCTCTTCTGTCCCGCCACCTACCCTTCTCTATCCAAATAACTAAATAACATATCCACCACTCAAATTACTTCATATTTCACTATACAAATTTTCAACACTAATCCTTTATAAGTGTTGGAGTAGCGTGCGAAGGGGTGCAATACAGGGAGAAATGCAAGGCAGGCTGGAAGTAGTTTGCACAGGTGGTTGGGGAGCGGACGGTCACCTTCATGAAAGCGGGGGGCTCTCATGGCGCGAGGCAGTAAGGACACATTGGGATGATGCTGGAGATGGAAGGAACAGAGGGTGGCGCGCTGGTGGGCACACAGGCGGCAGAGTGTGCAATAATTTGAGTGTCTGGCATGGCGGCAGCGAAAAGATTACAGAAGGCTAATTGCGCCCCCCCCCTGTTGACGTACAGGGAGCAAGGAAGATTGTCTGGGTGGTGCCTGGGACCTGCCAGTGCTACACCGGGAGGGTGGGGGGGGGAAATAATGTTGGGCCGCAGGAGAGGATGATTTGGCCTATTGGCTGCACCATTCGTTGGGGGTACTCGTACGAGGAGACCGGCAGTTAGGTCAGGGTCTGCGATAACATAGTCAGTTCTCCTCCCTCAAAAAATCAAAGGTTGCACACACCCAAAAAATAAATAAATATGCAGCAAAAAGCAACTGTTAAACCTTACTCTGGTTATGCATTGGCTCTTCTATGAAGTTGCCTTAATGAAGCGCCAAAGTGTTAGACATTCCAAATTATATTTGATAAAATATTTTAACTCTAAACATTTTTGCTCTTGTGTCAACCCCCAATCCCCATGCGTTTTCAAATGCAGCAGGCTGCTAATGCACATATGACTACTGTGCTGGTTTTGTTCGACTTGCACACATATGTTTTACCCTATGTGCAGATCCAACAGCCACAAATCAGATGTCAGTCCATTATAAACATTTAACCACTCTTGAAGTCCAAAAAGCTATGCCAGTCCACAATGACACAGAGTCAGACACCTGATTGCACATTTCGCAATGGTCATGATGTTGGATGACACCCAGGATTAGGAGGACAGAGTGTCTCTGATGGCCGGAGTTGCCATACCTGCCCTGGACCATGTGCAACATGGGATTACCAGGAACACTTGGCAGGTGGCTATGCATTAGTTACACGCATGAATTTCATTCCTCTGAGGCCACAACATTGGTCTTACCTGCTGCATGGGTGTGTGGTAAATACCTCAGACACCTATGGTGACCCAGGTCAGCAATTAGAACATTTATGTATGGCCCACACAGAGTACAGGTCAGATTTCTGTCAATGTACTGACATACGTCAGACAATAGCCCCACTCATGAAGCCCAAATCAATGCACCTGTAGCAGATGCTGTTCCCAACATCAACCTTGGACAACAGCAAGAACACACAACCCAAGTGACACAAGTCACAGACCGAAAGGGACACACCTGGTTATCAGATGAGAATGGGACATCACCAAATTTAGCCACATGAGTCTTGTCTCAGCAGACAGACGAACTGTGGGAGTGTTACCAGGCTGAAGGGGTGCAAATTGCATGTTAGACATAGTTCACCAAAAAGACATGAAATTACCCCCTCCTTGCTGCTGTCTGTCCTTCAACTGCCCATCCAGGCCAGGGAAGACCACCGTCAGTATCCGGAGCATGTGGGGGGTCAGTGTCTGTCGTCCGCCCCGTCTGCGTGGAGGCGACAGCTTCAGCTGGACTCTGGCTATCCTCCTGGTCCAGCCACGAAGGTCCTGCCACCTCTTCTGGCAGTGGCGGATGCAGCGTTTGAAGGTCCCCACAGATCTTACTGCCCGGACAATGGTCTGCCAAATCTCCTGCTTCTGATGGGCATCAACCTGCATGGATGACAAAGTTAGACACCATTGCCACACATGCAACATGTCTGTTCATCACACTGTTGGACATACATGTCATTTGCTGAAGGGCATATGATGGAAACAGGGAGTGCAACTATAGACATGGGCAGTTGTCCTGTGTGCAAGCCAGCATTGACAACATGATAACAGTGCATGTTAATCCAAAGCAAATACAAAAGGCTATTTCTTAGAAACTGCACCTGTACATTACTTGTTTCTACACACTTGGAGACTTACAATTACTCAGTGAGCATGCTTGCCCTTGGTGAACACAATGCTAGTAGTACTAGTCAGACAACATGCACAATTAGAAAGGCAGTGGACTGCACACTCACCTGCTCCCCTGGTTTCCCATACAGCTTGCTGTACTGTGGCAGGAGGCTGTCCAGCAGGGCCTGGTTCTCCTCCTCAGTGAAGGCTGGGGCCCTCTCCACAGTACGAGCCATTGCAGTAGCCAGAGGATGCAGAGACAGCTGCAGTGGTAGATGTAGTCCTGTAGCATGTAGTGCAGGCAAGTGAAGTCTCTGGGGAACAGACAGCCTTATATCTGTGCTGCAGAGGCAGAATCTGTCCCATGCGTCCAAAGCGATAGGTCCGAGACGTTAGCTTTTTATGAAATTGGCCAATCCATTGCATTGCACGCTTCGTACACGCCTTCCGCATCGTTCAAATATTCCCCATCATGACACCATTGACTTTGATACATTGTTGTTGGGTGCCAACGGAATTTTTTGAACGCGATTCGTACAAGTATCAAAACCGCGTCCGTCTCCATGACAGTCAAGAGCCAATGCGTGCGCCCGGCTCAGCCCGGAAATTTACGACGCGTCTTTTGAAAACTCACACGCATCCGTCTCCATTGCAGTCAAGAGCCAATGCGTGCGCCTGGCTTGGCCCGGAAATGTACGACGCGTCTTTTGAAAACTCACACGCATCCGTCTCCATTGCAGTCAAGAGCCAATGCGTGCGCCCGGCTCGGCCCGTAAATGTACGACGCGTCTTTTGAAAACTCACACTCATCTGTCTCCATTGCAGTCAAGAGCCAATGCGTACGCCCGGCTCGGCCCGTAAATGTACGACGCGTCTTTTGAAAGCTCACACTCATCCGTCTCCATTGCAGTCAAGAGCCAATGCGTATGCCCGGATCAGACCCTAAGTGAACAACGCGTCTCTTGAAATCTCACCCGCGTCTGTCACCATTACAGTCAATAGCCAATGCGTGCGCCGGGCTCGGTCCGTAACTGTACGATGCGTCTTATGAAAACTCACACTCATCCGTCTCCATTGCAGTCAATAGCCAATGCGTACGCCCGGATCGGACCCTAAGTGAACAACACGTCTCTTGAAATCTCACCGCGTCTGTCACCATTACAGTCAATAGCCAAAGGATGCCACACACAATATCTTGGCAGGGACTCCGGTGCTCTACAACAAACATACAGCCTGTCACACAGTATATGGAATGACATTTCAGGCTTCATAACATGTGTGGGTATATGGCTCCACATGTCATATTGGACAGGGAACTTAGTGGCACACACTCCCAGGATGTGCCATGTTTAATGGGGACAAAAACCATTGTGTGTGAGGCACATCACTACTGTGAGTGACAACTTTGCAGATCAAACCCCGAGGCCTGTACACAGTTCAAGGTACACATTGTGTGATGACATGTTACATACACCCTGACTCATAGGTGAAATGGACGGTGTATCACAGGGTGTCCCAGAGCTACCATTGTGTGGTTAATCCAGAGTATGTGCGTATTGTGCTACACACATGTCTCTGATTGTATGTGGTAGATGTCAATCGTTTACAACATCCATGTGATTTGGCCATGTGAGTTGCTGTTGTGTCTGTGTGTCACAGACATCCATGTATGCCCTGCGAACAAATCTGGTAGCACATCATGTGGGTTTCATGGGTGTGTTGGTATGTGTACATCAGATGATACATCATGACAGTGTCCTTGTGGCACTACAAGATCCTTGTGTGTGTGACTGGAAAAGCACCTGTCATGTGGGGAACACATCTATCCTTACTAGTCACTGAGGTGTGTGTTTGGTATGTGACATTTGTGCAGATGTACTGTGACAGACCCCATAGATTGTTCACGGCGCAGCATTGCACTTGTTGTGTAACCATGTTGAGCTGAGATGTCAGGTGAGGGGCACATAGCTGACATATGTGTCCATGCCCAACAGCACACACATCAAGTAATTGTGTCTTGCTATGATGTAGCATGTGATATTTAGCATGGTCATTGCCACATATGTAGGGGAACTGACAATCTTTCTTTGCTCACCTATGTACTGCAGGAGACCAGCTGTCCATAGACCGTTCCCAGACCTTGCAACCATGGCTGAACGTGACTGCATCCAACGGTACCGCTTCACCAGACCACTAATTGAGGTGTTGGCGGAGCAGTTGGCCCCACATTTACAACCTGGCCGGACATATCCATCAGTGCTGACCCCCAAGGTGAAGGTGATGCCAGCCCTACACTTCTTTGCCACCGGTACCTTCCAGTACACTGTGGCTTCTGCTGGTGGAATGTCACAGACCATGTTCAGCCATGTGCTTCGCGATGTTTTGGAGGCGATGTTGCATTTCATGAACCGGTACATCCAATTCCCAACCCCAGGACAATTCACTGACATAAAGAGTGACTTTTATGCACTGGAAGGATGCCACATGTCATAGGCTCCATAGATGGAACACATGTGGCTTTGGTACCACCACAAGCACATGAGCAGACATACCGGAACAGAAAACATTTTCACTCCATTAATGCCCTGGTGGTATGTCTGCCGAACATGACAATATCACATGTGTGTGCACGTTTCCCTGGTTCAGCACACGACGCTTACATCATGCGGACTAGTCGGATCCCAACAATGATGTCACAGCTGCAGAACCAGTGTGCCTGGCTTGTCGGTGTGTAATATCTGTTTCCCTTGTGTGTTTTTGGTAAAAAAAAATTCAAACCTCTTTTCAGACCCATAAAATGTTTGTTTGTTTGTATGTAGGTGACTCCAGATACCCAAACATGCCGTGGTTGCTGACACCCCTCAGGAACCCTGTGACACCGGCGGAGATACGTTATAATGAGGCACATGGGCGGACCAGGAGAGTGATAGAGCGGACATTTGGTCTACTGAAAAGCAGATTCCGCTGCCTGGACAGGACAGGAGGGGCCCTCCCATATGCCCCTGAGAAGGTGTGCAAAATCATAATTGTGTGCTGCATGCTACACAACCTGGCAGCGAGGGAGGAGTTGGCTCTCATCCAGAATGATGATGACCGCCAGCCGCCAGCCGTGGAGGATCCTGCTCTGGGTCATGTTGCCAGTGATGATGAGGGTGATGGAGCAAGGTCTCGGACATGAGACTTGCTCGGAAGCAATCCTCTCGTTTTAACTTACTAGCGAATTACTAACGACGTGTCTTGTGATTAATAATATGCACTTTCATTACACGCGGGAAAAGAATGAAGCTTGCCTATGTGTTTACTAACTGCAATAACACGGACGTAGGACTAAAACGCATTTTAACACGGGATCTTTACTGCGCATGCGTCTACTACATCTACGTAGTATGACGTGCTGACGCTTGGAGGGAAATTCTGGCGCTTGCCAAAAAGAGCTATAAAATGGCCGCTTGAAAGCTCACATGCATGGCACCTGCTTTGCTGAAATTAGAAAATGAGTTTATAATTAACGCAAATGCAGAAAGAGAAATAATAAAGGGTATGGGTCAGAGTAGAGGTTGGTGGTATACAGTGAAATCATTTATTTTTGAGAATAACATTTCTCCTTTTGACTTTATTATTAGTGCGTATTTGGGCCTGATAAAGTTGTCTGAGTAGAGCAGACTGACGTAGTCCAACGCATGCGCCCTGGTACGGAAGCTTGGAGGATGACTAAGGATTTGTCGTGCGTCCAAGGTCGGCGGAGATGTGCCCTGGGAACATGAGGGTGAAGAGTTCATATGAAGGAACTTATTCGGGAAAACTGTTACATTTGTATTAATAAAGTTTTAAAGATGTATGGGAAAGGAAGGGCGGAATAAAAGTTTGAGGGGAGGAGTTTGGGAACAATGGTTTAAAGAAATGAATGAAGTATAAGCATGGTGTGATGATCATCTCCCCTTGCCTGTCCAATCAGAAGTCAGTATTCCGTAAAAATGAAACATTAATGGGTAGTACATGGCTTATAGAAAGGTATAATTGAGGTAGTTTAGTTAGAGGATTAAGCAAGCAAGCTTTGGGGAAGTTTCGAAGAAGCTTTTGGAGCGCGTTGAAGAAGCCTGAGAACAGGGTGTGCTGGGGTGGTGCTGATGCTCTGAAATGCTGATGAAGAAACCGAATGCAGAACCATCTACTTAATTTGGGTGGGTTAGAAAGAAGATCGCGGAAGAACCACGAGGAGGAAGAGAGTGTCAGAGAGGGGTGCGACGTAGTCGTCCGTAACTAGAGAGGTGAAGTATCCTGTCCTGATTCCTGTCCTGAAGCCTTTGTCTCCTGATCTGTCCTGGGAGGCCCTTACCAGCCCTTTGGCCAGGGGGTTGGTCTTCACACCATACTTTGGTAATTATGAAATTCATCGTTTGATAAATGCTCTTCTGTCTCTATCCTCTTCCTTCTGAGCATAGTTATTTATGTGGATCTGAATCTTGATGTTTATCTGAGTTGGCACTCTCGTGAATGAGGGTGCTTGTACTGAAACGCTTTTGAGATGGTTCAAAAACCCCTAATGTCATTATTTTATTCTTATTGAGAAATGTATAATAAGTTATGTCAATTATCGCCATCAACTAGTTCCACCTAACTGGTCCATTGACCAGAGGAAAGAACTGTTTGATCAGCGAAAGGTTTAGTTAAAGAAGAAATAACTAGATCTTGAGGTATGAGAAACATTATAAACTAAAAAGGTTCCAGTGGTATACTTAGCAGCAGAACGGAAGCAAGTTGTATGGGCCCAAGTGAGTATATGGTAGTGGAGTATCTGTTGTTAGTACGCCGCTGGATCAGTTTTCTGGTAGCAGAGCTATGGTTGTTAGTGACTAGTTTGGTGATAAGTATAGATTATTGATTTTTGCTTAATGTTTTAACAAAAGAGTTAGTGTCCTGTTTTTGTTGTCTGGAAAATTCCCGGGGAATGAATAGCAGGTGGCGATAGAAACCACAATGCAGCGAGGTTACTCGTCTGTTGGAAAAACACTGAGAAGCTAGGTAGGGCTGGCAGTGTTAATCTAGGGACTATTTTCTGTACAAAAGTGAGAGTGGTTGAAAGCAAAGAGTTCGCTGGTGAAACTTTAGGCGTTATATCACCTAGTAAGGGTAACCCTGAAGGAGTAGTAGGTTCTTCTAAGCTATATTGGCAGCAAAAGGAGTTCGCTGGCGAAATACCGATCTCAAAATTCCCTAACGGGAGATATCGGAAGAGTAGCAGGTTCTCTGGAGCTTAGGTGAAGAGTAAGCGGAAGGTTTTACTCGCAGTGAAAGAAAATAAACTATCCTTTTGATTTAGTGGAACAGACAGAGTAGTGAATGTTTTTACGTTGTTAATAACAAAGAAATTTAAAGAATTTTTGAAGAAATAAAATTTCGTATTACCTTGCAAAGGGAGGGTCAGTTGCCGGAGTGGGACTGACGTCACAGAGAGCCGCGCTGGGATTGGGAGATACAGCGGGCGTGTGACAGGAGGAGCTTGGTAAAGGAGGGGTGAGAAATCGCCTGAGTAGGATCGACGTCACAGAAGAGCCGCGCTGGGATTGGTAGAAGCAGCGGGCGCGTGACAGGAACAGCATTGTAAAGAAGGGGTCAGTAGTGAGGAGCAGAACTGATGTCAGGAAAAGGCCGCGCTGACATTGGTCAGAGTACGAGTGTGAGCCTGATTTGATTGGACACTTAGTTAGAAGCCGCGCTAGGATTGGAGGAGAGAAGGATTGTATGCAGGATTTTGATTTGACTGTCAGTGCAAGACGTACAGGTAGAAGATTTCAAGGGTTTGCGGAATACAATTTCCTACACCGTTCTTCGAGAATGTATGGAGAGAAAAGAAAGATGTCAATTTTTAAGAGAATAAAGAATTTCTTTGTTAAGGATAAGCCTGTGTTGATTAGAGAGGGCATTCCTATTCCTCCACCGAAGACACTAGCTGTTGCATCCCACCCGAGGGGCACCAAATGAACACTGCATAAGCGCGCTCGAGCGCGAATTCCAGACACAAAACTACAACTCCCTTGAGCCTCGGCGATTCTGACGTCGGAGACGTCAGCACACGCCTGAGGCGTTTCCTTCAAAGAACTCCCGGAGCCTCGGAGAGACGCCGCTTACTTTTCCCGTGAGGAGCCATCGCTGTGTAGAAGTAGGAGGCTGGTAAGGGTGCTTCGCGCACCAAAACCTTCAATTGTTTCTAGGACACAGGCTGTGAGCTCATTTCCCTGTGGTGGCGATTGTGGGGGCTTTAGCGCTGCTTTGGTCAGTTGCTCCGTTGGCGGAACCCTATACTAGTTCCTTGCGGAGCAACTCAGCAGTTGAGCCTCTATATGGTGTTTGCGCATTACCGAAGAAACCCGTCTGGAACCTTTAAGGGTATGGCTTTCTTGGAAATCCGCTGACTAGCAAGTTACAAAGGATTCTGGACAAACGAGTCCAGATACGTTTTCCCGCGTTGGCGAACCGACATCGGTTCATGCGGGGAAAATATTCCGTTCTTTTAAAAGCCCTGATCAGGTGACTTTGCCCTTTATTAGAAGGAACGCTCAGTTGCCTTCAGTTTCACTGCCCGGAGCATTGGGCACTTTTCTGCATATTTCTGTTGTACTATAAGAGTGGTAGTTAACTCTTCCTCAAAAAGGGGGGCGCATACATTAAGTGAGTGAGACTGTTCTGAGCACATTTGACTTCAGGCCTCTGTTCAAGATGGATTGAGACAGAGGACCAGGGTTTAATTCCAGATTTACGTGGTGTGCATACAACTTTGGTCAATTGAGTCATATATGTTTCTTTATGTGTCTAGAAGCAGGGGTATAGAGAGTGAGCAGGAGGACGGCTCTTCCGCACCCCTGTCTCCACAAAAAAACGGATTGACTATTTGGTATGTTATACTAATCCTCTGTGAACCCTCAGATATGGATGTTATGTGATGCTAAGAAACTTGCTGATTATTATGTGTCACCTCCAGATCTAGCTGATAACCACTTCCCGCCATAGATGATTCGCAGAGTAGAAGAGAAGGTTTTCTTTCTTTACAGGTACAGCTCTTAAGTATTCTATACACCATCCAAGAGGGTCAGGGTAGGAAAGGAAGAAGCTATAGGATATCTTGTTGCTCATACCTGTCTTGTTCTTTTTTCAGGTCTCCCTCCCTGCTGTCCCCTTCCTTCCCTTCCCCCGCTTGACCACTCCATTGAGTCTGTGTAAATTGCGTTCAGACTGTGGTGGTGTCGAGAGGTGGACCATTAGAGCAACGTATGATCCTGAGGAGTCTTGGCCACGACAGAGTAAGCGGCCCACGGATTGTATTCCTCCCGGTCGTACGTTAGAGATGGCCACCTTAGAAGACGTGCTCGCTGCGTTACAGGTAGTACAGATAGAGTTGGCAGCCTCCAGGGCAGAAACAGCCACTCTACAAGCCACTGTCGACAGAATGCAGAGAAACCCTTTTAACGCAGGCATGCCTCTAGCATCGCATTCTGCCCCTCTGGTGGTGGAGATACCTACCCCCGTTCCTTTAGCCACCCCCGAGAGGTTCCATGGGGAGAGCAGTAAGGTACAGGTCTTCCTCACTCAGGTGCTACTACACTTCTCGTGTAAACCCAAGGCATTTACCACCAACCATGCGAGGGTAGCCTTCTTGATCTCTTATCTAGCCGGGGACGCAGCTCAATGGGCGGTTCCTCTCGTGAAAAGGGACGATCCCTTGCTTTATGATTGGGATTCCTTCATCCAGGATTTCGAAAGAACTTTCAACCGTAGGATAGCCACACTCTCGGCTGACAAAGACCTGTTGGAGCTTCGACAGGGGAACAGGGATCTCATAGCTTACCTCAACGACTTCCGCCGGCTAATTACCGAGACCGAATGGCCAGAGGCCAAACAAGCCGCTATCTTTCATCGGGGTCTTCGAGAAGAGATGAAGGACGTTTTGGCCCAAATTGACCCACAACCTGTGACCTGCGAAGACCTGATTAGCCTGGTTCTCCGTTTGGACCATCGCCTCAGTGAGAGACGGGGAGAAAACAAACGAAGGGGACGAACCTCCTGGCGAATGGACCAACCAAAGACCTCTGACAGCCCGTCAGCACCCAAATCCGAGCCTATGGAAATAGGAGCTGTCCATTCCACTCTTACCCATGAAGAAAGGGAATACAGGCGAAAGAAAGGCCTTTGTATCTACTGTGGAAAGAAGGGCCACTTCATCAAAGAGTGCTCCCTGAGAACGAGATACCCACGCACGGAACCCCGTAAACAATTGGCAGCCACATCCGAGGGTACGGCGGGAAACGACCGAGCTTGAGGACAAGAGAAGGGAATCCCTCAAGCCAGACATACATCCCTTCATTGATTGGAGTCACCCCGTGTACCAGACAACACTTCTTCATAGAACTATCCCTGTTGGTGAAAGGAGAATGGTGTCCGGTTTCAGCCATGTTGGACTCTGGCGCTACTGGGTGTTTTATGGATAAAGAACAGGCATCGTCATTAGGGTTGGTTCTGCATGAAAAAGATACACCAGAAATAGTGTTCGCAGTGGATGGGAGAAGCTTAGAAGCCGGTCCTATCCGGTTCCAAACCGATGCCATGGAAGTACGCCAAGGCCAAGACCATGTGGAAAAGCTCGCCTTCAACGTGATACAAGCCCCCCAATACGGGGTTATATTGGGGTTACCCTGGTTGAGATTGCATAACCCCCAGGTGGATTGGGTGGAGAAGACTGTACGATTCACCTCTGTGTTCGGCTCAAACCATTGCGTTCCCCCTAACCACAGTCCGTCTCAAGTGATGGCCACCCTTCACCACATAGCCACTGCGGCAGAACACCCGGTCACGCTACCCAGCGAATATCAGGATTATGTCGATGTGTTCAACGATGCCAAAGCTGAGGTACTCCCGCCCCATAGGCAGTACGACTGCCAGATCGATTTAATACCAGGGGCGGTTGTTCCCACAGGACGGGTATACGCTTTGACCGAACCAGAGAATCTCCACCTACGGGCATATCTGGATATATATTTGGCACTGGGGTTTATCCGCAATTCCATGTCTCCAGCGGCTTCCCCACTATTTTTTATCTCTAAAGCCAACGGCGAGCTACGTGCCTGCATAGACTTCAGGGCGTTGAACGCCATCACGGTGAAGAACCGGTATCCCTTACCACTGATCCCAGTCTTACTCGAGCAGGTAAAAATGGCTGTCATATACACGCGATTGGATTTAAAAGGGGCATACCATCAGGTGCGGATGCGCAAGGGAGACGAGTGGAAGACGGCCTTTAAGACGCGATACGGCTTGTATGAATACCTCGTCATGCCCTTTGGGTTATGCAATGCGCCCGCCGCCTTCCAATTTTTCCTGAACGATGTATTGCGCGAATACTTGGATTACTTCGTCGTGGTGTACATCGATGATATTCTTATCTATTCGCCCACCATCGAGAGCCACACCACTCATGTACGTACCATTCTATGCACCCTGCAGGAACATCAGCTATACTGTAAAATCAGTAAGTGCGAGTTTGGAGTCACCACCGTGGAATTTCTAGGTGTGATGTTGACCCGTAGGGGACAAGAAATGGCAGAAAGGAAGATAGCAGCAGTAAGAGATTGGCCCACACCAGCTAATGTCAGGGACATCCAATGCTTTCTAGGATTCGCCAATTTTTACCGCCGATTCATCAGCCACTTTTCATCACTAGCGGCTCCCTTGACACGTTTGCTACGGAAGAAAGTTCCCTTTCACTGGACCAAGGAGACACAAAAGGGGTTTGAGGAGTTGAAGGAGGCGTTTGTATCCGCTCCAGTCTTGGTGCATGCTGATCCTGATCAACCCTACATCGTGGAGGCGGATGCGTCAGACCACGCGGTGGGAGCAGTGCTGTCACAACGCCATTCCGACACGGGCCAGTTACATCCGGTGGCATATCGGTCAAGAAAACTCAACGCTGCAGAGCGCAACTATACGATAGCCGAAAAGGAGCTTCTGGCAATTAAAGATGCCTTCCAGGAGTGGCGACACTTCCTTAAAGGAGCTAAAAACGTTATCACGGTTTACACGGATCACCGAAATCTCCAGTTTATGACGGCCGCACGTCATCTCTCCCCACGACAACTGAGATGGACCCTGTTCTTCGCTGAGTATAACTTTCTAGTTACATATCGGCCCGGAAGAGACAACAAAAAAGCCGACGCCTTAAAACACACACTCAACCTTTGGAGGAACAGGCAGAGAAAGCCATTATAGATCCCCAACACGTCCTTTGCACTACCGTAACGGAGCCCTTCCTCAAAAGCATTGCGCAGAAAATACGCACCACTGAATGGAAGACGTGGTTGGCGAGACATCCAGAGTGGAAGCTAAAAGAGGGCCTGCCGATACGAGGGAAACAGCTGTTGATCCCGATCTCTTCACTACGGAGACGTGTTTTCACCTGGTGTCATACCCTCCCCAGTGCTGGGCATAACGGGATTGAGAAAACCACGGAGAGAGTGTTGCGCCAGTTTTGGTGGCCCACCGTGAGAACTGACATCTGTACTTGGGTTATGGAGTGCGTAACGTGTAACCAGATGAAGACCTCGCATGCCAGACAGGCAGGACTTCTGCAACCCTTGCCAACCCCAGACCGTCCGTGGGAAAACATATCCCTGGACTTCATTGTGGGAATGCCATCAGACAAAGGCTACACGACGATCCTGGTTGTGGTGGACTACCTTACTAAAATGGCCCATTTTATCACCTGTAAAACCATGCCCACTGCAGGCCAGGTAGCCCAACTGCTGCTGGTGCACGTGGTGAGGTTGCATGGGCTCCCGCAAGTGGTGGTTTCGGACCGGGGGCCTCAGTTCACCGCCAGATTTTGGAAGGCGTGGTGTGCAGCTCTCAAGATCACACCCAACCTGTCCACGAGTTTTCACCCACAAACGGACGGTCAAACTGAAAGGGTGAACCAATCCTTGAAGCAATACCTACGGTGCTATGTGGATAATACCACCGAAGCCTGGGTAGATGGTTTATGGTTAGCTGAGATTGCCTACAACAGTGCTACACACAGCTCCACTAAGCACTCACCGTTTTTCTGCACTTATGGTTTCCACCCTAGGTTCATCCCCTTTTTGCATCCAGTGAAGACTGAGGCCCTACCAGAGGTTAGGGAAAGAGTGCTACACATTCAGAGAACACTAAAAGAAACACAAGACAGGCTGAGAGAGGCAAAAGAACATTACAAGGCATACGCAGACAAACGTAGGCGTCCAGGTCCCATCTATAAAGTGGGGGATTATGTACGGCTCTCCACTAGGAACATCAGGTTCAAGAGGTATAGCATTTTTAATCCTAAGTACATCGGTCCCTACATGGTGGTGAAGCTCATCAATCCAGTAGCAGTTAGACTGGCCTTGCCCTCCTCTCTGAGGATTCATCCGTCTTTTCACATTTCACTTCTCAAACCCTCTCGTTCAGCTGCCAACAGAGGTCCGCCTCCGGTGCTGGTGAACGAGGATCTAGAACATGAGGTGAGGGGTATCCTAGATTCCAAGATATACCGAACTAGGTTATGGTACTTGATAGCTTGGAAAGGATACGGAGACGAGGAGAACACCTGGGAGCCAGCGACAGGGGTTCATGCACCACGTTATGTCAAATCATTTCACAAACGCTTCCCTGGGAAACCATGTCTCTGTCAGTGTTCTTCGGAAAAGGGATGTACTGTTGCATCCCACCCGAGGGGCACCAAATAACACTGCATAAGCACGCTCGAGCGCGAATTCCAGACACAAAACTACAACTCCCTTGAGCCTCAGCGGTTCTGACGTCGGAGACGTCAGCACGCGCCTGAGGCGTTTCCTTCAAAGAACTCCCGGAGCCTCGGCGAGACGCCGCTTACTTTTCCCGTGAGGAGCCATCGCTGTGTAGAAGAAGGAGGCTGGTAAGGGTGCTTGGCGCACCAAAACCTTCAATTGTTTCTAGGACACAGGCTGTGAGCTCATTTCCCTGTGGTGGTGATTGTGGGGGCTTTAGCGCTGCTTCGGTCAGTTGCTCCGTTGGCGGAACCCTATACTAGTTCCTTGCGGAGCAACTCAGCAGTTGAGCCTCTATATGGTGTTTGCGCATTACCGAAGAAACCCGTCTGGAACCTTTAAGGGTATGGCTTTCTCGGAAATCCGCTGACTAGCAAGTTACAAAGGATTCTGGACAAGCGAGTCCAGATACGTTTTCCCGCGTTGGCGAACCGACATCGGTTCATGCGGGGAAAATATTCAGTTCTTTTAAAAGCCCTGATCAGGTGACTTTGCCCTTTATTAGAAGGAACGCTCAGTTGCCTTCAGTTTCACTGCCCGGAGCATTGGGCACTTTTCTGCATATTTCTGTTGTACTATAAGAGTGGTAGTTAACTCTTCCTCAAAAAGGGGGGCGCATACATTAAGTGAGTGAGACTGTTCTGAGCACATTTGACTTCAGGCCTCTGTTCAAGATGGATTGAGACAGAGGACTGGGGTTTAATTCCAGATTTACGTGGTGTGCATACAACTTTGGTCTATTGAGTCATATATGTTTCTTTATGTGTCAAGAAGCAGGGGTATAGAGAGTGAGCAGGAGGACGGCTCTTCCGCACCCCTGTCTCCGCAAAAAACGGATTGACTATTTGGTATGTTATACTAATCCTCTGTGAACCCTCAGATATGGATGTTATGTGATGCTAAGAAACTTGCTGATTATTATGTGTCACCTCCAGATCTAGCTGATAACCACTTCCCGCCATAGATGATTCGCAGAGTAGAAGAGAAGGTTTTCTTTCTTTACAGGTACAGCTCTTAAGTATTCTATACACCATCCAAGAGGGTCAGGGTAGGAAAGGAAGAAGCTATAGGATATCTTGTTGCTCATACCTGTCTTGTTCTTTTTTCAGGTCTCCCTCCCTGCTGTCCCCTTCCTTCCCTTCCCCCGCTTGACCACTCCATTGAGTCTGTGTAAATTGCGTTCGGACTGTGGTGGTGTCGAGAGGTGGACCATTAGAGCAACGTACGATCCTGAGGAGTCTTGGCCACAACACTAGCATCTTTTATGATGATGGAAAGGGGATATCATACCTGCATGTGGTTGGAAAACTGGGTAGAGTACACGAAGGATGATGGTGTGTTAGCGTTTCCTAAGGATGGTACGTTTAATGGGAGGATTCTTCAGAATTTGAGATTGAAAATGAATGATTTAGAACCGAGACCTAGGTTAACTCAATATGAGGCTTTGGAAGAATGGGAGACTGAGTCATATGAAAGAGAGAAATGTCGAGGTGGAAGATATAGAGGATTCTTTCCGAGACATTTGCATGAAACACGAGAAGGGCAGATAAAACAGTGGAGGAGAGCGATGGTATCAGAAGGGTTATATCCAGTGTTGATGGCTGAGGAACAATCTGGAGGAAAGTGTAAAGAGAAAACGAAACATATGAATTCGACAGGATATGGAGAGTCAGATGACGAATTGTTAGAGGATATTTTAATTAAAAATCCACCACCATATCAAGAAGCAGCTAGTAAGGTTGTCCCAAGTACGCCCATAATGGGAATACCATTAACTCCACAGATTTTACATGAGACATCATACAACAGAGGGTTGGAAGATAATGAAAGAGAAGCTTTAAACAAAACTAGGGAAGAACTAGTTCAAAGGATAAGTCAATTGAATTTAAATACTGAAGCTTTGACAGTACCAGTAACCATTGGTCCAGTAATCCCATTATATGGGGATAATAAGATTTGCCAGAAACCACAACTCGTGACAGTTCCATTAAGTGATCCTAGAAAAGAGGTAGTAATCACAGATGATCAAGTTAGTGAAAGTGAGTCGGTTATTTCATTAATGGATCTCCCTATTGTGGAACCTCATGTGGAAACTCAAAAGAGAGTTACGCCTATGAATTTGAGAGAGAGAAGACCTTTGGTTCTGGCTGGAACTTCAGTTACAACAGTAGTTACCTCTGAAGAATTAGAGAGGTGGGCTCAGGAAAGGGATAATCGGAACCCAATACCAAAACTATTGGATATCAGTAGATTGAAAGTGGAATTGGAAGAGATGATGACAGGATGCGTGGGTACGGAAAGATTAAACGTTTACAATGATGAAGAATTATTGTATCTATGTAAGAGTATAACCAGGAGAGCAAGACTATTTCATGAAAGATTAACTGAAGTTGCTTCAGAGATTGGAATAGACATAGGGAAATCAAAATTGTTACAGAAGCCCTATTGAGTGGATTTTACTGATAAAGATTTAGAAAGTGTGAATGCTTCAGGAAAAAGGCTACAGATAAAAGAATTAATGAACATTTTGCGAAAATGGGAGACATTGATAAATGGAGGATAAGATGGATAAGAAAGAAAGAAGAAGTACAAGAGAGAGAGGCAGCAGCTGCATTTCCAGTAAGAGAATCAGGAAAGGTGGAAAAATTGTGTCCAATGAGAGAGGTTCCTGGAGGAGGATATGTTCATGTCCCTTGGAGTAGACAAGATATTTTATAATTTACAAATGATTTTCCAAAGTTGAGAGAAAAGCCAGTTGAGTGTTACAAACAGGTAGAGAGGTTTGTGAAAGTCTCAAAGGTGTTATTGAAAGACTTGGATGGTCTATTTGACATAGTGGTACCTGCTGATTTATGGACAGAATGTAAGATCACAATTGATTGGCCTAATGAGGAGTAACCTAGAGATGCAAAAACTGGAGCACCATCAGAAGAAGTGATGAAAAAGTATCACCAAGTGATTACATATTTGAAAGGAAAAATCCCTCCTAAAGAAACAGATTGGGTAAAAATAGATAGAACAACACAGGAACCGAATGAATCTGTACATGCGTACTATGAACGATTGTTGCAGGTGTTCAAGCAGTATAGTGGTTTTGAGAATATTGGTGACAAAGATATGGGACACTTTGTGTATCGGTTTGTATATGGCTTGAAACCAAAATTAGTCAGATGATACAGCAGCACATGTTGTGTTGGCAAAGTAAGACAGTGGATGAAATTCTAAAGTACGCGAAATATTGCGGAGATGACATAGAGGCCAGGCGAAGGAAGCTGAAAGAGAAAATGATGTGGGCTCAAGTTAAACTAGCAGAGCAGCAAGAAGAGAAGGCAAATGAGCAAAATAATAACAATCAAGTGAAAGAACAGAGTCAGAATAATCAAGGAACGAATGGTAATAAATTTAAGGGGCGAATGGACAGAGAAGAAGCGAAAAAGAAGTTTCCTTGTCATGCGTGCGGAAAGCTTGGACATTGGAAGAACGAGTGTAAGAGTACTCAGAATAATAAGAATAATAATGGGCCAAATCAAAAATTAATCCCACAGATGCAGAATGAAGTACTTATGAATCAGCAGCAACAGGTAGTCACTCCACAATATCAGGTGCCACCAGCTCCTATGCCAAATTTTGTGAACCATCAAAGTTTCAGTGCGAACACCGGATTTCAAGGAGAAAGTGGTAAGAATAATAGAACAATTGCACATTATTTTTTGCAGAATGATGAAGAACGTTCAGATACTGCACAATGACGGTGCCTGAGGGGGGAGGAAGAGGAGTGCGTGCTTGGCGCATCCTTGCTGGTAGATCAGTCAGGTCCATTTGTTGACGGGAAAGTAGAAGGTAAAGACATAACTTTCCTATTGGATACTGGTGCTACCAGGTCTACTGTGAGAACAGCAGACATCCCAGACCTACCCCTCTCGGGAGAAATTATCCAAGTTGTAGGCGTGTCTAACCAACAGATTAGAACCCCTATCACAAAGCCAATGGAAATGCACATTGGAAACTTCAAAGAAATGCATTGATTTGTAGTTTGCGATTCCAGTCCTGTAAACCTGTTGGGAAGAGATCTTTTGTGCAAGATGAATTGCACGATCTATTGTACACCGGATGGTGTCGCTTTCCAAACTCCAGATGAGGACGTAATCTATAAAATGATGCTGGCCAAACAGGGAACAGAGGTAGATGAAATGTTTTCATTAATAACCGAGAATGAATTGCCAGAAGAATTAAGAATGACAGTCAATACAGAAGTGTGGGATTTTACAGGAAAAGATATTGGGCTAATGAAAAATATAGACCCAGTTAAAGTGACAGTGAAGGAAGGTGCAGTGTATCCAAATACCCGACAGTACAAAATGAGTCCAGAAGTAAAAGCAGGAATTATTCCAGAAATTGAACGAATGGTTAAACAAGGCATTCTAAAAGAAGTGATGGGTAGTCCCTGTAATTCGCCAATAATGGGACTGAAAAAGCCTAGCGGAAAGTACAGAATAGTGCAAGACCTACGAAAAATAAATAAAATTGTAATTTCCGGTTGTCCAATTGTGCCAAATCCAGCAGTGATCCTTTATCAGATACCATGGAATGCAGGATGGTTCACAGTAATTGATTTATGCCACGCATTCTTTTCTATCCCGTTACACCCAGACAGCCAGTATCTTTTTACGTTTAAATTTGAAGATCGTATTTACGCATGGTGTCGTGTTCCTCAAGGGTACACAGAAAGTCCTTCAATATTTAATCAGATTTTGAAAAAGTGGCTAGAATCATTGATTATGCCTAGAAATTCTGTTCTGGTTCAGTACATTGATGACCTGTTAGTGGCATCAAAAACGCGAGAAGATTGTGTCACAGATACAATTGCGTTGCTGAACCATTTGGCTGAAGGAGGACACAAGGTGTCTCCAGAAAAATTACAGTTCTGTCGACAAGAAGTAAGATATTTAGGGCATAAAATAGAAAGAGGAGTTAGAAAAGTGACACCGGAAAGAATAAAAATAATCAAAGAAATGCAATTGCCACAGACTCAGAGAGAAATGAGAATGTTTCTGGGAGTGGTTGGATACTGCAGACAATGGCTAAATGGATTTTCTATGTTAGCGAAACCACTGATCCAGATGATTAGAAAACGAGCAAAAGATCCGATTGATTGGAATGATGACTGCCTAGAGGCATTTGTGAGATTGCGAAATTGTCTGTGTGAGGCTCCTGCCTTCGGCATGCCAGACTATACAAAAGACTTTGCTTTGTTTTGTTGCGAAAGAGAAAATTGTGCACTTTCAGTTTTAACATAGAGACATGGATTGAGTCGGCGTCCAGTGGCATATTTTTCAGCCACATTGGACCCGGTGGCTTCAGCATTGCCTGGCTGCTTAAAAGCAGTAGCTGCTACTTGTATGAGTCTGGAGCAAAGTGAGTCGATAGTGATGGGACATCCGGTAAAAGTATTCGTTCCACACTCAGTTGAGATTCTTTTGACAAGAACACAGCACCTCACCCCTAGTCGTTTGACAAAGTACGAAAGAGTGATTTTGGGAGCTGAGAATGTGACTGTGATAAGGTGTACGATTCTGAACCCAGCCACCCTATTGCCAGACCCCTGTGATGAGGAAGTAAAAGATGAAAGTGATCATCATTGCTTAGACATGACCGAGTTATGCACAAAGCCCCGCCCGGATATAAGAGAGACACCACTAAAAGAAGCAGATCATGAGTTATTTGTAGACGGCTCCTGCCTTAGGACACAAGAAGGAGGTCTAAGTGCTGCATATGCTGTTTGCAAAATTTTGGGGATAATTGAAGCATCCTGTTTACCTGGGGTCAAGTCTGCACAAGTAGCTGAATTGGTTGCCTTGACAATGGCATGTAAAAAGGGGAAAAATTGGAGAGTAACCATATTTACGGATAGTCAATATGGTTTCGGGATTGTGCATGACTTCGGCCAGCTTTGGATGCAAAGGGAATTTCTGACTTCCTCAGGGTCTCCTATCAGAAACAGCAAAAATGTAAAAGATTTGTTGGAAGCATTACAATTGCCAAAAGAGATAGCAGTTGTAAAATGCGCTGCACATCAGTCAGGAAATGACTATGTGACTGCTGGCAATAATTATGCTGACCAAGTGGCAAAATACTGCGCTAAAAATGCAGTAGCCATAAACAGAAAAATTGAAACGGGGGAAACCAGATGCCAACTTATGTACTTCTCAGTACCAGAAACATGGGATGAGGTTAGACAATTGCAGGAAGAAGTTGAGGAAAATGAAAAAGAAATCTGGATAAAGGCAGCCTGTACCAAGAGACCACATGATGAAGTATGGGTGTATCTAGATGGAAGACCAGTCATGCCAGATTGTTTGCTTTCAAAAATGGCGAGAGTATACCATGGAGCAACACACATACGGAGAGATTCAATGATCAGACTATTCAGACAGAGTTGGTACAATCCGAAATTCAGGGTAGTCGCAGAGAGCCTTTGCCAAAGATGCTTAACCTGTCAACAGCAGAACCCAGGTAGAAAACAGTGGTAAGCTGGGGAAAAATCGGAAAGGCAGAAGGACCCTTCACCAGATTGCAGTTAGATTTCATTGAGTTACCCCCCTGCAATGGATTGAAATACGTACTTGTCATAGTGTGCCTTTTCTCAAGATGGGTGGAAGCCTACCCTACTAGAAGAAATGACAGTCTTACAGTTGCAAAATTGTTGTTGAGGGAGTTGGTGCCACGATTTGGTTTTCCGGTCACTTTGGAATCAGATAGAGGCCCTCATTTTAATAATTAAATAATTTGATTAATCTGTGCTGCATTTAACATTGAACAAAAACTACACTGTGCTTATCGTCCAGAGGCTTCTGGAGTTGTTGAACAAATGAATGGCACAATCAAGTCAAGATTGGGAAAGGTGTGTGCATCCACAAAGCTAAAATGGCCAGATGCATTACCTCTTGTATTAATGGGTCTCAGAAGCATTCCAGACAGAAAAACAGGAATGAGTCCACATGAGGTACTCATGGGAAGAGCCATGAGACATGCGTTTATTCCTGGAAATAAACTAATGAGTATAACTGATGATCTGGTATTGGACTATTGCAAAGGATTGGCCGAAATGATGCGTTCTATCTCTCATCAGGTTGGAGAAGACGCAGTTGAAAGACAGCCAGATCAAGCACATGATTTGAATCCTGGAGATTGGGTGCTAGTGAAGAAACACGCAAGGAAATCGTGTCTAGCACCAAGGTGGGACAAACCAAGGCAAGTCATACTAGTCACTACCACAGCAGTGAAGTGTGCAGGTTTGCCCAATTGGATTCACGCTAGTCATACCAAAAGAGTACCGAGCCCATCAGATCAACAAGAGCCACCACTGACTGAGCAGGCTGAAGTGTCAGGAGTTGTAAACTGTGAAATTGAAGAAACTAGAGTGATAGATTCTGAAAGACAACCATATGATGAACAGCCTGAGATAAGTCAGGAAGAATGGATCCCAATGATTGAAATAATTGATGATGCCATTGAGACCAGAAGAAGAACAGAACTGAAAAGACAAGAAAGTAGTCAGGAAGAGACAGGGGAAGAAGAACACACTCAGGTGAAAACAGAAAGAGACACAAACAAACCTGAGGAGGGAAAAATAGAAGAACACGTTCAGGCAGAAGAAGAAAAGTTTGAATTAAGACCTGAACAGGATCAGACAGAATAGAAGAACAAGCTCAGGAAGAAGTAGAACAAAATGCGGTAGAACCTGAGCAGGAAGAACCAAAAGAAGGTACAAGCACAGAAAACAGAGAAATAGAACAGATTGTGCCCAGAATAAATGAAATAAAAAGAACTTTACAAGGAGATAAGGAAGGTGAAAACGCAGTACAAATCAAAAGGGTCAGAAAGGGCCAACTGGAGTAAAGAAATTAAGATATCACCTGAGAAAATCTGAAAAGAAACCAGAGCAAGTGAATGAAATCACAAGTCAAACAAGACCTAAGCAAACTTTAGCAAAAATAACTCAAAGAAGTCCAAGATTGAGAAATTTAGACAGAAAATACAAGGCTCCAGAGTGGACGTACGTCATTCTTGAAAAATTTGAGTCCCTGGATCTGTCTGATGAGACAGAAGAAGTCCATATTGCACAACTTGACGAAAGCCAATTGAAACCTCCTTAAGAACAGAAAGAAGAACATAAAACTGAAAAAGGAAAAAGATAAGAGAAAATAAATTTTCTCAGCAATAAAATGGCCGACAATGAAGTTAACGGAAAACCAAAATGTGGAGTAAAAAGGAAGTGTCTTAGATTTTGTTTTTGTAGTATTTTATTAGCAGTATTAGGAAGGCTATTTCTAACAGTAGGGGTACCTTTGATAATGAAAACAAGTAACGAGAATAATACAGATACTAATGTTAAAGTAGATAGATTAAGAGAAACTAAACTAGAAATAGGAGTGGAAGATGAGGCAAACTATCATAATGAATCAGACTATAATACATCCTCTAATGTGTTTATTAAATTGTTATTTCAGTATGTTAGCACTATGCAAATTAACAACTGTTATGTATGTATGAAATTGCCTTCATCAGTGTCAGAAGGGATTACATATCACCATATACCTTTAACTTATGGTGTGTCATGTAGTATTTTGTCAAGTATATTTTACACTACAGGGAGATTGCAGTATTTTTATTCTAATTTAGATGTAGTATTTTCTGAACTACCCATTAGAAAGAATATGAATCCAGTAGCTAGTAGTAAAAACGCACAATTTATGGGTGAATTTTTCATAACAATGAGTTCAATAGATTTAGTTCAGGCACACTAAGATAATATAACATGTACATTAAGTAAAGAAGAAAAAAGATTTTTTAGATTTTGTAGAAGAAAGTAGACAGGATTTAATGAAGAAGGCAACTACACAGAAAACTCATGTACCTCCATGGGTTGGGAAGGAGGGAATCTATGCAAGTGGCAAGGCTCATGCTGCGATATCCCTGGACTTTGTGAAAAGGGGAAAATTCTGCCTCCATAGATTAGAGACAGATTATAACAATAATTACATTGGTTCCAGTGAATGTGAACATAACTTCCTAATATTAGGAGGATGGGGACTAAAAGGGGGAACTGATCCTGTGTTTCCAGGAGTGTATTATGTTTGTGGGAGCAATGCCTATTATAGGTTACCTGCAAGATGGTACGGAAGCTGTTATTTTGGAATAGTTTGTCCAAAAATGTATCATGTAGATAAAATCAGTGGAACCAATGGAAATTCTAATAGACTAACACGAAGAAGAAGGGCTAGTTTTTCTGAAATTGTAGGAGATATTTTTAGTGCACTGATACCCTCAGTTGGAGTCATACTAAATTCGCAGAAAATTTGTAAATTATCAACCATAGTTGATCGTCTTTCTACAGATACTGCAGGAGGATTTTTAATGATTAACACAGAAATGGTTGCAATTAGATCAATGGTTTTACAGAACCGTCTTGCTCTTGATATATTGTTAGCCAAAGAAGGTGGAGTCTGTGGCATGTTGAAAGTTCAACATTGCTGCACCTATATACCGGACGAGAGCAGAGAAATTAAAGGATATATTGAAAATATTACGGGAATGCATAAAGAATTGACCCAACTGGAGGTTGACAATGTGTGGGGAAGACTAACAAAAAGCATAACATCAATAGGGAAATGGTTTGTTGGGTTTGGGAAAAGTTTTCTAGGTCAAATAATAATACCATTAGTGATGATAATAACAATAGTGATGTTAATAATGATTACATATAGATGTTGTAGAAAAGGTACGAAAGGAAAGGTACACTTGAACAGAAAAGGAAAGGGACAGACACGTAAGAGAAAGTACGAGGAAATACGCTTGAAAGAAATGAAAGGCAGGTTATATAAGAATATGCGAGATTTAGAAGGAAATGAGATAGTTGATGAAAAAATTGGGAGGACAAATGAAGAAAACTGAGAAGTATTAAAGTTGGTATCTGGGATGGACGGGAAATTTTGTGATGGCTTAATATGCCATCAGAGAGGGGATTGATGGAGCAAGGTTTCGGACATGAGACTTGCTCGGAAGCAATCCTCTCGTTTTAACTTACTAGCAAATTACTAACGACTTGTTTTGTGATTAATAATATGCATTTTCATTACACGCGGGAAAAGAATGAAGCTTGCTTATGTGTTTACTAACTGCAATAACACGGACTTAGGACTAGAACGCATTTTAACACGGGATCTTTACTGCGCATGCGTCTACTGCATCTACGTAGTATGACGTGCTGACGCTTTAAGGGAAATTCTGGCGCTTGCGCAAAGAGCTATAAAATGGCTGCTTGAAAGCTCACATGCATGGCACCTGCTTTACTGAAATTAGAAAATGAGTTTATAACTAACGCAAATGCAGAAAGAGAAATAATAAAGGGTATGGGTCAGAGTAGAGGTTGGTGGTATACAGTGAAATCATTTATTTTTGAGAATAACATTTCTCCTTTTGACTTTATTATTAGTGCGTATTTGGGCCTGTTAAAGTTGTCTGAGTCGAGCAGACTGACGTAGTCCAACGCATGCGCCCTGGTACGGAAGCTTGGAGGATGACTAAGGATTTGTCGCGCGTCCAAGGTCGGCGGAGATGTGCCCTGGGAACATGAGGGTGAAGAGTTCATATGAAGGAACTTATTCGAGAAAACTGTTACATTTGTATTAATAACGTTTTAAAGATGTATGGGAAAGGAAGGGCAGAATAAAAGTTTGAGGGGAGGAGTTTGGGAACAATGGTTTAAAGAAATGAATGAAGTATAAGCATGGTGTGATGATCATCCCCCTTGCCTGTCCAATCAGAAGTCAGTATTCCGTAAAAATGAAACATTAATGCGTGGTACATGGCTTATAGAAAGGTATAATTGAGGTAGTTTAGTTAGAGGAATAAGCAAGCAAGCTTTGGGGAAGTTTCGAAGAAGCTTTTGGAGCGCGTTGAAGAAGCCTGAGAACAGGGTGAGCTGGGGTGGAGCTGATGCTCTGAAATGCTGATGAAGAAACCGAATGCAGAAACATCTACTTAATTTGGGTGGGTTAGAAAGAAGATAGCGGAAGAACCACGAGGAGGAAGAGAGTGTCAGAGAGGGGTGCGACATAGTCGTCGGTAACTAGAGAGGTGAAGTATCCTGTCCTGATTCCTGTCCTGAAGCTTTTGTCTCCTGATCTGTCCTGGGAGGCCCTTACCAGCCCTTTGGCCAGTGGGTTGGTCTTCACACCATACTTTGGTAATTATGAAATTCATCATTTGATAAATGCTCTTCTGTCTCTATCCTCTTCCTTCTGAGCATAGTTATTTATGTGCATCTGAATCTTGATGTTTATCTGAGTTGGCACTCTCGTGAATGAGGGTGTTTGTACTGAAATGCTTTTGAGATGGTTCAAAAACCCCTAATTTAGATAAAGATTTTAAACTTACTGAGTCTGTCATTATTTTATTCTTATTGAGAAATGTATAATAAGTTATGTCAATTATCGCCATCAACTAGTTCCACCTAACTGGTCCAGTGACCAGAGGAAAGAACTGTTTGATCAGCGAAAGGTTTAGTTAAAGAAGAAATAACTAGATCTTGAGGTATGAGAAACATTATAAACTAAAAAGGTTCCAGTGGTATACTTAGCAGCAGAACGGAAGCAATTTGTATGGGCCCAAGTGAGTATATGGTAGTGGAGTATCTGTTGTTAGTACGCCGCTGGATCAAGGGTGAGGGGGATGTTCGGACACAGCTCATCAACAACTTTATCACATGATTGTGAGTATACAGTGATGTGTTGTCTACGTTTTGTCATGGCCTGATATGTGTAGGTGGTGCAATGTTGCTGCATATGTGTGGCTGTGTGCTACTTGACAGGATGCTTGCAGTGATGTGTCCTTTAAGTTAGTATGTACTCCCAAACAGTGTTGACATGATTACTAGGTTGTGTTCACGTATCTTAAGATTTGTGTTTGGCATGTGTATTGAGATGTATGCTGTTATTTTGTGATATTAATAGTGTTGTATGTCTGTCCTTCACAGGGTCCTTTGGCTGTTGTTTGGTCACGTGTGACCCCGAAACAAGGATTCCTGTTACAGAGTGCAAGTTGTCGTTGTCAAACCGATGATGTGCCACACACCCCTGGACTTTCATTGTTTACCACTTGGTTACTTTGTGCTCACTGTCACGTGAGGTTACCTTCCATCTGTTGTGGAGTTCACATGTGGTGATTGTGTAATAAACCTGTGCGTCACTTTGGACTGTGCTTTGTCTGTGTCCACACATCCGACAATCATTTGCATACTGTACCTGTGGGCTGAGTGCCACTGACTCAGGATGGGTGTTGTGTATGTGCATTCCACTGTATTTTCAGTTCACAAAAGTGTAGGCGATGAGTTAGATGGCCATGGTAAGTATGTGTTGTGTTGACGTAGTGGTGTGTCTCCCTCATATGTGTCACATCACCATAACTCACATAACTGTGTTTACATTGCTGTAGTAGTTTTCATGCACAGTATTCTTTTAGCAGGTCATCATCTCTATGACACACACCAAGTTTAAGTCACAACAGAAGCAAGTTTTGTGTGATTGTGAATTTATTAACAGGCATGTGTTTGAATAGTATACGTAAATGAAATTGCTGTACAGTGCAATAGGAATTCAAAGTTCACAGAGGAGTTGGTAGTGTTGGTAGATGAAATTTCAAGAGTAAAGTCCAAAGTCATTTGTAACATTGGTCCAACTTAGACCCTCCATCACATGTGTGGGAGTTTAGCGACAGTCAACAAGGTGAACGCTTTGCACACAATGGAGGATGTCTGGAACAGGTATTCACTTCCTGGGGGGTATGCATGGCCATCTGCCTCTCACTTGTCCTTCTTCGGACGACCCCTCTTCTTCTTTTCAGGGGGACCCTCAGGTGCAGGCTGCTGCCGTGCCGGGGACTCTCCGCCAGAGTCCTCATCCCTCCCTGTGGCAGTTGCAGATGTAGTGGCAACAGATGTAGTGGGCACACAGGGAGGTGTGGTCATGTTGTCAGCTATCTGGCGGAGGCATGTGAGTATGTCCCTTTGCACCGCCGTGAGTTCATCCATTTTTTCCATTTTGGACTCCATCCGGGACATGTGTGTCTCCATCCGGGACATGTGGGAGTCCAATCTGGCATGATGGGCAGCCTGCTGTTGTTGCATGTCCCTGAGGATCCCCACTACCTGGCCAAAGCCTACGGTGCTTTCCTGGTACGCATCTATGATGCGTCCCAACTGTGGATCATCCTGCAGTCCAGCCCCATCTGCAGGCTGTGGCCTCAGCCTGCCCACCCTCACACCACCCCTGCCCACACGGGCAGGACCTGCCATGGCAGGCACAGACGACACTGGGCCCCCTTCTGTGTTGGCACTGGTGGTGTTGTCCGTCACCTCCAGGGTGCCCTGTGTAGCTGTGCCGTTGGTGTTCTGTTGCCTTGGTCTGTCCGTGTCGGCAGAGGTCATTGGTATGTTTGCAGATGTGGCAGGAGTGGTGGCAGGGGGTGCTGATGTTACAGTTGCTGGTGCTGGACGCGGAGCCACACCGGAGGTGCCAGGTCTTTCGTCATCGTCCGAAGAGGACTTAGAGACATCCACACCAGAGAGCTCAGGGTCAACCAGAGTCTGGGACTGGGATCCCTCTTCGGTCCCTGCAGTGTCCCCAGCATCCCCTGTGGGTGGAAGAGACACACAATGTATGTTGGGGTTCAGCACACATCAACAGATCACACACATTACAGTTGCTACTGTACTTCATGATGAGTGTATGTACATTGCATTGTCCTCCATTGTCACAGACAGAGGTCTAGATTGGTTAAGCACATTGTCATGGCAACCTGAAGCGTTTTGATGGGCAGTTGGAGCTGTGTGCGTGGTCAGCTCATGTATTGATACAAGTACTGTACATGGCCATTGCTGCTCAAGTGCTATCCCGTGCCTGACACAGGTGTGTTTTCCTTATCATCATTTGTGCTTTAACAGGGACATACGTGCACTTCCTCTTACGATGTGTTGCAAGATTGGGGCATGTGTGCTGGCCTTTGTGCATGTTTATTTGAGTCACATTGGTGTGTCGGAACAACATGGTCACAGTCCGGTATGTCTGAGATCTCTTGTGAGCTACCATATTGATGTACGTGTTCCTGGTTTACATCTCATTGCACACATGTGATGGCGTTACCGTAGCAAATGATGTTGCTGCTGAGCTTTGTACGTGATAATGTCATTTATCTTGTCAATGTCCTCCATGGAAAGAGGAGTTGACCAAGGCAGCTCTCTTGATTTTCAATGCTCATGACAGTGAGGGCCAGAGGTTTGTGTGTTTGAGTTATGCTGCTGTAAGTTGTATGCCTCCTCCTACCCAGTCTAGGTTACTCTTTGTGTTGCAAGTGTCAACGACAGTGAGGGGAGTTTTGTGTCAGGATGCTGACAATGCTGCATGATGTAGGAGTGGAATGCAGCTCACAACAGCACCTTGTGTACATGACACCATGCAACAGTGTCAGCTATCTTGCTGTGGCCATTCCATTCACTGTCATATGTCCCCTGTCAATGATGTATATGTAGCTTTGTGTGTGTGTTTTGATATGTGCTATGTCTGCATCTCCCCAAATGTCATGTAACCCACACACCTTCACAGCCAGGCCAGGGGGCACCCCTGGAACACTGCTTCCCCAGACAGTGAGTAGAAACATACAGTTGCGATGGCTGTGGGTGTGATCGTGTTTGGGGGGCCAGTGCCTAGGTGTCACTTGCAGCCAATTCATACATCAGGCCCATGTGTCAGCCATCTTGCCAGGGCATTTACTTTCAGGGTGACTAGTCCCAAGGATGCTATTTGTTCTGGCTGAGAAGGTGTGTGTTGAGCGGGACTTGATAGTATTTGGAGTCATTGCAGGTCCTCCTTCACCCACAGAGCCCAGGTAATCCCCCCGAAGCATGCCTCCATTGCAGGGAGTCAACGTTGACGTTCAGGATGTCAGACAGTGGTGTTGTGTTGTTTGTTGGGGCACAACCCCCACCAGGGCCTAGTGCTCCCCACTGCAGAGCCCAGTGTCAGCCATCTTGTCAGTCTCTATCCACTCCCTGTGAGGTGAGCACGGTTCAGGGTGGGCTTGATGGGCCATGTGGGAGGAGGACTGTTGGCTGTGACTACGACTCACATCATGTTATTGGCTACACCCACCTTCCCAGAATACAAAGACCTGTGACTCAGCTTCCCTGAGAGGTGGTGTAACAGTGCTGGCAAGATGGCTGACAGTGGTGTCCTGTTGTTTGTTTGAGCAGTACTCCCACCAGGGCCTAGTGCTCCCCACAGCAGAGCCCAGTGTCAGCCATCTTGTCAGTCTCTTTCCACTCCCTTTGAGGTGAGCATGGTTCAGGGTGGGCTTGATGGGTCATGTGGGAGGGGGACTGTTGGCTGTGACTGCAACTCCCATCATGCTTTTGGCTACGCCCACCTTCCCAGCATACCCAACCTTCCTTCCTGTGACTCAGGTTCCCTGTGAGGTGGTGTTACAGTGCTGGCAAGATGGCTGACAGGGGTGTCCTGTTGTTTGTTTGAGCAGTACTCCCACTAGGGTCTAGTGCTCCCCACAGTAGAGCCCAGTGTCAGCCATCTTGTCAGTCTCTTTCCACTCCCTGTGAGGTGAGCATGGTACAGGGTGGGCTTGATGGGCCATGTGGGAGGGGGACTGTTGGCTGTGACTGCAACTCCCATCATGCTTTTGGCTACGCCCACCTTCCCAGCATACCCAACCTTCCTTCCTGTGAATCAGCATCCCTGTGAGGTAGCGTAACAGTGCTGGCAGGATGGCTGACAGTGGTGGCCTGGTGTTTGTTTGTACACAGTTCCCAGCAAGGCCTTGTGCTCCCCACAGCAGAGCCCAGTGACAGACATCTTGGAAGTGGGTTTTGACTCACTCTCTTGGTGAGCATAGTCCCAGGTGTGTTGTTTGGTGTTGGTGGGAGGTGTGTGTGTGTGTGTGACAGGGCCTGCTGGTAGATGTAGTCAGAGCTAGCACTCCTCCCCCCCCCAGGCCAGATGGGCCACCATGAAGCATGCTTCCATTGCAGGGAGTCACAGTTGACGTTCAGGATGTCAGGCAGTGGTGTCCTGCTGTTTGTTAGAGCACAACCCCCACCAGGGGGCTAGTGCTCCCCACAGCAGAGCCCAGTGTCAGCCATCTTGTCAGTCTCTTTGCACTCCCTGTGAGGTGAGCATGGTTCAGGGTGGGCTTGATGGGCCATGTGGGAGGAGGACTGTTGGCTGTGACTATGACTCCCATCATGCTTTTGGCTACACCCACCTTCCCAGCATACCCAACCTTCCTTCCTTTTGACTCTGCTTCCCTGTGAGTGGGTGGAATAGTGCTGGCAAAATGGCTGACAGTGTTTGTTGGTGTTTTGGGCCAATGCCTTGCTGTATTTGTTAGTAAGTTTGTACATGTTATGACATAGTTCCATATTACTCTGAGATTGCAGGTATTGTGTTTATCTAAGAGGCATACACATTGCAGGATAATTAGCTTTCGGTTGCTATGGCTTTGCTAACAGTGATTGGTTTCACTGTCCCCTTGACAGTGATGTCTGTGTGTGTATTGCCTCGCAATATTGGTTAGCTGGTTATGTACTCACCAGGCTCTGGTATTCCTGTTAATCCATGGATGCCCTCCGGTGGAAGGATGGCCCGCACCTTCTCCTCCCAGGAAGTGAAGTGCGTTGGTTTTGCAGGAGGGCCACCGCCGATCCGCTGGCTCAGGGCATGGTCTCTGGCAATCAGCTTCTTGACCCTCCTTCGCACATCGTAGTACCTGTTCTTGATATCCTCCATTGTGCGCAGGCAAGGTGCTTGTGCATTCACCTTGTCGACAATCCTCTCCCACATCTTTGTTTTCTGTGACATGGGGGTCTGTTGGACCAATGTGCCAAATAAATGTGGCTCTACTCTGAGGATTTTATCAACCAAGACTTCCAACTCACTATCTGTGAACTTTGGATTCTTCTTTGGGGGCATGGTGATGGGTGATTGATGTGTGTGTGATGGTGAAAGTGAGGGTGAGTGGGTGTCAGTTTATCTGGGTGTTTGTGAGTGTGTTTTTGAGAGGTGCAAATGGTGTAAAGGTTGTGTGGTGGGTGAGTTGTGAGTGTGTCTCTGAGTGCAGGTTGGTGGTGTTCTCTGCTGTCATATGTGTGGAATTTGCAAAGGATTATGGTAGGCATTTTGGCCCTTTATGTAAGTGGAGTTGTGGGTGTGTCTTTGTTCCATTATTTTTTATTTTTTTATTTATTGACTTTGACATTGCTTGTTTGGTCTTTTTCAGTTTGTTTCTATGTCATTTTGGTGAGCATGACGGACACGTTCTGTTGTCCGGGACGGACGCTTACAGCGGCAATTACGGGCTAATCCGAGTCTGTCACACTCACATTATGCTATGTTGCAGCGTTCGCGTACGCGTCGGTCGCGATGGGCTCTTTTACGTGGTAGTCAGTATGTCCCGTACGTTTCGGTCTTGCAGATTGTGCTCCGTGCAAGTCGTTAGTATTTCACACGCATTGCATCGTACTGGGCCGGACGTACAGCCCGTGTACGTCGGACCCATTCCCGGTCCGTGTCGTTCGGAATGGTTCCCGGTCAGTTTACGGCCGAATCACGATTTTCCGTATGTTTCGGTCGTGCGGATTGTGCTCCGTGCGAGTCGTTTGTGATTCACTAGAATTGCATCGTACTCGGCCGGTCGTACGGCGCGTGTACGTGTCGGTCGGACTCCAGTCCCGGTCCGTGTCGGTCGGTACGGTTTCCAACCGGGATCGGAATCGGCCCCAAATTGTGCAATGGGATTTTTATGCCAGTGCAAACTTTCCATAGCAGGCCATGTGTGATTCCTCTCTGACCTCACATATGATGAGGATTGTCATAAGTGGTGCTCCTATATCTGGCACAACAAGCAAGCATTACACTTCCGGCTTCCGCCATTGTTAATGAATGTGGCACAGAAGAATCAATTACTTTATTTATCTTTCCTGAGCTGTCTACTCGGTGATCAGTTGGAGAAAATTATCAAAGCTGTGGGAAGAGGATGTTCTTGTTCCCAAATAGATTCCCACCACCACACCCTCACAGGGGTGTAGACTCCTTCATGCTATAATTCAAGGTCAAAGCTCTTTCTTCTTGATAAATCACGACGAAAGCCACCTTCCCCTTGAAAACCCACCAGGACCTTGGACATGTCTCTGATTTTAGGCACATAGAGGTTCAGGTGGGTTCACCTAGCTCATTCCACAGACAACTGCAGTTCCAAGGTCATAGACAAATGGCTATTCAGAGACACTACTACATCAACTTTGAGACCAATACTTCTGTGGATGTTTTTCAGCAGACTCCTCTTCCAAGGTGGACAGTGAGGCAGGAAGCTCTCTAGGCCAGGATCAAGACTCTGTTGCAGAAGGTCCCCTTGCAGAGGTTGCCCTTGCGAGAAGAGTTTATGGGTCAATATTCCATTCTCCTCCAGGTACAGATCCCTCAGGCAAATTCAGGCCTGTACTGAATCTGACAACTTTCAGCAGATTTGTTCTTCCCTGCACATTTAAGATGGTGATTTGCATTTTATTATTTTGCTTGATTTTCTCACAGCTTTGGGTACCTACTGGCCATTTCATTTTGTCTTTGGTTGCTTATCTTCATGAACCTGGAATACAGGCGTTTCCATACGTGTACAACTGGCTTATATATGCTTCCTCTTTTTTCAAGGGGAAGATAATCTGCTTGTGTGATTTTCTCTGAAACATCATTGCTTCATCCTGAACCAAAGCAAGTCCATTCTGCAGTCTTCGTGTGGCCTGGAGGAGACCCATACCAAAGGTCCTGGAAACAAGACCGCGACAGCCCTGGTGTGTGTAGCACTTAGTCATGGGGTAGTGAAGCAGCCCAACACGCAAAAATACACTACCCGCGGATACACTACAGAGATCCTAGAACCCACACTATGTCCGACGGTACTTATCACTTTCTGCATGGGTTTCTGGAGAGCCGCATAGGAAGCAGCAGAATGCGCACAGTCAGCATAGAGCTGGATGGCGATCATCACCATTATGCAGCGTTCACTTAGACCTTTGGGTCACCTTAATTTCAACAACGGCCATAGGCTGACCCCCACTGTGTTATGAACCTGCTGCACTTACCCAATGTAATGACACATCCCAGATAAGGAACCCGAGAACCATTCAGAAATTGGGAAAAGCCGATTGAAAAGCAGTGGTGGGTGATAAAAGTTTGAGGTGGAAAGGGTAGAGAGCTAACCCGAAATGCAGTGCTTAATTTGTGCCGGTGCTTTCCGGTGCTCAGCACCGGCACCTATTTATCAGGGCCGGGTCTACACCTGAGTGCCAACTCGAATCAATGACTGCAGGACACAAAACAACTGTAGTGTTCACACTCTTTCACCCGAGTCCCCGGTGAAGAGTGCTGCTGAGGCAGTGCCCACCTCCAAACATTCGTTATGTATGGAGCTGTGGTGGGAGCCGGAGACCTTGGCTGACGGATCGGATTTCACCGGACGCATAGATTAAGGTAATTTTCTGTGCTGCCTTTCACGTAGAATTCCAAGATTACTGAAGTTTGGAGAGACTCGCAGTGCGGCATCTGCGTAAGGTACATTAAACGGGAAATATTTTTATTGTGAACATGGGGTCTTAATTGTTTGCATTGGCAGTGTCGAATGTCCAAACGATCAAGCTGCTGTTAGTTACAAAAAGGAGTTTCCCACCATAATTGTGGCCATGATAGGGCCCGTTACTGGAAGGTGGCACACATACTAGGAACAGTAGTTTATGCGTGTATATTTTAACATGAAAGAATAAAGACAGATCCAATAATAAATGCATGCCAATTTGCCTTCAGTCATTGTTGCCGGGGGGCGGGCCACTGATTGGGCTGGATTTGCTACTGTGGAACTGCGGCAGCCGCCGCAGTAGCGTGCGTGCGTAACCTTTTTTTTAAATTCCACGACCCCGACACACACGCTTGAGTCACGACGCATTGGCACGGGCAGTTCAGCACAACGGTACTATTATTTGAAGCAGCCAGCATGTCGTGCAGTGTGCAACAGCAGGCCTCTTCTCAATAAAGGCAGTAAGTAACCAACGCTGCTTTTTTAGGTCTCGCCTAGCGACGCAGCGCGAAAGCGCTGTCGCTAGCGAGATCTATTGTTACCGACTTGCTTCGGAAGGGAGACAGGAGATGTGCACGTGCAGGACGGACTGCAACCGTGAACACGCACGTACAGACACGCGATGTGCACATCTCCTGTCCCCCTTCCGTCCTCGCCAGCCGCAAAACATGAGCTGTGCACGCACTCCCCAGCTGTCCTTGCACCCCCTCCAGTGTCAGCCAGCCATGCGCCATCTGCCAACCCCCACCATATTCCTCCACAACTACACACTGACGCCCTCTCCATACAGCTACTCTCTCCCCGCATTCCTTACCATCGTTCCGCCATGCTTCAGCTCGATGCCCTGCAGCGTGTCCCCAGAACTCACAGGGTGCTCGGTGTACCTCGCAGCCCATGCGGCCGCCGTCACGCTGGCCGTGCTGCGAGCGTGCCAGGCTCAAGGACAGTTCAGCCTCCGATTCAGACTCGGAGCCTCAGCGCAGATAAACAGCGTGTCTTCTCTGGCAATCCTCAGCTTACGCCGGAACAGCCGATGTGCACGCTCACGGCGACTCGTGCGCTCCCACCGCGCTTTCAGTTTCGCGCGTTGAGAGCGGCTCCATGGGCAATGCAATAAGTCTCATTTTTATTTTGGGAAGAGGAGGTTTGGTGGGGACAAAAGTGCATTTTAGGTAATTCTCAGCACAAGGACCCGACATCTCCTCACAACTGGTGATTTATTTCTTTATTTGGTACGCATGGAACTATTTGATATATATTCCTCTGTTGCGCGCCTTTAAAATGTTTCATTACCATTATGTGCACTTCACTAATACGCGAAGAATGCCATGCAGTTATTTTTTGCAATGGGATGTGCAGCATAAGATACAAGACTCCTGAACCATGTTACCCTTAGGCAGTGCCTGACTCTAATTATTTTGGTAAAGACTTGATGATTTATTTTCAATAGTCGCCAATGAAAACATCAGATGCTTGAGGAAAGAGCAGAGCAAGTCTCAAGCTCTGTAACATGGCGCATGCTACCTCTTCTGCCCAACGGATAGAAAAATGAGAAATTGTATCTGATACACACACAACCCTCCCTACAAAGGGATTTGACATGAATGAGGCAAGTACCGTTCTTCTAGCCAACAGTTGGAAAAATAATTAAATGCCATTCCACCTGCTGTAGGGGCAAATCCTCCTGCTATTCCATTATGCAAACATATTTTCGTGAGGTTTCCTAGAGGCAGGAATCAAGAAGCTGCGCTCGGGTGGGCTTTACCTTGTTACTCATCCTGGAGGACCCCCATGCAGGGTAAGGGGTGTGATATTTCACAGCGTCGCACTGGCCTATAGGGAACTCAGGCAGTGCCCAGCTGGCTAATCAGGGGCATAGCTTCAGGGGCGTTCACTTGCACCCTCCTAATAAATATATTTTCTGGTAATTAGTTGGGTTCAGGTGCTTTCAGTCTGGTATGGTCAGGTGCCTATCGGATTCGACCAGGAATTTTCACATACGCACAGACAAACGTACACATACATTCTCCCTCTCTTTTTTGAAAGTCTTCAAAATTGTTAGTTATTTTACAAAACATTGTTCGCTCTCTCTCTCTCTCTCTCTCTCTCTCTCTCTCTCTCTCTCTCCTCCCCCCCATCCCCTCCCCCCATCCCCTTTTTGTATCTCTTTAGCTCCTTTCATGCGCCCTGCTTGTCGTATAAAGTATTTTAACATTACGTTGTCAAGTGATTGTTGGGAAATCTGAAGCTCACAGCCTAAATCTTATTGACAAATCTATGCCCTTGCTGGCAGGTCAGTGTGTCGGCCATTTTTAGGTCAAGCCTGGGCAGCACATGCGCTGCTCTGCGAGCCATGCTGTATTGGAGTATGTACTTCAAGCCTCTCCCACTCTCTGCCCATATTTTTCACTGGCTTGTCATTGTCCTTCGTAAATGCTGGCTTTTGATTCGCAATTAGGCTTTTTAGTCCCTCCTTAGTACCGCCTTATCTTCATTTGTAACCTTCCATGAGGACTGGCCCTTTTACTTTCATTGCTACACGGTACGTCTACTTTAGTCTGTAAGCACTATTTTTTTTAATGAGTTTCTCTTACTGCAGGAGGGTCTCTCATGCGCAGTTGTGATCACCGGCTTGTTTATTTAACTTGTAGCAAACGGGGAGCTCTTCAGGGGCCATGGAAGACAGAAGGGGCAACTCAGTGATGCCTTCACGCATTTGGAAGGCAATAGGTCTCGCATTAGCGAGAGTTTAAGCTATTTGCATTGTAAATGACAATGGCTTTTATTTATGTTTTAAAAACCAAAACCTAAATAAAAGGCATTGTCATTTACAATGCCAATAGCTCAAACTCGTGTAAATGCGAGACCTATTGCATTGCAAATGCTTGTCTTTTAAGCGTGGTCACCGTGATGGTTGGTAAACTTGTTATGAGCGACTCCGAGAAATCATGCCACCTGCGCCAGGCACTGTGTGCAATCCCCTGGGCAGGAAAGCTGGAAGGGCACGTATTAACCCCTTTCTGTCTGTATTCTTGTCTATCTCACTTTTATCTCACTCCTTAGCCTTGGCATTTCCCTCAAAACCAATCACATACAGCGAGGCCCAAATGCAACACGTTCTTTAAGATCAGTGGAAAGGAGGCAAGGCATGGCACATAAAGCTGGAAAAGCGGTTTAGCAGCGTTTAATCTAAGGCACAAATCGCTTCACATCAACGCCTAATTCAAACTCGATGTAATTTTATGCAAATCCAAGGAAGGAAGGTTTAAATCGGAGGTTCTCATCCAAATTCATTGTGTCTGCCGGATCTGAGATTTCGTGTGTTGTTGCAAGCTGTTTTCCATTTTAAACAAGTGTGTATTATTCTCTTTGCACTAAATCTTGCAGAGAACTATGTGAAAAAGAGGCGCTAGTCTTCACGGTACTAAATCCTAGCTTCTTGAACATTCCGATTCCCACAGATAGGTTGGCAGTGTCACCCTGGATTACCGAGAATTGCATTATTTGTAAATATGTCAGCCGTGTAAGTGAGTCTTTCATCACCTGTCATCTTTCACAAGCACAAGGCTCTGATCTATCCCACTCAGGGCAAGCCATGGAATTACTCCTCTGTTTTTGGGCAACAGCTTTTTGGGGGGGAAATTGGTGTTGAGCAATTCATGTGCCCGAGTGTGTCGGGCCAGTACATGCTTTCACAGGCAATACCATGAATTACTAATGATTACATTATGCTGTGCTAGAAGCCAGGGGTTGTGTTTGTGATGCTAGAAGTGCTGTGATGATGATGGTAGGAATAACAACAGCACTTATGTAGCACACAGTACAACTTGCCTGGTCTCTAGGCCCTGATAACTATATAAATACTCATCACACTTATGTAGCATACATTTCCATTTGTGTATGTTTATTTGTGTCAGACTGTGTCTGGGATCCAATTTCTCTGCCACCTCCTAAAGTAAGCCTTGAATGTCCACTAACCTCTTTTCTTGTTAATCACAGGGCCCTGTTTGTGCCTAGTTGCTGCTGGTTAGTTCCTTCACCCAAGGTTTTTAAATCAAATATATCTTGTCCCCAGCGCCAAATAGCCCACCAGAGTAGGGCAATGGTCGAAGTGGGGGGATCAGAGGGGCACGACTTGCCGATACTTTTAAAATTTTAGACAAACAGTCCTACTTTTTCTCAAAAGACAACCATCCCAGGACGGTTAGAGAGAGAAGGCATCTCCAACCAAAATTAAATGTTTGCAGCTGCAGCTCAAGGTATGTAATTCCCCGAACTACCACAGAACCTACCCCCATCCACCACATCCACAGCTTGCTTAGTGTTCCATGTAATCCCTCTGAATCTCAGCGTGACCTGCCCTTCATAACTACCTACCAAGACATCACCAAGCACTTCTTTCCTGCATGCGATTGGAAATGGAATAGTAAATTAACCTGGTTCATAACGTTAGCATGGCTGGAAGTGCTTTTTATGGGAATATCTAAATTGTTAATGAAAAAAGCAACATGGTGATTTTTACGGTATGAAGACCGTGTAAGAGCAGGTTGAGTTTATTGTAGTAGATATTTTTGGTGCCGATATTTGTTTGGTAGATATTTGTGTTGCCTGAGTTAAGGCAGAGAACCTTGTTAGCTGTGTTGCCCGAGTGTAACGTTCGCCTGTGTCATGAGGTTGAGTATCGCATTTTGACATCCCTGACAACTTGCACTCATATTAAATCTCAAAGCAAGGATGTAGATGCAACTCCCAGAAGAAAACCTCACCACAGTGAAAGAAGACCACACAACATGACCCAAGTTAACATAGTTTCAAGTGTCAATGTATTGTTATAAACTCCCGTTGTCTACACAATTGCCCCTAAGACTGCTTCTTTTTCTTTCTAAACGCACACCTCCTCCGAATCCTGTCTTTCCTACAGCATCACGTTCACGGAAAGTATGTCACGGTGTGATACTGTATATAACAAGTCAAGCATAAATTACACACCTGAACTGTGATCGATGCCCTTTCGGTGGGAAGATAGCTCAGTGAGATATGCTCTAGCTCTCGAGTGGGGTTTAAATATGTGTGTGTGTGTGTGTAATCTGCAAGCTTCACACTTAGTCATTCATCCTTCTGAAGTAGATCCACTGAATATTAACACCTAGTATATACAGTGCTTTAAAGTGACAAAGACCACAGTTAGCAAGCACTATAAAAATAAGTTATCACGTTTTATGGTTCTAATATTTAAACCAGTCATATAATATAACACTATTGTCTAGATAATTGTTTAGGCACAGATGTTATTCACTTATTTGCTTCAGAGTCGGAAGGCTTCCTTGCCGAAATTCAGATCGGGTATTACATCTGACTTTCAGCAGTGCCAGTTGAGGATGTGGGTGGAGCCAGTGGAGTAAGTGGGTGGAGCCGGGGAAAGTGCGTGTGGCCTCTGACAAACATTTGAGCACCTGGACTTCATATTTTACAAATTAAGCACTGCCGAAATGCACCCAATGACGAGTGGGTAGATAGAAGGAGTCCCCCCCCAAAGAAAATTTTGAGAAATAGAGTCCAAAACGATACATTTTACTTAACATGTTTCTTATGAATTCAGTTAAAAATCTATAGCTTTGAAATGCAATTCTGTATCAGTATAGATATCCTTAGTGGCACTTAGGAAGATATAAAAGACATGAAAGATGTGGTAACACCAGTGGCTGGTAGAGCACTGATGAACCATCTACCTCTTCCAGCAGTTTGGGCCAAGTTTACATAAACTGCACAAGTGTTACTAATTTGAACTAAAGTGCTTTGTTGCCTACGTAGGCAAAATGCGAACATTGATGTCTGCCTCCCCAAAACAGAACTGACCGATGCAAAACGAAATGGCGCTAAAGAACACCTTGGCGAAAATTCACACCACACGGACTGTTGAAGTAATCTGGTACTTGATGCTTGATCTCCTCTGTCCATGGGACAGGCTCAGCATCGCCCTGTGACTTGCTGGCAGTGTACAAGCACACTCCTCCAATAGGGAGAACGCACATCAATTGAGACCAGATTGTGAATACCAATTTGCACATCATCATTATAAGGGTCTTTTTTAATGTATACGAAAGTTGCATCACTTCAGTAAATCATTCCCTCCGCTTAAAAAAAAAGTTCAGAGGAATTCCTGAGTTTACAGTTAGTCACTATTTCCCACAGAATATCTTAAGGGAACGCCGAGGTATGTGTTTTTTTTTAAGGCACAATTGAGCAGCAAAGGTTGTCTTCCATTATAAACTATAATTGGCACCCATCCTTGAATATTACACCAAGAGAAATACTGAATGTTTCTTGGATCGAGTCCTAACTCCCAGATTGCACTGAAGGCGTGATTTTCGTGCTGGAAAAAGTGAATGTCACCTTCGTGCTTACAGCATATCTGTGTGTTGCGAAATTGTTCCAAATGCCAAATACAAAATGAATATTTTTTTGGCTAAGCCTTTAGATAATTGAGCTTAAGTAAATACCACATTTTAATTAAATCCACTTTTCTGTAGTTTGCAGCCAATTAAAAATTCAGAATAATTTCTTTAAAATCTTGCGATGTCGGTGTAAAAGTCAGTGTATCCTTGGTATTTATATTGAGATATATATCGTCACCGCTTGGTATTTTAAATGAAAATGGCCTCTTAATTGGCCAAAATAACAAGCATGCAATTCATGAAAATTCCGCTTTTGGTTGTTTACTTTTATTTTGGCATTTTGCGAGGCAGGTGATGGAATGATTAAGCTCTGATGTACCATTTGTGGGCATGAACCTTTCCTTCATTATTTAGTTTACTTATATTCTAGTTTAAGAATGCTCAGTGGGAAACTGGAAGGGCAAATGCTTTGTGACAGACTAGACAGACAGCTGGAGTTGACCGACAACATATTTTGAATAGGTATTACACATCAGTCGTAGTGACGTAGAGGTGAGTCTACCTTACATCCATCTCACAAAAAGAGAATGAGAAAAACGTGCTTATGTGGAGACACCAAGCCCTACGCAACATTGGCATTCTTTACTATGACATGGGAAGAGGTGGAACAAAAGAACACCCCTTGTACAATGTGTAAGCCAGCCTCTCTCACTTCCTGTCTCTTTTCTGTTTCTCTCTTTCCAATCTCTCTCTGTCTTTCTGTTCCTCTCTTTTTTCCTGGTGTGCCTGAAGCCATAAACCCCAAGGAGTTGGAGACATTTGGCAGCGACTGTCAACTTTCAATCAATCAATAGTTTTATTTGATTCAGACCTCTACTGAGGTCAACAAATACAAAATATAAAGTAAAACAATTATTTTTATACACTTTAAAACAATTTTAAAAAACTTTTTAAAAACTTGAACAAACTATAACAGACAAATTCAAAAACATTCTCCAAATGATCCAGCTCCCTGGAGAAATGCCTAACAGAATAAGTGGCCAATCCGGCCCCAGACAAAGGTCAGATGTATGGCAGGTGAGGGGAGGTGTAGTTCTCCCCTTGCTCATGGAACCAATAGAGTTGGAAACTGACATTCTGTAAATCCATGGATCTTTATAAGACTTTCAGGTCAAGTCACAATTTGCTGTGCTGCACAAGGGTGAAAATAAAGGGCAATGGCATCTCTGCAAAGGCTGGTCTGCTGCTGGTGTCAGGCCAATGCATAGCCTAGCACCATGGTGCAAAGGTAAGTGTGCACTGTCTATCAAAGGATTTGTACTGGGGGCATACCCTTTCAGTACAAATTCCTATTGGTAGACTAACTCAGAAGGTTCCTTTTCTTTGGATGTGTACTTTGCACGAAGCATACATGCAATGTGTCAGGTTTGTTTCTTCTTTTTTTAAATGTCCCCTTGTTTGTATCTGCTTCAAGAAGGCATTACTTTTTGGTGCAAAGTCCAGTCAGGCTGTAGTGGTAGATCGAATGTTACGTCAAAACCTATGGGTGTTTGTGCAAATCCCCCCTAGTACCTAGTACTCCCCCTTGAAGTAACGTGCTGCAAAGCATGTTTTGCTCTGTGAAAAGTGCACCTTTCCAGCACAAAAAACCTTTTGCTCTTTATAGTAAATATCTTCCGCTGCTTTGCAGTGTGCTGGAACCCGTGCACAGTCTGTACCTGTCTGCATGTGTTCCTAGCCTACTGTGAACCACATATATGTAAGCAGAAGTGCCGCAAATGTCGAGAAGAACAAATGGCCTCACCTAGGCCAAGCTGGGAGGAGGTTGCAAAGGAGAATGTGACATATAGAATGCTCAGCGGGCACAGACAGATGTTAATAGTTGTATTGCCTGATGTTGTGGGTCAACAATGGCTTTTTAATTGCCCATCTGCCTAGGGTTGGGGTCCATGATGTGTATACTAAAAATGCCTGAGCAGTGCGCAATCACACATAAGTATGTGAATCACTAAACCCAGTGCTTAATTTGAGCCGTGGTTTCCGGTGCTCAGCACCAGCACTTAATTGCCAACACCGGCACTTTTGACAGTCTGCAGTTTGTCTAAATTAGAGATAAACACAACAACAGTTGTTAAAAACAATACAATATACACTAAATTGACTAATACCTACTGCCCACGCCTTAGGGGGCCTGGAATAGTCTGCATTGTCACACTTGTCACAGGTGTGAGGGTTAATAGTTGCATTGGTATTGTCATTGGCTGCGCTGGCAGGGGCAATGGGTGGTGCAAGCTGAAGTGGCCTCCTGATGAGGGCCATGGCATTTATTTTTTGTTTTTTTTACAAATTAAGCACTGACTACAACTCTAAAAGAAACTGACCCTATTGTTCGAAGAAAATCAGTACTATATTGTGAAGTGAATCTACGTTTAACACGCGATGCCTGAAAGCTGTATTTGAGGCATCTGACAGAACTGAATGTTGGAATATCAACGGGATTTATTTATGAAGTACTCGAGAGTGTTTTGTATCAGCTACGGCACTGTGAGATCTTTTTAGATGTGTATATATATTTTCTAATGCTTTGTATTACCTGTGGCGAAGTAGTAAACACGCGTTGTGCTCATCAAGTGGCAGCTATCGATTTCCATGTTTAAGACTGCAGCACCCCCTCTCGCGCCCAAGCGTGCAGCCACACAACACACACAGTAGCTAGTCTCCTTTTGATTAATGAGCCAACCTTCACCGGCCCATTACCATGTGTGTAGAATTGAATATTCAACCGATAATTGTGGTGATCTATCACAGTGCACACTAACGTAATAAGTGTTTTAATTGTGTTTGCTTAGAGCATTAACTGAATTTTGCATGAGCTTTCAATGGGCGTGCTGACATCTGTATGGAAATGAACGTAAAACCTTTGCTTCTCCAGCACGAACCTTGCAGCATAAGCAGGTGCACGCTGGAGGCATGGTCACTGAAAGATGGCGCCACCTTCGTAGGGAGGCACCGGAATGTAACAAGCTAACAGCAGGCAAATAAAGCATATAGATCTCCGGTACAATATGTTCCTTTCCATTTCTATATCGTCGCCATGAAACACATTTCACGATTTCTGAAATCTTACGTAAAAACTCTGCAAGATATTGAACTCAAACTGCTACTTGCAGTGATGACTCATTATGGGTTCTCAAAGGAATGTGTAGGCAGATAGGTACAGTAATTTTCCACCTACACACCCTTTCCTTTCATGCTAGTTATGCCTCCTGGTGTTGTTCTTTTTTGTCATTTCAAAATGTGTCCTTGGGACACAAGTGTTCTAATTTAATACTGTCCACACACAGAAGGCATAATTTCCATTCCGTGCACCCACACTCCTTCCTAGCTAGCTTTACCCCGAGAGTGGAATCGTTTTGTTCATTGAGTGGGCAGATTCCACACGCAGTCTCCTGTTACAGGCACGAATTACGAAAAGCGGTTCACTGCCTGTACTTGAGGCGCTAAAGGAACAGTTTGTACTTCTCTTCAAATTCACATGCACTCTGCTCATGAGGCCTGGTCGGGCTTATTAAAGGAGGTCCTTGGGAGGGAAGAATCGCCAGAGACGCTTCCAATTACCAGGCGCGCACAGGGAACGGGCTGAGGGGAGGGGGCCCCGGGCAATGGATTTTCTGGGCCGGATTTTTGGCCAGCAGTAGTTGAGGGGAAAGGCTGGGTGAGGCAGAGAGATGATTTGGGGCGGAATGCGGAGTATCATGATCCCCTGGTTTATGAAGGGGATGATGAAGAGATACCTGGGGACTGGGAGCCTGCAGGGGGTAGCCAAGCTTGGTAGGGGTTGGATATTTTCACCTCCTGGAACGAGGAGGTGAGGGGTTTAAGCACCCTGGGCCAAGTGGATGCTTATTTGGCATGGGGTGGTTCTTTAGGGGTGGAGGGAAGGGGCACGAGTCTGGAGAGGGGGACAGGGAGGGGAGTTGAGGGGTGTGTCAGAGCAGGGTAGGGGGGCCCGGGGGCAGTAGGGGGCAGAAGCCAGTCACCATCAGGCGTAGCTGCCGGGCTGGAATGGAGTGAGAGGGAGGATGGGGGGGTCAGTGAGGGGGAGGTGGGGGAGCTGTATAAGTTGGGGCGCCGGTGGGCCGAGAGTAGTTTAGGGGTAGGGAGAAAGAGGAGGCGGGAGCTGGGGGGGGTGATTAGGCCCAGCACACCAGACCAATCATTTATTTTTCAGGAAAAGGAGCATCATGGAGATCCTGACTCGGCAGAGCTGGAAGAGGCTTATTGGCACCGAGGAGAAGGGAGGGCGGAGCCTCGCACGTCGCGCCCGTTACTGGCGGGGACACGTCGCAGCCGGCACAAGTAGGCCCTGAGCGGTCTCGCTGGCCCCAACACCGACGGGCCTCGGCGGTCTGCGGGGCCAAAGGATCACAGGAATCAACGATTAAGGAGTCCGGTGGAATACCGGCGGGTGCAGTCAGCACCCGCTGATACAAGGGGCCGGGGGCTCAGTAGGAGCCAACAGGTGGAAACACGCGAATGGTGCGAAGAGTTAGATTTTGAGGAGGAGAGCCTCGAAGAAGGCGAATTGCGTGAGGAAGAAAGGGGGACTGGGGGGGACAGAGTAATATCTCTACTAGTATTTTGCAGGTTACACGGAGGGCGTTGGAGCCAGCAGGGAGGCCAGCAAAATCGGGATCGGCCGAAGGCACACTGGCAAGGCGGACTGCAGCAACACAGGCAATCTCCTTAGAGCAAGGTAAAGGGACGCCTTTGATGGTTTTCGATCGGGACGGGGGGAGGATGTTATTGGGGGAGGAGAGTATGTTGAGGAAGAGCAAATATGTTCTAGATATAGGTGTGGGTACAGAAGAAGCAGGTAAGGAGAGAAAAACTAAAGTTGAAGGGGACAAAACCACGGAGAAAGCCGACAAACGGGAAACGTCAGCTGATGATAAAAAGACAAGCTAGAGAGTAAAGAGTTGAAGATCAAAAAACTGCCGTATATGGGAGTGACTAAACCATTTGGAGAGCATCTGATGCTGGCAACTAAAGAGTATGTTGAAATGCTAAAACTCCTGCATAGGGAAGTGCGGGCAAAAGAAGGGTCAAAAGAAGAAGAGTATGAGCTGGCGAAGCGGCCAAGGGTTCCTTTGACCATTGAGAATTGGACGGCCAGCGTCTACTGTGAAAAGTACCCAGAGCACTGTGTAGCGCTGTTTAAGTACATGGATAATATTCAGAAAGGGCAGATTACAGGGGGGGTTACGCATGGGCACAATATGATGAGGAATTCAGAGCATGCATGGCCTGGGACGTAGAGGCAAAATGGGGGGAACTTGACACCGATTTGTGGCAGCAGACTATGTGTGCGGCCAGAGCAGGCAAGACTATATTCACGGCCAGTGGGCTCCCAATAGTGTACCGGCCCTTTCTGGGAAGACCCACGCGAGGAGGGGTGGGTAACACAGGAAGAGGCAAGACAGGGGCAGGTGGGGCTTGCTGGGATTTCAACAAGGGTTTGTGCACTCGAGAGTTCTGTAGATTTGGCCACGAGTGCTTGAAGTGCAGGGTGGCTGTTCAATTGCTTCGGGGCGGGGGGTGGTTCGCAACAAGGGGGCCAACAGTGGCAGCAAAGTGGGGCCAACACTGGAGGACAGCAGCAGCAACAGTTTGCAGGTTCATGGGGGGGTAGGGTATTTCAGGGGTCTGGGCCAAAGGGCTCATACGCCAGTTAGGTATGACAAGTTGGATGCAGCCTTACAGGGTTATGACGACCGGGAGGCTGCAGACATTTTGAGCCAGGGTTTCCGATGGGGTTTCTGTTTGGGGTACGGGGGCCCGCGACACAGGCGGTGGGCAGAGAACTTGCAGTCAGTAAGGGAATATACACAAATAGTCCAAGAGAAGCTAGATAAGGAAGTGAGGGAAGAGAGGATGGCTGGGCTTTTTACAGATTGGCCTCTTAAAAATGTGATTGTGTCACCCATTGGGGTAGTGCCTAAAAAGGAACCAGGTCAATTCAGGCTTATTCAACATTTATCATGGCCAGAGGGGTACTCAGTGAATTAATTTATTGATGAAAATGAGGCTGCAGTTAAGTACTCTTCAGTTGACGTGGCCATGTCACTGGTTGTGACCGCGGGCCAACTGCACAAATGGCAAAATGTGACATAAAATCGGCTTTATGTTTGCTTCCAGTCCATCCAGATGATTGGGATCTTCTGGGTATCCATTTCAATGGGAAGTGGTACGTGGACAAAGCACTGCCGATGGGCTGTTCTATGTCATGCGCATTATTTGAGTGTTTTAGCACTTTTCTGCAGTGGTTGTTTACAAAGCGCACGGGTCACAAGCTGGTGACGCATTATTTGGTTTACTTCTTCTTTGTGGGCTCCTACAGCTCCACGGAGTGCCAGGAGGCCCTGGAAAACTTCAAAGAGTTGACGGAGGACCTGGGGGTGTCATTGGCACTGGAAAAGACAATGGGCCCATGCACGGCACTGTCTTTCCTAGGCATAGAAATCGAGTCTGGGACAATGCAGGCACGCTTGCCAGACGATAAGAAACAGAAGATGTTGGAGTTGCTTAATGCTATGCTGGCTCGTGAGAAAGTCATGTTTAAAGAAATACAGACACTGTTAGGCCATCTCAATTTTGCATGTAGGGTGGTGAGAGTGGGCAGAACTTTTTGCAGAAGATTGGGAAGAGCATTGGCGGGAAAAAGATTACCTCACCATCATGTGCGGCTTTCAGCGGGTGTAAAAGAAGACTTGAGGATGTGGCGGGTATTTTTGCAGTCCTTTAATGGGATTCCACTGGCAAGGGAAGAGAATTTGGTATGGGAGGTACAGATCTTTTCAGCTGCAGCAGGTAGTAAGGGTTTTGGCCTGTATTGGCAGGGAAAGTGGTGCGCTGAGCAGTGGCCGCCACAATGGAGGGAGGGAGGGAGGTAGGAGCATTGCATTTCTGGAGTTCTCTCCTTTAGTAGTAGCAGTGACATTGTGGGGTTCACAGCTGGCGCAGAAGTGAGTGACATTTAGAGTAGACAACATGGCGGTCATCGAAATAGTAAACAGACAGTCAGTAAGGGATGCACTGGTGCTGAAGTTGTTAAGAGTTGTTCGTCTTAGGATGTTTGCATCATGACATTTCATTCAGGGCACTGCACGTCCCAGGTGTGGACAATGACATAGCGGATGCTTTGTCGCGTTCGCAGTGGGGGAGATTCCGTGGGCTAGCCAAGGACGCCGACAGAACCCTGATGCCTATGCCTCAGCAGTTGTGGTACGTAGGCAACACAGGATGCTACAACTGGTGTTAGGGTCACTGGCAAAATCAACTAGGACAGCGTATAATTTAGCGTGGAAGGAATTTCTGATGTCAGGCACCCAGCGACGTTTTGATAAGGATCAAAGGGGTGAAGATGTCATCCAGTTCATACTAGATATGATTGAGAAAGGGTTATCAAGAGTGACAATTGCAGGGATATTAGCGGGGATTGCATTTGTGGGTAAGCTATTATGGGGCTACTCGCCGTCGGCAGGTGAATTGGGCACGTGAATGCTAGAGGGATGGGCCAGGGAGCAAGGCCAAGTGAGACGTGTAAGGAAGCCGTTGTCGTGGCAGCTCTTGGGTGGGGTGGTACAGATATTGCCAAAAATTTGCCCAGATAGTTTTGAGACCTGCTTGTTTTCCACATTGATGGTGTGGATGTTTTTTGGCGCATTTAGGGTATCAGAATTGTTGGTGGACAAGACGGGCGAAGAGATTTTTTGGAATGAGGTGGTACCACGTAGCTCTGGGATACACATATGGTTAAGAAAATCTAAGACTGATCAGAGGGCCTTAGGAAAATGGGTGGCATTACAAGCATCAGTTCCTCAGTTCACTTGTCCATGTTTTTGGGAAACACGTTGGCGCTCAGTATCCAAAAGGAGCGAGGGGTTGGTATTTCAGCATGCTAATGGGAATAGAGTCACGGCTTTTCAACTGTTGGCGATGCTGAAGAAGGCTTTGAAAGAATTGGGCATTGATGGGTCAGGCTTTGGGACACATTCTTTCCATATTGGGGCAGCATCTGAAGCGAATAATAGGGGTTGGGGACAAGGAGACATCATGCAGCTGGGCAGGTGGTCGTCGGATTGTTACAAGCGCTATTTGCGAAGCAGTTATGAGGATAATGGCGCGGTTGTCAACAACGCATGAGCTCACACAATTTTTCTCATTTCAGGTTCGGTGGCCGGCCCCCTTTCCGTGGAGATGTCAATTTGGGTAGTGGGTCATTCCATCATGAAGTGGGCTCAGATCCAGGCCCACAGGAGTTATTTTGGACAGAACCTAGGTTTCAACGAAAGGCTTTTTAAAGTTACATGGAAAGGAAAAGGGGGTTTGTCATGGAATGAACTGATCCCGGGCCTCAACAGTTTGTTGACGGGCGGTAGGTGCCCAGATATTTTGGTAATTCACCTGGGAGAAAACGATTTGGGTAAGGAAAAGGGCATAGTTTTAATGAGGAATATGAAGAGGGATTTGGAGTTGATCAAGCAACATTGGTCAGGATGTTTTGTGTTCTGGACTGAATTCGTTCCCCGCAGGGTTTGGCGCGGTGCTCTTAACCCAGGAGCAGTAGACAGGGCACGTAGGAAGCTTAATACGGAAATGGCACGTTTTTGCAGGGAACTGGGTTTTGGCAGGATTTCGCAAAAGGAATTCCATTTTGACACGCCGGAGTTTTTTTTAGAAGTGATGGTGTACACCTTTCAAGAATAGGGATGGATTTATACCTAGTAGAAATTAGAGAAGTTTTGTCAAGGACACTTAATGTGCAAAGCCACTCAGGACGTTGAAACGCCTAGGAGGCAGGGGGGGGGGGGGCAGGAAAAAGGGTAGGCGGGGGCCCCGACCTTCCTTTTCCCTGGGTGGCGGGGTTTTTGAAAAGTTGGCCAGGGTTGGCAGAGGTTTTTGTTTAAGTGGTGGAAGTTTGTGAGCAGGGGCAGGTAATGGGTAGGCAGGTAGTATAAGTTCAGGGTAGACGTTTTGATAGTTACAGTTGCAAAAAGGCAGGTAGGGGATTTGGGCTTTTATTGGAGGGCATACATTTTTAACTGCAATACTGTGTAATGTTGTTGTTGTGTTAATGGCAGGGTGGGGGAAGGTTTGAAGGGATCGTAGGGGCGGGGGGGATCAGGGGTCAGTTATTCGATGTATTGTGAGGTTTAGTTTTGTAAGGCAGTTGCCAGGTTTGTATTTGTAAGGTGCACCTGTTTCAATAAAGCAGCCTTTTTCACACACAAAATTGATCTCAGTCTGACTTGCCCCTCCCTCCCAAGAGTGGTTTGGGTGGCAGCCGAGCGAAGGGAGGTCTGTCCCCCGGGCAGATTGGGAGGGGCTGGGTTGGGCCGGGCTCAGCCATTTTGTATATTTGGGCTATTTTAGTAAATAGCCCAATTGCAGCCCAAAGTATAAGTACTGTTTAGGCGGGCTCCCAGCCACCATTTTAGGTTTGGTGCCCTGGTGGCTGGGAGCAGGATAGCGTAGTGAGAAAAATGTTTCCCCTCCCTCCCTCCCCAATTTCTGGGATTCGGCTATGGGTGGATCCTGTTTTTTTTTTTAACTGTCTTTGAGGGCTAGGTTTGTTGACAACAGGTGTTCAAGGGGTGTTTTATGTATATTGTCGGTTGGAACAGGTGCTGGCGGGGTTTTTGAAAAATTGGCCAGGGTTGGCAGAGGTTTTTGGTTAAATGGTGGAAGTTTGTGAGCAGGGGCAGGGAAAGGGTAGGCAGGTAGTATAAGTTCAGGGTAGACGTTCTGATAATTACAGTTGCAGAATGGCAGGTAGGGGATTTGGGCTTTTATTGGAGGGCATACATTTTTAACTGTAATACTGTGTAATGTTGTTGTTGTGTTAATGGCAGGGTGGGGGAAGGTTTGAAGGGATCGTAGGGGCGGGGGGGGGATCAGGGGTCAGTTATTCGATGTATAGTGAGGTTTAGTTTTGTAAGGCAGTTGCCAGGTTTGTATTTGTAATGTGCACCTGTTTCAATAAAGCGGCTTTTTTCACACACAAAATTGGTTTCAGTCTGGCTTGCCCCCTCCCTCCCAAGGTGGGGCTTGCAAAGAGACCAATCTCCTTGTGAATTTGCTAAACTGAGAGTGGAGACGTAGTCAAGTTGCACAGTGTATGTTTGTGTGTAACCATGGGGCGCTGTCATTGGTTTGGCAGGTGGCCCCTCTGAGGAGTCAGAGATGTGCAGTGCTGCCTTCTTCGGTATGGTTAGACCCTCTGAATAACGTAACATACTGTGTTGGACTGCACTTCAGAGAGCAACATTCAGGGCACTGGAGAGCTCCCAAGCTGCGAATTGGAGACCCCTGCATGATATGTGGTGCTGTAGAGCCTTATAATTAGAAGGGATGACGGCCATCTTATATATTTTATTTTTATTTTTTTACAGTAGAAACCAATAACCTTAGCTATTAAATGAAATACTGCAGGGCAAAGCAGTGGCGTAGATATCAATAATTCAGCAGGTGCAGTGGTACTGGGGTCTGGAGGTGAAAGGTGCCCACAGCACCCGTTTATAGCTGTTTTATAACCAAGAAATATGCAATGTGAGGCCCTTTTTGAGTGCTTGCAACTGGAGCATGTGGTACCTTTGCTACGCTATTGGGACAAAGTTCAGGATAGGCAACTTGTGAGTAATAACCAAGTGGGAGACTGTTGAAAAAATATAAGTGGTAACATTAAAAAAATTAAATGCAATCTGTCATCATGTCCACCCCCTTTCTTCTGAATAAATGTATGTGGGGTATGCAGTTCCTAAAGTAGAATGAGTGTCTTTGTGGGTCAACGACTATTCTGTAGGGTACGCAATGGGCGTGACTCTGCAAGAATTAAATGCCCTCACACACCTGGGTAGGTGTCATGCTTCATCATAGGGCGTTTGCTCCTCGTCGGGCCGGCGCTGCAATGCCCGACAGGCCCCCTCAATGGGGGTTCTTTGCCGGAGATCTTCTTGTGAATATATGCGTTTACATCGCATGCGTTTACAACGCATGTGATTACAACGCGGTCGTTACAACGACCGCATTGTTACATCGCAGTACCATTACAACGCAAGTCGTTACAACGGGGCGCGCTGGACTTAGGAATAGTATAATTTACTATTCCAGCTCCAGTGTGTGCAACAGTAGGGAAGGTGTTGGAATAGTAAATTATATTATTCCTTAGTTTAGAGCGCCCCCTAGAGCAAGTTGTTGTAACGACTTGCTTTGTAATGGTACTGCGATGTAACAATGCGGTCGTTGTAACGACCGCGTTGTAACCGCATGCGTTGTTTCGCAGGCAATGTGATGGCTGTTTCCCCTTCTTGTCCGCCGTTTGGTGAAGTGCGGGTGTGGGGGCTTAAGGAGTAGATTGGTTTTTGAGGTGTGAAAGTGTGAGGTTAAAAATAGGGAAAGAGGTACTTCTCAGGAAAAACTTTAATGAACAAGTTCTCCTACCTTTATTAAAAATGTGTTGTGCTATCTATTAGACTTTAGTTATCTTAGATAGCTATAGGTCAACATGTTTCTATCCTCCGTGTAGTCATAACAATGATCTAGTAGCTATTCATCAGGACCTATATCAACCTAATCTACTTAGTGATCGGAGTTTTAATGCATGGGCTCATTGATTTACTCCCAATCACACATACCTTGGTTTCGGTATTGATTCGTGATTTATTTAGCGATAACCTGTAGTTCAAAGACACATGGTACACAGTAAAAATACAATTCAATATTTCTAGATCATTATTTCAAATGTTGATTCTGATTCGCAAATCGTGAAACACGTGCTTATTTTGTTACACCAAACGCATGCTTATTTGTTTGCATCAATCGCATGCTTTGTGCCAAACTATGTCACCTGTACATATAAAAAACACCACAAGACACGCGCAACATAAATTAAAAGTCCATCACAGTTAATAACCTACCCAAATTGGGTAAAAATGTGTGCTTCCTAGAGTTGTGCACAATAGCACACCGTTTGTGTGCTGAAAAAGGTAGTCAATGTTTGGGTCAATTTGGCCCTGTTTGATACAGAGTCTAGAAAGAGTTGGCAGCTATGCCGTACTTACAGTTTGGTCAGGACCGGCTCTCTGGACGACCTACCCTCGTGTGCCGACTAGGATGTGTCGGCTCACGGGTAAGATGGGAGTATTTAACCTGTTCCTGATGGATTAACAAGGACCAGGTGTTGCCAGTATTGGACCCACCCTGCGTGCAAACGCTAGAGTGGAGATTGATTAGGCTGGTTTAGTCTGTTATTTATCTCCATTGGGAGGAAAAGTAGTAAATAAATGCAATCCATCATCATGTCCATCCCCTTTCTTCAACATCAAATTTTTTTCCAGTGGCTTAAGCTTTTTCAGACAATGAGGCTACCTTTATTGCGGTAAGTGTCTATCTCTTGTCAGTTATTCTGGATAGCTCCTCCAGGCAGTACCAGGAGACTCTCAAGTTGAGTCAGGGGCTGGCCTTCTTCTACTCAGAGCAATCTGTTGGACACCATTCAGTAAGCAATATCATTGATTATTATTGATAGCAATGAAGTGTCAAACTGGTCATTCTGCCACTCTGACATTCCTAGATAGACTGAAGGCTTTTGTTGCTTTCATACCTCCATATCCACTTCCCAATTGCTGCCTCCAGCAGTGTGGGGCTGGTTTGACCATTTTTGCCAGAACTGGCTTTGGTTTCCAGGCCGGCCCTGCCACAATGCTATTCTTAAAGAAGCATGGGAGAAATTGCTGCTTTAACCTCAATGGACACCATGGAAATAGTGGCAACCGACTCCACAATGAGAGGCTTAATGCCAGTCTCATCACCATCGGACGGCTGAAGGATCATCGAAGTGACTGAGAAACCAAAGGTACCACTGATTTTGTCTCTGTTGCAGTAATTTCACAGAATGTTTGCATGGAGACACACGAAGACCTGTGGCATATTTTTCAATAACACTTGACCTTATTGCCACAGGAATGCCTGTCTGCCTTAAAGCAGGTGTGGCAGTTTGTGTCAGTAATGAGAGATGTGAGAGCATAGTGATGGGACATCCTCTTACAGTCATGGTGGCTCACTCAGTGGAACGTTTACGCACTTGTACAAAAACACAGTATATTACAAACAGCAGACTTACAAAGTATGAACAACAAATACTTGCAGTAGACAATGTTATATTAAAGAGATGTCAGATGCTAAATCCAGCTTCATTATTACCACTTCCTTGGAATGAAATTGATGGTGATGAAATTTAACACAACTGTCTAGATGTTACAGATTTATGCATCAAGCCACGATCAGATATTAAGGATGAACCGATCAATGAGCTCGACTATGTGATCTTTTTGGATGGCTCACGTTTAAGAGACAATGAAGGAACTTTGAGAGCAGCTTATGCAGTTTGTACAATTCAAGTAGTGGCAGAAGCCTCCTGGCATTGAGGTGTTATCTCTGCACAAGCAGCAGAATTATTGCCTTTGCAAGAGCTTGTTGTATTTCAGTTCAATTGAGAGTGACTATATTTACAGATAGTGAATATGGCTTTGGTGTGGTTCATGACTGTAGACAGTTATGGTCACAGAGGGGATTTATGACATCATCAGGTTCTCCCATTAAAAATGGGGAATATGTAATGAGATTACTAGAAGCTTTGCAGCTACTCCATGAGATTGAAGTAGTTAAAGGTGCAGCTCAGAGAACAGAAATTATTATGTCACTGTTGGAAATTGCTACACTGATGAAGTTTCATGGTAATGTGTACTTGTTGCATGCACATTTCACAGAGAATATTCAAAGGAATCTGAAGAGGACACTGCCTTTTCGATGTCAGTGGCTGACACCTGTGAAAAAAATCAAAAGACTACAGGAAGAAGTTTCAGAGGCAGAACAGCAAGGATGGATCAGAGCAGGATGTGTTAAAAATGCAAATGACATTTGGGTTTCAGCAGATGGAAGATCAGTGTTGACACACAGTCTATTGTTTCCCATGACACGACATTTCCATGGTCCTGCACACAATGGAAAGGATGCGATGGTTAGGCTGTTTAGGCATATTTGGTTCAATCCCGGAATCCAAGTTTTAGCTGAAGAGCTATTTCAAAGGTGTGTTACATGTCAGCAGATGGGTGTAGGAAGAAGAATCCCTGTAACACTTAGTCATATCAGAAGATGGGATCCTTAGAATGCTGTGTGTGGCTCTTCAGGTTACACTGTAGCTATCACCCTGAGGGCTTCAGAGATATTTGAGCCAATAAACAGAACCCTTAAATCTTGATTGGCAAAAGTTTATGTATCCACTTCATTGAAATGGCCAAATACTCTACCACTGGGTTTGATGAGACTTCGAAGCACTCCTAACAGGAGAACAGGATTATCACGTCATGGAATCCTCATGGGTCATGCTATGAGACTGCCTGCTGTACCTACAATTGAGCTTGTAAACATCACAGATGGCATGATACTTAATTACTGCAAAGGATTGGCTGATGTGGTGTGTTCTGTTTCTTACCAGGTTGCAGCTGTCACTGCCAATCCACATTAGGAACAATGTTATGACCTTAACTGAGGTGACTGGGTTTTGGTGAAGAAGCATGTGTGAAAGTCCTGCCTGGAGCCAAGGTGGAAAGGCAGAATAGGACACTTTACCCCGCATTTTTTACTCCGCATTAACTTTTACAACGCAGGGCTTTACAACGCAATCCGTTACAACGCATTCCCCATTCTAACGCAATTACTATTCTAACTCCAGGAGGGCGTTACTTTGGGGAATGCGTTGTAACAGTTTTGCGGTGTAAAGCCCTGCGTTGTAAAAGTTAATGTGGAGTAAAAAATGCGGGGTAATGGCATGCGGAGTAAAGCATGTGGGGTAAAGGATGTTTCCCGGAAAGGCCACTACCAGGCCATTCCGATTACAGACACCACTGTCAAATGTGCCTGGATACCTAATTGTGTACATTCCTCACACTCTCAGAGAGAAATGTGCCAGTACAAAGAAGTAGTGTTCTTTGAGCTGACTCTGGGATCTCCTTTACCTATATTCTTCCAGAATGACCAGTGGGGGGTGACGTACGGCAAAATCTTTCACCGGTGCAAGTTCCAGAAATCTCGCAAAGTGGTGTGGTAACACAGATTGAAGAGGGAGAGATGAGAGCTGAACATAAAGAATCTATTGAAGCATCACAGGAGCAATTAAATGACCCAGATGAAGGTGCAAGTGAGAGAAGAGAAAGAGCCCCATGAAGATCGGAATGGCCAAATGGTAAGAGACAATTGAGAACAAGTGTGTCAGTTGAACGCATACCACAAACCATTGTTGAAGAAACAGAGTCTAGTGTTTTAAGCGAAAAAGAAGAAGATCAATAGACACCAAAGAGATCCAAGAGAGAAAGGGTGCCTTGTCAAAAGTATTCTGCACCTGAATGGACCTACTATGCAGAGAATGTGCCAAATGTGTCAGATCAAAATCCTAATGAACTGAGATCACAGATATTTGAACATCCATGATATGCCACACTGAGAAACAACATTGATTAAATAAAATTTCTGAAACAAAAATTACCATTGAAGAACTTGCAAGCACTATTTAGTGAATTAAAAAAACATATCAATTGAGATGACAGATGATGGACTGTATTAAAAACTACAAAATAAAAGCCTGAAATAAATGAAATTAACAATAAAAAAATCAATGAAAATAAATAAAAAGAATTAAGAAGAGTTCCCTAGGGCCAAGGTTGCAGTGGAAAAGTAGAGCTAACACATTTATAAGAAGATAGAGGAGGGTTAGGGATGTCTCACAAAGATTTCTGTGTATAAGTTTAATTAAATAACTGCAAGTGATCAATCAAGAAGTTTTGCAAGTTTGCACAAGTAGAAGTCAAAGCAGAATATTAATCTGCCTGCTGCTATATTTTACTAAAGATCTGACTGTAGACAAACATGTGCATACAAAGCCAAGTATAGAATAGTATTATTGTCACACTAATAATTGTTATATTAGCTATTATAATCCTTTTAGTTGGAATGAATTTTACACTAGAAATAGGAACACTTCAGTCTACATCTGCACCTACAATGCCTGCACACACAATAGATGAGACAAAATTAAAGGCTTCATTTGTGGATTATTCAAAAGAAGAGTTTTCAACTAATGTCTATTTTAGATTAGTTCAGGAATAGGCTCAAGCTTTAGACACTAAGGACTGCTACGTTTGTGCCTATCTACCTTCTTCAGCTACAGAAGAAATTAAATACCACCATATCCTATTGTCCTTTGCAATTACATGTAGCATTTTGTGTGGTATATTTTATAGACAGGAGCGTTTTGAATATTATTTTTCCAATTATGATGATTCTTTCTAAAGTGCATCTTCAGAAAAGAATGACCCTCATCCACAAGCTAAAGGTATGGAAATTGCATGGTTTTCTTTAGATCATCCACAGTCATAAACACTGTTAAAGCATATGAAAAGAACCTAATCTGTCTGATGAGACCATTAGAGAAGACATTCCTATTATTGCTAATGGAAAGACGAGCTCAAATTTTCCATAGTAAAAATAAAGAGAAGTAATGTTTGGAAGAAATATGATGAATATAAAAGAAAATGGTTTATCCAAAATTGAAATTAGATAGAAGAAATAGTGTGTTTATAAAAGGAGAAACCAGGTTAGAAAAAGGCATATTGGGATTAGTAATTGTGAACATACCTTTGAGGTTTAGGGAGGATCCTTCCAAGTATTAACGGTGGAAGAGGCAGTTATTATGGAGTTTATTTTGTTTGTGGACAAGATGCTTATTTCCAATTGCCACCTGATTGGGAGCATGTTTGCTATTTAGCTTTTCTGTGTCCTAAGTTGTATCATGTAAATAGCATAGACACTTTAACAATGACACCACCCTATAGACATCCACTTCGTACAAATGATGCAACACAATTAGTAGGAGATATTTTTGGAGAAAAAAATACCACCTGTTGGAGCAGTCTTAAATGATGAAAAAGTTAGAAACCTATCAACATTAGTAGATAAAATAGCTACTAGTACATCCAGTGCCTTCCTAGCAGTCAACACAGAATTAGTGGCTATTAGATCAATGGTCTTGCATGATCGATTAGCTTTAGATATTTTGTTAACAGAGAAAGGCGAAGTCTGTAAAATGCTCAAAGCTCAACAGTGCTGCTTTATATACCTGACCAGAGTAGAAAGATGGAAGAATTTGCAAAGAACATTTCTGATTTGATGCCTGAATTTGTACCTTTAGTTTTAACCATTGGCAATTAGTTGGTGGGTGAAGTACTTTTTAGGGTCATATTGAGACCTATACTAATCATTGGTGTTGGAAGCCGGAGTCCCCGTCCCGTACCACTGTCACCAAATGCGAGACCCGGGACTCCTCACTCAACGTTAGGCCAAGTAAGGACACCGTTTGAGATAGCCCTGCTCACCCCCTTAGTAGCTTGGCACGAGCAGCCAGGCCTATCTCCAAGGCACGAGTGTACAGTATGTGCAACCACACTCACAACAACCCACTGGTGACACCACAAATGGACTCCACACGAGTTTGATAAAACGAGTATAAACTTTATGTAAAAAGATATACGATCAGACCACACGATACATAAGCCAACAAATAATAAAGGGTAATATTTGTTCCGGCTGGCTGGTAGGTTCAAATCCCAACCACCGCTTTCAAAATGCTATGTTGGTTGCAATGATAGAATCACACACGTTGCAATGGACAAACAATAGTGCGCTGCGTAACGATACAATCCTGTGCTGGGCAAAGGAGAAATAATACAATGCATAACGATACACCCCGGTACCTGGCAATGGGAGAAATAATGCAATGCGTACTGCTACAATCATGTATTGCGCAATGAAGGAATAATGCAATGCGTCACACCCCAATCACGTACTTTGCAATGAAGAAATAAGGCAATGCACGCCGCTACAATCATGTACTTTGCAATCAAGGAATAATGCAATGCGTAGCTACAATCATGTACTTTGCAATGAAGTAATAATGCAATGCGGGCCGCTACAATCCTGTACTGTGCAATGGAGAAATAATGCAATGCGTAGCGCTACAATCGTGTACTTCGTTATGCAGAAATAATGTCAGGCGTCATAAGACAGTCCGGCAGTTCGTTAGCAGCAATATTGGCAATATGTATTACAACAGTCAGCCTCTTCGATAACAGTTGCCCCCCACACGTATCAACGATGACATAAAGTATAGCTTCTCACTCTGGTCCCAGTACTGCCACTCCTTTGGTCAGTACGGGCCCCAATCTGAGCCGAAGCAAAGGCTCACGTTTCCAGAAGGAATGAGAGGCCGAGAGAGTGTCCCTCCGAGCCCGCAAACCGCCCAGGCAGTGATCCACGTTACCTGGGGGCACGACCCCACTCTCCTCTCCTCCTTCAGCGAACTGGGCCTTCCGTGCATAACTTTCTCAATGGACCTCAGCGGCTCGGCCTGGCAGCTCAGCTCCTCCGGGGCTGCCGGTCCGGGCCGCGACTGTTGGGAAGGTCTCAGGCGGCTGCAGGGCACACGTACCCCACGCCTCTGAGATTACGTTACTCTGGGTGTACGTTCACCACAGCACCCTCCGGGTCTCCTCTGGCACGAAGCCACACACACAACGCTGATGGGACATCACGTCGACTCCGAGTGCACGTTCACCAGGCACTCCTTCCTGCTGTCTCAGTTGGCACCAAGACACGCACACCGCGCTGCAGAGACTCACTTTCTTCCGGTGCACACGATGATCAGCCGATCACCTCCACAGTCCCAGGTTGCACCAAAGCCCGCACACTGCTTCACTGAGACTTACTCCAACTCCGGTGCCCCGATATCCAGGCGCTCTTCACCAACGCCTTTGGCCGCACCCCGACACGCTCACTGTGTCCGAGCCTCACTTCTCCTCCGGTGCACTCGATGACCAGGCTCTCTTCACCAGCGCCTCCGGTGCAACCCGACACGCACCCTTCGCGTCCGAGACTCACTCCACTTCCGATGCACACGTTGACCAGGCGCTCCTCACCAACGCCTCCTGTGCACCATGACACGCACCCTGCGCGTCCGAGACTCCCTTCACCTCCGATGCACCCGCTGACCAGGCGCTCTTCACCAGCGCCTGTGGTGCACCATGAAACGCGCCCTGCGCATCCGAGTCTCACGTCACCTCCGATGCACACGCTGACCAGGAGCTCTTCACCAACGCCTGCTGTGCACCACGACACGCACCCAGCGCGTCCGAGACTCACTTCACCTTCGATGCACACGTTGACCAGGCGCTCTTCACCAACGCCTCCTGTGCACCACGACACGCACCCAGCGCGTCCGAGTCTCACTTCTCCTCCGTGTGTCCAAGATCACAGGGAACACCTTCCGAGGGTCTCAAGCTGCCACAACATGCGCCCACCGCGTCGCTTGAAACTTCTCCGGTAACTTTTATGTTCCTGTGTTTCCAAACAGGGAGCCAGCTCACCTCGGGCCCTTGGGGTAACAAGACACATCACAAAGCACAGTCTTCTTCAAGCAGGGGGACCCAGCGCACAAAGCACAGTCCCAACAGCCTCTTCCTTCGTTAAAACAGCAAACTGCAGACCAGCCCCAGATCACGAAGCAAGGGTCAGTCCTTCCCAGCAGTCTCTTCAGTTGTTCCTTCCTTAGCAGAGGTTCCTCTTGACCACGAAATGGGTCCAAGCCTTTTCAGTCTCAATCCATTTCTATTCCAACGTTCAGGGGTCTCAGCTCTCATAGTTATACCCCTAAATGTCTTTGAAGTTCATTGTGCTCAAGGATCCCTGACCCCTGCCTAAATCAGTTCTGGGTGTCTCCCTTCCAGTGTCACCTTTCTCCCTTTGATACTGGGGGTCTGGATCCTTAATCACTCAGCAGGAGATGGGTCAATTGTTTTATAGCCGCAACCCAGGCCTCTTCACCTCCCGGTGCTTTTCCTCGCCTACTCTCCAGATGCAGGTCAGCCTGGTGCCATCTCAACCCCCTGGGTCAAGACCTCCCCAGCTCCTCTCCCCTCTCAGATCCAGACAGTCAATCCACATTCAGCAGAGACACACAGAAATGCTTAAAGCACAAAACTCAGCCACTTTCTAAAAGAGTGGCTTCTGAACACACAGTGACAAAACCACTTTCATAGAAAGATGTGTTATGACGCTGTGAGTTCATACATACTAAACTTCACCTCTCCATTTTAAACTTATGGGAAACTAGGCTAACAAACACAATACCCAGCCTCCCCCATTCTGTCCTATGTGCAGGATGGCCTTTCACCAGTGAAAAACGAAATGGAGTGTTTTTCACTGTCAGGACATAACACACACCTCAGTATATGTCCTGCCTTTTACTTACACTGCACCCTGCCCAGGGGTTACCCGGGACCTACCACAGGGGTGCCCACGGTGTACGCAAAAGGGAAAGTAAGGCCTGACAAGTGGTTGCACTTGTCAGGACAACATGCTAACTTAGCAAACTGCGCGCAGGCCCTACACTGCAGGCCTGAGTTCCCTTCTCCGCGCACCTTTGCATTACTAGCCCTGGCACACACAGTGCACATCACTAGGGACTTTACTAGTAAAGCAAACATACCAATCATGGCCAACCAATTACCATTACACTTTACACAGGGAACACTTGTACTTTGACACTGATCAGCAGTGGCAAAGTACCCAAAGCATCTAAAAGCAAAGGAGGTAGAGGCAAAAAGTCAGGGGTAATCACGCCAAGATATGTCAGGTCTAACAATTGGTATATATTTTATACGCTTTATAAAAATGTTTTAGATGCATTTTATAAAAAGAAAAATAAAGAAAGAAAAAGACAATTTAGAGGAGAGTTAGAAATAGAAGAAGGAAGGAATAAAGAATATAAGAAAGTGAATGAAAGTGAAACCCTCAGAAATAAAAAGAATCACTCAACTGAAAATGAGAGTGCACTTTGAAGATTCATTTGAAAAGAAATTGTGGTGGTTTTTCATCAGATGGGGGTCACTGCTGCCGCAAATTTTATCCACTATTAAAAAACTTTTATTAATAATGTGCACAGGCTTACGTTTAAATAGAACACAAGCTAAATCCAAAATTTGTAGTAGGTAACCATACTTTAATGTTGTAGGCCTGCACATGAATAAGGTGCTGAATAAAGTTAGCTTTACTGTCAATGCCACGGTAAGTGAGAAATAATGCACTGAAAGGCCTGTTTTCACATTGAATAGTTGTTTGTGAATAATGTTTTTCTTCTCTTTGCAGCAGATGTTACAACATCAGAACCCAACTGCTAGTGAATAGACACTTGTTTTGTATTAGACAACTGATAGTAAGATTTTCATTGAGAGGAGACAGGAAGTATGATTTATGGGAAGAAGCATTTGGACTGCAAGAAAACAACATTGTAACTTTTCAAGGACAAATGTCTGAAAGTCTATTATGCTCTGATGAGAAAATGGTGGGATTGGTTATTCCCAGGAGTTTGCTGATATTCTTTTGGAGGATGAAGAAGACAAAAGAAAATAAGTTTGCAACATAGATTTTGTGTGTTTATATTAGTGTGTGTCCATAGAGTAGTACTCTCAGACCTTAGAATGCCAGATGCCCAGATTCCAGATTCTTTCCCCAACTCTCTGACTAGGGATTTGCTTTTGAGATTCTGATATCTTCTCTTTATAAGAGGCTGCCTTGCTTAGGTTTTACTGAGCTATCTGCTGATATTCTTTAATGCAAAAAGCTTCATGCTTGTTCATAGATTCTGTCTCTCATCAGAACTCTTCATTGGCTTTCTGAACTGACACCGTTTCTCTCCCTTTCCCCCAAAATAAATTTAGATTAGGGAATTTCCTTTATGGAACACGCTTGCTGTATTATTACTATTTCGACTGTGATTTTGCCGAACATTTTGTTATATTTTATAATCAAATATTGATTGATGGATTAAATTAACTTTTAATGCTGAAATCTAAAGATTAATGCCTAATGAATAAATAGATGAAAGACAAAAAGATCTGAAAATAAAACCCTTTAACTCACACTAACTCTCTTTATTGAATGAATTTAAAGTCTTTAATGATTCATTGAATATGCAAATGATTGCTCCTCATTTCTCTTCAACGAACAAACGTCCATACCACCAGTGGCAGGGGTTATTTAATGAGTACACCCAAAGACTGAGATACAGAAAACCCTGCTCCCTCAGACACATGGGTAAAATGGCTTGGGACCAATAGAAGATCAAAACAATAATGTCCTACCATACGTACTCTTGATGAGTAAGTGTCAGTCCACCAACAGGTTAACCACTAACCTCCAAAGCCGGATACAGCGGGAGCAGTGAATGATGCTGCGGAACCCTATCCCCAATATGGAGTGACCTGTGAGTATGTAAGTATCACCCAACAGATAACACCATGATAGGGAAAGGGAAAAAAGGGACAAAGGAAACAATAAAGATGCGGTTGCGAAATCACACGATGGGGGAGAAGCGTAGAGTTTGTAGGCTTTACTCCTATTCTTGTCACTCCTGCTGTCTAGCCCCGTGTTCCCCGTAGCAAAACAGAAGCACAACACATGTATATACACAACAGCTACAGTGTGTAGAGAGAGTAAGGCAATGTAGATTATGTGTAAGCACTTACGTTTTTTCTTGCCGCACTTGTACTAATAAAAAAGTACAAAATCCAAAAATAAACCATAAAAAGAATGAACCATGTCTTCAATTTAAAGATACAGTGCCTGCGCCTTATCCTGCAGATTAACAGCTTCCAGATAAGAACATAAAGGTGTACTTAGCTTTGAATGTCTCCTTCAGGGTATGGAAGATGTGTCCTCTGCCTTTTAATACTATCCGGCGCTTATATCCAATACAGCAAACCTGGTTCCTACCACGCTGTTCCTGTGTTGAAAATGTTGTCACCAAAAGAGATGTATCACAGTTAGTTGAGCTCCTTGACAGCTCTGAAACACGCTCCTGCGCGTTTGGTAAATATAACCCAGCAAGCACGAGTGAGTAATGTGAAATGAATCCAAGCCTTTCAAACGGCTCTGAGACGCGCTCCAGCGCGTTTGGTAAAGAAAGCCCTGCAAACACAAATGAATTGCATGAAAGGAATCCGAGCCTATCAGGCGGCTCTGGGACGCGCTCCGCGCGTTCAACAGGAAATATTTCCACAAGCTAGTGAAACACCCAAATTAGAATCCGAGCCCTTCAATACGGCTCCAAGACGCGCTCCAGTGCGTATGCTAAATTTGCATACAAAGCAGGTAAAAGTAAACAGGGAAATAGATCAAAGCCGAGTAACGGCTCCAAGACGCGCTCCAGCGCGTGTGAGTAAGAAATCAGGAAAACCCAGGTGCATCTGTTTTGGAAGCGAAGCGTTCTTCGCAGCTCAAGCCGACAGAATGATGCGGGGCAAAGTTTAAGAAGGCAATTACCTTCTCACAGCTTGAGGAACACGACGTGTAGATCAGACATTCAAAGAGCAGCTATCGTATTGACAAGCACCGGGCAGCCTGTGGGCGGTGCTTCAGTAGGGCTCATGATACAAAGCCAGGTGGTGGTTTCCACAGGATTATGGGAGATGTAATGCATACATACACACGCATTCCTCTAGACCCACACATTCCATGTCTAAATGTATTCCCATCATCCTATCTGCGCCTTAACATGACACAACCCCCTCTCAATGACTGGCGTCCCGACGGTCCACCAGGCTTGGAGGGAAACTGCGAGTGGAAACGCCTAATAAGCCCTGGGCAGTGCAGGTTGGTTCCAGGCTCCCATGAGCGGTCCTCAGGTCCATAACCCTTCCAGTCGATGAGGTAATGCAACCTCCCTCGGACGAGTTTGGAATCGAGAATCCGCTTGACTACGTATTCCTCAGCCCCTTCGATGTCTAGTGGAATGGCTTTAAGGGTAGTCTGGTCTGTGGAAGGCAAGGCCGTAGCAGGGAAATATGGAAAACTGGATGGATGTGCCAGGAAGAAGGGAGTGTTAATCTCATCGCCACAGGGTTGATTATTTTGACGAAAGGATATGGACCCATGAATTTAGGTTTCAGTCGTGCATTACCCTTAAGTTTCAAATGTCTGGTATCGAGCCACACTCTATCCCCCAAGCTATAAGAAGGCCTTGGGGATAGTTTTTTATCAGCATAGCTCTTGTCACAGGTTTGGGCCATGCCTAACTGTGTTTTAGCGTCTTGTAGAACTAATCGGAGATGTGCATGGTGTTCTTGAATGGTAGGGTGTCTAGATCGTACAGGCCAATCAAAGGGCAGCATGTTTGGGTGGTATCCTGTTAGGCAAAAGAAAGGGGAACACCCTAGAGAAGAATGCTCCGCATTATTATATGCGAATTCGGCCATCCAAAGAAGCGTGCTCCATTCCTCTTCATGTTGTAGCGTAAAACATCTGAGATACTGTTCCAGCGTTTGGTTCAGTCTTTCGGTCTTGCCGTCCGTCTGCGGGTGGTAGCTAGTGGAGAGGCGAGCGTCTACCTTCATAACATCACATAATGCTGTCCAAAATCGCGAAGTAAACTGGGTTCCTCTGTCTGTAATGATAACCGCTGGAATTCCATGAGAACGCACAATATGCTGCAAGAACACCTGGGCCAATTCCACCGAGGTGGGTAGTTTCGTCAAAGCAATAAAGTGTCCCATCTTGGTCAGATGATCAATGACGACTAATATAGTATTGTAACCTGAGCTAGGAGGCATATCCACTATGAAATCCATGGACAGCGAATGCCAAGGTATCGGAGGTATGGGAATGGGTCGAAGCAATCCGCATGGCTTTTTATGTTGAGCCTTTCCTTGGGTACAAATGGCACATTCGGAAACGTATTTGGCGGTGTCCACCTGCAAAGTTACCCATCAGAAATGCCTTTTCATAGCCTGAACGGTTTTCTGTATTCCCAGATGTCCACCCAGCGTAGAGTCATGAATCCATCGCAAGGCTTGTTGTTGTAAAGGACCATCTGATACGTACAGCCTATTATCATGGTATAGTATTTCGTTAATGGTCGAACGTTTCTCGGGATCTTCGTTTATCCATGCCTGGATATTCATTCCTGCCATTTGTTTCTTCACCTCACCCAAAAAGTCTTGCGTAGTTGTCAAGGCCAGGATTTCTTCAGGAAAAGAAGTGTTGTGCTGTATCACCAGAGGTTCATCCATTGGGACGTTACTGGATTCAGGAGGTGGAGCTGGTCTTGAAAGAGCATCTGCTTTGCCGTTTTGTGGTCCGGGTCGATATTTGATCACGAAGTCAAAATCAGAAAAGAATAGCGACCAGCGGAGTTGTCTAGGTGTTAAAGCTCTGGCGGTCTTCAGAAACAGCAGGTTCCGGTGATCGGTATATATCTCCACCGTGTGCTTAGCCCCCAATAAGTAGTGTCTCCACTCTTCACACACTCTTTTTATAGCCAGGAGTTCTTTGTCTGTAATACTGTAGTTGACCTCACAGGATGACAATTTCTTTGAAAAGTAGGCCACAGTATGGAGTTGGCCAATGTCCAGATGTCTTTGGGACAGGATGCCTCCAACGGCGTAATGGGATGCGTCCGTTTCTACTACAAAGGGAAGAGTGGCATCTGGATGTCTCAACACAGCAGCTTGTGTGAAGCGGTTCTTGAGAGTTTGGAAGGCCTGTTCTGCTGCGTCCGTCCAGAGGAACTTAGCTCCTTTCTTTAACAGGTGTGTTAAAGGTTGTATAATCCAAGAGAAGTTCTTTATAAATTTTCGATAAAAGTTTGCAAAGCATAGAAAACTCCGTAAGGCCTTAACATTGGAAGGCGATTCCCACTGAATGATGGCTTGAGTCTTCTTGTTATCCATGTATAGACCATTTGGTCCTATGATGTACCCTAGGAATTCCACTTCAGTGGCGTGGAAAAGACACTTTTCCAACTTGGCATAAAGAGAGAATTGTTGCAGCCGCTCCAGTACTGCAGTTACGTGAAGGATATGTTCTTCTATGGACACTGAATAAATCAGAATGACGTCGATATAGACGATACAGGACACATCCAACAGGCCTCGTAATACTTCATCCATAAAGAACTGGAAAGCGGCAGGTGCATTGCAGAGTCCGAAAGGCATGACTTGGTATTCGTATAACCCAAACTTTGTGCGAAAGGCTGTCTTCCATTCATCCCCACGCCGCACCCGCACTAGATGGTACGCTCCCCGTAGGTCCAGTTTGGTGAATATTTTGGCTCCTTTCAACTGGTCTAATAAAACGGGTATCAAAGGCAAAGGATACCTGTTCTTTATGGTCACTCTGTTAATGGCTCTGTAGTCTATGCAAGCCCTTAACCCACCTTCCTTCTTTGGTATGAAGAAGAGTGGCAAGGAGGCAGGGGAGGAAGAAGGGCCTATGAAGTCGGATGACAGCAACTCATCAAGATACTGCTGTAGATACGTAGTCTCGGACTCCGTAAGGGCGTAGACACGACTGCATGGAATGAAGGCTCCTTGCTCCAGGTCGATCACACAATCATAGTCCCTATGAGGGGGCAGCTTCCCTGCGTCCTGCTTGCTAAATATGGAGTGGAACCGTTTATATTCCTCCGGTAACGTGGAGACACAACACAAGATTTTTTCGCTATATCCCACAGCGAGCAGGGCAGCAGGATTCACCACGACTTCAGTGTTTTGTACCTTGTCTCTTGTTCAGTGTTCTTTACAGAACGAGGAGTTCATGGAGACGGTGCGTGCTGCCCATTGTACCAAAGGATCATGATAAGTCAGCCAGGGCATTCCCAATATAAGTTTGAAGTGAGGAGCATCAATCAGGTCGAACTGAATATATTCAAAATGGTGCACTCCTACTTGCATCAGAATCAGTTGCGTATGGAAACGTACAGGACCTGATGTTAACGCTGTACCATGTACCGCCTTCACTGGTTCGGGTGTTTTCTTTTGTATGCAGGGGACACCTATTTCCTGGGCGTACTGCTGATCAATGAAATTGCCAGTAGCTCCTGAATCCAACAATGCGTGGACCACAATAAGTTCCCCATTGGGCAGTTCCAGTGAAACGCACAAGTTCATATGAGCCACGGCGGTTTGTAATGTATTAGCCACTGCTGAAGAGACCACTTCCTCCATGGGCCTCAAACAAGGGGTCTCGGTCTTACTTGAGTACATCAGTTTCCCGAATTCTCTGTGGCGTAGTCTACCACGGTTAGGTTTCGGGCTCCGGGGTTTGCTTTATTCACAAACCTGGATCTGGTCTTACGTTCCTTGATGAAATGTCCAGGTTTCCCGCAGTACATGCACAATCTCTGCCTTCTTCTTTTTTCTCTTTCCTCTTGGCTTAAGGGTCCTCGTATTCCACTGATTTGCATTGGTTCTGTTCCATCGGTGGTATGCGAGTGTTCTTCCTGAACTGGCTTAGGGTGTGGTAGGTAGACCTTTGCTTCCGTTCGGTACTTGTCTCCTTTCCGTTCTTGGAGTCTATTGTCCAACTGAACCGTGAGGTCTATTAGTTCCTCGCAGTTATCGGGCATATGCACAACTTGTGCCAATACGTCCTTCAATTCCCCTTTCAACCCTCGATAGAACATGGATGTCCTTTTTTCCACCGGCCAATTGGTTTCAACAAGAAGTCTGTTGAAGGTCGTGATATACGTAAGCAGGTCTTGTGTGCCCTGTTTGAGGGTGATGAATTCTTTGTCTAGAGATAGTTGATGTGCTTTTCTATCAAACAGCTTGCGCATTTCAATGCAGAAATCCGAAAAATTGTACAAGACAGGATCGTCTCTCTCTATCAGGGGGAAGGACCAGCTAGCCGCGTTACCCCCCAAATAGGACATGACAAAGGCCGTCTTGGCCTGGTCATTAGGAAACACAGCGTGTTTGCACAGGAAATGTAGCCTACACTGACCCAAAAATATCCCAAACTTCTTGGGGTCCCTGAAGAACCTTTCAGGAGGGGCAAGGGGCAGCTGCATGGGCTGTATCAAGTGCAAAGAAGAAGGTCGTGCTTGGGAGGAGTTGGAAAACAAGGAAGTGAAGGACCCAGCGCCATGTGCACCCCCTCCCTGAACATGGTCAGCGCGTCTGGAATCAGTGTCATGGGCAGTCAAAGGAGGTGGAAGCGTCCAGTCCTTAATATAAGAGCCGCCCCCCCTAACACTGGTAGGGCTCACACGGGATAGACCCGCTACCTCACGTCTCATAGTACCCATCTCGTTCCTCAATACTAAATTCTCTCCACGGAAAGCATCTACCTCCATCCGCAAAGCAGTTAAGGTCTCCAACACTGACGTAAGTACAGTGGAGGTATCCATCGCTCAGGCCGTAGGTAACCGTGGGCTTGTCAATCTGTCAGACCACCAACAGGTTAACCACTAACCTCCAAAGCCTGATACAGCGGGAGCGATGAACAATGTCGGGAACCCTATCCCCAATATGGAGTGACCTGTGAGTATGTAAGTATCACCCAACAGATAACACCATGATAGGGGAAAGGGGAAAAAAAAAAAGGGACAAAGGAAACAATAAAGATGCGGTTGCGAAATCACACGATGGGGAAGAAGGGTAGAGTTTATAGGCTTTACTCCTATTCTTGTCACTCCTGCTGTCTAGCCCTGTGTTCCCTGCAGCAAAACACAAGCACAACACATGTATATACACAACAGCTACAGCGTGTAGAGAGAGTAAGGCAATGAAGATTATGTGTAAGCACTTACGTTTTTTCTTTCCGCACTTGTACTAATGAAAAAGCACAAAATCCAAAAATAAACCATAAAAAGAATGAACCATGTCTTCAATTTAAAGATACAGCGCTTGCGCCTTATCCTGCAGATTAACAGCTTCCAGATAAGAACTTAAAGGTGTACTTAGCTTTGAATGTCTCCTTCGGGGTATGAAAGATGTGTACTCTGCCTTTTAATACTATCCGGCTCTTACATCCAATACAGCAAACCTGGTTCCTACCACGCTGTTCCTGTGTTGAAAATGTTGTCACAAAAAGAGATGTATCACAGTTAGTTGAGCTCCTTGACAGCTCTGAAACACGCTCCTGCGCGTTTGGTAAATATAACCCAGCAAGCACGAGTGAGTAATGTGAAATGAATCCAAGCCTTTCAAACGGCTCTGAGACGCGCTCCAGCGCGTTTGGTAAAGAAAGCCCTGCAAACACAAATGAATGGCATGAAAGGAATCCAAGCCTTTCAGGCGGCTCTGGGACGCGCTCTGCGCGTTCAACAGGAAATATTTCCACAAGCTAGTGAAACACACAAATTAGAATCCGAGCCCTTCAATACGGCTCCGTGACGCGCTCCAGTGCGTATGCTAAATTTGCATACAAAGCGGGTAAAAGTAAACAGGGAAATAGATCAAAGCCGAGTAACGGCTCCAAGACGCGCTCCAGCGCGTGTGAGTAAGAAATTAGGAAAACCCAGGTGCATCTGTTTTGGAAGCGAAGCGTTCTTCGCAGCTCAAGCCGACAGAATGATGCGGGGGAAAGTTTAAGAAGGCAATTACCTTCTCACAGCTTGAGGAACACGGCATGAAGATCAGACATTCAAAGAGCAGCTATCGTATTGACAAGCACCGGGCAGCCTGTGGGCGGTGCTTAAGTAGGGCTCATGACACAAAGCCAGGTGGTGGTTCCCACAGGATTATGGGAGATGTAGTGCATACATACACACGCATTCCTCTAGACCCACACATTCCATGTCTAAATGTATTCCCATCATCCTATCTACGCCTTAACGTGACAGTAAGACTCCTATAGGATTGCAATGTCTATTGGATATCTTAGGTTCATATTGCAATAAAACAACTTAGAAATCAACTTAAAAATCAAACTGGACAAAACAAAAAATTATAGCAGGCCTCAAAAATCCAGGAAAAAAGGAATTTGATACATAAATCCTCTGAAATTTGAACTTGTCAACTCTTAGAAAAACCCCGGCATTGTGTCTGACAATTGGGCACCTTTCAACTACCACAAAGATTCCCTACAAACAAAAGACAGCAAGTTAAAACATGCGCCCAAACAACTGTACAGAAAGGTACACGGTCCGTCGTTAGTACAGTTGCTGAAAATAATCAACAGCAAGCTAGATCTGGTGTTAATCTATGGCATCGCAGCACTTCCAACTGGAAAAGCAACTGTTTAAAATACAGTCACAGCAAACATTTATAGGAATATTTTCTCCCTACCTTTGTTTACTAAATAGTGCTCTTCGATGGTGTGTGCAGAGAACTTTTGTGGGAAAAGTTTAAAGACTGGGAGCATATAAAACTTTTTGCTTAAGTCAATCTGGTATATAAATGTACACATGGGTCCAAGAGAAACTTTGTTGTAATTCCTTTGTTTCAAGTAAGGTTTGTATAAACCAGGATCAAACATGCGGGGTCTTTTAGCACCCCTGTGTTACACTCCACAGACATTGGCTAGGTCCTATAAAAATATGAAGACTTTTCTCCTAAACTCAGCCTAAAATATACCTATGGTTTAATATGTTGACAATCTCGTGGGACATATTTACTAGAAAATGCTGGAGTGTGGAGCAACGCCTAATTTGGCAGCGCCGCACTCTGACATTTTCAAAACGCAGGGATGTGCCATATTTACTACAATACGGCACGCCCCTGTGTTTTACCTTGGGCTGGCGATAAAATTTGTTGCCTGCGTTGCAGGGAATGATTATTTATGTGCAGGAAGGAACACCTTCCTGCACATAAACAATCATTAATGGCTTTTTGCTCTCTCTATGTGTACTGCAGAATGCAGCACACATGGAAGAAGCAAAAACGAGGATAAATAACTGCATTTCTCCTCGTGCGCGATTCTAACGCCTGATCTTGGATGGCATTCGTTTTTGCCGCTGCCACAGATTTACACCTCCTTGTAAATCTGGGGCAATGTCAAAAAGCAATGGGTGTTGCAGTGGAATGCCACAGCAACACCCATTGCACACCCCTTTGCTGCAGAGGACTGCAGCGGAAAGGGGCATATTTACAAGGTGGCTTTAAGTCACGCTAAGTGGCTTAGCACCACCGTGTAAATATTGAAAATGACGCTACCCCACCGGAGAGTCAACATGATGGTCCGGTGGTGAAAGTGGCTTGTAAATATGCCCCTGTGTTCTTGGATTGTGCAATTGTAGGGCTGCGGGGGTCATGGCAGGCGCTACATGAATATAACTAAGCAAAACATTTTGTTGTAAATACTGCCAAAACCAAGATATTTACTTTTTGGCCATAAACATCGGGAGGTTGGCATCAGGGACCTTGATAATGCTTGGGTTGAGCACTCACAATCATACACTTTTGGTGGGATGTGGTTTTGTGGAGACTGATGGCCATAAAAGCGGTCTTGCTGCATTAAAAAATGAAAACCTCTATCTTAGTTTATAGGTTGAAACGGGTGTATACCAATATAACTAGTTGTCATGTTTGCCCTATTCTCTTTATTATTCAAGCCGAATTTCTGTCTTCACTGTTATAGAGGAAGGAGGTCTTTCCAAGGAACATCAAAGGCATTGACACCTGGCACAATGCCCACTCTTCAGATCTTTATTTAGTCTACTTTCGATAACAATGCAGCGCTAAATATGCCTCAAGCTCAAACTAAACGTCAACCATTGACCCTTGAAGCTTCTTGTGACTCTTTAAACGAGATAGTTTGGCAGAAGATTCTAATGGCAATGTAACACCCAGGACCCAAGGTCATGCTTTTTTGAGACTGCCTTAAAAGAGTTCTACCAGGCCAAAGAGTGGCAACGAGACAGCACATACCTAAAATGCAAGCAGAAGCTGAAGTTAAGGCAAGTCTTCAAATTAGATGTGTAGGAGTTTACAGTTTACATTAAAAGACTTTGGTTATATTCTTGATTCTTTTGTCATAAGTGTACTTCACGGTTATCTAAAATGTCACTCTCTACCCTCATTAGGCACAATTTTCTGTGTATAAGATTTCTATTAATTCTCCTGGAAGACATAAGGACATGCTGTCCTGGTTACTCTGTCTACAATGGAGAATATTATATATAAGGGTACCAGATAGAGTAATTGCACCACTTTTTTAAATCTTGCCAAGCCCTGGGCGCCAAAGGTAGGCACAGGCTGAAACGGATTCTAAAAAGGTCTGACATCAGTTCTTGCCAAGATTCTGCTCTATATTATTTGAGCAGAAGAATGTTCAGCTGTTGGGCTTGTTGGTGATTAAATGCACAGACGTTGCCAAATTCAGGGATCACTGCCACGCGGATGTGGCTCTCTTTTTTACTTTAGTCAAGGCTTCTTTGAAGATACTGCACTGTGCTAAGTCAATGCCATGTTTGTTGCATCAGCTGGGTAAAGATAGGTGAACTTAAAGTGGGAATTATTAGATCATTAATAAATAAGCTGATTTTGATCCAGAAGATCCAGCTAATTATCGTCCGATCACTCTTTGCCCAGAAGTGACTGATATTTTAGAAACAAATTGTTGCCAAACCACTTGGTAGCTTTTTGGAATGATCCCCAAGTTGGTTTCAGGGCTTGCTGTAGTGGAGTGAGCTCTCCTTGCAGTGCAGGATGACCTTTTAAGGTTTGCTGATAGAAATTGCACAAGCATTTTGTAAGACATTGGAGTTGTAGTTGAGGACCCACTTCAAATAATAAACGCAGTTCTTGTCAGGGTGAACCACAAAAGTCATTAAATAAAACTGTGCCTAACCCTCTGGTGGCTTAGCACAAAAGCAGTCAGACTTAAAATAGAGGCAATATGTACAGTATTTGTACAGTAATCAAACAGAAATAAAGTGAAAACACAACACAAGAAAACTCCCAAACCAACTAAGAAAAGTAGAGAATATTTAAAAAAATAAAAAGATACCAAAATGATAGAAATCCAGTAAGGACATCCAGAGTTAGGAATTCTTAATGATGAAGGTTCAAAATAGTGCCAAAAAGTTTTAAGCCAACCGTGATCATCTGGTTACGCTTGACTGAGACAAAGTCAAAAGTTATGGGCAATCCCAATGGAGCAGGGGTCAAAATACAGGTTCAGGTTCGCCCCGGTGAAAAGTTTTACATTCAGACTTAGTCTCTGGAATGGAAGTCAAAAATCCTCAGTGGGGCAAGGCAGCAGACTGTGGCCGAAGAGGATTCCATGTCGTTGGATAGCCACTTGAACTAGGCCTCGGTGAAGCCTTTGGAGGGAAATCTCACAGCAAGAGAAATTTGAATTTCACACCCAAAAGAAGGTTTCTCGCTGGCCAGATATTTTTTGCATCTTCGCCCGGTAAACATTTCTAGCTTCGGAAGTATTCACTTTTTTGGAGCTTGGATTCTTCCAGCAGAGCAAGGCTGCAGGTTTGTAGCCGAAGAGTGCTCCATGAGGATAGACACGTTCTCCATGAAGCCCCGCTGGATCGGATTTGCTGCGGCGGAGAAGAAGGTAGCAGGAGCAACCTGAATCTTTGGCCCAGCAAAGATGACTCTTTGTCAGATTGGTTAGGCAGGTTGATCCCAGTCTCCCGTCAGCTTTCAGAGCAAAAAGTTAGCAAAAAGTTTCTAAGTCCCAGAATTCAGGAAACTTTAGAAGTAGCACACTTTGACACCAGCCAAGGGTCCAGACCTTGGAGACAGCACTTGGGGGTCAAACCTCACTCCACCACAGGCCAGTACGTTGGAACTGGTCAGCTGGACAGTTGCAGGAAAGGCCTCTGGAAGCTTGTTGTGGCACTGTAGCTCAAACAGGAGGTTAGCCAACTGACCATTGTAGTCACTTCTAGGGGTCCTGGGTTCCAGTCAAGCAGGTCCAGTCTTCCCTCAGACAGCAGGGCAGTCCTTCTTCTGATTGTTCACAGTTCCAGGAGTGTTCTGAGGAGGGTACTGCGGTTGCCTTATTTATGCCCAGTGGCAGTCTGAGGGTGAGGGAAACTCCTAGCCACTCCCTAACCAATGGGATAAATGTTACCAGGGGTGCACCTATCCACTTTTGTAGCACTTCTTTGTGTTTTTTATTCTCAGCTATCCTACAGTGCATCTCTTTCCCTAAAACCAATATGGCATAACCCTTTTTCTCCTTGTCAGAGCTCCCTGTGCCCACTCAGAGGTGTGGCTATGGAAATGGGCAAGCCCACCCTGGTGGTCACTCCAAACAATTTCTGGGACAGATTCCCCCCTCCCATTGGGTTTGGAGCCAAGCTAACTAGGAAGACAAATGAAGGCAGGCCTGGGTGTGAGCTACATCTGTCAATAACAGAGTAGGTACCATTCGAAGCTCAGGAAGGGGTGAACAGAGCCTCCCAGACCATCCTTCTCAGAGAGGAAAAACACCTCTCCAAGCCCAAGCCTTTTTTCCACTGTCTGGGAGCAATCCAATTCTCGCCACAGGGGATCCATTCAACAACCAGGGGACATTGACACTGGCAGAAAGGCACATTTGGCTTTGGGTGGAAAATAACAACGTTCTAAAAGTGTAATTTCCAAACTAGTCACATAAAGGCCCAGATTTACCAAACTGTCACACAACACAGCACAGCAACCAAGGATCCTGTGCTGCGTTGCATGACACAGAAAGAGCAGGAAGCATCATACCAACAGAGATATGGCACTATCCTTCTCTCTCCCTAGCGCTGGTACATAATCAGGCTGCTGAGCACCATGAACACAATTTTGCACCATAGTGCAAAGGTGTCTGAGTGAGTCTAGCACAGGTTATATTCTGGAAGGGTATCCTTCTAGTACAAAATAGTATGCTTTGACTAACTTTCAAACTTTTCCCACTTTGGATGTTCGCTATGCAGTGCAGTACACATGCGAAGTGGGAAAAGCTAGGAGAAATAAAAATATTTTTCTTTTTTTTAACACCTGCTTCAAAGTGTGTAGGAAAGTAGGATCTGCTTTCATGGTTACCCCCAGTTCTTGCTGGTGCCAGTCTGTTTTGTTATTGACTAGCCTGATCAGGACCCCAGTAACAGTGCTTTCTCCATAAATTGACTATGGTAAGTACTTCTGTACATCCATAATTGGCTACTGGTGTGCTCTTATAAGTCCCTGGTATATGTTACTAAGGTACCCAGGGCAGAGGTACACCAGGGGTCTCCCGTGGGCTGCAGAATGTATTGTGCCACCCATGAGAGACCACTCAAATTGTGACTACAGGCCAGCCATTGCAGCCTGTGTAAGCTGGCGCTTGCACCACTTACTACAGATATAAGTTTTCTTATATCTGAGGTCACTACACTTAAAACCTATGTCACCCCTAAGGCAGGCCTTTCAGTCCTGAAGGCAGGTTGCTTGGTTATAAGTGTGAGGGTGCCCCTGCATGAGCAGGACACCCCTACAAACCCCAGAGTCGATTTTCCAGGCTTTGTAAGTGTGGCCAGCCATTTGATACATATAGTGGCCATCCGTCTTTACGCGATGGCTAACTATGTAGTTGATGTGCCGAACCTGGGCATGTTTGGTATCAATACCGTTAGAGGTGTTGGAGGTATGATTCGATGCACTGGGGGGCTCCTCCAGGAAGCCCCCATTACTGCCGGTAACAGCCTTTCAGGATCTACCAGCAAGCTAGTGCTGCTGCCGACCCTAGACACGATTCTGCTCTCCTGCTGCTGAGCTGATCTCAAGCAGTGGAAGGTAGAACAATAGGTTTCCTGCCACAGGCAGGTTTGACCACCTCCCAGACAGGACTTAGTGTATTGGGCTGGGGGGGGAGCTTGCCAGCATCACCAGACTGCTTTGAAGGGCACATTTGGTGCCCTCCTTGCATACTCAGGTTTGAGCCAGTTCAGGGAGCCCTTGGCTCCTGCTCTGGCACAAAACTGGGCAAAGGACATGGGAGGATCCTCCCCTCCGCCCAGCCCCACCTCTGGGAGGGACCCCATAGTCATCCTAACCCCTTTCCTAGGGTTTTTAAGGGCTTACCTGTGGATCGGTCCTCAGATTTGTCATGGAACACGACTCAAGCCAGAAATCATGTTGCTCTTCGACCGTCTGGATACTTGGTCTTCGCTGGACTTCGCCTGGAACCGAGACTGCATCAAGGAAAACTTCTGCAGCTCCTGGTCTCACTGTTCTGCAAGTTTTCTTCATCATCTGTGTCTGTGCTTCTTCCAAGATCTTCAGCAGACCTCTGGGCGTCAAGGACACCCGAAGTAATCTCCCTTGGAGTGTAGAAGTCATGCCCCTTCATCTGCAGGCACCGCAACGAAGCTGACCGGTCTGCTGCTCCTCAAGTTCCATAGACTTCAAAAGGCTCAGGAACACAGGTGGGGGTTCTGCAACTCCCACAAGGCATGACCTGTTCTCTCTGCAATTTTGAGGCCAGTATCCCTCGTTGGAACCGCTGAGACCAAACCTCTGTGCACCGTATCGACTTGCTGTTGCCAAGGTTTGTTGGTTCTGCACTCCAGAGATCTTCGGTCTATAAGAAGCTCCAGCCTTCAGCATTTCTTCCTACCAAGTACAGTGTCTTCACTGCAACCTGTGCACCGTGGACCTTCCTTCTTGATGAGCTGCTCGAGGTCCTCTTGCGACTCATGTCCCTTCGGCCTGTGGGTTCTCTTGAGGGTCTTCTCCTGCTTCAGTGGGCTCCACTGCTTGCTCGGGACCTGCTCTAACTCTTCTGCTTGTGGTGAGTCCCTTGGACCTTGCTGGTCCCAACGTTGCTCCTTCTTCTCTTTCCACACCTATTGCAGCTGCCAAGGCTGGTTGGTGACCCCCTGGTTCTCGACTTCCAATGTCTGACAGCTCGTGTACGGCTCCTGGTCTTTCTCAGCATCGCCTGGTCCCCATAGCTGCAGCGGCAAGGTCACCGTCAACTCTTCTCAACCTCTGACATCGTTGGGCATTGCTCTTTTGTGCCTCCTGGTCACCTCTGAGTGGCATAGACTCTTTTTCCTCCGCTTGCAGATTCTTCATTTCAAGAACCCACCCTTGGATTCCACCGGACTCTTGCACAGTCTTCTCCAGCAGTGGCTTGCCTGATGTCCTCCATTGTGGTCTACAGCGGTTTCCGACGTCACTTCGCACCTATGCACCCAGCTTCCCCGGTGTAGGTATTCGGGTTCCTGGGGTATCAATAGGTGGGGTGACTCTCCAACCTTCTGTCTTCCACAGGGTTTCTTCAGGGTCCACTGGGAAGCGTCCTTCTTCTTCAAAACTGCAACCACGACGTCCCCGTTGACTTCTATTGGACACGCAGTAGTGTTTCCACTCTTCACACAGCCTCTGTGGGGTTCCTGGGTACTTACCTTGGGTGGGTCCTTGTGTCCCCAGCTCCTCTGAGTCTTCTGGTTCAAGTCCCGACTTCAGTCGCAGTTCGCATTTCATTTTTTTAGTATATGGTTTGGTCTCCCCCTGGACAGCACTGAATTCTGTGCTTACTTACCTATTGCAATTGAAGTATTATTGTGTATTTATGTTTATATCTCTGGGTAGGAGATATACCAATGTGTTAGTGAGTGTTGTGTAATAAATAGACATATTTCTATATATACACTGTGTGGTTCTTTTTTTTTTAACCTACACTACATGATTAGATCTGGTAAAACAAGCTGCTTAACACTCCTTCAAGATAAGCATGAAGGCTGCTCTCCACAGCTACCACTTTGAGAGCTTTCTATGGTTATCAAAGACCACTAAAATCATCATAAGGGTTGCCTGGATTAGTGCAAGGGGCTTCACTTAAATAAGTGTGCACCATATTCTAAGTCAGCCTCCTACAAAGTGCCATTATTTTTTTATACAAACCCCGTCTACTGTTGTTAGTAGAGACAGGGTGCTGCGTCAACAACCGTGAGTAGTACATGGTAATGCCTATGTACCATCGATAGAACCCCCCTTTAATGCAGCAAATCCCTAAACAGCACTTTGCACTGCTTTTTGTTACTTTCCAGCACAAAACAAGTTTTGCGCTAGAAAGTAAATCTAGCAAAAAACCTTTTGTGCAGGTTTGTAAATCTGGCCCTACGTTGTATTTTAAATTGTTATTAAAATGCGCCCTTGAATAATCTTCCTATTTGCTCCCAAACTGAAATTCAGCATTAAGTTGTTATAATGTAACCCAGTTTTTTCCTATGGGAGAGCCAGCTTTGCTTCATTAAAGAGCAACTTTTTGGGGGGTTCACCTCCAAGACATGTAAAAACATTAAAATGAAAACATGTCCTACCTTTTAAATACCATGCACCCTGCCCTAGGGGCATTTAGGGTCTACATTAAGGGAGACCTATAAGTACTAATTAGAAAGTTTAGGCCTGGCAAAAGGTGTATCTTGCCAGTACGAAATGGCAGTTTAAAACTGCACATACAGGCTGCAAAGGTAGGCCTGGAGCCATTTAAAAAAAAATAACTTTATTTACCCTTTAACATACAGTTTACAAACCAAAGGATCATGGCAGATATAGTCCATACCATGTAAGGCCTGGAGCCATGTTTCGCAGTGCTACTTAGGTGGGTAGCACACCTGTAGCATGTAATTTACAGGCCCCAGGTACCTTTAGTATGATATAGGAAATCGCCAGCACCCCCCAACGCTCTTACACGCGACCGAATGGCGGCAAATGCAGGGGCCGCCACGGGTGGCCATAGGTCTAGCTACGCCACTGCACCAGTGGCATAGGCATTAAAAGTGATGCAGGTTGTACATATACCACCTACATATATGACAAAAATATATGGCTGCCAGGCCGGCTGGGTGCAATTTAATGGTTCTACAGTAGCACATGGAACGGAAAAGTACCTTTGCACGTAGGAAAACCTACTTTTATATGTTAATAAGCCATCCCTTCTGTGTGACTTCTACGCCCATAAAGCAGGGTGCCTATTATATATTTTAAAAAGTGGGACATTATGTATTTTAAACAGTGTGCTCTCACAGTGATTCAAGGCCTACAAGCTATTGTCACTATTTTGGTTCAGCTACATTTCATTTAAATGGCCCAGTATAAAATATAAAACACATTTGTTCAAACGTAATGGCAGTACTAGTGCGTACTTTTCCATAGGCACAGTATTGTTACATAACTGACCAGGAAATGAATAACTTGCTTTAAAAAAATATGTCAGCAAATGGCTTTGTTAAAAAAAGGATGTCCTGCGTGACAACCCTGGCGTCTTCCAAATCTTTTGAAAATAGCATTTTGTATTAACATACCTTTTGCTGACCGTCGCCAAAACAATGATTATTTGTTATTAAGAGTAATTTATTGGAAAGTTCATGTTTGAGCCAATTTTCAATGTCTGTCTGAGTGGTTACCTGAACAAAGTGAATGGACGCGAGTGATTTAAATTCTAAGCAAATTTGGTAGACCCATGTAGCTCAAAACGATGAAAATATATATAATATTTGTATAGGAGTCTAATAAAGATTTAATGCGTATTATATTTAGCTATGTCCTAATCATCATCTTTCAACTGTAAATATTTGAGGCAAGTTTGAAAGTCGTATAAACCAAATCAGAAATAAAGACACAATTTTACGCTTTTACGGCATGCAATTTGGCATAGGACTGAAATTCGGGGATTCTTTCCTGGTCCAGCCCCTCTGCAGCTCCAAACCCCTCGACCTCTTTCTCCTTCCAACCACTGTTAAATTCCTTTCCAGGCTCTGTATAGCCAGCTAAATGTCATTTTTACTCACTAATCGTGCGGAAATCCGGCGTCATTCTTCTCTTAATTGCATGCCAGAAGTCGCAAGCTGTTGTCATCGAGTTAATATTCCTCTTATGCAAGATGTAGCTGTTGGAGGAGCTGATTTTGAAAGGTTTGTTCACCTCAGCGGCGCCATATGTTCATGTAATTAAGCAGGAGGCACATTTCAAAGGCTCTGAAGAATTTGACTGCGAGCCATTCTTTAAAGAAAAAACTTTAAGCAACCCTCCATGCTGTGTTTTATGGATTTACGTCCATAATAAACATCAACATATTCTGTTTCATTCCACGTTCTCTACCAGTTGCTGGGATAAATTAAGACTCTCCTTCGGTTTGTTTGTCTTATTTTGCTGACCTTAATATCTTGTAAAACACTTGTGAGGAATCTTGTGTTAATTCACGACTCCAATAATTTTAATTTTGAATTGTAATTAGTTTAATTTTATTTTTTATTACGTTTAAATCTTATAAAACCTTTTTCTAATTTAAAGAACGTTTTTCTGTTAAGTATTTTTGCATTTGCAGATATCAAAATTGTATTTGGGTTTGATATTTTTCATGTTGTTTGATAGTACACTGTCCTAAAAATTATTTGTTTACACCTAGGCACTTCTAAATAAACTGCTACACTGAGCCACAATAGTTGCAACTGTCACGTTACTCTTTTAGTTACACACAATTAGGGCTATGACCTAGTCCACTCTGGCAACGAGTGATTTCAGAATAGTAGGTGCTAATTTGAGTCAACTGATTGGTTGTGATGGCTTGGGACAACTGTTCCCACAGGGGCCTTGGTGTACAATTTAGCATCTCCTAACCTTGTCAAGGTCTCCTACACATGGGTTAAATGGATTTCAGTAGTGGAGGAAAAATCTAAATGTCATCCAGATAGATCACAACGTTCTGATCCAAAATGCCATGAAACGTCATTCTAAAGGTTCTGGAGAGAGGCAAGGGTATTACAGAGACCAACGAGCATGACCACATACTCATGTCCATAACAAGTACGGAACGCTCTCTTTCCATCATCCCTGGTGCTATTCAAATTGGATTGTAGGAACCCTTTAGGTCCAGTTTGATGCATATCGTTGCTGAATGAGCTTGATCAAGAACTGTATTAACTGTAATGGGTGTAATTGGTTGGTAGTTTTTGCATTCAGTTGGCAATAATTGATGCCAGATCTTAAACTGGTGTTAATATTTTTAGGGTAAGCTAGAAAGAAGCACCTGCTTGAGATGTTGAATGCCAGATGAACCCTTGTCCAAATGTTCCTGTATACATTTCTGCAGGATCAGATTTTCATTTTCTGTGAAAGCCTGTATTCTTCCATATGGAATTGAAGCTCCTGAAACAAGATCTATTTAAAGTCATATTCCCTATGGGGAGGCAAAGTGTCGGATTCTTCAGTATTAAAGACATTAAAATATGAGAAATACTCACCTGGGATATACCTGACACAATAGCAACTTCTATACAGTGTGTAGGAACTGTAGAACAGTGGATCACAGACACAGAAGGGGTATTTTGATTCGGATTGTAGGGTCCATGACAGTATACATTTAGAAAGGTATGCGTCTTTTGCCACCAATCTATAAAGGGGTTGTGTTTGATCAGCCACAACATTTCTAGGACAACTTGGAAGTTTGGAATATCTATGATGTCAAACAATATTGGCACCGTATGGTGGTCGGTACAGGTTCTGTGCAAAAATTAGGAGAAAATGGCATTTGGACATTGGTACAACTAAGGTAGAAATAAACTGAATCCCCCTCCATGATCACCTGTTTCCTAGCAGACTGGGTTATTTATCAACTTAGGGCCTGCTTCACAAAGTTAACTTACACTTTTGAGTAATTTACACTTTTTGTAAGTTTACAATATTTTAGTTAATCATAAAATCCCAGTGTAACTTTACTCCAAAAGTGTGATGTACATGTCTCTAGTAAATTGAAGGGCTCGGGGGCTATTCACAAAGTGCACGGGCAAAGTTACAAAAGCTAACTCACATTTTTGATTAATGTACTCATGTAATTTACCCTTACACTTTTGAGTAACTTTACATTTGGACTTTGTGAACCGCCAAAAGTAGTAAAGTTACTCAAAAATGTAAGAGTAAATTACATGTGTAAATTACTCAAAAGTATGAATAGTTCCATGAATTTTGTAGTAATATAAAACTTATTACAAAATGTAGTTAGCGAATAGAAACCAGGCCCATCAGTTTTGTAGAGGCATGTAAGTTACTCTTTTGGAGTAAATTCACACTTTTGTGAGTAGCCAAAAAGTAGTAAATTTACTCAAAAGTGTAAATTACTCAGGTCCTGAGTGTGCTTCCTGGGGCAATTACGAGGAACATCTCCCCAATCTCCATAATAAAAACAAAGAATGTTGTTTCTTCAACTATTGTTTTCTTAAAGGGTGAGAGATCTCTCATGTTTTCAGCTGAATTGGCTCCAACTCAAGTGGTAATGACTCTTACCATATAAGTGCTGCTGCCCTTAAACACTATCAGACAACTTACTCTAGAGCAGTGTCTCCAGCATTAGAGCTGTATATGGCAAATGCTATATAAGCAGCACTTTACCGGGTGAAAATATGGGGCTCAGAGTGTTCCACCATCCTACATTCTGACAAAAATTCCTTCCTAAGATCACTGCTTGGGCTGCCACTGAATTCCCCCTTCTTGCCCATGTATTATGATTTGGTGCTGAAGAGGGTGGACCAATTGGCAAATCTTTGGCCCTTACTGTACTGGATTCGTGTTTGGGCATCTTGAGTTATATGTTTACAGAAAGGGCCTGAAAGTAATATTGGTGCTGTTGGCTTCTGATTCCTTACTGTGGCTTAGACAAGTAAAGAATTAGTTTGACATTTTGAGTATGCACATTTATGGGAAGAGCCACAAATATTACAACTGGCATCTAAAGAGATACTCAAGAGGGCCTATTGGAATCATATAATATGTAGTCAGAATCAAATATCACATAATGGCACCTTGACTTATACGTTTTTATTGTTCAAACCAGATCCTGAGTTTGAAGTGTTTCTTGGCCTTATTATGCCACATAAAGCAAAGTCCTTATATTTGAAGTTTCGTTACAGAACTTTAAAATTAAGGACTGCTAGATGGTCTAATAGTAATATCAATACTGATTGCAGTATGTGTGATAGCCACACTCGTGAATCAGTACCTCGTTCTATTTTTTGTGCTGCCTATCAAATTGCGAAAGAAGATGGATTCAACTTCTCTGTCTTAATTTGAACCTTTGGTCATACCTGGAGGCATTATGGATCATACAGATGGGCTCATCAGAAATTGAATTCTGCCTGAATAGAGTTTGGCAGTGTATGGTTAAGCAGGAAGAAAGCAGGGCAGGATTTTTAAGCAAATATTTTATAGTGCTGAACTATTTACATTATTGTTAGAAATTGGGTTGGAGGTTGACTGGGGTATGAGCCCTAGTCAAGCAGCAACCACAATCCTAGTCAGGGTAAGAATCAGGCAAACCATAAATTAACCTGTGCTCACTCGCTGGTAGCTTGGCGCAAAGTAGTCAGGCTTAACCTATGAGGCAATGTGTGGAATATTTGTGCAACACTTCAAACAGTATAACAGTGAAAACACCACACAAAAAGACTCCACACCAGGTTGGAAAAATAGAGCTTAACTTAATAAATAAAGCAAGACAAAAATGACAACAATCCAATTAGTAGAAATGGAGATATTGAATTTCAAAGTTCTTAAGTAAAATAGCGCCTAGAAGCAAAATGAGCTATTGGGTATATCTGTTCGCACCTGACCGGGACAAAGTCACAAGGGACACGCACACACCTTTGCGCCATAGTACAAGGGTCTGTGTGTGAGTCTAGCATAGATTTTGTACTGGAAGTGTTCCCTTCCAGTACAAAATACTGGGGCACATTTATCAATGGTTTGCTTCACCCTTGCACCACGCAAAGGGACGTAAGGGTGATGCAAAACCTACGTGAGATTTATCAAGCCACGCAAGGCCACCTTGCGTGGCCCTTCATGGCTTGATGAATCTAGAGTAATGCAAGCAAGCGCAAATCGCTGCCTTGCATTATTCTGCCCCAGGGAGGTGTTCCATGGGTTGAGCATGGATGTTCCTGCGCATCCACCTATGGATGATAGACCTGGAAATGCATCAAAATGCTCTGCCTTACCAGGTGAGGCGTAACGAGAAGAAATAGCTTTATTTCTCCTAGTTGTTTCCTCTTTCTACGTGTGCTGCATTCTGCAGTACACATAGCAAGAGAAAAATGCCTCTGAGGATTGTTTTTGTATCCCTTCCTGCACAAAAACAATTCTGCCTTCAATGCAGGAACCCTTGCAATATGACGCAAGGGTGCCTGCATTGGTGAGAGGCAGCCAAAGGTGTGCCAGTACTAGGAAAGTTTGGGGTTGCGCTGTATAATGTTAAATACGGCACATTCCTGCCCTTTCCCTGTCACGCAGTGAAGCAAGGTGGCTTGCTGCATTGCACTGCTTAAAAAAATGATAAATATGGACCACTATGATTAGACAACTTTTAAAGCTTTTCCTACTTTGTATGTGATAGAGCGCTCAACGCTCTTAAATTTGTAGGGGTTCATGTACGAACTGCACTCGCATATATTCTATTGTTTTGCTGAAATTCATGTTATTACAATGAAGTTTATATCTTTCTGTTAAAAGACGTTATTTACAGGACTGATCACGTGTTTAGAGAAATCATGTAATCATGCATGTGCATTATGATTATTAGGGAAAACAAATATATACACTGTTATAAATGATGCATATAGAGGCTTGTCTAACGGGTGCACATTACAGAACGTTCTTAGGTTAGCCAATTGTAGGCCTAACTTTCGTTTTTCTTAAGTTTCGTTTCTCCTCGTTTGCTCTCAAGTTGGGGGTTAATTAACATTTATGGGTGTAGAAAGTTTCCTTTCGCCCCTACTGCAGGTGCAGGAATTGGACCTTGTTATTTTAGATTTAAAAAGATACATGGGAGGAGAGGAATGTCTCTGAAGAACTCGAACAGAGAGAACGGAGGACACCTTCCGTGCCTGGTGAAACCTGGGAACCAAGGTCGTCGAACATGACTACGAATTAAATGGAATCTGTGGAAAGTTACTCAAGGAAGGTGTACACGGAATAATTTACCATGTGACCTATTAGGGGTGTAACTTTGTCTTTTGTATTAGGCACACGGACAGATTTGCAGGACTTCTGCTTTTGACTGAGAAAAGGGAGCATCTTAGAACGAGCTCCATAGCTTCACGCTACTTGACCCATTTAACGTGAATTCACTTCTTAGGAAGTCAACACGTGCTGACACCTTTGGGGAAACTTCTTTGGGAAAATTAGGAAGGGATGCCACTTTAGAAGTAGAGTAGGGACAGATTATCCTTTATTTCGGAAATACAAATGAAAAGGGATTTGGACGCAGTGTCTATACTCAGCTGTGTTCTGATTTTGGAATTCATCGTTCTGTGCCTATTGTGCCGAATGAACTATATTCGTAGAGTGGGCTCTGTATTAGTGTTCATGTATCTTTACACTCTTATTTTGAGGTGTGTCTATGTCCTGTTGTTTTTGGCATTGTAATAAATTAACAAAACCTGCATTCAGAGTTTGTAGTCATTTAGTCAGACGGAAGGGGAAAATGTATAAATGGTAACTTGCTTTCTTCCCTCTACACTTCTTAGCAGGCAATAAAGACCATCGGCCAGGTGTTCCTAAGTAAATTTAGAATATGGAATCCGGCCCCATCAATTGGTAGCAGAAACGGATGCTTGCCTCTAGAGGTGAGGGGAGAACCCAGGAAAATCTAGAACAAAATTAGACCCATAGAGCCCAAAAGAGAGCCCCATGATTGAGAGCAGAGGACGGCGGGCGATGACCGTGGTCGGTGGAAATTGATGGTGCGGCGGAGACAGCAGTAGCGTGAGTATGAACAGTGATGTGTGTGTTAGATTGCGGTGAATTGATTGTATGATGTCTTGCGGAGTTGGAATTATAGTCGAGTGAATGTGAGTTTATTGGTTTACTGGTCGGAACACGTGCGGATCAGGAGGTTTTTGGTAAGCGGATTCAAGAGCAGTCCAAGATCCCGGAATAGCTTTGTACTGTAAATGTCTGATCATTGACGTGTGTGTCGTGGAGCACTATCGATGGTTCACTTGGGGTAGGGAACTTTGTGTGAGTGGATCTAATAGAGTCGCGTGTGGAAAACCTCAGGCCAGGGGTGGACTGCAGCGATTCGAGTGACTGACGCAGGTCGTGGGTCAGGGAGTGTGAATGTTCTTGAGAGAAAGTACTATCGATCTTGTAGATGGCAGACAATTACTTGGTTTTATGTAAGTGTAAGTTACAGTGGCTGCCTGATAGGTAGTTACTTGGTTTAGTAGCTTTTGGATAAACAGTTACTTGGTTGTGTGAATGTGAGAGCGAATGTACATGGTGAGATTGTGAAGGAAGGTGAACCGCGGCGGAGAGGGAACGGTGACGTCAAAGTGCGCTGCGCTATGGTAGGCCGGTCGGTGTAACTCCGCGCTGGGATTGGAGGGTTGCCGGCGAAATTTGGAAAAGAAGAAAAATTGTGTTTTGTAACAGGTGAATTCAAAATGAGATGTTTTAAGGTATTGCGAGACTTATGTAGTGGAGATTCAGATGTGGTGACTCTGGTAGGGAAAGAAGCCCCGCCAGAGGATACCCCGGCACATTACATGGCAACAAATGTAGGACTTCACACAATAGTGTGGCCCCAAAATTGGCATAAGATTATCGAAAAGGAAGGAGAATTGGCTTTTCCACGCTATGGGTCATTTCGATTGGATGTATTGTATCAATTAAGGCGAGTGATGTGTTCATTAAAACCTCCACCTAGACCCACACAATTCGAGGCATTAGATGCATGGATGCGGGCAGCACAAGCTAGACGAAGAGAAAATTCCCAGGGAAGGATGAGAAAAGCAATGAAGTCATATCAGGATGCTAGGTGGGATGCTCAGTTGAAGAGTTAGAGAGTTGATTCCATTGAGGGAGAAAGATTGTACCCATTGTTGGTACAAGGAGCTGGTGAATGAATGAGAAATACAGAGGATGACAGTGACACGGATGATAGCTTGTTAGACAGACTATTGGCAGAGCGTCCTCCACCTTACAACCCTCAGTCTGAGGAGGGGAGGAGAGAACTAGTAGAAGAAAACCCAGAAGGAGCGGGACCGACTCCGGTAGGCGTAAGTGCAAGAGTAGTGGAAAAGGTTTAGGTAGGATCGGAAGGGGCAGGAAGGTCAGAAGTTGGGAATACTGAGATGAGAGGAGCCAACTGTGACATATGGCTACCAGAAGCCCTCACGGTGCCGGTTACCATTGGACCCGTGGTCTCGATATACAATCCGAGTATGGGTGAAAGTGGGGGTCAACTGCGAACAGGAATGGGGGAAGAAACTATTTCTGGAGGAAGCCTACAATGGGAGGGACGGGTGTACCTTTGGTGCCTGTGGAAGCTAGCACTCCAATGCCAGCGACAGCAGACCCTTCAAGGGTGTGCACAGGATCAGAAACCAGGCGAACAGGTACACTGGCAAATTCTAGGTCAGAAATAAGAATATGGGTTCCACCAGTAAGGGAGACTAGGAGAAGCACAGCCAAGATAGGAATGAGACAAGAGGCGTCTAGAACATGACTTGGGTTCCCGAATGTAGGGTCGGAAAGTCGATGGAAGAGTCAGGGTTGTGAGAGGGAAGGCTGGCCCACTGTCCAAGATGAGGGGACGGAAGATCGCTGGAGAAGTCGAAGTTGTGACAGGGAGGAACCGTGTAATGTGACAAATCGAGGAAGGCTTGAGGTTGCAGTGAAGGCAACATTTTTGGATGTACTGAAGTTGAAGGCAGAAGTAGATGAGGTGATAAATGGGAACCTGCCGCTGGAAAGAGTGGATCTATTTGATCAAGGTGAACTGTTATTTGTGGCCAAGGATGTCACTAGGAAGGCAAAACGAGTTCATGAGGCATTAGTTCAGTTGGCCTCGGAAGTACGATGTGGATTTGACAAAAACGAAAATGTTGCAGGGAAATCACAGGCTAAATTACACTGACAAAGAATTGGAAGAAAAGAGAATAGTGGGGTTGAAAGCCCATATTCGAGAACTAGTCATGGGAATGAGGGCATGGAAAGAGTTGGACCGGTGGGAAGAGAAGTGGTCCAAGAAGAAAGGTGTCAAGAAAGGGATAGGAGACACTCCGCCTCCCGGAGGGGGGATGAAGAAAGTAGGAAATTTACAATTGCGAGATGTACAGAATGGAGGGTATGTACTTGTGCCTTGGAGCAGGGGTGATTTGGCATCCTTCACCAATGATTTCCCTCGGCTGAGGGAAAAGCCTGCAGAATGGTATAAACAAATTGATAGGTTTGTGAAGATTTCAAAGGTATTGTGGATAGATTTAAATACTCTATTTGATATTGTGGTCCCAGGTGATTTGTGGGCAGCGTGCAAAATTGCAAATGAGTTGCCCACCGCTGAACCAGTTAGAGATCCCGTAACACATGGCTCTTCATTCGAGGTAATGAGAAAACACGAGCAGGCGATTACATTGCTCCAGTCTAAGGTTGCCCCTCAAACTATTGATTGGCTCAAGATTGATCGTACCACCCAAAAACCTAAGGAACCAGTACATGATTATTATGAGAGACCCCTATTGGCCTTTAAACAGCATAATGGGCTTGATGCCCTTGAACAGAAAGACACGGGACAGTTTGTCTCGAAATTTGTGTTGGGATTGAGGGCTGAGATTAGTTTGATGATTCAGCAACATTTGATATGTTGGCAGAACAAGTCCGTGGACGAGATTCTGCGTTATGCCAAGTATTGTAGCAATCAAGTAGAGTCCACAAATGAAGGATAAGCTGGTGATGGTGCAGTTGAGGAATGCTGAGAGACCAGATCTAATGCAAGGGAATGGAGGTATAATGGGCCGAAGACCGGGAGTGGTCGAGGAGCAGGCCAAAATATGACAGATCATCCAGGACAGGGAAGAGGAAGAGGAATGGACTCTGGGCCAGGAGTCAAGTGGGTTAACCCGAAGAGGAACACTGCTTGTCATTACTGTCACAAGATCGGGCATTGGAAGCGCGAGTGTTGCCTAAACCCAGCTAATCAAATGCAAAATGAGGAAACCGTGCAGGTATCTGATGGTCTGAACACAGTGACTAGACCTAGGTCCATGTATGGGGGAGGTTCAGAACAACAGATACAGGTGCCTCAACCCCCGAGAATATCCTCAGCCAATCATGTATATCAGCAGATGCCTTTCATTGAATTAACCAACGGTTCTGATCTGTACCCATTGCGAGGACAGTGTAAGAGGGGGGAGGGGGACTGTACCCTTAGGGCAGCCTTGGAGGTAGACCAGAGTGGACCATTTGTGGAGGCAGATGTCAACGGGCATCCCATAACCTTCCTAATAGATACTGGCGCTGCCCGTTCTACGGTAAGGTCAGCAGTGGTTCCCAACTTGTCCCTTTCTGGACATTCGATCCAAATGGTAGTGGTTACCAAGCAGAAAATGACCAATCCCCTAACAAATGAGTTACCTGTGAGAAAAGGAACCTTTCAGGATCATCACCAATTTGTGGTGTGTGATTCGAGTCCGGTTTGCCTATTAGAATGTGACCTTCTGTGCAAGCTAAATTGTACCATCTATTGTACTCCAAAAGGGGTGGAATTATAGACCTGTGACGACGACGCTGCCTTCAAGGAGGCCAGTCAGAATTTGTGTGCAGAGATGTTCATTGTCTTGACCAAGGATGAGTTACCATTTGATTTGAGGGACTCGGTCTCTCCTGTGGTATGGGATTTTACTGGCGAAGAGATAGGTCTGATTCGAGGAGTTGAACCAGTTAAGATACAGGTCAAGCCAAATGCAGAATTCCCAAGGATGCCACAGTACAAGCTAACCCCAGAGTGGCGGGAATAACACCTGTGATTGAATCTATGATTGCTCAAGGCATTTTGAGGGAGATAAGAGCAAGCCCCTGTAATTCACCAATAATGGGGTTGCAGAAACCTAGTGGCAAGTACAGAATAGTTCAGGACCTGAGAAGAGTTAATGAGATTGTAATCCCATGTTGTCCTGTGATACCGAATCCAGCAGTAATTTTGTTCCAAATACCTTGCGAAGCCGAATGGTTTACGGTCATTGACCTATGCCAGGCATTCTTTTCGATACCCCTCCATGAGGGAAGCCAATTTTTATTTGCTTTCCGGCTGGAAAATCATATGTTAACATGGTGTCGTATCCCACAAGGGTATACAGAGAGTCCGTCCATTTTTAATCAAATTTTAAAGAAGAACCTCGAGAGTCTGACAATGCCAAAGAATTCAGTCCTCGTTCAGTCTATAAACGATCTTTTGGTTGCCTCAGTTACGGAGGATACTCGCAGGATAGATACTGTGGCTCTGTTGAATCATTTGGCAGAGAATGGACACAAAGTGTCCCCAAATAAGCTTCAGTACTGTTTACCTGAGGTTCAGTATCTAGGACATTGGATTGAAAAGGGAAAGAGAAAGGTGTCACCGGATCGCATAGAGGCGATCTTACAAATGGGTACACCTAAGACACAAAAAGAAGTCCAAATGTTTTTGGGAATGGTCGGCTACTGTCGACAGTGGATCCCAAACTTTTCCCTCATTGCAAAACCTTTATTAAGGTTGACACGAAAGGATGTGAATGATCCGGTACCATGGGATGACGACTGCTTGGTGGCCATCTGGGAGCTGAGAGAGAGCCTATGTCAGGCTCCAGCCTTGGGAATGCCTTATTATAATAAAGCGATTTCGCTCTTCTGCCATGAGAGGGAGGCGTGCGCACTAGCAGTATTACTCAGATACATGGGGGTGCCCATAGACCAGTGGCTTATTTTTCAGCTACCCTAGACCCGGTGTCTTCTGCATTGCCTGGATGTCTCAGATCTGTTGCTGCAACAGGTGTCAGCATTGAAAGATGTGAAAGCATTGTGATGGGTCACCCACTTACTGTGTATGTCCCGCACTCAGTGGAACTACTGATGACGAGAACCAAAACGCAGCATTTGACTAATAATGGGCTTACTATTGAGCAAGTTATATTGGCATCCGAAAATGTCTCCTTGAAACGATGTTCTATGTTGAATCCTGCTACACTGATGCCATTTCCACCTGTTGAAGGAGAAGACTGTGAGGAGCATGACTGCTTGGATGTGACTGAACTTTCTACCAAACCAGACCCGACATTGTTGATGAACCTTTACCTAAATCTGATTTGGTTCTCTTTGTTGATGGTTCATGCTTAAGAGACAATGAGGGTTGTTTGAAAGCAGCTTTTGCTGTTTGTACTATCTCTGGAGTTGTGGAAGCTGCTTGTTTACAAGGAGTATACTCTTCACAAGTGGCTGAAATCATTGCCCTAATACGTGCATGTCTCATCTCTGATCGAGTCTGAGTGACTATCTTCACAGATAGTCAGTATGGGTTTGGAGTTGTTCACGATTTTGGGCAGTTACGGTCACAGAGGGGGTTCTTAACATCATCAGGATCTCCTATTAGGAATGGAGAATATGTGCGACAATTGTTAGACGTGTTGCAGAAACCCAAGGAAATAGCAGCGGTGAAATGTGCGGCACATGGGAAAGGGGAGGATTTTGTAACCAAGGAAAACTGCTACGCAGACAAAGTAGCTCGCTTTTGTGCCATACATGCCTGTATCTTTAATGGAGCATATGTAGGAGAGAGTACAGAAAAGACCGAACTCAGCATGATGTTAGCTGTAGCTGACACCTGGGATGAGGTTAAGCGTCTCCAAGAAGAGGTCCCCGAAGAGGAAGAAGCAGCATGGATTAGAGCAGGATGTGTGAAAAGAGGGGATGGCATTTGGATGTCGGATGATGAAAGGGCAGTGTTACCCAACTGTTTGTTGAGTCCTATGGCAAGGCATATTCATGGAGCAGTTCATCTAGGAAGAGATGCCATGGTGAGGGTGTTTCGACAGACATGGTTTAATCCACGTTTTCGTGTATATGCTGAGGCAGTGTGCCATAGGTGTGTTACGTGTCAGCAAATGAATGCAGGAAAGAAAACTGTAGTTCCAATGAGTCACATTGGGAGGTCAGGAGGTCCTTTTAACAGGATACAGTTGGATTTCATCAAAATGCCCAGGTGCAATGGATTGAGGTATGTTTTGGTGGTGGTGTGTGTCTTTTCACGTTGGGTTGAGGTGTATCCAACTAGGCGGTGTGACAGTCTCACAGTGGCGAAGTTGTTGCTTAGAGAGGTCATCCCACGGTTCGGATTTTCGACCTCGTTGGAATCGGACAGAGGAACTCATTTTCATAGTGAGATCATGAAATTGTTGTGTGCCGCCTTACAAGTTGATCGGAGACTGCTTGGTAGCTACAGGCCGGAGGCGTCTGGGCTAGTGGAGCAGATAAATGGGGCCATCAATATGAGAGTGGCGCAGGTTTGCTCGTCAACGTCTTTGAAATGGCCGGATGCGCTGCCCTTGGTACTAATGAGTTTGCGTAGTACTCCAGATAGGAGAATAGGACTTTCCCCCCACAAGATATTGATGGTAAGGGCGATGCGTTTGCCTGCAATGCCAGCTACAGCATTGTTAAACATCACCGATGATTTGGTTCTCGATTATTGCAAGGGACTGGCTGACGTGGTTAATTCTGTGTCTCACAAAACTAAAGACACTACGAGAAGTATTCTCCTCCTGTGTCCCAAGGGTAGAGAGGAAATCTCTGGTGGGAGTACGTCCTCCCAGGTTAACTCAAAATCACGCTAAGTACCCCACAGAAATCGAGATAACGACTATAACCCTGGTGAAGAGTGGGAAGATGATCATTGAAGCATCCTAGTTGTTACCCACCGGGTTGTGGGAAAGGAAAACATTCCTTTTATTTTAATTACCCTCACACACCCTAGTGGTGTCATGCTTCATCATCGGGTCACCCTGACTCCTAAAGGTCAGGGTGGGCTCAACCGTATTTCAGGGAGCTCTTTAAAGATTTGGCCAGGGGGTCTTTAAATAATAAAAATCCTCAGGCAGTTCCCGGTTTCCCTTTATTCTTGGAACTGACTGGGATATTAAAATTCTACAAGCATATATAGGGTCAGGTGGGATATTTTTTGGTCCTACGACCCTAGTGCCGACATGTTTCAGCCCTATTAGTTGGCCCAATGTGGGTCCTGGGCTTTCTTCAGGGCAATGAGTAAAGAAGTTCCCTCCCTGGATGGAGCAGTGAATAACTGTCAAGCTACTACTACTTAGTGAAAAAAAGGGCAGATAGCTGCTCCTTTGTAAAACATCAGACAAACTTATCTTCAGTTTATGAGGAAATTCTCCTTCTTCTCCATCTGTAAGGAAAAAATGAAAGGGGGCGAGGGGGAGGGGAGGGGGAAAAAGGGGGAGAGATAGAAAAAACCACAGTAGGAGAGAAGAACACGACAAAACAACATTATTGTAATGACTTTTCCTCCCACAGGTGATGTGCCTTTAAAATCACCCATGTGTCAAACGGGTGATAGCAAGCCAACATTCTATTACAAGTATCTAGTGTACACTCCGTTACCTCTTCTCGCTAATTTTTAGCATGTCAAAATATGTGTTTTGTGTTTTGTTTTAATTCTGTGTCTCACCAGGTCGAGGCTGCGACTGCACCCACCTCGAAAGATCTCCTGCATGACCTAATCCCGGGGTAATGGGTTTTGGTCAGAAAGCACATGAGGAATTGCCTTGATGCACGGTGGCGAGGTCCGTACCAAGTGATCCTGGTTACAAGTACAGCCGTGAAGTGTGGAGGCCTACCGAAATGGATCCACGCCTTCCGCACCTGTAGAGTTCCAGAACCCTTCAATGAAACAGCTCCTCCCGCTCAAAGAAATCCAGCTGAGATCGCAAGGTCGGAAGAGGGGACAAGCCAAGCTGTAAGGGTTCCTGCTGCAGTTGACTGTTCACTAAGACGAGCTGAAAGGGATCACGCTGCACAAGATCCCGATAGCGACACTGAGGGAGACGGAACCGTTGGAATCAAAGTAGAGTTGGATTCAGCTCAACAGACCGGTGTGGGTCAGGCAAGGGTGGAGAGGAGAACAGAGGCTGGAGGTTAAACGTGGCCAGTAAGAAAAGAAAGACTGAATTAGAGGCTCACATCAGAAAAGGATCTCCTCCCATCTCCGAAACGTCTGAATATGAGCAAAGTGACGCAGAGCCAAGTCAAGAAGGCTTAAGGAGATCAAAGAGAGAAAGAGTGCAGTGCTGAAAGTACGCTGCTCCCGAGTGGACATACTTGGTCACAGATGCAGGGACCAGGGAGGTCCGGGAGGCTGAGGTCTGGAAGAGTGAGACGCGGGGAGACCGCACTGATCATTGACATTGAACTGTTAGTCCATGGAGTTGAGGCCCTTGGGCCCTTGACTCGGACGGTACCTGATCCTCCAAGGCTGAGTAGATTGCAACTTCTGATTCTAAATCAACTCTCATTTCCAACGTATGGTCGCCAGCCTTCAGTTCAAGAATTGGCAGCGTTTCTTATGGAGATCTTGGAACTTGTTGTTAAAGCTCTTGGCACTGATTTGATCTATGATGAAAATTGAACTGAATAAAGAAAAAGAAAATACATAATCATTGCTTTAAAAGAAGATAACCTAGGCCAAAGTGGAAGAAGAATAAATTTAGGGACTTTCCAGTAGAAGAAGAAAGAGGGCTAGGGATGGCTGTTAATGGACTGTAGATCATTATTGCTGAACCAAATACGGAAGAATTCCAAATTCCCAAAGGGATTCAGGAAGAACTTCATGTCCAGAATTGTTAAGGAAAAAGAACAGTCTTTGTTGGTCTCACTTCTGCACCTTGTTGGAGAACTGATTCAATATGGAGTCTGGAAATTCGAACCGTAGGCAGAAATGCATGATAGGTACACTCATAGTAGGGGTGATTGTAGTCATTATTGTAGTGGTCATTACATCCATAGTCGAGTCCAATGTAGCGGAAGAAAAAGGGGAACGAGGGACACCTACATCTCCTACACCAGACATAAGAGAGGGTGCGTCAGAATCAGATAAGGACATGAAAAAGGAAACTAGTCGTCTATTACATGTAGACCTCTCCGAAGGTGACTTTACGTTAAATGCGTACGCAAGGTTGTTGTATGAGTATGTGGACACCATGGATGCAAAGGATTGCTATGTGTGCATGCAGTTGCCAGCATCAGTAGAGGAGAGCATTAGAAATCATCACCTACCCCTGACATATGGCATCACTTGTAGCGTGCTGCTGAGTATGTTTTATGGTAAAGCACATTTTGAGTATTATTTTTCCAACTATGACGTAGTACTCCCTGAGGTCCCCGTACTTAAATACCTGACCAAATATGATTATTATAAACAGGAAGAGAGAATGTCAAAATATTTTGTGCCCACAGTAACTCTGGATACAGCATATGCCCATCGACATAATTTGACATGTATGTTATCTGACATAGAAAAGAAATTTGTGGATCAGATAGAGGATAGGCATAGACAGTCATTATTCAGGCCTGATCCTAAGCATGAGGTGGTTCCATGGACCCAAGAGGAGTTAGATCATAAGGCAAAGGTAAGTTCTGGTCCAATAGCTTTGGATTTGCAGCAAAAAGGGAAACTTTGCATTAGACAACCACAGACATATTATGACAAGGTATTTATGGGGGAGAGTGAATGTGAGCACATTTTCTTGATTGAAGAATCAATAAAGAAGGCGATATTGGATAAGTTGACCATAGTACCCAATGTGTATTTTGTATGTGGAAGAAACGCATATGTTAGGTTGCCACCAAATTGGTATGGAATGTGCTATTTCCTAAAATATTCCACATGGAAGACTTGTGGCCATTGGAAGGGAAATGACCGCGTACAGAGAAATGTGACACGAGTGCAGGAGAAATTGTTGGTGATGTATTTGGCGCAATAACACAGAGTTTGGGAGTGGTTCTGAATGATATAAAGATTAGGAGGTTGTCAACACTGGTGGACAAGCTGTCAGTGAACACGGCTCAAGCTTTTCTGCTTGTTGATGGGGAGATGGTCTCTATAAGGGCCATGGTGCTTCAGAACCGTCTTGCGTGAGATGTATTATTGACAAAAGAGGGCGGAGTCTATAAATTGTTGAGGGTCCAACAGTGCACTTATATCTCTGACAATAGTAAGGTTTTGAAGAAATATATAAGCAACATCACTGAGATACACCACGATATACATGATTTGGCTACTGAAGGGATTTGGGATAAAATTGGCCAAGGATTTGGAAAGGTTGGAAGTTGGTTTGGAAGTTTGGGACAGGGAATTATTGGTTACATTCTGAAACCTATCATAATAGTCGTGATCTGTATCATTGTATTGTTGGGTGCCTTCAGAGCTTATAAGTGGCGCAAGGCAAGACAGGCTGAGAGTTCTATTAGCAGGGCGGAAAGGCAGATGGAAAGACTGCAGGACAGTCACTATCAGAGCCTTAAGAATCTGGGGAAGTTTAGGCAGGGAAGACAGGCTACAACTTCTGTTTAGGTCGGTCTTTTCTGCAAGGAAAACATAGCAAGGGAAAAGTGCTGTATTTGATGACACTAGTCATCAGAGGGGGGCTGATAGCGCGCTCGACGCTCTTAAATTTGTAGGGGTGCATTATATTCATGTACGAACTGCACTCACATATATTTTATTGTTTTGCTGAAATTCATGTTATTATAATGAAGTTTATATCTTCGTATTAAAAGACGTTATTTACAGGACTGATCACGTGTTTAGAGAAATCATGTAATCATGCATGTGCATTATGATTATTAGGGAAAGCAAATGTATACACTGTTCTAAATGATGCATATAGAGGCTTGTGTAACGGGTGCACATTAAAGAACGTGCTTAGGTTAGCCAATTGTAGGCCTAACTTTCGTTTTTCTTAAGTTTCGTTTCTCCTCGTTTGCTCTCAAGTTGGGAGTTAATTAAAATTTATGTGTGTAGAAAGTTTCCTTTCGCCCCTACTGCAGGTGAAGAAATTGGACCTCGTTATTTTAGATTTAAGAAGATACATGGGAGGAGAGGAATGTCTTTGAAGAACTCAAACAGAGAGAAGGGAGGACACCTTCCGTGCCTGGTGAAACCTGGGAATCCACGTCTTTGAACAAGACTACGAATTAATTGGAATCTGTGGAAAAAAACTCAAGGAAGGTGTTCACGGAATAATTTACCATGTGACCTATTAGGGGTGTAACTTTGTCTTTTTGTATTAGGCACAGGGATCGTTTTGCTGGACTTCTGCTTTTGACTGAGGAAAGGGAGCATCTTAGAACGAGCTCCGTAGCTTAACGCTACTTGATTCATTTAACGTAAGTGCACTTCTTAGGAAGTCAACACGTGCTGACACCATTGGGGAAAATTCTTTGGGGAAATTAGGAAGGGATGCCACTTTAGAAGTAGAGTAGGGACAGATTATCCTTTATTTCGGAAATACAAATGAAAAGGGATTTGGACGCAGTGTCTATACTCAGCTGTGTTCTGATTTTGGGATTCATCGTTCTGTGCCTATTGTGCCGAATGAACTATATTCGTAGATTGGGCTCTGTATTAGTATTCATGTATCTTTACACTCTGATTTTGAGGTGTGTCTATATCCTGTTGTTTTTGGCTTTGTCATAAATTAACAAAACCTGAATTCAGAGTCTGTAGTCATTTAGTCAGATGGAAGGGGAAAATGTATAATTGGTAACTTGCTTTCTTCCTTCTACACTTCTTAGCAGGCAATAAAGACCATCGGCCAGGTGTTCCTAAGTAAATTTAGAATATGGAATCCGCCCCATCATATGTGTGCTGTACAGTGCAGCAAACATGCAAAGTCGGAAAAGAAAGGAGAAATAAAAACATTTCTGCTTGTAACACCTGCTTTCCAGCAGCATTATTGTTGGTGCAAAACCAGGTCTATTAATGTTAGTAAATAGGGTATTGAGTCAAAAAGCATGGGTGGTTGCATAGGAATGCCCATGTACCACCCCTGTAACGCCCCCTTGATGCTAAGTAATACAAAGCAGTACTTTGCGCTGGTTTGCGTTACTTTTCCTTACAAACCAATGCAAATTGGTTTTTGCATTGGTTTGCCTTAAAAAAGTAATGCAAACCCGACACAAAACCTTTGTAAATCTTGGTCCAAGAATCAATTGCCACTGTTTACTGTCAGCTGGCCCCAGAGCCTGTGCAATTGCATCTCTTCACCTATTTCCATAGCTGCATATGCAGTTATTAGAGATCCGGAGGGTCACAAGAATCTTGTTCAGAAATTCAACGCGGTTTACTGATTTTTTAACAAACATTCTTACAATTATAGCACGTGTCAACTCCAGTCCAGCACAGACATTTTCACTAGAATGCAATTTGCAGCTTATTCCAAATGTGTTGCAGCTGTTCAGCCAGTTTCCCTGTTGGATGATGATGCTTGCTTTGCATTAATAAAGAATAGAATGCCATCTGGATCAGCTACCGATATCTTGTGGGCTAAATTACGTAAAGAATTTCTTTAGAATTCTCATTTCTATGTTCAAGTGATTAATAATTCATCTTTAATGTCTTTGTGTTCTGGATGAATTGGAGAAAGCCCCCATTCTCCCTCTACTAAAAAAAACAACACTTGACTCGGAGTGCATTGACGATTTAGGGGCAATTGCTCAGCTACTATATCTGGTGCATGAGCAAACAGTTTTTAATCATCTCATCCAATTTGTAGAGTCACAAATTTTGCACATGGGATATTGCGCGGGTTGCAGCACCCAGGGGCATATTTATGAGAGGCTTCTGCCGCAGTTGCAGCACTAATTTTGACGGGGTGCAGGCAGTACTTCATATTTACAAGTTGACACGTGGTCAAATGCATCAGTTTTTGTAGGCATGCATCTAAAAATACCTGCACCAAAACTGGCTGCACCACGCAGAGAGTAAAATATGCATGGTAGGGGTTGCCTCGTAAATGCAAATGTAAAAGTAGCGCAGTGATATTTATGGATTTGTCAAATTGTGACGCATCATCAGCAAGCAGCGCACAGAGCGTTAAATGCATCAAAATTCCTGTGCATCGGCAACCCAGGTTTCGGAAATTACGCAATGGCTGTGGTACATAAAGACAAGGCACACAAAACAATTTGGCAAGCTCAACTACGCTATGGAGGGGCTCATTCTGCATCTCGGAGTTGCAAGGAGACAACCACCACGTAGGCAGCGCAGGAGAAGGGAGCATGTTTTTCGGCAGCGAATTTCCCTCATTGACCTCAGGGAGGATGAGGTCATCAGATATTACAGACTCAAGAGGGACTCATTAATAGAACTGCTGAAAAAGATAGCGCCAAGGCTCCAGCCACCAACCGCCAGGCTCACCAACATTCCACCGCAGGTCAAGCTGATGGTAGTCCTCCACATGCTGGCATCTGGTATGTTCCAGATCACAACATCTAAAGTGGCAGGAATATTGCAGTCATCTTTTTCTGCCTTCCTACCCTCTGTCCTGAATGCCATCATTCGCCTCGCACCTCAGTACCTCCTCTTCCCCAAGATACAACAATAGCAGCAGAAGACTAAGCAAGGTTTCTATGCCATTGCGGGATTTCCCCATGTGCTAGGTGCCATGAATTGCACACATGTGCAACTGGTTCACCCTGAAGAAACATCACACCTGTACAGGAACTGGAAGCACACCTTCTCTATCAATGTCCAGACCACTGTGGACCATCTGGGGATGTTCACCAATGTGCTATCAAAATACCCGGGGAGTGAGCATTATGCCTACATCTTCAGGCACAGCATCATCAATGAGTACTTCCAGAATGGGCGAGATGGGACTGGCCTATTGTTGGAAAGTGGATTATTAGTAGGGGCAAATGTATATCTGCCACTGGCAATAAGGCCACTAACACAGTAAAGGGCTCAGAATAGGACTTAGAAAATGATTCCTATGCTCAACCCCTGGTAGCTTGGCTGCAAGTAGGCAGGCTTAACTTCAAAGACAGGTATGTAAAGCATTTAAAAACACAAATTCAGTGAATAATTAAGACACAATGCACAATAAAAATCCAACACCAATTTATAAAACTAGGAAATATTTTTATCTTCAAAATGACACCAAAACGACAAAAATCCAATGTAGGGAACCGGAGATATGAATTCTCAAAGATTTAGCATTATCTAGCACATAGAAACCTATTGCTCCTTATCAGGACATCTGGTCGTGATAGACCAGGTCAAAGTGAAAGTTTCAGGCCGACCGCGATAGAGCCCTGAGTGGCTACCCCTCGCAGTAGGTCTCGGTCAAAGTTTTTACCTTCTGACTTAGAAACTTTTCTGAAACTTTTCTTCCCGGGGTCTCTAGAAACTCTCAGCCAGTCCGGATTCGGTGAGGGTTTGCCGGATTGCCTTGCGACGAGCTCCCGGTCAAACTTATGGAAATCCGACCTTTGGAGCGTTCCAGCGGGAAAACCAAGGATCCAAGCCGACACGTGGTTGAAGGCAGGCGGCTTGGCTTCCACAGTTGCTCCCGGTCACCTTTTCTTAGGTTCGGACTTAGAAACTTTTAAGGAGCTTTTTCTCGCGGGGTCCCTCGATGCTCTTCACCAGGCCAGATTCGGTGAGGGTTCGCCGGCCTCGGATTTTGACTACTCCCGGTCAAAATCTGGAAGTAGGACCTATGGAGCTTTTCAGCGGGACAAACCAGGACGGCAGGCCGACTCGCGGTTGAAGGCAGGCGGCTTGGCTGGCCAGGTTGAGTCGGTCCCCTTATGGAGCTTTTTTCCCAAGTTCTCCAAACTTCTGGAACTTCTTCCTGAAGTTCCCCAAAGGGTCCCAAAGTGTCTCAAACTCACTCCAAGGGTCTGGAATCTCCAAGATGGTCCTTGAAAGTTGAGGACTTCAGTTCCCACAATGCACTTGGACAAAACCCTTCCAAATCCACTGGTAGTTCTCCAGGTTGAGGATCCTTGGTGGTGATGTTGCAGATGAGCTCTGTTAACCTGTAGCTTGCAGGGAGTCCACTCTTTAGTCCTTTTACAGCAAGGTAATCCACATGCTGTAGTTTCAGAAGGTGCAGTAAGTGCAGTCTTCAGAGTGCAGGCCTTAGGAAATGCACATCAAACTTCCAGAATGGCCTGTCTTGCTTTCTTAAGTTTCAAGCAGCAGATCTGAGTGGCCCAGTCCTTCTCAGATACTTATTCCATTTTCTCTGGGTCAAGCAAAGGTCTGACCACTTCCTGCAGAGTGTGGCACTATTTTGTCCCAGAGTGTACCAATTCTTCCAAATTCATAATGGCTGATTTTCTAGCAGGGAGAGAAGAGCTGGCCAAACACACCCCTTGCATCTGCTCATTCCTTCCTTAATCCTAGCATCTGGCTGGGTTCAAAAGAGTAGAGTTGTAAATGACACTGGGGTCTTCCCCTTCCAGTCCATTGTTTACGACTCCTCCCCCATCTCTGGCATTCCTGTGTAATTGGCACTAAGATCCCCTGTGGTTTGAACGTGGACTTTACATACATAGTGGGACTGCCCTGATTGATGTATGTAACCACCTGTTCATCTTTAACAGCTGCGCCCACCTTTGAAAAAAAAAATATTGCAGATCCTCTCTCCACAGTGCTCCAACCGCCAAAGTCGATTTTGGGCAGCCGGTTATCACAATGTGGGGAGTGAAATGTGCAATTTCTCTTAAACCAGGGCATATAAAACTCATTTTATAAGGGTCCTCCTTATAAATACCTGATCCCCCACCCCTGGGACACATAGGGGAGATGCTAGGGGTACCTAATATGCCCAAACATTGTAGGTCAACCATTTTTAAGTGCCCCAAACGCCAAAGTCGAGTTTGGGCACTATTTACTTTTTAAAAGCAGTCCTGCAACACAGAGCCACTTTTAAACTGACCTCAGGCTTCAGCAGTGCACACATGCAAGTCCAGAAAGGGCTGCTGGCCTCTAAACTGCCATGCCCTATTATATACTAGGGACTGATAGGTAGTTTCAATCCCCCTGCCCTATTATGTACTAGGACCTTATAGGGTGGGTCATGCCAATCACAGGGGTACCCAACCCATAGTGTACCCTAGTGCATGTAGGTGTTTTCACTGCATTCTAAATGTGCCTCTTTCAGCATAGCACTGGCCCTGGGCCTGGTTAGGCAGAGCCCAGGGTCAGTCAGAGTCAGTTACCACCAGTACCAGTCAGCAAAAAGTTGGGGGTGCCCAGGGCAAAGGATGACTTTCCAACACCTATTTGTTGGTAAGCCAATCTGAAGTACATAAGAGACCTTCTAACAGCAAGAAATGTATGACTTAATAGCCATCCTTGTGTCTCTCCACAGAGATAGGGTCATATGTATGAGGGATGTGCTCATACTTGCACCATGCATCATGGTACATGTGTAATGAAAACCCCAAGTCACACATGTTAAGACACGCAAAGCCACTTTGTGTGCCTTTGAATAGCGTAAAGATCCAGAGCAATGCAACGCTGCGCAAAATGCAGTGTAGCTTCATTGTGTGCAAGGGAGGGGTTCCATGTGTGGGTGTCTCCATGCAATTCCCATGGTTAATGAGGCATGTCATTTATCCTATACCAGATAAACTTGGAAATGTGTCAAATCAATTGGTCTCCTCAGATGATGTGTAACAAGGAAAAATAACTTAAGTCATCCAAGTCACTTCCGCTTCCTATGTGTGCTGCATACTGTGGCACACATACATACATGATCAGGCCTCTAAGGGTTCATTGTGCAATTCAGGCACTCTAGCACCATGGTCCAAGTATGTCTGTGTTTGTGCTAGGCAGCCCATTGTGTGCCAGTGTAGGGTGAAAGGACAGAAATATGCTGTATGGCATAAATACTGTGTACTACTGCCCTTTCTCAGTGACGCAGTACAGTGCAGATAGCTGACTGCTGCACTGCACAGTGCCACTTTCCCAAATATCTGGGCCTGTGTGTCATGTGCACATAGTGGGCCCAAAGCACTGCAATGTGTGGACAATAATGTCCCACATTGGCATGCACTAATCTGTCAATGGCAGTAGGTACAGAACATCAGTGAGTAGTGATGTGTCATTTCACTCTGTGTGGATGGTTGGAACCACATCAACTGTAGAACCACATCAACTGCACTGGGTAACAAATCACGAATAAAACCATGTGGCCTGCCAGACAAGCCAATATGAGTACAAATGCAACACAAGAGATAAGTGTGAGATGAGTGTCTCCTCAATGGTGTACCTAGTCTCGGTATCAGTCAAAGTTCAACAATTTCAGTGGTGTGAGAACAAGTACTGTGGAAATGAGTAAGTGTTTCACACATGGCCGTAGCTTGTAAGTTGACCAAAGTTTCAGGAGCAACACAGGAAGAAGTATGTGGAAACGCCATGTGTGGCATGCCACGTCAGTGTAGGTCCCAGGCATTTGTAAATGTCAATACTGGATAACATTGTGACACCAACAGTACAAAACACGCGTGTCTCAGCTATACTGATGTCTATGTGCACACATACACATAGGTTTCCAGCTGCAATGACTGATGTAACCAATGTGATGGCTCACCTGTTTTGAGGAGTAAGTAGCCCAAATGAAAAGCATATGAATCCAGCAATATGAAATTCACAAAGTCTGACACAATGCTGGCAAACATGTCATACATCAGTCAACAACATAGAATAAAATCAAACCTAGGCAAGGCACCACAGTGTATTCAGGATACCAATCTCAACATTCATTTGCCACAGCAATGAGGAATCAATCAAGGCATGGAGGTACACAATCCCCTACAAATTACAGTCATACACATACATGTGAAGACCAAAGTACTGTGTCCAGGTCTGTGGCAGATACTTGTAACAACAGCAGTGTGTCCAACATAGAGATTCCCCACATCGCAATACCTATGTGTCAATCAAAGTGCACCATGACAAATTGTCTGATGAAAAGCAACAGCTGAAGGCTGACTATATAAATTGTACATCTAACCATGTAACATGCTGGAAACTCATCACATGTACACACCAAATTCTAATGCTAAAGTAAGTGAACACTTTAAAGGCTGTGTCATTGTCAGGTAGGGCAACAACAACATCAGTGGTTCCACAGGGACATATGTATGTGTGAGGGTCAAACATGTTGAAATTGTCACAGCCTACCTAGGGGTGACCAAAAGGCAAAACATCATATCAATATTCTGTCACTTTGCACATGCAGTGAGTGCACATAACATTGAGTGGTAATGAACCTCTCAAAATAACTATCACAGTAGGCTACTTGCCAAACATGAATGTTTGCATGTAGAAGTGTCCAAAGTATCAGGGCATGCACATCCATTGATATGGCCCAGAGAACTGGAAGAGACATTGTAATACAATGGGCAAATGTATATGTAACATATATTGTCAAATACTGTAATAAATATGTATGAGTCATTCAGTAGACATAACAGGCATGTACAGGAATGTGGCTGTAACAATCAGCAAGGTCATTGACAGTATTCTTATTTTCTTATTTCAGCTGACCAAGGATATGGTCTGCAGCTATGGGTCATGACCCCAATTGCACATCCCTAGTCTGAGCAGGAACGGCAGTACAACCAGGCACTGGACAAGACCAGGAACATTGTGGAACGTACGTTTGGTTTGCTGAAGTCCTGCTTCCAATGTCTGGACATGTCAGGAGGAAGATTGCTATACTCACCCCCTATGGAGTGCAAGATCATCCTTGTATGTTTCATCCTACACAACATATGTGTGCAGAAAAATGTTCCATGGGACGTGGACCCTGAGGAGCTAGAACCAATGGAGGAGGAGGAGGATGAGGAGAAGGATGGAGGGGAGATCCAACACACAATGGCTGGTAGCTGGTGACGCAACCACATTGTGCAGAATTTCTTTGCGTAAATTTCCATTTACTGGATGAACAAAATCTCAAATATGAACTGAATTGTGCAAAATATAAATAAATATTTGTACTCTTCCTATGTGTTGGCAATTTTATGTCACAGTCACTGTAAACATCAACTCACTCACATCTCCTCAACTTGAATTAGGCCTCACTGTGTAACAATCATGTTGTCATACCTGTTGAGCAACATGGGGCCATGGCTCCCATTATCCAAACCACCTATACAGAAAAGCAATGTGATGAAGTGCACTGCATTAAAGGGACAGGCCAGGCATACCACATTTCCACATCCCAAATGATCATTCCTGTCCACACGCACTTGAGCAGTGCAGTGCTGCACAGCAAGAAGTCTTGCGGTTTTCCGCTGCAGCAAATTGTGTTTCAGATGGCACTCAGTGAGTGTTGGAACACAAACTCCCAAATATGTCCATACCTGAGATAATCAACTCAGTGTAGTGTTTCTCACCAATGTGGTACCATGCACTTTGTAGGAGCAAATGTAGTAGCACATACCTTCACAGTTCATGCGGGACAGTTGTCGGGGCAAAAGGCCAAGTATGATGAATACAAGATACCATTTTCTTGTTATAGAATGCATACATGCATGTCTGGGGAACCTTAAAAAACAACAGATGTGACTCAATTCCTGGCCTAATTGTCATACATACCACTTCAGGCCACAGTTGTCAGTATGCACAACTCACAGGCCTTGCACAGTCATGTGATGTGAGTTAAAGTCCTGTAACACAACAATATGAGGAGATTTATTATTTTGAAAAGTTTTATAAAGCGCGAACATGACCCGTCAGGGTATCAGAGCGCTGTACATAGAAGTAGACAATATAAATAGGTGAAGGTGTAAAATACTAATCTTATAAGAAGTTAACCAACACAATGCAAAAAAAAAAAAATTATAATAACATTGTAGCTACTTGTTGTATCTCATTGCTCCATGCCTAGCAACAATAACTGCCACTTTAGAAATTCTTACACATCATGTCTGATTAACGTTTACAAATAAAATATTTACCAGCAGTTCATGAAAGTTAGTATAATCTTTAGGGTTCAAACCCTAGGGTCGAAAAGTAGATAGAATTATAATCTTTGATTCTAGTTTTGTCGATCGCTCTTCTCAGCTATCATGGTAACAGTGTTACAGCACTCTGCAAATTCCTGTACATTTTAAGAGTAGGATACACTCAGTGTGCTACTTTGATAACTAGATTGTATGAGTAATCTAAAGGTGCCCATGCTATTAACTGAAACTTTACATTTTCTACATCGATCTGCTTGGAGATGCTTCAGGGGTATTTTTCAACTATGAAAAACACAATATGGATAACTTTATATTTGTCACCCAGTTTAAGAACTATGGCGGTCATATCTTTTGATACTTCAAGAAAGTCATTATTGCTGGCAGGGCCAGCTTTAGCGCTAGAGGTGCCTGGTGCAACAGTCTTTTTTGGCGCCCCCAAGACCTCCTCCTTAGATTCCCTCACAAGGCAAAAGAGACCCTCATCTCTCCATAGCCCCTCTCTCACATACATTTCATTTATTTTAAAGTGCTAGTAAAGGCTGGCTCTACTAATCCATTCAGCTATCCACATAAAATACAGATCTATTCTTTGCAGCAGGTATATTAACCCTCTGAGATGACTTTCAATTGTGAGTAATTACCCCGAGGAGTATGACAATGGAGATGTGTTTTTCAAACAACACAACGACTGAAGAATACAGAGATGTCAAGAGTGTGCTATGTCCATGAGAAAAGTCTGGCAAAACCATATGGTTACATACACACATTCATTAAAGTGTGATGGAGGAATGTATTTATTTTAAAAGTTATATAAAGCGCAAACATGACCCGAACGGGTATCAGAGCGCTGTACAAAGGAGCTTAAGTGGAATGAGGTAAAAGCATGAGTACAACATCGTAGTGGAACATGTGAGATACATGAAAAGCAACAAAGTCATAAGGGAGCACGGGGAAAAACAAAATTGCAATATTGACCCAGGGTAGTCAGCCCATCTTGTGGGACATGTAAAGTTTCACAAGAGAAATAAATCAAAAGGACACATGAGAAGACACCAATAGAACTTTGAACAAAAAGGTATAAAAGAAACTCAGGAGATGGAAGTAGGAATGTGGATAAGCACTTACCTCTGAATGACTAGAGCAGTTTACCCCTGCCCTGAGTGTACAAGTGCATACTTGAGGTGTTCGCTAATCTTTTTTCATCCCAATGGGGAAATAGCATTTGAGTGTGTGCCATTACATAGGCCTGTGCCAGGGAATGCTGTCTACTTAGACCAGGAGGCCCACACAAAGACCGGCACTCAGGGTAGATGTGCTGCAACTGCCTATGACAGGAGTGAGACAGAGATCATGTATGATTGGCAGAATGATGTACATTGAACAACAGTACTGTACCTGACCATGTGTCCCTGGTTCACTGCAGTGAGGCCTAATGGCTCACTTACCTATTCAAAAGGTTTGTTGCTGCTTGTTACACTCACCCCTGCCCAACATCATGTCTATTGAAACATGTGTACATGTTAACACCATGTGCAGAACACAACGGAAATCTTGCAATGTGGAACAGTGTGCACATGCTGAGAGTGTGTGTGCTGCTACAGTGTGTTCACCTTCAGATCCTCTAGCCCGTCCAAAGGGAGTGTAGTTCCAAACAGTGTGCGATGACTGAGTGTGTGTGCTGCACGTCATGATGTTTGTTTCTGTCTTACATATGTGGATCGCAGTATAGTCTCCATAATATCCTGTGACTGTAAACACAGGGGCATATAATGGGCATGCTGACAGTGCAGCACAGATAGTCTCCCTATGCCACAACTATGTTTAAAAACAAATTGCAAGAAATGTACTATATATAACAAAATACTTTAAAATCTTGCCTTTTCCACTGTGCCGGTGCTCTTTTGGCTGCCTAGGCCCAACGCAGGCACACTTGCACCATGGGGCAAGGATGGAAATATTACATGCAAGAATGTGTTAGCATGAAGGTGCGTCTTACTGGAAACTAGTATATGCTGTGAGCTATAGTGCTCCTTCAATGTGTGCTGCTGTACACAGGATACAAAGAAAAATGAAGTAACAAGGAGATGTTAAGGTCTAACTCCATGTAATGTCACTCCTGGGAAGGTGCTAATTACGGACGCATTTGCAGGTGTGCCTGGGGTCATCTGTTTTTAAATGCATCTATTACCATCTGTTGTGAATGGCTACTCACATGCAAAGGTCAAGGAATCTCTCTCTGGTGCACAGTAAGGCAATGCAGTGAATTGCAATATATTGTGACACTTGTGATTAATGACAATTGTCTTGGCTACTCAAGCTGGCCTTGTTATGCTCAAGCAATAGGCCAACAGATTTGCAAAACACATTTACCATGGTGCATTGTGCATGCGCCACACATACTGTTTCAGACATATAACCCTGACTGCAGATGTGTCTGTCCCACCACATTACTAGTTTAATGTGCAAATAAATGGCTGCCGGACAATCACAGGTGCCATATTGGTCTTACACAATAGCTATCATATTCATTCAGTAAATCTATAAGCTGGCTGCTATATACACTGTAGACTGGTTGCACCAGCCTGTCTCTGTGCTTCCCTGAGAGTGTGGCATCCGTAACACATCTTATGGCAGGAATCCTGACATGGTCTGAATGTAGATATTGTGCATAGTAGTGAATACAATAGCATTGCACATAGGCATAGTAACGCTATATATTTGACATAATTCTGCCTACAACGCAGCTACTTAGGTTCGCCCAAGCATACTACAATCCTCAAAAGGAAGAACAACTTGTAAATGTCTCTATACATTACAATAAATACTTGTTTTACATTAAAATATTTTGTCACTCAATATGGGACCACTAAGAAGGTAAAATCTCACACATAGGCACACTATGACCACTGAAAAATCACACATCAGAAAATATTAAACCTGTCTGGTAAGAAAAGAGGAGCAAGGAAAGTGAACCCAGGGTTTGTTTTCCTGCATTGCACATTTCCCTACAGTGTATCCCAGACAATAGGCCAGTTGCGTGGGTCAGAATCCATGCATCAACCTATTTGCCTGGCATATTTCACCCGTTGCACAGGTTGTAAGCCGTGCATCGATGCCAATGCATTGAAAACAATGCATAGGTGCTAATGCGCTGTGCGTTAATCACGCAATGGCAATTTCTGTACCGATGTGTCATAAATAAATGAAGCATTTGTTGAAAACGTGCGCGATACACCCAGGAAGTGATGCATTGGGTGTGGCAGGCTGCAAACTAAGAAGTGTGAAGTTACTTTCACTTTCTCTTACTCTCTGTTAGTCTGTGCTTGGTGTTTGGAGAAGATGTAAAGTAAGGGAACTTTGTGTGCCTCAGAGTGCCTACATTAATCAAACGTAAAGCAATCACTGGTAAATTGTTCTAGTCCCATACCATGACACAAGGGACTATTCAATAATTTGTGGGTTGTACATTAAACTGAAAATACCAAGATTTAGGAGAATTTCCTTACAGAAATAACCAGGGGATTCTTACAAATTCCAAGAGCACTCTCTGTTGAAGACTAAGCTGGAGATCTATTTCCCAAAAGCCTTTATGTATAATCCTCAATGTGTGCCGCATTGTGCTGCACATGTACACAGATTGCTATGCCTTATGAATATCTACATGTGCAGAACTGTGTGTTTTTCTGAGCAAAGAAAACCAACATTATACATGCTGACAAGGCATGCAGTCTTGCACAAAGTTTGAAAGTACAACAACGTAAAACTAGTCGGCACTCTGTGCACCAGTGCCAGTAAACCCTTCTATGGCTTTTATGATGTTACCTACAGTATATGCCTGTCCTTTTCCATCATAACAACACTTAGTTAATCCTAGGGTCAATTATGGCACCCATGTATCATGGTACACTGGAGTCTGACATGATGCTGCCAGGCATTACTAAATAGATCACATCTTTGAGGCATGCTTCAGACATGTCATGATGGATACACCTGATCTTCACCATCCAGCCAGCTCAGGCCTACAAGCGGACCACCAGCATGCAATAATCTGGTCATATTGACATATGTGTGTTTAATTTGTTGTGTAAATCTAAAATACTGGGACAGCATAGTTTGTAACCTAAAAAATGTAAACATATATGAAAGCAATATTTACAATGCAATGTCCTCATTCATGTCTCTTAGATGGACATCTACCATTTGCAAAGGGAGAGGTGGACTCCTTCCAGGACCCCATTGCAATCAGTAAGTGTCATAAGTATATGTATGTACCATTTTGATGTCTGTGTGTGATCTATGTGAAATGTTACAATGTGATCTGTGGTGGAATGTAACACTCAGCTACCACCAATTAGCTGCCAGTGTGTGAATCTTTAATATTTTGTTCTCCTTTTGTGTCTACACTGGTAAATCACACCCGATTGCAGGCTTTATCAATTTCACTTCCGCGTTCCCTTTTAGGAAGTCTGTCTGCGCTCTAGCGCTCAGAACCCGCTCCGCCCACGTCATCTGATGCGGCGCGGCACGCTGCCAAGTAATCTGATGTCGGCACACCCCCTGCTTCCACCGGACTGCTCTTAAGCATGGACGCCGCTACAAGCTGATACCATCGGGATCCAGTCAGGACCGCAGTAGGTATCGCAGGCGGGTGGACAGCCTTGACGAAGTAAGTCTCATTCTTGGGAGCAGGGCGGGCTGAGCCAGACCCGGCCCCCGCATTTCTCTGACACTTTATCCACACTCGAGGTCTTATCCTCTGCCATGTATTTTTTCTCTCTGCAGTGTGTGACTACAGGAGTCCGTCCCCTCCGGGATCCATATTAGCTACTTAATCCATGTAGCTGGTGTAAGACTTCCCTCTTTTTCTCTTGCCATATGTAGTGTGCATTTACCACTTAAGCATTGTTTACTTATGCATACGAACTCAGGCTTTTGTTTGCCTCAACCAATATTCCCAGGTCTAGCAGGCCGTATGTAGGTGTCCAACTACTTCTACATTTCGTCTAACTGTAGCAACAGGCGGCTACTTGCTACTTGGGCTTCACCCACACTCACGGGTCAGAGGCCATCACATGTGCTCCCTTCACTATGAGACATGTATGCTTGCACTAATCACTATGCGCGAATTTGCATACACTATGTGTATTTTGCATGTCCATGTGTGAAATGCTGTTCTTAGTGAATCCATAGTCCGACTCACTGTCTGCACTCGAATATAGTTGCAAGCACTCCATCACAAATCGGGTTAGGTGACTGCACAGCTGCAGTCATTTCCATTTTAATGTATATGTTTTGTATGTCCTTTATGTTGTGCTTTGTTTTTCCAGATTTTAACCAGATGGTGGGAACCGTACGTACGGCTACACCACTGCACGCACAGCACACCTTAGCGAGTGTGCTGAAAAATTCACATGGCCACATACTTTCTTGCCACACTTCACCTCTCTTTGGTCCTGAAGAAAGCCTCATAACCTTAGTCAAGGCTGAAACATGTCGACCATTTAATGGGGATAACGAAGACGAATTTCATCTTCACAATATCCCCGCTTTGTTTTTAACCGTGCCCTAGGACCTCGGGAATAGAAACGACCATTCGAGGATCCCAGAGGCATTTTTAAATCAGACTTTTGAGCACCCCACTCACACAATAAAAACCAACCTGCTCCGCTGGAACTCAGGCGTCGTAGCACAGCTGAGTTGCATGCGGCAGCCCAGCTGGGAACCCAGTGATGAAGCATGCCACCAACTAGGTTGGTGGGTGAGGGTTCTTCTTAAAAACCCATTGTTTTTTTCTTCATTCCAGTGTGTGACATTGAGTCATCCTTGTACGTGGATTCCTTATTGGGTCCGTCCACGTTGTTCTTTATCTACAGAATCTAAGGGAAAAGGACGTACCCCTTTTTTTCACTACTTCCTCGCTCTCTCCTTGTTGTTCCTAGTGTGTGAATCTGAACAGAACCTATCCACAGATTCTTTAGGAATGATCAAGGAGTAAAATAATTGGGAATTTTAATGTTGGCACGTCTATAGTCATTTTGCTTTTGGCACAGTGACCATATCCTGGCACAGACCCTGCATGTGTTCCACACAAACACATTATCTCATACAACAAATTGCACAAACCAAACAAAATCTGGATTTAACGTATCTCATAGAACAGTGAAATGTAGGGGCAGGGGCAGAGGAACACACTGACCCTATGTATCCCAGTGTGCCTTTCAACACCATTTATCAGTTGACGCAGGACCCCAAATACTTATTAGTTGCATTTCATGCATACTGACATCCAAGGTGTTGGACTGAGCTTCTACAACCTTGAGTGGCATAGGTGGGAAAAATCAGTAGTCTGTGCATGAGTATCTGCATATTGTCAGTGCATGCATAATTATAGTACTTTAGGATATCTTCAATGTAAGCATTGAGGCTATCATATGTGCTTTATCACGTTGTCATGATCAGTGAGAAAGATATAAGTGGATGTGTGAAACAGTATTAGTGGCTCACATGCCTCACAGGACCCATTTCGAGCAGGTAAGCATTGTGTTATTAGTAATGCCTTTTCACTGTGTGCCAGTCAAGTAACTGATGCTTATTGTGACACCATGACATTCAATTGTTAAATGAGACATTCCGCATAAAGCCATGGCAGTGGATTACACGATGTTTGGGCATGTCCAACAAGAGCAGGTGATAGTGGCTTTAGCGCTCTTTCCGTGAGATGCTAAGAAGTGGGTTTTGTATATACACATCCACCATGGTCTAGTTATTCCTATCTGCAACAGACATACAAAACAGCGGTTCATAAGAGTGCATTTATTTACAGGTGTGTGCATAGGCATTTACAAATTGGCATTTCTTGGGGCAACAACACCAACATTGATATAGACCAAAGGATGCCTCGACAAAGTCCATACAGGATACATGTCATGTGACATGTTGAGGTAGGGAGAATTTCAGTAAGGAGGAGGCCCAAATTGCCATTAGGGAAGGTAGGCCTCATCAACAGTCCACAAATGGATTAGATAAACAGGTGGGCATACAAAAAGGGGACAGTACCAGGTGACAAAGGAGGTGGCATGATGATAAACACACATCCACCGAGAAACTGGCTAAGAGGCACAGGCAAATGTTACTGGGAAGTTCGCTGCCGTAATGGTGAAGTCCACATATTCCTCCTCTGATGTGCGCTGTGCTTCCCCTAAGGGTGGTGGAGTTTGTGTGGGAGGCATCTGAGGCACACACACATCAGGGCCAAAAGATGTGGCTCCCCTGTCCCCAGCAGCATTTTTCTGTGCCAGAAAGGAAGGCTGCACAGCGCTGACAAGGGTCCTGATGGCATGTCAACTAGGCAACAGTGTTGCGCTGGAAGGCACCCATAGTTGACTTATAGGAGTCCTGCTTGCACTCCATAGATTTCAAGATGGTGCGTATGGCCCCAGCTGGGTGGTAACCTCACTGGTATCAGTTTGGCAGAGCTGTTGTTCTTGCCTCTGCCTCACAACACTAGCAGTGTTAGCCATGGACTGTTTCATTCTATGGAGTGAAGGGGAGATGCCTTTGATTGCCTCAGAGGTGTCCTTAGTGGGACTGAGGCACCTACGGACTCCTTCTAGGACAGTTGTGTTCCTTCGGTAGAGCAGCAGTGGCACAAGCCAGCTTCTCTCTCGGCGGTGCATTCAAGGTCCGGAGTCAGAAGTCCACCCACCAGTATCCTCGGGACAAAGAGAACAACACAGCCATGAAGAAGTACATGAGGACTAAACGCGTTGGCTACTGCTTTTAAAGAAAGTAATAAAAAGAAGAAGAATATGAGCAAAGAATTATCGTCCGAATATTTTTTGAAGACTCTGAATTATATGTACTGTGTGTATGAAATGCCAAAAGAAGTGTGCTGATCTCTCAAGAATATCAAGAATAAGGGTGCTGAACCATCAAAATGTGTTTATGTTTGGAGTTTTCTCCGCTGGCAGTTGAAAGGGGTTGAACTTCTTGTTCTGTGCACCACTAGAATTGTGTTAAACCGTTTCCACTGTGGTGGTAGGTGCAGTATCATTTTGCCTCAACCTCTTCTGTATCTATTTGCTTCATGGTCTCCATCCCCGCCCACAACTCACCTACCAGCTGCCGCTGGACTCCTACCGCTCTCAGTTGGAAGGCTACTTTGGGGTCCTCGGAGTCCACAATTGGGCTTGTGCTGGCATATGGGGCATGTCCTGTGGTGGGCGGTTCCTCTGGAGACCCAGCGATGCTGTTGTCCCTTGTCATGACTGGAGAAGGTGTTCCAATGGAGTCCAGGAGTTGCTGGAAGATGTCATCATCCATGGGGGGCAGGATGTCATCGCCAACAGGTTGGTCATCCAGGACAGGATGCTGGTGAAGAGGTGTTGTTTCTCCCACTGCAATTAAATTGTAATACGTGAATGCCGATCTATGCTAGATGTTGACATGAGTAATTTGACTGACATCCAGACTTTATTCTCATTCACTTTCAGTTAAACTTTGATGCGTAGGACATATGTTACTCAAAGAAAATGAGGCCAAGTTGCACTGTAGTTGCTTTTCAGGTGGCAATATCTTTACATTGTTCACTTCACACTTCCACTGTGTTACAAGGATGTCTTTACCTGTCATACCACACATTGCAACACAGTTACACAGCTTGCTGGCCTGCATTGCCTGTGAGAGTAAGTTGAGTCAAGGGCCACATCTGCCCTGGTGATTAGCTTTTTTTCATGATGGCTATACTGGTTGAAGATTCACTTATTGACACCGCTACTGTGCACACTGCACCAAGTCATCATGGTGCCTGCATTCCCTACAGCCACTACTCAGCCTACAGCTCCTGGGAAAGTGATGTAGGTTTGGTCATGTATTTGATTTGATCCTGCACTCTACCTTTCACACAGTACACCACACCAGTCTGCTTTGTTGTGCTGTCTTGCATGCACTTTGTGCATTAATGTCGCCATGGGCTAATTTTTACCACGCATCCACACAACTCTACCCAGCTAGCTACCTTGATACACTGTAGGAATGTGTAAGGGCATGTACTTACCATGGTTAACTTATCTGTGTACAATCATGTAATTTCATTACACACACAGTCGTCTCCATAGTTCAGAACAGTGGGCACTGTGTACCATCTCTGAGGGGGATTGGCCCAGTCAAACTTGGAAAATTTCTATCACTGACGCTCACCCCATTTCGTCATTGCCACAGTTGGTTATCTGCAAAGAATCACACATAGCTTAGCTCAGCCCAGCTAACTTGTACCTGAACATGACTCCTCTGGAAATCCTCATTCAGACCCAGGGACTCAACTTACTGTCACATACTGATGGCACCGAGATCATACATTGATTCTCATGTGACACCAACACCACCAATATAAGTTACCATATGCAATTGACCGACATGTCTATCTGGATGTAAGAGCTGTGGCTCAATCTGTACCCTACATGCTAGTAGTAATGATATTCTGTGCCATGTACCTACCCTGGTTGGCCTCACAACTAGGCCCATACACCTCACCTTCCAACCATCCACAAAACCTGCCCATCATCCTGGAATCCTATCTCATCCTGTCCATTCACTATTCCTTCTTTCACATCCTCCAGCTTTGACATATGCGACATAGTTAGACATTTCCTTTTCCAACTCCCTCCTGACACCCGCAACATCTTCACCCTTGTCCACATTACATGTAAGATGTAGTACATCAATGTCCTCTTCTAAGGCATCCCTTCACAGCTGTGACACAAGTATGGCAATATCAGACACCGCAGTCATTGACTATCACTCAGGCTACCTAGCAGTACACACATCACAACTCATCTCTTTGCTATGCAATGTCTCCCCATTCAGACACAGTGCCAGTTCAATGGGCTCCGCCACACCTACATTGCAGTACACTACCAGGGGCCCACCAGGCTCACACACCACCTATTTTTCCAACAAATACGGTCCTCTCGTGCCCGTCAATTGCATTCCCCTCAATCCCTGAGTAAACATTTGTACATGACAGGAGGTAACCTGGTCTCTAACGTGGCAGCTTACACCTGCATGCTCTCACCCCCGCACATCAGGACATCTGCATGCATATAGTTTCATACGAGTAAGTATACATGTGGCTCTTCACATGATCCTACGTGGTGATAGCTCACATACTCCACACCTGAACCCCCTCTCAGGTGAGGAGTTAATCCTCTGGCAACCCCATTCCATTCCATTGCTTTACAGTCCAGATTTGGCCGCATGGGCCCGAGATAGACACACTAGCCTCATGGTGCAAGGGGGCCTGCATTGTCAAGTCAGGTTGGGCTGGGTTCATGTGTCCATGCATGATGTGCTGGTCCAGTCCAGGTTTTTTGCTTTGTATTGTGGGACTTGTAGTACTGGTTGTAGGAAAGTGGGTTTCTGTTGCCGTAACCCCCCCACTTTTTGCCAGACTACTGATGCACTTTGACTTGATGTGCCCTGGGTCCCTGCCAATCAGGTTCCCAGGGCCTGTGTTCTTTCCCCAAACCTAACCCAATTGGCATCTCTGGCCACAGGTCAGCCCCTGGTAAATGGTACCACAGGTACCCAGGGCACTGTGACCAGGGAAGACCTCTAAGGGCTGCAGCACTTATTGTGCCACCCTTAGAGGCCCTGTACCTTTACACACAAACACACTGCCTTTGCAGGCTGCGTGTTTTGCTGCAGAACAAAGTGAAGAGTCGACATGGCACACATCCCTGTGTGCCATGCCTACAACCCACTGCCCTGGCATAGATCAGTCACCCCTCTAGCTGGGTGCCCTATGCCAGTGGTGAGGGTACAGGTGCATGAGCCCTGTACCCCTACAGTGTCTAAGTCCATTCTTAGACATTGTAAGTGCAGTGCTGCCATTAAGAGTATATGGTGCAGGGAGCTTGTCATTACGAACTCCACAGCACCATAATGGCTACACTGAAAACTGAGAAGTTTGGTATCAAACGTCTCAGCACATTAAACCCACACTGATGCCAGTGTGGGATTTAATGAAAAATGCACACAGAGGGCATCTTAGAGTTGCCCCCTGAAAAATGACCAGTCTCTGGTGGGTTCCCTGACTGGTACACACCAGCCTGCCACCACGAGACATGTTTCTGGACCCCTAGGGTGGGAGCCTTTGCTCCCTGAGCCCAGAAACAAAGTCTTTCCTGGGCGGAGGTGTTCACACCTCCCCCAGGTCAGGAAGAGCCATCTTTGGCAGGGGAGCTTCAAAGGCCTGGCAGCCTTTGTAATGCGACCCCCAGCCTCTCCTGCTATCAGGAGCAGGCCCCCTTCCTGTCTCCCCTCCTTTTCGGCGGGAAGACAGGCGGGAAACACTAGCCAGCCCAGAAGGTGTGCCCACCTCTGCCAACTCCACCCCTCAGGTGGGGGAGGCAAGGTGAAGCCCACTCTTCAGTGCCCGCCATCTTGCAGATGGCAAGCACTCCCCAATCAGGATAAGGGATTGTGCTCACTCCCCCACGTGGGGTGAGCACACCAAGGCTGTAGTCACCCTAAGGTCAGTAGCCCCTTGGCTAATGACCTCGAGACCCCTAAAACGCCCCCTAAATACAGTATTTAGGGGGCAGCCCTGAACCAAGAAGGCAGATTCCCGTAACCTAAGAAGAAAAAGGACGAAAGAAGACGCCCAGCAGAGGAGACTGCAGAGAACAACTGACTTGGCCCCAGCCCTACCGGCCCGTCTGCAGTTTCCAGAGATCCTGCACCAAAAATCGTCCTGTCCTGCAGCCAGCAACCTCCAGAACCCCTGGGAGGACTGACTGCCTTCAACAAAGACCGGATCTCCTGTGAACAGCAGTTCTGTTCAGAAGAAACCCCTAAGAAAGACTCCGAGCCTGCTGAGGAAAAAGAAACCCAACGCCTGAAACCACCACTGCACCCGTCGCCTATGGCCCGAGTTCGAGTGGCCCACCGGTCCCAGCGAGGTCCCCCAGCGCTCCAGAGTCCGTGTCCACTGTGGGTTGACCCCTCCAGGACTCCCCGACGTCGCCTACAGCCTCTGCACGGAGACCCCCCAACCCCGAGTGGCCCGATAAGGTGAAATCCGACCTCAAAAGACACCCCTGCATCCAGCCGCCCTGCACCCTGGAGAACAGAACCCGAGGTGCACCTACGTCCACGAGCCCTCCAACTTACCTGCCCAGCTGTTGATTCCTCCTGGAAGTCTTCCTGGACCGAGCCTGCAGCTGAAAACCAAAACCGAAAATCCCCATTGAAAACAACAGGGCACCCGACGCCAAACCAGCACCCTGCACCCAGCTGCCCCTGCGCCACTGCGGGTGCACTTTTTGTGCTAAACAGGATACCCTTTGGCCCTGAGCCTATTACCAGGAGCTTGGCTCCCACACCCAAGTGGCCTGCTCGTCAGCAGCCACCAACCGGAGGCCCCCTATCCCCCATTGGATAACATTGGGCCTCAGCACTCTGCACCCGGCCGCCCTAGTGCCGCTAAGGGAGTAACGAGAGTGCATCCTTGACCCTGGGGGAACCCTTGTTCTAACCCCAGAAGCTCAACTCCAAAGACTGATTACTTACCTGGTAACCGTTAACTTAATTTCTCTCCATAGGAACCTATTGACTGTTTTTCTCTGAAAAATGTTCTGTGTGTGGAGTTGATTTGTATGGAAACCTGAAAAATAACAATTGTGCAAAACTGATTTTACTTACCTTTTCTCTAGGAAATGTCCCAGTGTGATATCTAGGCATATCACACTGAGTAGAAAAAGTAATCTAAAAAGTAATCTAAAAAGTAACGTAAAAGTAACTTACCTGTAATTCTTATTGCAAACTCGATACAAAGTATATGTACAGCATTTCACAGTATTGCATTACCAGTAATTCAAACTGTAACCATTTCAAAGTACATTTACAACTGCATTTCAAACTGTATATTTACTGCAAAGTATTTATCAACTTACCTGTGCCAGGCTTGCTTGGTTGTAGGAAATAAAATAACTAAAAGAATATTTTTATACAAAACCAATTGGTCTGAAGTTCAGTCTTGAGTGTGTGAAACCATTTGCTGATTGAGTGGGTACAATAAATGCTTAACACTGTCCTCTGATACTGCCTTACTGCTCGACCACACTACCACAAATAGAGAATAAGGTGCTATCTAACTTTCCCTCTGCCTACCTTTGGGGATCCACTGGACTCTGTGCACACTATACCTCACTTTGGTATAGTATATACTGAGCCAGCTTCCTACATTGGTGGATCAGCGGTGGGATAAACAACTTTGCATTTGTTGGACTACTTGCTTACCACCTGATGTGTTGCTTTACAACCCACAAAGCAGCTTAGTGTCACTTTGGCTGCAAATGCGTAATTTTTCTCTGCGCCATCCTTACCACGGCTGTGTCGATATTTTTGACACACTTGAGGACCTTAGGACATGGTGTGGCGTACCATAAAAACGGCGGATCCATGGCGTTTGGAACTGTCATACCGCAGTGCTACTTTTTCTGACGCATCGCTGCCTTGTCGCAGAGATGCTTTAGTTCTAAATGAGCTCCCAAGATTGTGGCAATAGCAGTACTGAACGACCTGCGTCACTGTGCTGATCAGTATGTGGCCAATGCATTGATTTTATTGGATCTGTCTGAGGCCTTTAATACCGTTAACCGTTGAATGCTGCTAGATCATCTGGATGGTTTCAGTACCAAATTCACAGTTATTACGTGGATCCAAAGTTCTCTGATAGATCCCTCCATACAGTTAACAGGGAAATCTTTTCTGTCCGAGGGTGTTCTACAGGGGTCAATGATATTCACTCTGCTTTTTCACCTTCCTATGGTTCCAGTGGCATATTTGACTAAGTACTGTGGACTATTGTTATTCATGTATGCTGATGACACTCAGATCATCTTCGAGTCTCACGGAGATCCCAGTGTGATCCATACATGTGTGTATGTACACACATACACATGTACATATCACAGGGGAAACCTTACTACCCAATACACTTACCAATCCTAGCAGCACAAAAACCCCTCACAACTCTTACTACCCCATATCCTTACCCATCCCTGTACCCTAAAAACCCTTTATTAACCTTTACTTTTACCCATCCCTGATATTTAAAAAAACCCCTGTAAAAACTTTACTTAACTGGAACTCTTAACCATCCCTGAACTTTAAAAAACCATTACTACCCCATACACTTACCCATCCCTGATCCCTAAAATCCCCTTACTATTCACCCTCTGAACCCATGAAACCCGTTTAAAACTAGTACTACCCCGTATGCTAACCCACCCGTGAACCATAAAAACCCCATTAAAGCTCTTACCACCCTTAAGCCATACCCATTCCAGAGCCCCCATCCCCCTTTTTTAAATCACATAATATCTCATTAAGAAAAATACTTACCTGCATGGTAAAGTGCACCATGGTAAAATACCAAAACAAAAGAGGCCTGAGTGGTACTCACTTGCATGGTAAAGGCATGAGTGGTATCGCCCTGCAAGGTAAAGGCTGTATACCTTCAACACCTGCATCTCTGTGTAACCATCTCTCTGGAGTTCAATATGGTACAGATAATTCCTGAAAACTAAACATGCAAACAATAGGCATCTGAAAAGTAACATGTATGTATATGTGTCCCTTGAATGCCAGTTGTTACTTTGCAGGTCATTACAGTAGGAGGCATGAATCATGATATCGCAGACATTACATCAGGCATGCCTTTACATTGCATGATTTTACATCTGGAGTGTGTTTACATCACATGGATTTACATCTGAAGTGCCTTTACTTCACAAGTAGGTAGGTAAGTATTATTTTGAAATCTTAAAAATTGAATGGATGTGTTTATATTTTTAAATTTACATGCATTTAAATATATATGTAAATGCATAGCGGTCTAAGTGTAATGCCATACATTAAATTAAAATAAAATATTTTTTAAACCATACAACTACATATTTAATTAAATATTTTTAAAGCAATAGTAATAGTTCTTACTTAATGTTATTTAATATTCACTTTTTTAGCTTATATATAATTTAATAAATAACTTAGAATAATTTAAATTAATACATTATTTTCAATTTCGATATATAATAAATTAAAATGTTTACATTATTTGTAAATACATTAATTCAAACGTATAACCTTTAAAATAATTATAAAGTTGTTTTTCCTTTCCATTACATATATGTATGTGTATACATATATATCTAGCAAGAGCTAGACAGACACAAGGAAATTTAAACCCAGCAATCTGGGATAGCTGCCATCTCTGTGGAACATGCAAGAGTTCGACTTGCTAAAAATTGTTGTTCTCATCTAGTGCACTTCAGTCCAAACAGAACCATCATTCTGCAAACAGAACCATCATTCTGCAATGAGCCACCAACCTTCTCTTAAGTGTAAGACACCCTACGTGAGCGGGCTAGACATACTCCTTCCACATGCATGTGTTGAACAGAGCAGTAAGCATCACCTCTAGCACTGCTTCCTGAACAGGAAGTAGGTAATTCCTGAGCGTTCAATTCACCACAACAAAATTGTCCTCTATACTGCTGCTTGGTTAGCACTAGAGTTGCGAAACTGGCTACGGGACATGAAGTAGGAAGTCCTGGCTGTAGCAACATTGTGGTACGATTGCCTAGCAAGAACATCGTCAAACACAAGTAAAGTTATACACAGTAATCTGGGTAGCCACCGTCTCTCTGGAACATGCACGAGTGTGGCCTGCTGGAAATCGTAGCTCATATCTAGTGCTCTTCATTCCAAACAGCACAATCAATCACTCTGCAATTACTTATTATTTTCCCTTGAATATAAGACAACAAAGTGTGAGCCAGTTTCAGATATTAACTGCATGTGCATGAACCACACAGAGTGGTAAGCAACACCTTGCTGTCACCAGTCCTGAACCAATTCACCAGAGCACAATCCACCTTCATACTCTACTCATTAGGTACTAGCCCCCCAAAAAGTTATGTTATTGTTAGAAATGGGGGTCTCTGGTTGGCAGAGGTAGGTACCTTTGTCCAAATAGGGACCCTTGCTTTTAGTCAGGGTAAGGGGGATACACTTCCAAAATAACCCCTGCTCATCCCTTTGGTAGCTTGGCACGAGCAGACAGGCTTATCTCAGAGGCAGTGTGTAAAGCATTTGTGAACACATACAGTAATACAGTGAAAACACTACAAATGGATACCACACCAGTTTAGAAAAATAAGTAATCTTTATCTAAACCAAACAAGACCAAAATGACAAAAATCCACAATACAGTCATAAAAATATGACTTTCAAATGGTAGAAATAGTTCAGTTCAAAGCAAATTGCAGATGCAACACTTTTCACACTAAGTACCTTGGCTTGGATGCGTCGCGCACACAAACAAAAAGGGCCGCAGGGAAGGTGATGCGTCGGTTCCTTGCTCCAGGGGAGGTGATGCAGCAGTTTGTTACTGCTGCGCAGGGGAGGTGATGCCTTGGTTCCTTACCGGAGAGGAGGTGATGCGTTGGTTTCTTACTGCATGGGGAGGTGATGCGTCGGTTTCTTACTGCGTTCCCCAACAATGTGACATACTTGGCGCCCCAATGCGATGCTACGATCCGGGACGATGCGTGGGTTCTTGCAGCCTCACAGCAGGCCTTGCGTCGGAATTGGTGCTGTGATCTCGGACTTTGGAGATCGGTGCACTCGATGCGGCGTGCAGCAATTTCTTGAGCCGCAGGCAGGCGCTGCAACGATTTCTTCTGCGATGCGTCGGAAACAGGTGTGGATGCGCCACGCTTCACGAAGTTGTGTTACTTTTTCAGCTCCCAGCGGCAAACAGCCTCCAAAGGTCCAAAATAACAGCAGGCATCTCTTAGCAGGTCAGAACTCCCAGCAAGGAAGTTCAGGGGAGCTGGTGGTGAAGTCTTTGTGACCCTGAGACTTCAGAACGGGAGGCAAGCTCAGTTTCAAGCTCTTGGAGATCTTCCTCAAGCAGGGGACACAGCAAACAGCAAAGTCCTTTTCCCTTTCCTTGGCAGAAAGTAGCCACTGTAGGCCAACCCCAGACAGCAAACAGCACAAGGGCAGTATTCCTCCTCAGTTTCTCCAGCTCTTCTCCTTGGCAAAGGTTCCTCTTGATTTCCCAGAAGTGATCTAAAAGTCTGGGGTCTGGGCCCCTCTTTTTATATAGTAAATCTCTTTGTTCTCTCCTGGCCCTGGGCTCTGAGCCCAGTCTAACCCAGTTCTGGGGGGCACTTTGCAAGTGCACAACAACCTCCATTGTCAGTGTGAGCCCTGGCTCCAGACACACCACAGGGGGGTGGAGCCATCATTGTGGAAGGCAGGCACAGCCCTATTCAGGTGCAGGTGCTACTCCTCCCACCACTCCAAATGCAGCCCAGGCGTATTCAACCTAGCGCTGACTCATCCAGACCCCCTGGAGCCACTGCACATCCCCAGCCCCTGTCACTCCAAAGTCAGACAGTCAATACACATCCTAGCAGAGGCACACTGGAAGGCTAAGCAAGAAAATACCTAATTTCTAAGAGTGGTATTTTCAAACATAGAATGTGAAAATCACCCTCACTAAAAGATGCATTTTAACATTCTGAGTTCAGGCATACTAAACTTTATTTTCCTACCTTGTTCCCAGGGGTAGTCATGTTTATAAGATGTTATAAGCAAACTCCCCATTCTATCCTATGGGAATAGGTAGCCTTGCAATAGTGAAAAAAGAAATTGGCTGTATTTCACTATCAGGACATGGCACATACACCAGGGGATGTCCTACCTTTTACATACACTGCACCCTGCGCACAGGGGTACCTTGGACTTACCTTAGGGGTGACTAACGTGTAAGAAAAGGGAAGGTTAGGAACTGGCAAGTGTGTGCACTTGCCAAGTCAACATGGCAGTACCAGAATGCACACAGGCTCTTTAATAGCAGGCCTGAGTTACATTTACAGGCTGCTTTTGTGGATGGCACAATCAGTGCTGCAGGCCCACTAGCAGAATTTGATTTACAGGCCCTGGGCACACACAGTGTACTGTACAGGGACTGACTAGTAATATCAAATAAGGCAATTATGGAAACACCAATCCATACACACAATTTACAGGGAGAACATATGCACTTTAGCACTGATCAGCAGTGGTAAAGTGCCCAGAGTCAAAAAACCAACCAAACCAGGTCAGAAACAGAAGGCCACAAAGCAAAAAATCTGGGGATAAACCCTCTGAAAAAGCCTGGTCGTACACAACCCCCTTCCAGCATAAAGCCAGGATAGACTAATCAATCCCTTGATGGGCTTCCCTGGCTGAGGCGATAGAACCTAGACCTGGCCCACAACAGCGGGGGCACGTTCTGGTTCTACCCCTTTATGAACCCAGTTGCATCCCTCTGTCCATACTCTCAGGGCCCACTAAGCTAACCCATGGGGAACCCTTCTCCTCACCTGTGGACACCATCTGTGCAGCACCTAACCTTAGCTTGCTCACAGGTGTGTCCCAACAGGCAGACAGTACCCACATGGCCAACACAGTGGTGTGGCCCAAACCACCCCTGGGGTGTGACTCCTGTCCCCCCCCAGGAGCCACTCTGTCCACCAGGACAGCAAGCCACAGTGGCTACTGACAGTTGTCAGTGATGAGACCCAGGCCTTATGCCTCTCAGAGTTCTCGAACCTATGTGGTGTCAGAGAGTGGGGGGCAGTAGCCCCAGGTGGCTGGCACCCTTTGTCCACTCTCCCTGCTGTCAGGTCAGGGATGGCATCCTGACACTGACCCACCAGCCCCGGGCCTGTATCCGGCGGCTGGACAGGAGACTGGGGTGGGCTTTCCTATACCCAGTCCTCCTCCTCGGGCTCTGCACCCTCCCACCTGGAGCGGTATCCCCTTCCAGAATTGTCAGGGCACCTGTGGCAGGTGGCCTGCACAATTGGCCCACCAGTTCAGGGGTTCTATCCTGCAACTGGGATCCCAGCCTAGGGTTCGTACCCTTAGACTGAGCAGAGGTCAGGGGTGAGGCTGCACTCTCCCCGCCTCCTTACTGGGGCCCTGCACCCCCCCCCCCCACCTGGAGTGGTGCCCCCAGAAGACAACTTGGCAGGGGTACTGTTAGCAGTCGCCCCTTCCTCCAGGTCAGGGGGGACACCCTGAAGCTGGCCCTCCAACCCAGGGTCTGTGCCCTTAGGCTGGACCTGTGCCTGGCAACCCAGGACTTCTGGGGGAGTACATCAACACCCCCCAAGGGAAACACACTTCTCTGAAGTTGTGTAAGAGTCTACATTGCACAGGGCTCCCGCCTCCTGTCCACCTGACAGAGCATGAAAACCCACCAGGCCAGAAGTGGCCTCACCAGGGTCAGTTCCGGGGGGCTCTGACCTCAGAGCTGGCAACCCCTGACCCACTGGTCTTTCCACTGGGGACTGCGCCCCCCCCCTCACCCCTCTCTCTGGACTCACACACACCCCCAAATGGAGAGGTGCTGCCAGACACCAGAGCTGGTGGAATGCTAGTTACAGCAGTCTCCCAAGGCTCAACTGACACCTTGGGATACCCCTCAGGGAATGGCCTCCCGGTACAGACTAGGCCCCCCTCCTGGTGTTCCCTCATGGAACCAACCAGGCCTTGAGACAGGGTTTCGGGCACCTGGGGAACATAGCCCACTCCCACTCCTTCTCCTCTGAGATAGGACATGGGACCCTACACCCCTCCCATTACTCTGGGGTGTATCTGGGCCACCACAACCTTCAGGATCACCCCCAGATGCTTCTTCAGACCCTCTGGAATTCACCACAATGTCTGCCTCCAGTGTGAACTCTCTGGGGTCAGAGAACTCACACTCCACCAAGTGTTGGCATAGCTCTGAAAAACAGGGACTTAAAATATGCTCTCCAACAATTGAATCACACAGCCCCACACAGGTGTTAACCAAGCTACCCTTTGCCTCACCATCCAGTGCCTCGCACAAGTACCCCACATCACTTTCCTGAGATTGGCAAGACAGTGTCTGACTGTCTCTGTCACTCAACCCAAACCCTTCTGGGCGGTCTCCACACTCACATACCTGGACTTCTACCATGGAGGAACCCCTCTCCCTGCACCTCTCATCTAGAGTCAGTAGAGTGTCCCTCCCACCAGGAATATGATCCCCGGTGCCAGTTCCCCAATCCACTTCAGGGACACTGCGCACCACTGGAGCTACCTCATAAACCTGAACCCCCTGGTGTGTGTTCACCCCCTCATTCAAGTCAGGCGCCACATCTCTGGGTGTGTGTACTTCTTCCTCAGCACTAGATAACACCTTCTTGCTGCCGCCATCTGAGCTGGACTCCACCTGCAGCCCAGCCAAGCTCACTTCCTGAGCTACACACATTTCTTTTTCAGCTAAGGCTCGCTCTATCTCCTCGCACTCCCGGTCTAGCTGCCTCAGCCTCCGGTCACAAGCACGAATTCGATTCCTCTCTTCACGAGCCAATCTTTGTCAAAATGTTTCCTCCTCAGATCCACTGCCCTCTTGGTATTCTGGCTGGGGATCCTCCCCCTCAGATTCTCCCTCAGAGTCATCTGCTAGTGTTGCTTCCCAGCGTAGCACCTCATAGCTATGCAGGGCTGCCTCAAGATCCTGCCTTGTGGATCTCCTCTTCACAGGTAGCCCCCTCTCCTTGCAAAAGACTTTTGGTTCCCTCAGCTTGTAGATGTGCAGGTGCCAAAAGTTGACTTCCATTTTGACAAGGCCCAACATGTGCATCAACTAACCAGAGTTCCAACAACCAAATTCCAAAGGGAAACAGGGAAAAATAGTATGTGGTTGCGTAATGGTCTGCACTCTGCTAGTAGTGTACACCAATCACTGTATGTAAGACACAAATGCAAGTCCAGAGCCTCACTGCTGACCACCAATGTTAGAAATGGGGATCTCTTGTTGGCAGAGGTAGGTAACTTTGTCCAAATAGGGACCCTTGCTTCTAGTCAGGGTAAGGGGGATACACTTCTAAAATAACCCCTGCTCACCCCCTTGGTAGCTTGGCACGAGCAGACAGGCTTATCTCAGAGGCAGTGTGTAAAGCATTTGTGAACACATACAGCAATACAGTGAAAACACCACAAATGGGCACCACACCAGTTTAGAAAAATAAGTAATCTTTATTTAAACCAAACAAGACCAAAACGACAAAAATCCACAATACTGTAATAACAATATGACTTTCAAATGGTAGAAATAGTTCAGTTCAAAGCAAATTGCACATGCAACACTTTTCACACAAAGTACCTTGGATGCATCGGGCACACAAACAAAAAGGGCGTTGGTTCCTTACACTCAGGGAAGGTGATGCATCGGTTCCTTGCTCCGGGAGAGGTGATGTGTCGGTTTGTTACTGCTGCGCAGGGGAGGTGATGCGTCGATTCCTTACCGGAGAGGAGGTGATGCGTCGGTTTCTTACTGCTTGGGGAAGTGATGCGTCGGTTTCTTACTGCGATCCCCAACGTTGTAACAGTCTTGGCGCCTCGATGCGACGATCTGGGATGATGCGTGGGTTCTTGCAGCTGCACAGCAGGCCTTGCGTCAGAATCGGTATGGTGATCTCGGACTTCAGAGACCGGTGCACTCGATGCAGCCTCTGTCGATTTCTCGAGCCATGGGCAGGCGCTGCGACGATTTGTTCTGAGATGCGTCGGAAACAGGTGCGGATGCGTCACGCTTCTCGAAGTTGCGTTACTTTTCCAGCTCCCAGCGGCAAACAGCCTCCAGAGGTCTAAAACAACAGCAGGCACCTCTTAGCAGGTCAGAACTCACAGCAAGGAAGTTCAGGGGAGCTGGTGGTGAAGTATTTGTGTCCCTGAGACTTCAGAATAGGAGGCAAGCTCAGTTTCAAGCCCTTGGAGATCTTCCTCAAGCAGGGGACACAGCAAACAGCAAAGTCCTTTTCCCTTTCCTTGGCAGAAGGGAGCCACTGAAGGCCAACCCCAGACAGCAAACAGCACAGGGGCAGTATTCCTCCTCAGATTCTCCAGCTCTTCTCCTTGGCAAAGGTTCCTCTTGATTTCCCAGAAGTGATCTAAAAGTCTAGGGTCTGGGCCCCTCTTTTTATATAGTAAATATCTTTGTTCTCTCCTGGCCCAGGGCTCTGAGCCCAGTCCAAACCAGTTCTGGGGGGCACTTTGCAAGTGCACAACAACCTCCATTGTCAGTGTGAGCCCTGGCTCCAGACACACCACAGGGGGGTGGAGCCATCATTGTGGAAGGCAGACACAGCCCTATTCAGGTGCAGGTGCCACTCCTCCCACTACTCTAAATGCAGCCCAGGCCTATTCAGCCTAGCGCTGACTCATCCAGACTCTCTGGAGCCACTGCACATCCCCAGCCCCTGTCACTCCAAAGCCAGATAGTCAATTCACATCCTAGCAGAGGCACACTGGAAGGCTAAGCAAGAAAATACCTACTTTCTAAAAGTGGTATTTTCAAAAACAGAATGTAAAAATCACCCTCACTAAAAGATGCATTTTAACATTGTGAGTTCAGGCATACTAAACATTATTTTCCTACCTTGTTCCCAGGGGTAGTTATGTTTATAAGATGTTATAAGCAAACTCCCCATTCTATCCTATGGGAATAGGTAGCCTTGCAATAGTGAAAAACGAAATTGGCAGTATTTCACTATCAGGACATGCCACACACACCAGTCCATGTCCTACCTTTTACATACACTGCACCCTGCCCACAGGGGTACCTTGGGCCTACCTTAGGGGTGACTAACATGTAAGAAAGGGGAAGGTTAGGGACTGGCAAGTGTGTGCACTTGCCAAGTCAACATGGCAGTACCAGACTATACACAGGCTCTGCAATGGCAGGCCTATGTTACATTTACAGGCTGCTTATGTGGGTGGCACAATCAGTGCTGCAGGCCCACTAGCAGCATTTGATTTACGGGCCCTGGGCACACAGAGTGCACTGTACTAGGGACTGACTAGTAATATCAAACCAGCCAATTATGGAAACACCAATCCATACATACAATTTACAGGGAGAGCATATGCACTTTAGCACTGATCAGCAGTCGTAAAGTGCCCAGAGTCATAAAACCAACAAAAACAGGTCAGAAACAGAAAGCTACAAAGCAATAAATCTGGGGATAAACCCGCTGTAAAAGCCAAGTCTAACAGTTATGTTCTGTAATTTATGTATGTATGTATGTATTTTTATCAGGCAGAAATAAAGCGAGCGCAAGCACAATATTATGAGGAGAAAATTATATTGGCAGCTAACGCTCCTAGGGAAATCTTCCTAATAGCGAAAAACCTTACAAATTGCCCCTCACCTGAGCCACCTGTAGAATCTGCTCAGCAACGTTGTACGGAGCTCGCAGAGTTCTTTAATAAAAAAATGTTAGATATCTACAACACCTTCCCTCATGCCTCCAGCCCCGATAACGTGGACTTGGAAGTAGAAACCTCTGGGGGCAGTTCTTCATGTTTAGAAGACTTTCCTGCTATAGATTTGGTCACCTTATCCCAACTTTTTTCCAAAGTCAAGTCAGGCTTTCCTCTCGACGCGGCCCCGTTGCACATGTTGAGCAAGGTGGAGGACGCCATACTACCTGTGTTACTGGAAGTATTAAACTCCTCTATATCCTCCGGTCAAGTGCCCAGGGCATGGAAACATGCCATGATAAGGGCACTACTAAAAAAACCTAACCTTAACACTGATTTATGGGGCAACTATCGGCCGGTCTCGCTTCTCCCCAGGACCAGTAAAATTCTAGAGAAGTATGTAAATAAAATTCTTTCCGAATATCTAGAAACTCATTCGATACTGCATACTTCCCAGACAGGCTTCCGACCAAATCACGGCACAGAAACAGCCTTGTTAGCAGTGGTGGAAGAATCACAGAAAATCCTTGACCAGGGAGGCACGGTGGCGATCATCTTGCTTGACCTGAGCTCCGCATTCGATACGGTCAATTATAACTTCCTTTTTGACAGACTCAGAATGATGGGAGTCTCAGGCAAAGCCCTCACTTGGATCAAGTCTTTCTTAAAAGATAGATCATATCAGGTCTTTGAGGGCAACTACACCTTAAGAAGGGTGCCTCTCACATGTGGAGTCCCACAGGGCTCTTCATTGAGCCCCACCCTGTTTAATGTTTATTTAAGACCCATTGCTGAGTTAGTCCTGCCATATGGGATCCATATAGTAACCTATGCAGATGATACACAGCTAGTGGTGGCTTTAAGCCACCCAAAGAAGGTGCCTGCTAACGTAGAATCTTGCCTAGGAACGGTGGCCACTTGGATGGACCAGTCGTGTCTCAAGCTTAATGGAGACAAGAAGGAGCTGATGATCCTGGGTAACTATTCCATCACTACATCCAGACTGAGCTGGCCCAATTTTATTGGCCCGCCGCCTAACCTCAAAGAAAAAATTAAAATCCTGGGAGTATGGCTGGATAGCTCACTTAAATTTGATCACCAAGCAGTACAAATAGCAGCCTCCTGTCATGGGATCATCAGACAGACGCGAAAAATCCTCCCACTGCTTCCGGTAACTGCACGAAGAATCATGGTCCAGGCACTAGTGATGTCCCAGCTGGACTATGGGAAATCTCTCTACCTGGGCACTCCAAAGGCCACCACAAGAAAATTGCAGGTTGTGCAGAATTTTGCAGCCAGGTTGCTGCACAATATTCCTAAATCACAGTCTGCCAAGCCTGCACTGAGATCATTGCACTGGCTACCAATAAAGGAACGGATAATGTTCAAATCGCTATGCATAGCACACAAAACCCTTTGGGGGACTGGCCCCAAAATTAATCTTTCCCTCATGGCCTTCTACCGCCCCTTAAGATGTCTGCGATCAGCCAACTTGTTCTTGGCAACAGTACCTAAAATCAAAAGAGCGCGATCCGGAGGCCGCATGTTCTCTTACAACGCTGCAAAATTATGGAACACTCTTCCCATCTATCTCCGCTCAACAACCCACCATCTCTCGTTCCGGAAACAACTAAAAACATGGCTCTTTCAGAATCTTCCATAAGATTCTCATCTGTCAGCTTGCTGTTGCTAGCGCTGGGATGCCTAAGGGTAGCCATGCGCTTTATCAAATGATAACTAATAATAATAATAAAAATGTATGTTATGTGAATTTGTAGAGTGCAGCTCATCAGTTATGAGGGTATCCAGGCCCTGAGTAGTGCAGACCTGAGAGTGGAGGAGGAGATCATGCCGTTTTGTCTGGAAGAGCCATGTCTTGAGGTTTCTTCAGAAGTCCATGAGGGAGGGGGAGGTTCTGAGGTGTTCCGGAGGTTGTTCCAGGTCTTCGCTGTGAGGTATGAGAAGGAGCGTCCTCCGCTTCTGGTCTTTTTGATGCAAGGGAGGTGTGCTCCTGCTTGGGACGCAGATTGAAGGTGTCTGGTGGGTTGGTAGAAGTTGAGGCGATGGTTGAGGTAAGCTGGACTGATGTTGTGGAAAGCTTTGTAGGCGTACGCGAGTAACATGAACTTGCATCTTTCCTGGACTGGGAGCCAGTGAGATTGTTGAGGTGTGGAAAGATGTGGTTATTTTGCGGGACGTTCAGAGGATGAGTCTAGAGGCAGCATTCTGGGTGGTTTGGAGTTGGCATAAGACATGGGCTGGGACTCCGATGTAGATGGTGTTTTCATAATCAAGTCTACTAGTGATAAGAGCCTGGGTGACTGTTCGTCTGGTGTTCAGTAGGATCCACTTGAAAATCTTGCGTAGCATTCACAAGATGTGGAAGCATGATGAGGAGACAGCATTGTTCTGCCTGCTCATGGAGAGGTCGGTGTCTAGGTTCTTGGCATGGTCAGCAGGGGTGGGTCGGTAGCCAAGTTCGGAGGCCCGCCAAAAGGCATCAAATGGGGAGTGGTTGTTGCCGAAGATTAGGTCTAAGGTTTTGTTTGTGTTGAGCTGGAGGCAGTTGTTTTTCATCCAAGAAGCAACATTTCTCATGCAGCTGGCAAAGTTTGCTTTGGCAGTGCTGTTAAGGGAGAGGATGAGCTGTGTGTCGTCAGCGTAGGATACTATGTTGAGGCCATGGGCTCTGACGATGTCCACGAGGGGCACCATGTAGGCATTGAAGAGTGTTGAGCTGGGTGATGATCCTTAAGGGACTCCGCAGATGAGTTTCTTGGTTTTTAGGTGTAAGGTAGAAGTCTAACTCGTTGAGATCTGTCCGTAAGGAAGGAGGATATCCACTTGACGGCCAGTTCACAGATACCAACGTTTTGAAGTTTTCTGATGAGTGACTTGTGGGAGACCATATTGAACACTATGAAGAGGTCAAGGAGGATGAGTGTGACCTTTTCTCCTCAGTAGAGGATGCTTCCAATGTCATTGGTGACCGCAATGAGTGCTGTCTCTGTGTTGTGGTTGGTGCGAAAGCCTTATAGAGAGCTGTCTAGGAGTTGATGGAGTTCTTGGTGGTCAGCGAGTTGGGCACCGATGGCTTTTTCAATGACTTTAGGGAGATGGGTCTGGAGCTGCTGAGGGTATTGGGGTCTGCTATTGGTTTCTTCAATAGGGCGTTGACGTCTGCATTTTTTCAGCAAGACTGGAAGGTGGCGGTGGTTATGGAGGTGTTGATGATAGCGGTGGGCGCAGGGGACATGATGGTTCTTCCAAGGTTGCATATCAAGTGGAGGGAATGGGTCTGAGGTGGCCCCTGAGTGGATGATATTCATCAGGGCTGTGCTTTCTTCATTCAAGAGGGGCTTCCAGTTTCTTAGCTACTGTTTGTCTGCTGGTGTTTTGAACCATGTGTATGTGTGAGCAATCTGTGCACTTGTGTGTGAATGTTGTATCCCTCTATGTGCAGGCACTTTACAGAATCCAAACCTCCAGAATTGGTCAATGCTCTATGTTTCTGTGTGAAAGCCTGATAGTAATGCTATAAGTTCTGCATTTTATATTGTTCTGTGCATGATAAACCCTTATTATCACCCTCATGGTCAGTACAGTACCCTGTGGTCTACAGAATGTTTGAGAGTTCCCTTTTCCTTTGTGTCCGCTTAAAACAGCAGTTGGCAGGCTGGGATGTTTCTCCTGTCATGCTCCCTATTCTTTTGTGCGCGTCATTGGATGAGTTCTCAGTTGAACCCAGCTCTGATGCTCCATTGAGCTGTCCTGCTATAGTTAATGTGCAGATCTGAGTAATTTTAGTCCTGGTTTCAAGACTCTATCTTCAGGTCATATGGCGTTATAGGTAGAGGCATGTAGCGGACTCATTAGTGCCAGACCTGGTTTGTGAGGAATACTAATGAAGTCTGGCAGCCTTGGTATTCGGCAACCTGCATTCAACAGTGCTGACAGTGGGCTCCAAAGAAAAACTTGAAGTCCCTATAAATTAGACACTGAGGATTACCTTGGTATTCCTACTTTGCCACTGAGCAGCCCCTGTTAAATGGGGAATTACCACTGAAATCAGGATCAGTGTACCTGATTCACACTGTAATTTCCCATTTCCGTCCTCCTTTTAGAGTATTTACCACCTTTTAGCTGTTGGAATAGATGGAGGATCAATAGGGATGCAGTATCACCTCAGGAGTTGCAATTCCTGATTGAGCAGGAAATGGATTCAACTGAGGGGCTTATTTACAAGCCTCTGTGCACCCCCGGAACATCACTTTTTTTGACATTCTGGCAGCGCACAGTGCAGTGCCATATCTACAAGGCCACGTAGATATGGTGTGAAGAAACGCAGTGCAAGTCGCTGCGTTGCCTCACACTCATATGGGGCGGCGTGTCATGGGCGTTACGGTGGGTGTTCCCACATAACACTCATGGCATTTGACACATTCCCATATTTACAATGTTCTGTAAACCTGGGAATGCATCAAAAGCCTACGCCTCCCCAGGGTAGGCATAGAGGTTGTGCAACGAGGAGAAATAACTTTATTTCTCCTCGTTTTTTCCTCTTATGATGTGTGCTGCATTTTGCAGCACACATAGAAGGAGGAAATCGACACCCATTGATTGTTTTTGTGCAGTAAGGTGTCTCTTGTTGCATAAAAACAATAATTCTTACAACACAGACACGCTTGCACCATGGTGCAAGGGTGTCTGCATTGGCGCATGGCAACCAATTGAGTGCCAGCGCAAGGAAAGAGGACAGGAATGCACCGTATCTGGTAGATACGGCGCATTCCTGCCATTTTCTTTTGATGTAGGGCAGCACAGCAAGAAGACTTGCGGCGTTGCCCTATGCCAAAACTTTCCAGACAAATCAGGAATTCTTTCACATTTTTGACCGAGGCCTGATGTGTCCATAGTTCTATGTCATGTTTCATTTTTGTGCAAAATGTTCATGAAAAGATCTCACCATATCCAACATTCACATCACGTATTCAAGAATGCATTATCCTCAGTAAGTCTTTGAACTATCTTGCCAAGAGGACTGCCACAGGGCTGAATCTAACTATCTGGAGGATTCCTTTGTGCTCTGAGGCACATCTCTCATTCTCTTTGAAGCAGGGGACAGCTGAACATGGTAAAGAGGCAGCTGACACGGTTAGTTGAAGTTTCTGTGTTTTTCGTTAAAATACTGGTTTACATGGTGCATGCAATCACAGATTTCTCGACAACGCACAGGGCCATATTTATAAGCCACCAGCGCCACCGGAGCATACATTTTTTTGACACTCCAGTGGCGCTGTGTGCTGGCCCATATTTATAATCCCACTCAAAGCCACCCTGTTGACTTTTCATGGCCTTGTAAATACGGCCCCTTTTTACGCATCAATATGCGTGGAAGGGGCATGCAATGGGTGTTGCTGTGGGCATTCCACCACAACAACCATTGCTTTTTGACGCTGCCCCTGATTTACAAGGATGTGTAAATCTGAGGCAGCGCCAACAACTAAAGCCATTGAAAAGCAGGCGCTAGAGTGGTAGAATACTTTTATTTCTCCTTGTTAATTTCTGTTTCTATGTGTGTGCATTCTGTAGCACACATAGAAGGAACAAATCACCTTTAATGATTGCTTATGTGCAGCAAGGTGCACCTTCCTGCACATAAACAATCATCCCTGCAACGTAGGCACCCTTGCACCCTGGTGCAAGGGTGAGTACGTTGGCGCTAGGCAGCATTTTTAGCGCCGGCGCATGGGAAAACACAGGGGTGCGACTTGTTCTTGTGAATACAGTGCATCCCTGTGTTTTTTAAATGACGCAGCATGGTGCTGCAAAATTGCTTGCAGCGCCGCGCTGCGTAATTTTTTTGTAAATACTCTGCAGAGATTTGGCTTTGGTCAAAACACAAAGTAATGCGAAGATTTATTTTCCTTTCGCTTCTGTTTTTTTCAGATTAATTCATCTGACCATATATTTATATAGTCATTTATTTAGTGCAACATAACCCTTTGGGGATGTCCTTTGGCGCTGTAGAAAAATAAATGTCTATTGCTGCTTACTTATCCCCTGATTGCAAGAAAAGCCTAATCAAGGTACAAGAGACAGCATTTAAGAGGTGGGTGTTAATTACGAGTGGCGAAGTGAGCTAAAGAACGATGATGGATACAACCCAGATCTGTGACTGGGGGTGAGTGTCTGAAAAGTTTCAGCGCTCTGTCCATCATCTCCTTGTGTTTGCTTTCTTCGCCCTAAGTTGGCAGGGTATGCCCATACGTGGGTCCCTTGCTCACTTTGCCACTGGATTCAAGCTAGCCTGGCTGATAAGGGCTGTTAGCCCGAAACCGGTCCCAGGATGCTTGTTTCCGGTCCAGGGAAGACATGGCTTGGCAGTTCGGACTGGACTGTTCCCATGAGGCACAGGGTCAAGACTGATTTGCATATAGCTGTGTCTGAACTGGGGTGGCGAAGTGAGCTAAAGAACGATGATGGGTTCAACCCAGATCTGTGACTGGGGGTGAGTGTCTGAAAAGTGTCAGCGCTCCGTCCATCATCTCCTTGTGTTTGCTTGATTATGAGTTGCCATTTCCGATTGCTATTTCCTCCCCTGCAAAGTGCAATCAAGAGTTAAAGTCCCCTGAATGGGGAATATGGGTAATTGATAGTAGCAGGTCCTTTCCATAAGTTTTTTACATTGGCTTGGAATTCCCCTCTCACCCCTACCACTTTCCCCCTACTTTAAAAGGTCGGCACATGTCACATGGGAGCAGGAGGCACAATGTGGGCTGCATAGCGAGGGTCAGGAGCTCGGTGGTCAGTGAAGGCTTTCATGAGGCTGAGGGGAAACTTCCATTCCCCTCACATGGTGAAAGAGGGGTTCCAATGGAGTTGGGCTGCGCCTGTCCTCACAGCTCTGTCCCATGAGTCCATGGTGGTTTTACCAGGTGTGAAAACGCACCCAGTAAAGTTGGGCCCAGTGTTGCCACACCGAGTAATTTCAGGAGTGGCACGGTTATCCCCTCCAAAGATACCACTAAACTTACTTTAAATTGGCTTCTGCTTCAAACATCTTGGGGCAGATTTACAAGAAGTGACGCATCGCTGCCGCAATGCAGCGATGCAGAAAAAACAATGCGCTGGCACTGCATCAACGCAAGTATCCACGGTTGCGCCATATTTACATCATGGTGGACTGTGGCGCAGCGCTGCATCCTGCGTCAGAAGAACTGAGGAAGGTGCTGCAAAAGTGCTGCAAGTCAAGCTGAAGCAACTGCTGAAAAAGTGACATAAGGCAGAATTGCGTCACGCAACGCCAGTTCAAGCAGTCTGCAACAGTCACCACTTTGTGAAGCGGCCCAAAAACACCCTAAAACGACGCATCTCCCTAAAACAACCTTTTTGGGGACCATAGAGAAGTCTGCAATGGAGCAGGGAGCACACTGCAGTAGTCAGGACCCTCAGCCAACCAACCTCAACAACTGTCCTGATGCACACGCAGAGACCCAGACAAAGAGGAAGAGGAAATCTAACTTTAGTCAAGAGGAGAATGAGATACTGGTCACTGAGGTGACCAATTATCATCACCAGCTCTTTTTGAGTTCCAAGTTGCCACTTTCCAAAAAGGAGGCGATATGGCAGACTATAGTGCAGAAAATAAACAGCGCTGGCATGACTGCAAGCGCAGAACAAAAGAAAAACTAGCGGCGAACAGCAAAGCAGCATTGCACACAGGAGGAGGAAGCCCAGCAGAACAGGAGGTCTTGGATGCCATGGAGGAGCGGGTGGCAGCTGTAATCCCGGAGGAGTTGGTGACTGGAATTTCGGGACAGGACAGTGCAGCATATGAAAACCAACAACAGTCATCGGGTAAGTCACAAGAAGTGCAAATATGTGAGTAATGGGTCATGGTGGTGATCTCAGCTAGATATGTACCTGTGCCACAGTCTGCTGTGTGCATCTTGATGTATTGGGACCTGTTCCCAGTTCCACCTATCCTGAATGTAAGTAAATTACATTTGCCAATCACACATTGCACATGCCAAAACAGCTCCACCATGTCCATAACTGCCATGTACTATTACTACATCACTCCATGTCACATTTGTACAACTGCCTCCTGTTGTACAACATGTAAAACATATCCACTATGTTCAAATTGTTACGGGCAGATTCCCAATAATCCAACGCAGTGCGGTGCCACAAGTCATCGTGCTGTGCCAAGCTGTGTTAGTTTTTAAACACAGGTGTGAGACACATTGACAACAATATGTCGCATCTCTGTGCTTCCTCCTGCGCTGGTGCACAAACTACTGCCATGCACCAGTGCAGTCACACTTGCACCATGGTGCAATGGTGCCTGTGTTGCGTGACTGGTTGATTAAGTGCAGGCATGTGACCCTTCCTGCACAAAATAACTCACAATAGCTGTCTCCCTCACTCCATGTGTGTTGCAGACAAGCTGCATGCATTGAAACTTGGAAAGTCACAGTAGCAAATCCATTTAAAAAAAACTCTATTGTGCATCCATATGCCTACCCTGGGTAGCCTTAGGCCAATGAAGCATACCCAGCTTCAGTAATTTTCAAAAAATTGTCAAGTCAAATGAAGTCTCAGCTGTTGCATGTGAAAACACAAAGCAAGACCCATGCACGGACCATACACACAAAGGGGCATTCTTACAAGCCACATTCCACACCTCTGTCACTTCTAAGGAAATTGTTGTGGCAATACAGTCTTTGGCTCATTCACAAGGTAGTGTTAAGCCACTTCACGAGGCTTCACGCAGATTTGTAGATGTCACCCATTCACGCCATACTCATTGTGAAAGGTGCAGGCAATGGGTGTTCATGTGGGTGTACAATTGCAACACCTAGTGAGTGTTGAGGCTGCCACATATTCGCATGGGTTGGTGAAAAAATTTGCTGAGCAAAACAGAATACTAGGTAGAACCTGGTCTGACATTGGCCAAATGATGACAAATGTACAAATTCTCTTTTATGCTGTTTCCATGTGTGTTGTGTTGTGCAGCTCACAAAAAAATATAAAAATGCCATTGATTGTGTATGTACAAGAAGGTGTCCCTCCCTGCACATAAACAATCTTCTCCTCAATGCAGACAGCCTTGCACTATGGTGCAAAGGTGCCTGCGTTGCCACTGTGCAGCCAAATTGAGTGCCTGTGCAGGGTGAAACCCATTCATGCACCATAATGTTGTAAATATGTTGCAGACCTGCATCTCAGAAGTGGTGTAGTGTGGTGTTCAGCAAAGGAGGCTAACGCCTTGCAATACCACTTACTATTAAATGTGCCTTCATAGTGTTGCCTAAAAAGGGTACATACCATCAAGAAAAATATTAGCAAGGCAGTGTGGGTTCACGTGTCCCTGAAAATATTGGCCACCACACTGCACCACTGGTGTATCACAAAAAGTGGTGCAATGATAATGCAAGGGGGCATACGTCTTGCTCCTAGGTCAGCATTACAATAATGATATCTTGCTTGCTCCACAGCAATCACATTTGGAAAAACACATGTGAAGCTGTTGAGAAAACCTTTCCCAAAATCAACATGCAGGCAGTAGTAACACATTTCTATCTCTTTGCAGCGGACGCACCTACAACATCTGAAAAGGTTGATGAACCACCTGATTTCCAAGACATGACGAGAAGCTGCCCACTGTAGATCATGATACCCTTGATCAAATCCTGTCCACCATACAGTCACCTTCTCCGCCTGCTGAGAGTGACAACAATGTTGTTGCAGCTCAAGATGAACCCCAAACAAGTTCAACCATTGCATCTGTCAGCAACATCCCCCACAGGACTCTGAGGATACACAGCTTCATTTCCAACTAACTGCTGTTGGACTACAGCGCTAGCTTCTGAAAGAGGTGCATGTGGATGTGGACAGTGTGGGAGGTACACAACAGGCTATCCTCAGAGGCCTCAACTCAGATCCTAACAACCTTGAGGATGCACAACACAACTACAATCAAACCCCTGGCCTTGTTCAATCACTGTCCAACATCTCAGGTGTAATGAGGCTGAGGCATGAACAAATGCCCACACAAAGTGGCACCAGGGAGGTGGGGAAACATCTTGAGCAAATTGTAGACATCCTACGTGAAATGTAGCAGAAGCAGGATACCTACCTTGCCACAATGTCTGCCTACCACAGGGATTTATTAGCTGTCCTGTCCTGAGCAACCAGCAAAAAATAATCAATGCACTGATGCCAAACCTGTTGTCACAGGAAAATGCTGATGCAGCCATGCCTCAAACATCCTCAGGCCCTGCTGTTGGTTTCACTCATCCCACACAATCAGCAACTACAGAGCCAACAGAGCACCAAACAGACACATCTGACGAAGATGAATCTTATGAGATACAATTCAAGCGTAAGACAGGACACTGACATTTCACCGTGTCACATGTGTTGTGACAAAATAGTACTTTGACCACAATCTTGCTGGATTTTAACCAGGAGTCAATGTCCTCTTCGTGCTTCGTACACATGTACATCTCCAACATTGTTGTCCTTTTGAGTTCAATTAAATCACATTATGCCACACACATTGACTTCCTTACTACCCCACTACTTGACCACATGATTCGTCACTCATCACACCCTTGGAAACATGATTGCAGCATACAAAGTTGTGCTCTAAGATCAATGTCTCTTTCTTCTGTGTATAGCCAATTTCCCTTTGTTCTTTTTTGGAGACGTGTAAATAAATAAGAGCATTTGTGACAGTGTGTGTAATAACTCAATATGTGTCTTGAATGGACCTTCAAGTGCATGCTCCAAGACCATGCAGAACTAATGCCATTTGAAGCAGAGATAATTCTGTGTTCCCTTATCAACATAGCCACAGCAAGTGTAAGAAGTCATATCAGTAACCAAGATGTCTGCAAAGTAGTTCCTCTGAACTCCATGCACCATCACTGCCACTCAACATGTCCTGTTTGCAGCCATTGTGATGATCAGTGGCCTTAATTTACCACTTGTCATACACTATCATGTTGAGCATTTGCATTAAATAGGTCAAACAACACCTAACCTGACAATGTGGAGTGTGTATGTGCTGTCCATCTATGAACTAAAACCTAATTTCACAAATAGAATAGCACTCAACATTGATGTCACTGAATCTTGTTAAATAGACATGCACATGTTCTCAGCATTGCAAGTTGAAAAATGATAGTATCACGTATGACAACTCACAACAGTGTCTGCCCCAAACTGTTGAGTCTCAAATGTTGAAATCACATGTCCAATGTCAGGCAAATGATGCTTCACCATACTAAATTTGCTATGCTCACACACACAAACACACAATCCAGATTACATTGCATGTGCTTAATCAGTCAAAACCAAACATATGTGAATTGTAATGCTGCCCACCAATGAACAAGAGTATATATGGCTAATTTATCATTTTAATAACAATAAAAACTGTAGTTAAAAGTACTCATAAATCTATCTAACTTCCTTATCCTAAATAATTCTAAAACCTACATCTCTATATAAAAATATATCTAACCTAACTATGACTTACTTACATTACATAACTTAACTTATGCTATGCTACACATGTATCACGTAAGACCACTAAACATCAGCCCCCACCACCCCCTTAACACATCAATGCACAATGGACATACACATACTTAAGCTATACATAAACTAAGCTAACAAGTCATCAAACACATAAATAGATTTTTTTGTATTTTTTGTTTTTTATGTCAAGTATGAAGAAAGTTAAAATACCCCAAATCGCCCACCCACCCCAAAGTATTGAAGAATGAGAATGAAAAAATGAAAGAAATCCTATAAACATGATAAAACTACTAACTAAACTACCTAACACTACCTAACCTAACCTAACCTACACCTACACTATAACTAATCTAAAATCTATAACAATTAGACATAAAAACAGGTTAATAAAATGGCCACTACAGTTGGGCTAGTATGCTGTCCACAGACTGCTGCAGTTTGTCCATTTTCCGCAACATTGTGGCCAATTGAAGTTCCAAGCCCAGAATCCTTATTTTAAAAAAATCAACGTCTTGTGTGGCCATCCCCTGACCACCAAATTGCCCAGCACTTGAGTGCGCAGCCTGTCCGGGAGTAGATGTTGGTGCTGATGAGGGTCCGGCCTGCATATCATGTCCACCTCCATTGCCCATGTCCTTGGAGGCCGTCTTGTCCTGTATATTGTTTCCTCTTTGCAGGAACAGTGGACACCCAGGTCTCAGCTGCCTTTGCTTCTCATACAGGCGAGCCATTCCACGGAGCCCCTTAGCTATCTCACTGATGTGTGCATAACGTGTCTTTCAGATTCTGAATGCACGTTCCTCCTCAGCAGTCATGTTGTTTGTTGGACAAGAAGTACAAGCTAGTCAATGCATGAGTACCTTGTAGATGCTGACTATGAAACTTGTGCCATGTATCTGATCACTGTGTGCGAAACACAAGTCAACAGCACACAGCAAGGTTGTTCATCACATACTGTGCCATCAGATGAACATCATAAATTCAAGATACTGATAAGATGTCATGGAAGACAATTGATAAAACCACTCCGAGCCATAATAAACTAGTAACCATACATCATGTTTTTCAAACAGTTTTCACAAAATGTATGTACTATGCACCACCATGATACATTCAGCTACTAATGGGATCCGTGACAGAAAACTTGTGCTGTGCTCAGAAAGTGCCACAGTGTGGGGCAGACAAAGTGCTCTGTGGTTCAACAATGATGCCACATCTCTTGAATGCCACACCCAATGTTGAAAGACATGCAGCATGCCAGGAAGTACTAGCAGAGGCAACTACCTATGAATTGATGATGTAGGGACACATGTCCCCACCTGGTACACAATATCCTTGGGTATTGGGTACATTGTTCTCTATTCAATAAATTACATTTGTACAAAAATCATGACTAGTGCATCGTGTCCATACACTAACCCTCTGTGAAAACATTATTTTTGCGAAAGCACATTAGGCCTCATGCTGATGCCCCATCCAATCTCTTGTGATAAACAAATCCATTCACACACAGTCAGGACTCAGACGGCAGTTCCGGATTCCCAGATGTACATTGATGGCATAAATACACATTCAACTTTTGTACTTAACAATGCACAATGAGCCCATCATGACATGCCACAAGGCTGACTGACATTCTTAGACATCTGTTGCGTATTATTTGTACCAGTCTAATTTTTGACATTGAAAGTGAATGATTAGTACAATGTCACATCACCAAAACATCAGAGATTTGCTGGATGTACCAGATCTTATCATTCAACATGTGAACTTGCTCACATGTGATGTTGCTAAATTATGTAACATAGATGTCCTGGATGCTCACTAAGCCTGGGCGAAGCTTGCTTCGTTGTACTCCGCGGAATTCCATGGAGTTACTGCAAAACTCCATGAAATTCAGCAGAGTTCCACAGCCTGGCAGAGTCAAACATTGCGCCCCCACTGCCCCCCCCCCTGCCACCCTCCAATTAAACCCCCGGACCCAACCCCCCTCCCGCTTAGTGAGGCCTGCTGGTAGACTTACCTTCCTCCCAATTTGTTGTCCTGCTCCTGCTGCTGTCTCCACTCGGCATCCGCTATTCGAGTTAAATTGACATGAGGCCCTGCATTGCGCATGGCGTACTGCGTGAAAGCAAGCCTGACACTATCATGGGATTTCATAGGGTCAGGCATGCCTTCACGCAGTACGCCATGCACAATGCAGTTCCTCATGTTAGTTGAACTGAGGCAGCGTAAGCCGAGTGGAGACAGCAGCAGGAGCAGGGCAACAATTTGGGAGGAAGGTAAGTCTACTAGCAGCACCGCCCATATCTGCTTCACTGCAATTGTTGATTTTTTGAAAACTTCACACTCCAAATGAAGAGCGGTGTTCTAAATTCAGCAATGTTTGCTGGTGGTGCAGAGTTGACTGCACAGCCTTAATGCCCACATACACTGCACTGAGATATCATGACAATGGAAGAACGGGAAGATTGTCAGTGACATCGTGATCCTAGAGCTAATGCTCACATGCAAATTCCTGATATATTTTCTGTTGGACAAACTAACTGAGCATCCATGTCCCTGATGGTCACCACACACACAGGCAGCAGGATGCACAATGATCTGCTCAGCGCCCAGCTACAGGTGACCACATAGAGGCATGTGCAAATGGAATGTAGGTTTGGGTTTGGCACTCACACAGCTTTCTGACCTTGCCCACAGTACATACATGTTCTCACATAATGATCAGTTGAAGTCCCCTCCACTTACACTAAAACATTGTCAGAACTTGAACCGTCATACATGTTGACTTGCTCACAAGGCCACATGAGCCCACCAAATCTGAGATGTTATCACATTACGGTATAACAAGATATTGCCATGTGTGAATGCTGACAAGCATGCACTATGTTCAACTGATGTCTGCATTGTATCAAACTTGGTATCAGTGTTGTTTGGTTCAACCTCCAGCTCATGTTCAAACTGTGGTGTCATTGTAATTTTGTCATGTATGCTGCACAATGCAGCACATGTTGCAATAGCATTGTGGAAGGATAAGTGTGGCTAGCTTCCAGTGACGACTGTTGAAATGCATGCTACACTGGATACATTTTGGAACACGTGCCACACATTTAAGAATGGTTGTGCGTGGAACCTGTGCCATGTGTCAAATTTTATTTTCAGCTGCAACAGTCATTGCACAGACAAACTACACCAAATGGTGACTAGTGGCAGAACTGACAATGTGGCTCGTTGCCACCTAAGTTGCAGTTTCCGCTAACGTTAGTTCATGTGACACAGTCAATGCCAGAGCAACCTTTGCCAGAGTGATGTAATGTGGTATGTGTGTTTGAGTTCTATGTGATTTTGAGTTTAGCACTGTGAATTGAAACATTTGACCCAGATGTAAATTTTCCCGTGATACCTAGTGATACATCATTTAAGGTCACATATAATTTATAATAAAAAAATTAACATACTGCTGCCTGTTGTGGAATGTGTGATTGCTTACAGACAAAACCATTTTTCAGACTTGGCCATCATCATTACAATCATTGAGAATTGATACTCACTGGTAGCGTTGGAGTCCTCAAACGAGTCCACCTCCCCTTGTGTGTATGGCTGTGGTCCACCTAGGCGACATAAACAGAGGTACAATGACCTGTGAATGCTGTACTTGTATACAGTGTAAGCATTCAGCACAAGACATTGACATTATACATCCAAGTAATTTACAGACCATGAAACTCATTTACAAGAAAGTCCTGCAACCTGGCACCACAGGCCCTTTGACTGCGACATGCTGCGACACTTTCGCAGCACAGGCTTCTGAGAGTTTAACAATGATGTGTTGCATCCCTGTGATTTTGCCTGCCCTGGTGCAGAATTATCTGACATGCTCTGACGCAGGCACACTTGCTCAATGGTGCAAGGATGTCTGCGTCACGGAGATGATTGTGTATGTGCATGAATGGACACCTTCTTGCACATGACAAATCACCATAGTTGATTTCCTTGCACTATGTGTGCTGCAGGATGCATCACCCATAGTAAAATGTTAAAACATTTGATAAATGAGTACATTCCTCCCCGTTGTGCCTCCATATGCCTCCCAAGGGGAGGCATGGTAGTGAGATGCATTGCCATGTTTTTTTCATTTCTCCAACATCTGGAAATGTTTCATGTTACATGGGTGTTGCGTGGGAACACCCACAGCAACACCCATGGAAATGGCCTTTGATGAAAAAGTGCAGCACATAAACGTGCCATATTTACAAGGACAGTGAATGCCACACATGGTGCCTTTACATATCCCTGGTAATATGGTGCTACAAAATGCTCTGCCGGTGCATCACCCAAAGCGATGCACCCATGGCAAGGGGTGCTTGTAAATGAGCAACAATGCCTTTTGAATTTGAAACCATGTTGTGTGTCATAAGTATGGCACAATGACCTTCCAACATGCAAACATGCAAAAAAAATTAATGTGGTCTTTTCTCTGAGACCTTTGCGCCGCCAGTGCTTCACATTTAATAATGGAGGAAGCAATGTATGGCCTTGCTGTAGACCTGTAAATGAGCCACATATGTGTGTTAGTAGGTATTGACTTACCAATAGGGCCACCGACTTCCAGTCCAAGATGGTCCTGCATAGTCTCCCTCTCTGCTGACGACATCCTGCCAGCGGCGTTTTAATTGGTGGACCGTCCGATCCACATCAAAGATGCGTGCCATGTGGTGCTGGACCTTCTCCCACCTCTGCCGGTGTTCCTTTGGTGGGTACTCTTTGCTGACTGGTCCCCCTGTGCTTATCATTATGGGCAGGAAATTAAAAATGAGCCAAACTAGGCCCCCAAACTGTTTGTGTGACAGGATGTTGGACCTGCCTGACATGTTTGTTATAAAATAAGGTGCAAACCCCACCCTTAAAACTAACCTACACCTATCTACCCCAAAAAAGCACACACCCCCCAAATGACAACAATTTAGACAAGACAAAGACTTTAAGAGGACAATTAACAGACAAATTATGTAAAAAGTTCACAAAACACACACAAAACACAGTACAAGGTCAGCAAACTCTCACAACAATCCACAACAGCCTCCTCCACCAAGCACACGCCTAGGACTAGTAAGTGAAAGAGAAAGTAACTGTGTACTTCCTGATTTGCAGCATGGCTGAGTCATTGTGTCATTTCCTGTATGGATGCGACAGGTTTTTACGTTTTGCATCATTTTTTTCCTATTCGTCGTGATTTAGACGCAATTGCCATTTAACGTTCACATCTGCATGCGTGACGTTTCTATGTGTTGCGTGTATTTACATTTGTTGCGTTAGGCTTCATGAGGTAACATGCATCTGTACAGGAGATGCGACACGTTAATTTGGTTGCGTCACTATTCACCAAGATGCAACCCGTTTTGTGTGTCAAAGTGACTCAAACCAGATTTATGCAAAATTAAGTGGTGATGCGTGGTCTTGTGCAAGTGATGCATCACGTAATGCTCATATAAGGTTTTCTTACAACATAATGCATGTATTTTACTGTGGGCTCATCATTTTTGGTTCTGACATTCACGTACATGAAGGGATATGTGCCAAAACTTTATTTCTCATTGTAATTGTGTGATGTTTGTGGTTCATTTACAGGCACCTTGCGCAACAGGTACATCACGTTGCATCACGCACCAGCAGCACAACCTGCAGGCCAATTCTCACAATGACACAGACAGGCGCACTGCATGGCTTTACATCTGCTTGTGTATATTGCCAGTTCTCACGCAACACTTTGCATGTTGGCATGAGACATGGGTGTTGATGTTGCTTTTCCATACACCACACATGTCCACTATTGCATTTCCACATTTACGGAAAATCATACATGTGGAAATGCATGAGACAGTGACACCACAACAGCGTTGGCGTCACAAGCCACAACTAGGTGACAAATCTTCTTTTCTCAACCGTTTGCCTCTTTCGATGCGTGCTGCATTTGACAGCACACATTTGTAGAGGTGATCTTCAAAAATGATTATGTTGGTACATGAAGGTGCCCCTTTCTGTAGCAAAGCATGTTATCAACACCAGCCTGCCATCCTTGCACCATGGTGCAAGTCTGCCTCTGCCGACCCATGGCTACAGTCTGTGCGCATGCGCAGGGTAAACCACAGAGAACAACATGTATTAGCAAATATGTTGCATGTCTGTGACTCATAAATGGGCCAGCTTGACTCTGCAAATGGACTTGCAGCAACATGCTGTGTTACTTTATCGTTCACAGGGACAGTTGTGCACAGTATTGACACTTTGCATGGGAGAAGTATTTATTAGTGATGTGACATATCACTTTATTGCGTACTATGCGCTGTTGCTTATGTAATTACATTGTCTATTGGCATACTGTGTCACTACATATATTTTTTATGTAAATGCCTCTTATCAAAAATGTGGGCAGTCACTGCTTGAGGCAGGTGCCCATGCAATGAAAGACTAATGTATGTACCCATTTTCATGGTGCCGTGCACACATGCCAATCTGTGTGCCACATCTGTAGATGTTGATAGCGTTATGACTGCACATGGCCTATCAGTATCAATGTTTTGCACACACAAGCGGATGCAGCACCGTCATTTTCATGTTGTTTTATGTGGGAGGCAAAGGCCTATGTAGACACATGTTACACACACAGGTCAGTTGGATTAATCAGACCATTTAATTTTTAAAAACATACAAGCAATTCACGTTTGATGCTGTTGAATCTATTGACCTGTGTACAAAAGGGAGACACCTGCAAGTCTTTCATGTGTATTTGTGAGTTTATTTGAAACATTGGTGCTAATTATTACAAATGTAGAATCGCAACATCATGTGAAAAATTGTGTGACAATGTGAGTGCAATGTCTTATCCCTGCAGCAGTGTTGAGGATGGCTCTTCGTTCTGCTTCAGATTCATCATCAGCATCATCCATTGGTTCGGGGGGCTGTGCTTCTTCATCCCAAGGCACATTCATGTCAACACATATGTTGTGTAGTATTGCACATACCATGATCATCTTGCAGACCATTTCTGGTGAATACAGTAGCCTTTCACCTGATAAATCCAGGCAACGGAACCTGGCCTTGAGCATGCCAAAGCTTCTCTCTATGATGTTTCTTGTTTGGCAATGTGCATGGTTGTATGCCTTTTGCGGATCAGTCTGGGGTTGTCCAAATGGTGTCATCAACCACATCTGTCGGCACTATCCTTGATCGGCTGTAAGTGGAAAGTAAGAGAACTGTATTAACTTTGGAACATACTTGAGTATACACGGCATGTGGTGTATGTCATGTTTGCCAACATTTTCAGTGAGATTATTGTTTTTGGTGATTAGATGTAGTGTATAACATAGAGTTGCACATTGTTTGTGATACATGTCACTTAAATTGCTGTGTATCATTTACTGTACATGACAGGGGGTGGTGCATTGCAGTGCATGATTTGTTGACTGAAATGTGTGAGGGCTTACAATGTGTGATACCTGGGTACTTATTATGTATGATACATGTAGGACTTGGCCTTTTTGGCTAAAGTTCCCTAAAACTTTTTGCTTTCCCCCTAGACCGTTTTCCTGACATAGAGAGCCAATTAAGATGCTTTGGGTACTTTGCCACTGCTGATCAGTGTCAAAGTACAGTAGTTCCCTGTGTAAAGTGTAATGGTAATTGGTTGGCCATGATTGGTATGTTTGCCTTACTAGTAAAGTCCCTAGTGATGTGCACTGTGTGTGCCATGGCTAGTAATATAAGGGCGCGCGGAGAAGAGAACTCAGGGCTACAGTGTAGGGCCTGCGCGCAGTTTGCTAAGTTAGCATGTGTCCTGACAAGTACAGCTACTTGTCAGGCCTTACTTTCCCTTTTACATGCACCGTGGGCACCCCTGTGGTAGGTCCCAGGTAACCCCTGGGCAGGGTGCCATGTAAGTAAAAGGCAGGACATATACTGAGGTGTGTGTTATGTCCTGACAGTGAAAAACACTCCATTTCGTTTTTCACTGGTGAAAGGCCATTCTGCTTATAGTTTCGAATGGAGAAGTGAAGTTTGGTATGTATGAACTCACAGCATCATAACCCATCTTTCTATGAAAGTGGTTTTGTCACTGTGTGTTCAGAAGCCGCTCTTTTAGAAAGTGGCTGAGGTTTGTGCTTTAAGCTTTTCGGTGTGTCTCTGTTGAATGTGGATTGACTGTCTGGATCTGAGAGGGGAGGGGGTGAAATGGCACCAGGCTGACCTGCAGCTGGAGAGTGTGCGAGGAGAAGCCCCGGGAGGTGAAGAGGCCTGGGTTGCGGCTATAAAACAATTGACCCATCTCCTGCTGAGTGATTAAGGATCCAGACACCCAGTATCAAAGGGAGAAAGGTGACACTGGGAGGGAGACACCCAGAACTGATTTAGGCAGGGGTCAGGGACCCCTGAGCACAACGAACTTCAAAGACATTTAGGGGTATATCTATGAGAGCTGAAACCCCTGAATGTTGGAATGAAACAGAAATGGATTGAGACTGAAAAGGCTTGGACTCATTCTGTGGTCAAGAGGAACCTCTGCTAAAGAAGGAGCAACTGAAGAGACTGCTGGGGGAGACCAATCCTTGCTTCGTGATCTGGGGCTGGTCTGCAGTTTGCTGTTCTAACTAAAGGAGAGGCTGTTGGGACTGTGCTTGGAGGCGCTGGGTCCCCCTGCTTGAAGAAGACTGTGCTTTGTGCTGTGTCTTGTAACCCCAAGGGCCCGAGGTGAGCAGGCTCCCTGTTTGGAAACACAGGAATATAAAATTTTCCAGAGACGTTTCAAGCAACGCGGTGGGCACGTGTTGTGGCAGCTTGAGACCCTCAGAAGGTGTGCCCTGTGATCTTGGACACACGGAGGAGAAGCGAGACTCGGAGGCGCTGGGTGCGTGTCGTGGTGCACAGGAGGCGTTGGTGAAGAGCGCCTGGTGAACGTGTGCATCGACGGAGAAGTGAGTCTCGGACGCGCAGGGTGCATGTCGTGGTGCACAGGAGGCGTTGGTGAGGGGCGCCTGGTGAAGTGTGCACCGAAGGTGAAGCGAGACTCGGACGCACAGGGTGCGTGCCGGGGTGCACCGCTGGCGCGGGTGAAGAGGGCCTGGTGAGCGGGTGCATCGGAGGTGAAGAGAGTCTCGGACGCGCTGGGTGTGTGTCGTGGTGCACTGGAGGCGTTGGCGAGGAGCGCCTGGTCAACGCGTGCATCAGAAGTGGAGTGAGTCTCGGACGCGCAGTGTGCGTGTCGGGGTGCACCGAGGCGTTGGTGAAGAGCGCCTGGTGATCGAGTGCACCGGAGGAGAAGCGAGGCTCGGACACGGTGAGCGTGTCGAGGTGCGGCCGGAGGCGTTGGTGAGGAGCGCCTGGATATCGGGGCACCGGAATTGGAGTAAGTCTCAGTGAAGCAGTGTGCGTGCTTTGGTGCAACCTGGGACTGTGGAGGTGATCGGCTGATTATCGTGTGCACCGGAAGAAAGTGAGTCTCTGCAGCGTGGTATGTGTGTCTTGGTGCCAACTGAGACCGCAGAAAGGAGTGCTGGTTGAACGTGCACTCGGAGTCGACGTGAAGTCCCATCAGCGTTGTGCGTGTGGCTTCGTGCCAGAAGAGACCCGGAGGGTGCGGTGGTGAACGTGCGGCCGCCTGAGACTTTCCTAACGGTCGCGGCCCGGACCAGCAGCCCCGGAGGAGCTGAGCTGCCAGGCCGAGCCGCTGAGGCCCATTGAGAAGTTCTGCACAAAAGGCCTAGTTCATTGAAGGAGGAGAGGAGAGTGAGGTCGCGCCCCCAGGTAACGTGGATCACTGCCTGGGCGGGATGCGGGCTCGGAGGGACACTCTCTCAGCCTCTCAGTCCTTCTGACGACGTGAGCCTTTGCTTCGGCTCAGATTGGGGCCCGTACTGACCAAGGAGTGGTGGTACTGGGGCACGTGTGGGAAGCTGTACTGTATTTCATTGTGAATACGTGTGGGGGCAACTGTTATCGAAGAGGCTGACTGTCGTAATACACATTGCCAATATTGCCGCTAATGAACTGCCGGACTGTCTTATGACGCCTGACATTATTTCCGCCTAACGAAGTACACGACTGTAGCGCTACACATTGCATTATTTCTCCCTTGCAAAGTACAGGATTGTAGCGGCCCGCATTGCATTATTTCGTCATTGCAACGTACATGATTGTAGCTACGTATTGCATTATTCCTTAATTGCAAAGTACATGATTGTGGCGGCGCGCATTGCATTGTTTCTTCATTGCAAAGTACGCGATTGGGGTGTGACGCATTGCATTATTCCTTCATTGCGCAGTACATGATTGTAGCGGTACGCATTGCATAATTTCTCCCATTGCAGGTACCGGCGTGTATCGTTACGCATTGTATTATTTCTCCTGTGCCCAGCACAGGATTGTATCGTTAAGCAGAGCACTATTGTTTGTCCATTGCAACGTGTGTGATTCTAGCATTACGACCAGCATAGCGTTTGGAAAGATGGTGGTTGGGATTTGAACCTACCAACCAGCCAGAACGAATATTACCCTTTATTATATGTTGGCTTTTGTAACGTGTGGTCTGATCGTATATCTTTCTATACAAAGTTTATACTAGTTTTTATCAAACTCGTGTGGAGTCCATTTGTGGTGTCACCAGGGGGTTGCTGTGGACGTGTACACTCGTGCCTTGGAGATAGGCCTGGCTGCTCGTGCCAAGCTACTAAGGAGGTGAGCAGGGCTATCTCAAACAGTGTCCTTACTTGGCCTAACATTGAGGGGGAGTCCAGGGTCGCGCATTTGTGACAGTGACGTGTGACAGGGACTCCGGCTTCCAACAATACACACTTTCCCTGATTGTGCATGGCACACCTAGGTCCCTTTCGCTATGAGAGTGCTGCAACTCATTTCACAGCGCAGAAGTGAGTCACTTTCAAGGCACAGTGATACAACATATTTATATGGATTGTTTTATTCAATTTACTTGCCCCTGCTTTGTCACACAATCAGATGACATGGCCCTGCACCGGCACCCTTGTACCATTGGGCACAAATGCCAGTGTCATGTGTAGATTGTTTTTTGATCATGAAGGGACACCTTAATGCACAAACACAATCCATTTTGATGTTTTCCTCTTTCCATTTATGCTTTACAGTGCAGTACACATTGACTCACTATGCAACACATGGCTTTACAGAGATTCAGTTGCATTTCCAGCTTGTATATTTTTGCACTTTATGATGTGCCTCAGGATGCTTGGTTGCTGCATTGAAAGACCCACAGCAACAACTATGTCACACACCTTGCACTCTTAGTCTTGCATGAAAGGGACAGTATTAGCTGGCACACAGAAAGCCACACATGGTGAATTCATGTGTGCTTGTATTGTGGGCCAGCAGGTTACGCCCCCGGTGCATCACATAATGTGGTGTACCAGCTGCGCAAGGAGCTCATACAAAATCAGATTTGACTTGTGTGCACAAGTGCCTTAAAAAGGGAGGAGTGACATGTTACATGGCCTGTGCTGCAAAAATGGCTGACACTTACTCATGCTACCATGAGGGCAGAACATTCAATTAATATGCATATCAGCTTTCAAATATTTGCATCATGTGTCTCTGTGCATGTGGTTCACATAATGCAATTTTGACAGATGTTTCATGTTCCCTTAAAGACAGGTGCTGTGACTAGGTGCACACGCATGCAAGGTGATGTCTGTGTTAGCTAAGGGAAACCCTTACAAGCCTCAGTATGGGTAATCTTTGTGGGCACACTGACAGTGCCACATCGCTGAGGTGGTGCAATGTTTTTGCACATGATGTGAGCTTCTGGTACTCTGCTCTTGGTCCTGTGGTACTGTGCAGGCATAGGGGCAAGGGTATTTCATCATTTGCATGTGTTCACACGCCATGCAAAGGTGAGAGTCGCCTTCAGACAGCACCTTTGCCTTATGGGCACATGTGCATTCAGCATTTAATGAGGTGAGTAACATGCATCTGTGCCCACCTCTGTAATCACAATGTGCCCTGTGGGCAAACTTAGAGGACAGATAGTACCATGCCACCCACAGGACACTTTCTGTTACGCTGCCATGGGTGTATGCACCTTTTGACTGTATGTTATGTACTTATGGTGTAGATGAGTGTTTGCCTTTTCATAATCACTTATTCCGTCATTATTAAATGAGGACCTGAAAGGTGCCAGATGGCCAGCTAATGATACAGAGTAATGGTATGTGTGCTACTTGATTGTTGCTTACCTACAAATAGACCATTACCATATTGTCCGTTTTGGAAACGTTCATTGATGATGCTGTTACAAAATATATATGAATCATGTACACTCCCAGGATATTTGGCCAGTACATTGGTGAAGATGCCTCGATGGTCCACAATGGCCTGGACATTGATGGAGTGTGTGTGTTTCCTGTTATGGTATAGATGTGAAGTTGCTGATGGTGGTACCAGTTGTACAGGCGTGCAGTCCATTGCACCAAGAACATGTGGGAAGTCGGCAATGTCACAGAAGCCTTGTTTCATCTCCATCTGCTGATGTTGTGTATTGGGGAAATGGAGGTTCTGTGGTGTGAGCTGAAGAATGGCATCCAGGACAGAAGGGAGGAAGGCTGAGAAAAAGGCCTGGGAGACATCTGCCACTCGTGCTGCTGTGGTTTGGAAAGATCCTGAGGCCAACATGTGTAAGACCGCCAGGAGCTTTGTCTGTGGTGCAATGTTGCAGACCCTGTCAGTTGGTGGCTGTAGCCATGGTGAGATCTGATGCAGCAGGGTCACAATGGATGCCTTATTGAGGCGATACATTTTGATGGCTTGTTCATCCCTGAGCCCAATGAGGGTGGTCCTTTGGCAAGAGATGCACTCCCTTCTTCTGCGCTGCCTTTGTGGTGATGGTGGTGGGTGCGGTTGTGGTAGTTGGTCTGGTGGTGGCTGTCGTCTTCTCGGACCAACTCCCAGCTGCTAGATTAGGAGGTCCATGCTGTCTGATCTGCTGCAAGACTGCTCTGCTAGCCTTACCTTTTATTTCTATGGCACATGCGTCATTTCCTATGCATGGGTTTGTGAGGCGTAGGGATTCGAGCACAGTTTCAGAGATGCGTGACGCAGCCAAATGATGCGTCACCGCGGGGAATGTTTGTAAATATCCCTGCAACAGTAATGCGTTAGATTTTACGTCGGTACACCTACCTTGCATATTTTCATACTTACATGACGCAGCAGGATCCCGCGCAGTTCCATTCCGACGCAGTGCTGTCTTCCGTGATGCATCTCCCTAGATGCGTCACTTTGTAAATATGGTGAAAAAAAAAACCACTGATGCGTCACAAAAAGTGACGCACCGGTGGCGCAAGGGGCTTGTAAATCTGCCCCCTTGTGTTAAGAGATTGTTCTTAAATCAACTGTAAACTATTTCAAAGCAGAAAAAGTGCTATAAGCACACCAGTGCCGGGGCAGTACTCAAAGACATCCATGTCTTAAAAGTCATAGCAAGAAACTGGCCACATCTCCAAATCAACTGAACAAGACTAGCACACGTATGGAGTAGAATGAGTAACACTGTGCTAAGGAATAATTAACACCGGTGTATTGTGTGTCTTTAACGTCATGTATGTAACTGCAATTTCTTACCACATTAGAGGGCCTCCTGGATATTATCAATAGCCTGAGTAACCTCCAGGGTAAAACGAGCAAGGACCCTTTTCACCTGCATCCTTGTGTAGGGTTCTTGCAGAATGTTACTGCACATTTTTACTAATACCTGTATTGCCTGGTTCTCTAAAATGCACAAGATCACACACTGTGGTTTCTAACAGACTGTAAATAAGATTATAGCTTGTGACGTGCTTCCATTGTTGGAAATCTCACTCTACATGTCTCTGCCACCAAGATATGTGCCAGACATCTAGCATGTAGTCCTTTTAATCCAAAGCTAAATACAATCGCACAGAAGTAGTTAAGAGGAAAAATGGCCTAAACCACCAAAATCACTGGCAAAAATATCAGTATTAAAGCATTAGAGGTGATTTTGGCCCGTTAGGAACGGTGCACACGTTACTCCCAACATTTAAGATGGATTGAGCTGTTTACACTTTTTGACCTTTGTGTCTAACTACTAATGGCAAAACCACTCTGGATGGCAAATACACAATATTAGTAGCAGATTCCAAAAAACAATTCGTCCTGTACGAAGGTCCTGCATAGATCTCTGCACGCACTGTGCAAATATGAATACCTGACTTTGTACTTCATAGGTATCCATGCACCATGACACTAACTTTTTCACTAAGTTTCTCTTTCAATATTTTCGCTTATGAGGAAAACAACATGATTCTCTATTAATGTCACCCTGACTGCCAGTGTAAATGGGATCTCCCAAATATTCTCTCCTTATATTCACCCCAACACCCGTGAACCTTTCTCTCACACTCTGTTCATGTTTTTGACCTTTCCCCTCACTGTGTCAAGTCTCACCTGTCCACTGCTTCATCCTACTGTTATGTTAGAACCGGGCCCTATATACTAAGACACATGTTACAAAAATGGTTGTAAATTGTGCTTGAGGGACATATTTATGAGAGCTGTGCGCCATTCTTGCACCACGCAACGTGGTACATGCGTGATGCAAACCTCTAAATCAGATTTTTGAAGCCGTGCAAAGACATTTTGGGGCTTATTTAAAAGGCCCATGCGCCACTTTTGCGTAATTTTTAACATGGGAAAAGTGACGCAAAAGTGGCGCAAGAGGCTTGTAAATCTGCCCCTTTGTGTGGCTCTGAATGGTAAATAGACATAATATCGAATCCTAAATATCGAATTGCAGTAATATCGAAGTTGTAATATCGAATGTCTCATAATATCGTTGTGAGGAGGACCGAGTCATCAACCCCCCCTCGTCCTATTCCGAGCCCTTTTTCAGCTCTCGTACTACCGCCACTACGGCGAACATGGTTCGGAAGGGGTTAATTCCCTTCACCTTCCCTCGTGAACAGGAAACGGAACGCCCTCTCCGGGACAGCAGCCAATCACGGGAGACTCCAGAGGCGGGGACTCCTCTTGAAAACCCGGAAGACGCGAGAAGTGAGGGGCTGAAGAGGAACTGGCCGGAGGGAGGAGTGCGGAGCAGTATCCAGACGACGGAGAGCCGGGAACCGCCAGGACGAGAAGCAGACGAGGAAACCCTGGAAGACGGAAAAGGAGAAGACGCCGAACGGGAGGAGTGGTCCGAAGATTGGTGGACACCCCGGAGGAAGGCCCAACGCCGCCGCAGTTCAGGAGAACTGCGGCCCTAGCGGTACGTGAATCGGGGAAGGGACACTGTATATAAAGGGAGGGGGAGGAGAGTCCAAGGGACTTAAGGGATATGGGCACTAACACAAGCACTGCTTTGTATAGGATCGTTCACCAGCCACAACCCCCTTTTCCCTCCGCACTTCGTAGATGTCTGCATAGCACTCACCCCACCTGTTACTCTCACTGACCGAATACGCAATAAAGAGTCACCATAACCACTAAAGCTTCATAGAAGCATAGCGAACCCCTATCTTATCCCAGACCCGGAATGAAAGGGGTCCCTCACTTCCCGTTTAGTTCACTAAACCTGCTAGTATTGTGCTGACTCCGCGGATTTTTAGTTCTATCACTCCCTGAGCACTTTGGCAACCGGTGATGGTACGTGAGTTACCCTCACGTCAATCTTAGGGAAAAACAGATATCCTGACCGCCTTTCTCCCCTCTACATCCCCGGGGTTGTACCACATCAAAGCCCTACGAGGAGAAGAGAGACGAGATTCAGCAGAGGCGAGCGGGAGAAAACCACCAAAGACATCCAGACCCTTGTTGCTAACTTGATTTAATTTCTCTTTGGCACTTTTCAATAAATGAAACCATCATTCAGCCACACGTAAGACCTCCTCGCTTTACTTTCCAACCATCCGTCTCACACCTGGTGTCAGAAGTGGGATCAGGAAAAAATGGAGGCAGTCGTCAAAAAAATGGCTGACAGCCAAGAGAAACTAGAACGATGCATGGAGAAATTCTTGTCGGTCGCTGAAGAAGACCGGGAAAAGATGCATAAATCCCTGGCAGAGCAAGGCCAGACCCAGGAAACAGTTATAGGGAAGCTGGCCGACACCCTCAGCCAACAAAGAGGTACAATGGGGTTTCCCTCCGTCGTCCTGCAGAAATATGTAGGGGGGGAAGACCCCGATTTCTTTTTCTCTAACTTTGAACGCATGGCCAGGGCCGCAGGTTGGAGTCAAGATAAGTGGGGGCAATATGTAGGTCCCCTGTTGACTGGCGATCTCCAGACGGCCTACCAAGCTGTGAACCCCCTTGGTCTTACTCCTTACGACGATATCAAAAAGAGCATATTAGAACGGATGGGAATAGATGAAGAAACTTTTTGCATTCGCTTGCGACAATTCAAGGAAGGGCAACAGGAAACACCCCGTGCCTTAGCCTATAGAGTCCGGGACACAGCGGATAGATGGTTGAAACCACAACAATCAACGAAAGAAGAAATTATGGAGAAAATATACTTAGAGCAGTACTTATGCTCCCTATACCCGAATATCCAGAAGTGGGTGAGACAGCATACTAATCTAACTTTGGATAGAGCCATTGACATTGCCGGTGCTTTCCATAGGGCCCAAGAACCCCAAAGGGGACGGGAAGACATGCATTGGAAACATCCGGGAGCCCCTTTAAACCCAATAGGCCACCACAATCCACACGTAAGCCAGAGACTGTTACCCTTCTACCGGAACCCTCCATTCCAACCCCCCCCCCCGGGTCCCCATTCAACCCGGACCCCAGTGCTACAATTGTGGGACCATAGGCCATATAGCCCGCTTTTGCCCCCAGAAGGAAGAACCTATGAAGGTAGGACTTATACGCAACTATTATTGTGGTTCCGCAGGTGCCTGTCCTCCATACCATAGAACAGTACAGGTGAATGGAGAAGAAAGACAGGCTTTAATCGACACTGGCTGTCTACAAAGCGTTATCCAACCACAAGCAATAACGGGTGGAGTCCCAACTACTACAGGGTATGTCACGATACAATGCGTACATGGGGACAGTCATCAGTACCCCACCACCGAGGTCACGATCCAACATGACCCTTCTTTGAAAGCGGAAGCATTAAAAGTAGGTCTTATCCCTCGTTTGCCCGAACACCTAGTGTTAGGAAATGACTACCCTCACATGCCCAAACTAGTGCAGGAGACCTGGGCAGAAGGGGAAGAATGGAGAAAGTCAGCACCTTTTGCACAAGAAGCCGAGCCAGACCTAATCCCGGGGAAGCACAGGAAGAGTGGCCAACAGAAAAAGAGAGAAAAAAGGAATTGGACAAGGGTCGCCCTAACCCGTAGCAATGAAACCCCAGTCTGGCAGTATGAGCGAGGGTTTCAAGAGGCCCAGCGGGATGATCCGGCCTTAAGGGAAGCCTGGAACCGGGCCACAAGAGAAGAGGATCCAGAGCAAGTAGGTCCCCAGTTTTTTATCAGAAAAAACTTGCTGTATCGTAAGAGTGGGAGGGGATTGCCCGCTCAGTTATTGGTACCCCAGCCTTATAAAGAGAAGGTCTTATTCTTAGCCCATAGTCACCTGTTGGGAGGGCACTTCGGGGAGGACAAAACGGAAAAGACAATCTTGGAAAGGTTCTATTGGCCTGGCATTTTCTCACAGGTTCGGAAATACTGCAGAGAATGCGCCATCTGCCAAAAAAACAGCAGCACTATGCCATCACGAGCACCCTTACGCCCTTTACCGATTATACAAGGACCTTTTACCCGGGTGGGCATGGACATCATAGGCTCCTTACTACCCTCACGGAGCGGATGTCGATTCGTGTTGGTTTTGGTCGATTATGCCACTCGCTTTCCGGAAGCCGTGGCCTTACGCCAACCGAACGCTTTCCAAATTGCTAAGGCCATGATCTCCATCTTTTCAAGAGTGGGGTTTCCTAAAGAACTGGTCACGGATCAAGGAACCCCTTTTATGTCTCACCTCATGAAACAAGTGTGCCTCTCCCTCAACATCAAACAAATCCGCACCTCGGCATATCACCCCCAAACAGATGGGTTGGTGGAACGCTATAACGCCACCCTGAAGTCAACACTTAAAAAGTTGTTAAATCTTGAAACCAGGAAGTGGGAAGACATGCTCCCCCTTGCTCTCTTTGCAATACGCTGTCAAGTCCAAAAGAGTACTGGGTATTCTCCCTTCGAATTGCTGTACGGACGTCAGCCGCGTACATTGCTGGACATGTTGAAAGAGGAGTGGGAAGAGGACCCCGAAGGGGCGAAACCCCTTCCAGAATACATACTTAGTCTAAAAACTCATTTAAGTCAAATCCGTAACCTTGTCCAGTCCCAACTCGAACAGGCTCAAAGCGCCCAAAAAACACAATACGATAAAAAAGCCAAAATGCGATCTTTTGCTGTTAACGACTTTGTTCTCTTAATGATACCCTCTTCTGATCATAAGTTGTTGGGACAATGGCAGGGACCATACCGGATTATTGACAAAGTGACTCCAGTAACCTATCGCCTGGAATTAGACCCCCAGAAGAAAGGGAAAACACAAATATATCATGTTAACCTTCTAAAACAATGGGAGGGGGCTATTCCTGTGCAGTTAGGACTTACCCCGGGACTCGAGCCACTATTCGGACAAAGTATAGACAGGGACCTCCCGGAAATCCAAAAGAGCGAATTAGAAACCCATTTGCGACCCCTACAAAAGGTATTCTCCTTACTTCCGGGAAGAACTCACCTGGTAGAGCACGCCATCATTACTCCTGCAAATACGAAGGTGAAACTGCGTCCTTATCGCATACCGGAGTCCCGTCGACAGGCCATAGAAAAGGAGGCACAACAAATGTTGATGATGGGTATCATCGAACCCTCGAATAGTGAGTGGAGTTCACCAATCGTGCTAGTACCTAAGCCGGACGGGTCCATCCGCTTTTGCATCGACTTTCGGGAGGTGAATAAAATCTCCCGTTTTGATTCCTATCCTCTCCCGAGAGTCGATGAATTGGTAGAACATCTGGGAACCGCTCGGTACATCAGCACCCTAGACTTGTGTAAGGGGTATTGGTAGGTGCCCCTGAGACCAGGAGACCAGGAGAAAACGGCTTTTGCAACACCCAGCGGTCTATACCATTTTACCGTTCTCCCCTTTGGTCTCCATGGGGCTCCTGCCACCTTTCAACGTCTAATGAACACGGTTTTAAAACCCTGTTCTGAGTTTTCAGCGGCTTACCTGGATGATATTGTTATCCATAGTTCCTCCTGGGAGGAACACCTCACCCACCTGGTACAGGTGATCAAAGCACTAAGAGAAGCCGGCTTAACCATCAACCCTGCCAAAAGCAAGCTCGCTGCCCAATCAGTGAAGTATTTAGGATACCTTTTGGGGGAAGGGTACATAAAACCCCAAACCGAGAAAGTAGCGGCTATTTCTAACATCCCGTTTCCCAGAACAAAAAAAGAGTTGAGGGCGGTTCTTGGGGTTTTGGGGTATTATCGAAGATTCATTCCCAAATTTTCCCAAATAGCCTCTCCCTTGACCGACTTATTGCAAAAGAACAGAATGACAGAAAAAGAGTTGAGACATCCTTCCCCTCCCCTCCTTCAGGCCTTCCAGAGGTTAAAACGAGCCCTAACGTGTCATCCCGTGTTGTTGAGCCCTGACTATTCCCAACCCTTTATCCTACAAACGGACGCATCCGACACAGGCTTAGGTGCGGTATTATCACAAGTTGATCCCCAGGGTCAGGAGAGACCCATCCTCTATATCAGTAGGAAACTCTTTCCTCGGGAGAAAAGGTACGCAGTTATTGAGAAGGAGGCACTCGCCATCAAATGGGCGATTGACGCCCTTTGATATTACCTAGAAGGGAGAGAGTTCACCCTTTTCACGGACCATGCCCCGCTGGAATGGTTATCCCAAAACAAGGGACACAACGACAGAGTACTGAGATGGTTCCTTGCATTACAGCCGTATCGGTTCCATACCAAGCATCGGAAGGGCAAGGATCAGGCCAACGCTGATTATCTATCCCGATACCCTCTTGGCTCGATTCTTGCGGGCAAGAATGTTAGGGAAGGGGGATGTGAGGAGGACCGAGTCATCAACCCCCCCTCGTCCCATTCCGAGCCCTTTTTCAGCTCTCGTACTACCGCCACTACGGTGAACATGGTTCGGAAGGGGTTAACTCCCTTCACCTTCCCTCGTGAACAGGAAACGAACGCCCTCTCCGGGACAGCAGCCAATCACGGGAGACTCCAGAGGCGGGGACTCCTCTTGAAAACCCGGAAGACGCGAGAAGTGAGGGGCTGAAGAGGAACTGGCCGGAGGGAGGAGTGCGGAGCAGTATCCAGACGACGGAGAGCCGGGAACCGCCAGGACGAGAAGCAGACGAGGAAACCCTGGAAGACGGAAAAGGAGAAGACGCCGAACGGGAGGAGTGGTCCGAAGATTGGTGGACACCCCCGGAGGAAGGCCCAAACGCGGAGAACTGCGGCCCTAGCGGTACGTGAATCGGGGAAGGGACACTGTATATAAAGGGAGGGGGGAGGAGAGTCCAAGGGACTTAAGGGATACGGGCACTAACGCAAGCACTGCTTTGTATAGGATCGTTCACCAGCCACAACCCCCTTTTCCCTCCGCACTTCGTAGATGTCTGCATAGCACTCACCCCACCTGTTACTCTCACTGACCGAATACGCAATAAAGAGTCACCATAACCACTAAAGCTTCATAGAAGCATAGCGAACCCCTATCTTATCCCAGACCCGGAATGAAAGGGGTCCCTCACTTCCCGTTTAGTTCACTAAACCTGCTAGTATTGTGCTGACTCCGCGGATTTTTAGTTCTATCACTCCCTGAGCACTTTGGCAACCGGTGATGGTACGTGAGTTACCCTCACGTCAATCTTAGGGAAAAACAGATATCCTGACCGCCTTTCTCTTCTTTCTCCCCTCTACAACCCCGGGGTTGTACCACATCAAAGCCCTACGAGGAGAAGAGAGACGAGATTCAGCAGAGCAGAGCGGGAGAAAACCACCAAAGACCTCCAGACCCTTGTTGCTAACTTGATTTAATTTCTCTTTGGCACTTTTCAATAAATGAAACCATCATTCAGCCACACGTAAGACCTCCTCGCTTTACTTTCCGACCATCCCTCTCACAATCGTATTAAAGAATATCGTAGTCAAAAATATCGTTTATTTTTTTATTTAAAAAATATTGAAGTATAAAATATCGAACAAGTAATATCGTCAATAGATAATATCGAATAGTTAGTGTTGTAAAAAATATCGACAAAAAAATATAGAAAGTGTAAAATATCATTTTTTTAAAAATATTTAAATATTCTGTATTGTTATTAATTTTGTATTATTTTAATTGTTTGAATATTTGTTTGAAACTGTATACATTTTTATTTGTAATACATGTTTTGGAGCGGGATGTTTGGTTATTAGGGGATAAGGGTGGGGAGTATTTTAAAAATATTAGTGTAAATTTACATATTAATTTAATTTTTTTTAAATTAGAAATTAATTTCAAAAACGAAATTTATATTAAAAATATAACATATATGTTTTTTTTTAGGAGCGGGATGTTGGGTTATTAGGGGATAAGGGTGGGGAGTATTTTAAAAATATTAGTTTAAATTTAGATATTAATTTAATTTTTTTTAAATTAGAAATTAATTTCAAGAACGAAATTTATATTAAAAATTTAAAATATATGTTTTGTTTTAGGAGTGGGATGTTGGGTTATTAGGGGATAAGGGTGGGTAGTGTTTTAAAAATACTAGGATACAATTTATATATTAATAAAATGTATTTAAAATTAGAAATTATTTACAAAAACGAAATTTAGAAAAAAATATAAAAAATATGTTTTTTTTTAGGAGTGGGATGTTGGGTTAATAGGGATAAGGGTGGGTAGTGTTTTTAAAATATTAGTATAAAATTTATATATGAAATTAAAATTTCGAATTTTGGAAATAATTTAAAATATGAACTTTAAATTTAAAATTCGAAAATAATTTTTTGTTTTTAGAGTGGGATATTGGCTTATTAGGGGAGAAGGTTGTGGAGTGTTTTAAAATTAGTTATATGAATTTATATATTTAAATAAAAAAGTTTAAATAGCAAATTTTTAAAAATTAGAAAGTGAAATTATAAAAAGGAAATATATTTTGTTTTTTAGAAGTGTGATGTTGTGTTATTAGGGGATAAGGGTGGGGAGTGTTATTTAAATATTATTCTAAAATTAATTATTAAATTCAAAAGTAAAAATTTGGAATTAATTTAAAGAAATAAAGTTAATTAAAAATTGAAATTATAGGGTTTTTTTAGTACTGGGATGTTGGGTTATTAGGGGAAAATGGTGAGGTTGTTCAAATAGTAAAATATATATATTTAGTGTCCTGAAGTTTCCCTGACTTAATAATTACTTTAGTGGGAATAGTAATTTTATATGTTTAGTGTCCAGCATCTTCCCTGACTTAATACTGACTGGAGTGGGAATAGTAATTTTTATCTGTTTAATGTCCAGCACCTTCCCATACTTAATACTGACTGCAGTGGGAATAGTTATTTATATATGTTTAATGTCCAGCACCTTCTCAGAACTAATACTGACTGGAGTGGGAATAGTAATTTATATATGTTTAATGTCCAGCATCTTCCCTGACTTAATTTTGACTGGAGTGGGAATAGTAATTTTATATGTTTAGTGTCCAGCATCTTTCATGACTTAATACTGACTGGAGTGGGAATAGTAATTTTTATGTGTTTAATGTCCAGCACCTTCCCAGACTTAGGGGCCGATTATGATGGCGGGCGGACTTTGTCCGCCCGCCATCGCCCCGGTAAATCGGACCGCCAGCTATGTGTGCGGCGGTCCCGCACATGTGATTAGGATGCCACCGCCGCGGTGGCATCCCCCATTTCCAGCATTGTGGCGGGCGGTGCTCACAACACCGCCCGCCACAGTGCTGGAAATGCATGTTGTGCATCTGCATGCACAACGTGACAGGCACCGCGCGGTGCCTGCCACCTTGTGCATGCAGATGTGGTACCCCCCATGTGCAGCCCTCACCCCCCCAACACCCTGGGGGCCCGCAACAGGCCCCCAACAGCAAAGACCGCGAGCCTTTCCATGGCGGCGACGCCACCATGGAAAGGCTCATCTCCGCCGGCATCATAATATGGATGGCGGTGTCTTGCAGACACCGCCACCATATTAAACCCTTTTCCGCCCGGTCGACTGTTCGGCCGGGCGGAAAACATGCGGACGGTCTTACCGTCTGCCGGGCTCCCTTCCGCCATGGTAATATGGCGGGGGGAATTTGTTGGCGGACGGGTGATTATGGCGGGCGGATCGCCACTGCCATGTGGGCGGTGGCGATCCGCCCGACATCGTAATCGACCCCTTAATACTGACTGGAGTGGGAATAGTAATTTATATATGTTTAATGTCCAGCAACTTCCCTGACTTAATACTGACTGGAGTGGGAATAGTAATTTATATATGTTTAATGTCCAGCACCTTCTCTGACTTAGGGGCCGATTCCGATTCGGGTCGGAAATCTCTCCGACCGAGCCGGACCCGGAGAGATTTCCGACCGAATCGGACCCTAGCAGCCCGACCGAACGAGTACGATGCGCACGTATGCCATCGGACTCGAGTCGGTCGGACTCCCATTGAAGTCAATGGGAGCCCGTCGTACAACGCGTACGCGGACTCCCATTGACTCAATGGGTGCGAGGCGGACAAGGGTGCCCCCTACAGCGTGTACGCGGCGAAGTGACTCGTGCCGTACACGCACAGGTAGGGGGGGCCCATGGGTCCCCCCTGTGTGCGACTCGCGCGGCTACGCGTACAGGGGGGTCCGACACGGACCCCCAAAGTACGGCTCCGACTGCTTCTTGGAGCCGGACGGCTCGAGTCGGTCGGACTGCTCGCGGCGCGCATCGTACTTGCCCGGCCGGGGAACGTCTCCATTGCGAGGTGCGCAGCGCATCCGTGCGAGTCGGTCGGTGCGGTTGGGACGGGCGTACGAGTCGGTCGGCGAATTTGCACGCGCTCGCATCGTACTCGTTCGCCCGGACGCACGTACGATTCGGTCGGGAATAAGGGCTCCGAATCGGATCCGGTTCAGCCGAATCCGATTCGGTGCCCTACCGGCCGAGATCGGAATCGGCCCCTTAATTTTGACTGGAGTGGGAATAGTAATTTTATATATTTAGTGTCCAGCATCTTCTCTGACTTAATACTGACTTGAGTGGGAATAGTAATTTTTATGTGTTTAATGTGCAGCACCTTCCCAGACTTAATACTGACTGGAGTGGGAATAGTAATTTATATATGTTTAATGTCCAGCACCTTCCCTGACTTAATTTTGACTGGAGTGGGAATAGTAATTTATATATGTTTAATGTCCAGCACCTTCCCTGACTTAATTTTGACTGGAGTGGGAATAGTAATTTTATATGTTTAGTGTCCAGCATCTTCCCTGACTTAGGGGTCGATTCCGATCCCGGTCGGAGGCGCACCTAATACCATTTGGCCGGGAAAAAAGCCAGGCGAATGCCTGTTTCCCGACCAATACGCACATACGTCCGAACGAGCAAGTACGATGCGCACAACTGCCCAAATCCCGACCCAGTCGTACTCACCCAATACAGATCCTGTTCTCCGACCGAGGCGGATCCGGAAACGCAGAATCGAGTCGCACGGAAGCAAAAATGCAGCCCCGTCCGGCCGGACAAGTACGATGCGCTTTCCGTACGCGCCGAACCCGTCGCTACGCACGGCACGTCAAAGCATCCGGGAGAGGCGCACATAAGCTCCGATTCGCGCCACAAGACGATCCACGGCTACGAGACGAACACGCCAGCGACGAGGACGAGGCGAAGCAAAGAGAAAGACGAACGAGACGAACCAACCATGAATCCCATCGTGCCGATCCTACCAATATTCTACATCTATTACCGGAACAGGCACGGACGCGTACGGCGCAGAAGGTAAGTCAGACACCAACCACGAAAACAAACTACACGTACCCGACATATCACACACACACAGAGGGATGCAGAAATTACTTACACCAGCAACAGCAGCACCATAGGGGCGGGATGGCCATCACCAATGCCACATATACACATAGGGGCCTGGATGCCAACAACTAACACCACCCCTACCCAGGGGGTGCTAGATACCTACCACTACTACCACCTCTACCCATGGGGGGCTGGATGCCTGTCACTACTACCACCTCTACCCATGGGGGGCTGGATGCCCACCACCACTACCACCCCTACTCAGGGGGTGCCAGATGCCTACCACTACTACCACCTCTACCCATGGGGGGCTGGATGCCTGTCACTACTACCACCTCCACCCCTGGGGGGCTGGATGCCCACCACCACTACCACCCCTACTCAGGGGTGCCAGATGCCTACCACTACTACCACCTCTACCCATTGGGGGCTGGATGCCCACCACCACTACCACCCCTACTCAGGGGGTGCCAGATGCCTACCACTACTACCACCTCTACCCATGGGGGGCTGGATGCCTGTCACTACTACCACCTCTCACCCCTGGGGGCTGGATGCCCACCACCACTACCACCCCTACTCAGGGGGTGCCAGATGCCTACCACTACTACCACCTCTACCCATGGGGGCTGGATGCCTGTCACTACTACCACCTCTACCCCTGGGGGCTGGATGCCCACCACCACTACCACCCCTACTCAGGGGGTGCCAGATGCCTACCACTACTTCCACCTCTACCCATGGGGGGCTGGATGCCTGTCACTACTACCACCTCCACCCCTGGGGGCTGGATGCCCACCACCACTACCACCCCTACTCAGGGGTGCCAGATGCCTACCACTACTACCACCTCTACCCATGGGGGGCTGGATGCCTGTCACTACTACCACCTCTACCCATGGGGGGTTGGATGCCCACCACCACTACCACCCCTACTCAGGGGGTGCCAGATGCCTACCACTACTACCACCTCTACCCATGGGGGGCTGGATGCCTGTCACTACTACCACCTCTACCCATGGGGGCTGGATGCCCACCACCACTACCACCCCTACTCAGGGGGTGCCAGATGCCTACCACTACTACCACCTCTACCCATGGGGGGCTGGATGCCTGTCACTACTACCACCTCTACCCATGGGGGGCTGGATGCCCACCACCACTACCACCCCTACTCAGGGGTGCCAGATGCCTACCACTACTACCACCTCTATCCATGGGGGCTGGATGCCTGTCACTACTACCACCTCTACCCATGGGGGGCTGGATGCCCACCACCACTACCACCCCTACTCAGGGGTGCCAGATGCCTACCACTACTACCACCTCTACCCATGGGGGGCTGGATGCCTGGCACTACTACCACCTCTACCCATGGGGGGCTGGATGCCCACCACCACTACCACCCCTACTCAGGTGGTGCCAGATGCCTACCACTACTACCACCTCTACCCATGGGGGGCTGGATGCCCACCACCACTACCACCCCTACTCAGGGGGTGCCAGATGCCTACCACTACTACCACCTCTACCCATGGGGGGCTGGATGCCTGTCACTACTACCACCTCTACCCCTGGGGGGCTGGATGCCCACCACCACTACCACCCCTACTCAGGGGGTGCCAGATGCCTGTCACTACTACCACCTCTACCCATGGGGGGCAGGATGCCTACCACCACCAACACCCCCACTCACAGGATGGCTAATGCATGACACAACAAGCACACACCAACATAAGGAATGCAACAAAAAGACATCCCCCCCAACACCATGACAAGCGTGTGTAGACTGTGTCAAATGCCTACAACACTGAACATGACTTTGAGCATACAATGTGATCCCCTATCACATGTGTCACACATAAATGTGTGTGGCCCCCACAATGCAAGCAGACCATGACCACTGTGGCAATGGGGTCTAAACCCCCATCATCACAGTGACCAAAAGGTAAGTGTGGGGTCCATAGCTGAAGCACATTTTGCACATTGTGGCAATGGGGTCTAAACCCCCATCATCACAGTGACCAAAAGGTAAGTGTGGGGTCCATAGCTGAAGCACATTTTGCACATTGTGGCAATGGGGTCTAAGCCCCCATCATCACAGTGACCAAAAGGTAAGTGTGGGGTCCATAGCTGAAGCACATTTTGCACATTGTGGCAATGGGGTCTAAGGCTCCATCATCACAGTGACCAAAAGGTAAGTGTGGGGTCCATAGCTGAAGCACATTTTGCACATTGTGGCAATGGGGTCTAAGCCCCCATCATCACAGTGACCAAAACGTAAGTGTGGGGTCCATAGCTGAAGCACATTTTGCACATTGTGGCAATGGGGTCTAAGCCCCCATCATCACAGTGACCAAAAGGTAAGTGTGGGGTCCATAGCTGAAGCACATTTTGCACATTGTGGCAATGGGGTCTAAGCCCCCATCATCACAGCGACCAAAAGGTAAGTGTTGACATAGAAAAAGCTGCAACTGCCAAACTGCATGGATGATTCCTGGTCACAGAACAACAAACACATCAGTGGCAAAGTAGTCCCTGTGTCCCATAGCAACATAGATTGGGTGAGGCAAACAGTGCAGTGCAAATAAGACATACCTTTAGCCATGTGCAGACAAACATCACCCATGGGGGCTGACACTGTCAACATCCATCAATGACACAATGACAGAAGTGACCATCATAATGCAGACCCACATATTCGCACCAATGGGCACACAAATGTAGATACCCTGTGGAGACTGTAGATGTGAGGTGAACAAATAACATACCATGGCAGCAATGTGACACACAAACAATGATCATTGTGCTGACTGATGACCTAGGAGTCCCAGGGACAGCAGGTGAAACCCACCAAACAACATACAGCCAATTGCACACTAAAGATATGCCAATGCAGTGGTGCAGATGCACAAACAGGCAGACCCACACTGCACAACAAACACAACAGGTGGGGGGGGGTGCCAGTGTCCCCAGGGAACCACACAACACATGATGAGGCCTGAATACCAATTACACAGATGCACATACAGTGCCACACAAAAGTAACTCATGGATCCAAATCCCCTATCTGGGCAATCAGGCATTGTTAGATGAGAGGGAGCACAAATTACACATGTCACACAAGCTTGTAGGAACTGCAACTAACACAGCAAGAGACAGACCCACCACAGCACTACCCCCAGGGACCCCATATTGTGCTGACACTAGCCTGCATGATAATCCCACTGTGATGACAATGTCAGATGTCGTTCACACTGTGAAACCCAGCCATGTGTCCTGAGCAACTAACTACCATCACACCTACACAAGCTCCAATTAATCAGCACGGCCTGCCAGCCAAGGCCAATATGGAGGTAGGGGTCTAGCCGTGCAACAACTCACTTTTGCACACACTCAACACCACACACCCTGATCTCCACCAATGTGCAGCAGTGAAGCTCACATGGACTGGTGACATTGCACATGCACCCATGACAATACCAGGGGTGGTGGTGGGAACCAAGGTGCAGAAACCCATCACACATGGCCAGTCAACAAGACTTGTCAATGTCTGACACACAGCACAGTATGCTGTACATGGGCATGATGTGAAATCCACCACAATCAATGGGATCCTGGCCATAGTCACACACCAATGAAGAAGCCAAGGTGACACACGAAGAACACACGTACACAACTACCAACATTGCAGCTCTGACCCTGAGGAGTGGCAGCAGTCACACACACAATGTGTCACAATCACTGTAAGCTAACACAAACTGTAAATCACATTACTCGTGTAAACAACAAGTGCCAAGGGGAATCCTGAATGTGTCCCATCTGCGTTTGCCCACATCCCCAGCACTGACAACAAAGACAACCTGGGATGACAACCTCATGAACATTAGTTTGCCATGCACCCACATCACAGAGAAACCAGGTCCAAGATGCTGGATGAACACAGAACAACTCAGCAAGCATCACAAACAGGAACATCCCTAGGGACACAGCCTGTGTAGGAAAAGGGAAGGGAACACGCACAGACATGCTTACACAACACAGGCCCACGCAATGTCACCAGATTACACACTGCCATGAGGGCACACCACTCCTGTGGAAGGTCCACTGTCCCAAACCTTGTCTGTGCACGACCCAAACATGTCAGCAGAACACTCCGTCAGTGAGTCAACAACCACAACACACAGAAGGCTCTGCTCACATCAGCCTGGGTACAGGGGTGTCACGTCAGTCATCTGCACACACACCAAACACCTGTCAAGCAGGTTGCACTGTATGCACAGATGAGTCCTTCGACATTGATGTGCAAAACTGCATGTCCAGTGGAGCTGGGCACACAGTCAGGGAAATAGGAACATTGAACAGTGCTAAGCCCACCAGATGTGCATCAGTGTAAGACAAAGATGTACATTTACAAATGCAAAAAGGACATCCCTGTGTCAAATGCTGGACATTACACCCTCAGACTCTAGCAAAGGATGCCATAGATCCAGAATACAACAGGACACATATCCCATGGACCACATGGAGTCTATCACTGCAACACTTCATCGTCCTGATGTGAACACTATTACAACTGCAAATGCAGGATGCTACTCATCCACATCATGTACATCAAAAGAAAACCCAAAAGTAAACAAAAAGAGGCTTTATCAGCAAATGTCCGGGTAAAAACGGAAGTCCAAATGAAACTAAGGCCAATGGCCAGTCCAAAATAACAGTACCAATGGGGTGAGAAGTGACAACAGGTCACACATTGCTTGCCTGCCCTGGTACGGTTGGGGGACATCCCCCTTGGAGGGGCATACAAGGGGCAGGCCAGGCACCGCAGGGACAGGATCAGGGGATGGCAGAGTGAGGCAGTGAAGGGGTGGTGGGTGCAGGAGTGTCACCGGCAACTGCAGTGGAGGTGTCTGACTCAGGGGGGGCCGGCACCACCGTGGTACACAAGTCAGTTGGTGTGGGTGCCGCAACCACTGCAGTGGGCTGGACTGATGTAGAGGACTGGGTACCCACTGCAGTGCCCGAGTCAGACGTGGTGGTTGTGGACTCCACTGCAGTGCATGACTCCAAGGAAGTGGAAGGGTGGGCAGATGAGGTGGGCAGGACAGAGGGGGGGGCCTGGTCACAACAACAGTGCCACTAACAGGCAGAGCATCTGGGTTGGGGGTGGAAGAGCAAGTGGCAGGGGGGAGGGCCTAAGCAGTCTGGGGATGCGGTATCAGTGTGTGGGGGAACCTGGGGTAGGGTGTGGCGGGGGAACCTGTGCAGTGGTGGCCTGGGGGATGGAGGAGAGAGACTGGGCGCTGGAGCTGTGTGGTGGTGGTGGTGGGGTCTTGCTCTTCCTGCTCCGGGGGGACTTCCGAATGGGCTCCTGTGTCTGCCTGCGCCTGGGGGAGGGTGTCCGGGGGCGAGGGGCACTCCTCTCTGTGTGGGTGGAGTTCCTCTTCCCCTGGTGTGCTGGGTCAGCAGGAATGGTGGGGAAGAGGCCGAGGTCACACAGGAAGACCTGCTGTGTATGTGTGGTAGCAGGCGAGGCAAGGGCAGGGGTCTTGGAGGGAGAGGATTTGGAGGACTGCAGAGTGAATGTGGATGCCTGTGTGTGTGTGTGTTCCCCATCACCTGTGTCTGTGGTAACCCTGGGCGGTGAACTACGCTACGCTCGCGGAATTTGCGAAGTTACGGTAACTTCGCGATTCGCGTAGAACGCGAAGTTACCGTGCACTACGCAATTTGCGGCGTAGCGTAGCTGCTTTTCTTCTTCGCGCGCTCAATATACGTTCTCGCGTGCGCGGTAACGACCTACCGTGATTCTGCGTTTGCCGACGCGACTTCCTATCCGTTCGCGGGCGCCACAAGATTTGGAATCCGGCCGCACGATCCCGCGAGAGTGTGCGAACGCGAACACGTCATTCGGACGCGCGATCTGACTTCCGGCGGCAGTGTTGGTAAGATCGCGATCCCGAACACGAAGAAACTACAATCTGGCGAAGAATATATCTCGAGCATCATAAAACCTTCTCGAAAATGATGAATTAGTTCATTTTGCACAAAAAACTCCTCAGGTTGTCATTTAGAGATGTAGTTTGGTGAGCAAGGAGTCCTTTTCTTTTTTTCCAAGAGGAAGGAAGTGCCCTTGATTCTCAAACTTCCTGTTCCTGTCCAGCAGGCTCCTCCCAGTGTTTTGTCCATGTGCTGTTCACTTTCATTTGGATTTGGAGCTGGAAGGATCACTTTTTGTGTCTGTCTGCTGCATCATATCATTGGATTGGATTTGAGGACTCTTGGATTTGAGATTTTACAAGTAAGTTGGAGAATTGGTGTACTTGTTTGTTTGATTGGGGCTTGTTTGTACCTACATTTTTTGGGGGGATTTCCATAGTTTTTAAAATGTATTGTTGTGGCCTGTAGTTTCGGCAGGGGCCTAGTTGTTTTTCTTTGATTGGAATTTCAGCCAGTAGGCCCGGACTAGAGCCAGAGGTACCCATGGGTGCATGTTTCTGTGGTGTCTGTTGAATTTAAAGTTTAAACATCATGTAGGCCGGGCATCCATGGATGGCATTGGTTTGAATTGGTAAAAGTGGGTTTTGGGGTGGTATTTTATTTTTTTGGGTGTTTGTTAAATAAATAGGCCTTTTCAGCCAGTAGGTAACCCTGGGCGTTCAGCTCGCGGACTTTGGGCAAGTCCGCACTGCGCGACAACGCGGACTTACACTTTTTATCTTCTTCGCGCGCTCAATGTACGTTTTCGCGCGCGCGATAACGACTTTTTGTGACGATCGCGATGCCGAACACGCAGAATTTACAATCTGGCGAAGAATATCTCTCGAGCATCATAAAACCTTCTCGAAAATGTTGATTTAGTTCATTTTGCACAAAAAACTCCTCAGGTTGTCATTTAGATGTAGTTTGGTGAGCAAGGAGTCACTTTTTTTTGTTTTACAATTTTTTCCAAGAGGTAGCAAGTTGCCCAGAGTCTCCAACTGCCTGGTCCTGTCCTTTGTCTTCACTTTTTTGTTATTTTGGGTGGCCTGGCCATGTGGGTGGCGGCCATTTTGTAAAGCCAGGCATTGTGCTTTTGCCATAGGCCTGCATTGTCTGTCTTGTGTTCCTTTTCTTGTTGTTCTGGGTGGCCTGGCCATGTGTTGGCGGCCATTTTGTGTGAACAGCCACTGTGCTTTTGCCATAGGCCTCCAAGCTTGCGGCCTAGTGTGCCAGTAGGCCCGGAGGTAGTCATCCTCATGGGTGCATAAAAACTGTTTCTGTGTTGTCTGTTGAATTGTAACATAATTTAGGCCATGGATGGCATTGGATTGATTTGCAAAATGTGGGTTTTGGGGTGGTATTTTATTTTTTTGGGTGTTTGTTAAATAAATAGGCCTTTTCAGCCAGTAGGTAACCCTGGGCGTTCAGCTCGCGGACTTTGGGCAAGTCCGCACTGCGCGACAACGCGGACTTACACTTTTTATCTTCTTCGCGCGCTCAATGTACGTTTTCGCGCGCGCGATAACGACTTTTTGTGACGATCGCGATGCCGAACACGCAGAATTTACAATCTGGCGAACAATATCTCTCGAGCATCATAAAACCTTCTCGAAAATGTTGATTTAGTTCATTTTGCACAAAAAACTCCTCAGGTTGTCATTTAGATGTAGTTTGGTGAGCAAGGAGTCACTTTTTTTTGTTTTACAATTTTTTCCAAGAGGTAGCAAGTTGCCCAGAGTCTCCAACTGCCTGGTCCTGTCCTTTGTCTTCACTTTTTTGTTATTTTGGGTGGCCTGGCCATGTGGGTGGCGGCCATTTTGTAAAGCCAGCCACTGTGCTTTTGCCATAGGCCTCCAAGCTTGCGGCCCAGTATGCCAGTAGGCCCAGAGGTAGTCACCATGGGTGCATAAAACTGTTTCTGTGTAGTCTGTGGAATTTTGACATCATTTAGGCCATGGATGGCATTGAATTGATTCAATTGAATTGCGAAATGTGGTTTTTTTTTGGAGGGTCTGACTATTTCACTTTTTGGGTGTGTTAAATAAATGCCTTTTTTGCGTGTGTACTGTGTAATTATAATTGTGTTGTTGTAGTGGTTGTCTAACTTTCCAAAGTGTTTTTAGCCATGTGGATTTTAGTTTTTGCATTAAAGCTGTGTGTGTTTTATAAGGCATCCTTTGTCTGCCCATATATAGGCCTGCTTGAGTTCATTGTTTGCCGTGCCTTGTGCCTGTGAGTCACCATGTTTCTGGGGGCCATTTTGTTGTGGTAGTTATTAGTGTGCTGTTTTTGCCACATAGGCCTGCGTGTCTTTCCATTGTTCCTCTTGTCTTACTGCTTCCAAATCCATCCCCATTGCCAGCTGCAGCTCCCTGATGCTGCTATATAATACATCCCACGTGATGCACAAATTTAGGCCAAACATGCTCCAGTACATTTTAGTTTTTGTTCTTTACTATTCTTATTCTTCCAGAGTGTACACTAGCACTACACAGTAGCCAGGAAAGCCCTGGCCTTGTTGTCAACGTCTCATAAATGGCTAGACTGTGTGTTGTTGTTCACAGAGTTTCTGAAATTTAATAATTGAGGCCACCACACACTAAGTTCTATATTCTATTTGTTTGATTTGTGCTATGTTTGACTGATGTTCTGGCTTTTTTGCTTTTAGGTGCACAAAGACTGAGGAGGAGGTGTGTCTCTCATCATTGCCTGTTGCACTTCCAGACAGACATCCTGCTGCTGTACACACAACACAACGTGACGTGTGACCTGACCAGACATCTCTGCAACTGAGTGCTGCTGACATCTGAAGAAGATGGGCCCAAAGAAAGCAGGTACCAGGTCCTCCAGTACCAAGAAAGTTGCTATTGAGAAGAAGAAGGAACAGAAGAAGCAAGTGACACTGAAGTCTGGTGTGCCGGCCAATACCTTTTTTGGGAAAAAAAATTGCGCCTGCAGCAGCGGTGTCCGGGGGCAAGCTGGGGGCAGCACCTCCGCATCAGTGGACCCAACCCACCAACCCAGGCCCAAGCACATGAGTGTGGAAGAGGTAGCCAGCCTAATGGTGGAAAGCAGTGATGCTGAGCCTGAGATAAACTTATCGCTATCTCAAAGTAGTACCCAATCAACGCAGGAGGAAACACAGCAGATAAGTGGTCAACAACAACAGCCGCAACCACCGCCCGCAATAGTAGTTGTTGTTCCTCCTGAAGTAGGGGCAGTTCAGGAAATTGAGCCTCATGCAGAGGTAGAAGAAGAAGCCACTCATTCAGAAGATCCATTGTCTTCCAAATCCCCAGCAAGGAAAAGGAGGGGTAGTCCATCAAGTTCTTCGCCAAGCCCCCTTCTGATGATCTAGATGCCACTTGGAAGCCACAAACTGAGTCTGAGAGGGAGCCACGTTCCAAGACCAAGCTAGGGAAAAGGAAGGTTCCGGAAAGCCTTACACTTATGGAGGTCGATGTAGAACAGCAAGATGATGATGATGACGACGAGCCAGTCATCACGAACATCACTCCCGGCCCCGAGGAGATGGAGACCAACATTCTTACCCTATCCAAAATCGCTGCGAGGGATGTAGCACGCATACCTCCACAGGTAACACCAACACGACCTACAGCTTCCATATTTGCATTAGCAAAGGCCCGGCAGCGACCTACATCCAGCACAACCACCACCTCTGTAGGAGTAGGTAGTGGTACAGCAGCACAGAGTCAAATTCAACACACACCCTACAGATCATCCGGCATTGGAAGTGGCACCTCCAGCAGGAGGCCAAAGTTAAGCTCCCCAGTTTGGGACTTCTTTACGGTTAGCGAAAAGGAGGAGAACATTGCTATATGCTCCATTTGTAATACCTCTGTTAGTCGTGGTAAGCTTGGTACAAACTATGGTACCGGAGGCCAAATGACCCATCTGAAAAAACACCACTTGATCAGCTGGGAGGACCACCTTCGCGCCAGAAAAAAAACTGCAACCATTGGTGTTGGTGGGGATAAAGGAGTAGAAGAAGAAGATCCGATCACGGTGGAAGAGGAAGGACAGGGAGACATTCTCTCTGGTAGTGGTACACAAGGTGTCCCTGACCCCAGCAGTGCAGTCTTAACGTTGCACACATCTTCAGCAACATCTCAGTGGCACAAGAGTAAGAGTCAGCCGGAGACACCAAGAAGTACCAGGTCCGCACTACCAAAAAGTGCGTTGAGCCTAAGAGAAAGGAAAACCATGCAGCCTACCATTATCAGCATGTTTGGGGGTGAGGGGCAGTACGAACGCAACCACCCAATAGCACGTTTGTACAATGCGAAGCTGGCTAAAATGTTAGCACTGGACCTTCTCCCTTTTTCTTTTGTTGAAGGGGTGGGTTTTGTGGAATTTGTGTCAACCATCTGCCCAAAATGGCATGTTCCCAGCCGCTACTATTTTGCCAGAGTTGCAGTTCCAGCACTACATCACGACGTGCTGGAATTGCTAGGAAAGGCCTTGAAGCAGAGTGCTGTTCACAGTATCCACCTGACTACAGACATGTGGACCAGTTGCCAAGCCACAGATTACATGTGCATCACTGCACACTGGATCTGTTTTGCGGGGGTTAGAGAACAGATATCTGCTGGTGTTGATACTGCAGAGATTTTTCATGCCACTCGCAAACATGCAACTGTAGCCATGTTTGCCATGGAGAAATCTCATACTGCTGCAAACATTTTGGAAGAGTTTAACACCAAGGTCTTTGAGTGGCTGCGCCCAAGAGGGCTTACGATTGGTTTTGTTGCCACGGACAACGGCAGTAATGTAGTTTTGGCCATGCGCAATGGTGGCTATTTCAGGGTCCCGTGTTTGGCACACTGCATTAACATTGTTGTTCAAGACTTTTTGAAAAATGAATCCAAAGTCAGCAACTTACTGGTCACCTGCAGAAGAATATGCACACATTTCAACCATTCTTTTAAAGCCCGGAAGCAGCTGAGGGTCATTCAACGTGAGCATAAAATGCCAGTCAAAGCGCTCATCCAGGAGGTGCCAACACGTTGGAACTCAACTTATTACATGCTTGATCGTCTGTTTGAACTGTACATACCACTCAATGCTTATGTCATGCAAAGATTAGGGGAACCTACTGTGAAAGGCATGACCGTTGAGATGGCTCAATGGGACCTCATTAAATGCCTGACTGAGATGCTACTTCCTTTTGAGATCTTCACACGTGAAGTCAGCAGGGAGGACTGTACTATGGGCCAAGCTATCCCATTGTTGCACATGCTAGAGCAACAGCTGAAGGATGTGTCTGAAACGTACGCAGGTGTGGATGACAAACAAGACGCATATCATTTGGCGGAGACCTTAGCCGCTCGCTTATCGGAAAATACAAGGATTAAAAATAAAATTTTGTCACAACCACATTACATTAGTGCCACAATTTTGGATCCACGGTACAAAGTATTTCTGAACAGCAAGGCAGTAATTCCTTTTTCGGAAGTGGATGTTGCCAACTACAAAACTTTGATAGCTAAGGAAGCCACTATTTTCGAAAGAGAACGGCTGTTAATTACAGGCCCCCCACCCCAGGCCATAACCAGTACTACAGGGCATCCAGAGTCAAGTTCTACTTCGGAGCCTGAGGGCAGTGCATTTGCCTCCCAGCAGTCACCTACACCAACAATAACATCAAGAACAGGATCATCCACAGCACAATGTGCAACTGATTGGTTTCTACAGCAGGGGTATGGTAAGTCCAGTGCTGATGCAAAGGCAAAACAGGCCGAGCACATCGGAGCACCCCTGAACATTGAGCGGATGGTCCAGGCCTATCTGGATGACCCAACAGAGGTCTTCATGGATCGAAACCCATTGGTGTATTGGTATGGGAAAAGAAGCCAATGGACAGTGCTCAGCAGGCTGGCGATAAAGTATCTGGCTTCCCCTGTCGCAAGTGTCTCTTCTGAGCGTGTTTTCAGTGCTGCTGGTGCCATTGTAACTTCGAAAAGGACCAGTCTCTCGGCCCAAAGCGTGGAGAGGTTAACCATGATCAAAATGAATCAGCACTTTATACCACCGGATTACAAAATACGTGAATCACAGCAGGAAGAGGAGAGCGACTTGGATGACGTAAATAGTGCGTTACAGGACCTACTTCTGTCCGAACCACCAGAGTTTGAGGACGAGCTCCTCTTCCCTGACAACTAGGCTTTCAAATTGTTACTTTCTTCCTTCCTTTATGTGTCTGTGTATCTGTCTTTCTGGTTCAAATCACAACAAATCCATCACCACCGTCTTCTCTTTTTATTTCCCTATTGGAGTTGGATGTCTGTGCATTTAACTGTCCACTCTTCAGAGTCCTGCTTCATCTTCCTGTCTCGCACAAGTACATTTCCATCAAGCCAGACATTAGTACAAGAAATGTTGCCTTTACCAGTCCCGCCTCCATAAGAAGTGAAACGTGACTATAGCTATCCTCCGTTTTGTTTTCGAGCCGAAACTCATCAGTGTCCGAAGGCTACAGCCTCAGCAGGCATCCAAAGGTCCTCACTGTCAGGACAGAAGGTACTTGGCAGAGAAAGACAAGAGACTCTTCGAAGAAACTTGCTGACATTTGTGCAAACTCAAATGACCATCAATGAGCGCTACCCAGGCCGCGGCCCATCATCACAGTGCTGACCATGGGAAGCAACTTAAACTGTGACAAAGTGCCACAGAAGAATAAGACGAAAACCGAAACAGCGACTAACACTCAAAATGAATGTGGACTGGAGTAATGATGAGGCCACTGCCCCGTAAAAAAAAAATAACAACTGTCAGAACTAGGCATCTGATGATCTGACAGCCAAAGAGAAGAGCAAGACAGGTAATGATGGAATGCATTGGATGCTTGCAGACTCTGAGCGATTGCTGTTGTTTGTTGTTGATGTTGTGCATGAAGTCGAACTCTACTCTACTAGTTAATCTACAAAGTGACTCAAGTCAGTGACAGTCAATGTTTCCCTTCTTGTTGTTTAATAACCAAATTGTACTCCTACTACTGCAGGTGCAGGCCAATATCTGTTGCAATTTTTTAATATGGAATATGGACTTAATCGGAGTCACTACAGACTGAGTTGTAGTTGGACAACACGTACCACACCATGATGATGACCATACTATCTTTGCACGCAGTCATTCAGTTGGATCGGAGATGATTCAAGGAATAACTGCATTTCATGAAGTGGCATAAGGTAAACATAAACACAACAATTCAACAAGAAAGTAAACACAGCAGACCTACATGTCCATGTAGTGGTGTGTAGTCGAGTGTAGTGATGACTCACAGCGGCGCATTGATTTTGTCACTTAATTAGGAAAATGCTAAGTTGCTGTGTATGCCTTTTGTCTGGCTATGTCAAAAATTAAGGTAAATGGAGGTTGGGTCACGGGCTGGTGCTGTGGTGGGCCTGTTCTGTCCTGTTGTTGTTGTAGCTTAATGCTGTAAACAGAATCTACACGATATATCCAAGCCGCCTCACTCTGAAAGTGTTCTCTCTTCTCTTCTTGGACTCCACCGTAATTGATGTTTTTTTTTATTCATTGATTTTTCAATACCCCTTTTGTTTTTCCATCTAGACGTTACAGGCCGGCCTTTACCCTGTGCTTGCTATACTGGGAGACACAACTCACATTTACCTTACCAATCGGCATCAGGAAGGCCACCAAGATTGATGTGCGGAGCGTCCATGGAAGATAGGACCAAGAGGAAGGACGAGATTCCACTCCACAATTTGAGCATGATAATACAGTAACTTTAGTATCATTCATCATTCATCTTTTAATTAATTTGAATCCTTTTTTCTCTTCAATCATTAGGACTGTGTGTTGTGTGTTTGTTTGCTAATTGATCCCTACAACTGTGTTTTCTTTTAATTGTCTTTGCTATCTTTACAAGTAAGCCCAGTACAACATGGAATTTGGGTCTCTGAGGGCATATTACAGGCAAGGCAAATTGCATAGAATATACTGCTGCCCTGTACTGTCTAATTGTCTAGTAGGAGTTATTAAGTACTACTCATTAACCATCAAGTTATCTTCATCATCATGCATGCATTTCCCTTTTCTCCCTTTATAGATTTTTTGTATAAGATCATGGTCGTCTGCCAAGATTGCGCTTTGCTTTTGTTGTCCATGCGTACTGTTTTTCATTCTCAAACCTTTCCCCAAACCCCCTTCCCATCCATTCATCAAACCCTAACCCTCTTCCCCCGGGCTGTGATTTATATTGAGGTGTGATGTGACTACATAAAATGTACACCAATTGATCACACGCTTGCTGGGGCAGATGTGGTGAAAGCAACACTAATTCAATTGCAAGGCAGGGCGAGGAGCTTCTTCTGCTTGCCCACCCATGCTCAGTCTATGTGCAAGCCGTCACCGGCTAATAGTAGTACATCATAATTAATTGCCGTCATTGATTGGATTAATCATCAAACTCCTACCACACAGCAGTAAAGGTTACGAATTACGATTGTGTTAAGTTAAGTGACTCAATCGACACAACTACAGTTTGTAACTTCTTGTACTAGGCTGTCCCCGCCACCATTATGTTTAATTTGACTTTAGCAGTTGCAACTGCAATATTGTTTGTTTGGCAGTCTTCTTCTGTACTGTATTTTACTTCGTTCTACTACTCCTCCCACAGTCGCTCTCAGGAAAGTGACTGTCTCTTTTTTAATTTTTTAGCAAATGCTACTGCCAGTGTCTACTCTACTACTACCACCACAACCATGGCATCTTCTACATTCTCTCTGGAAACCATGCAGCCATCGCTGTGCCGAACGTAATCATCAATCACAGGTAAGATAAGTTTGGTGGGAGGTATAAATGGACTAGGAGGAGAGACTGACAGTACTAGTAGGACAAATAACTCAGTGAGGGGTACCGCATCTATCTGTTTGTGTTACATCATCGTCGGCAGATTATTTAAATCAAACACTGGCTGCGGCCCTGCAGCAGCAAGGAAACCAATGTGACGTTAATTCGTAAAACAGTAACCCCCCACAAAACATTAACATTGTATGTTTAAGTATAAATATAATTTATTACCCTAACAAAAATAAACTATCCCACACCTGACCCACCCTTCTCCCTAACCCCAACAAATGTCCAAAACGAAAAAAGTCCAAAGAATGTCCCGAAACCCCAACGCCCAATTCCCACCCACCAAAACAAGGAATAAAAAGGGGCAAATCAACAGGGTCCTCGATGTTACATTCGGCGGGCTTTGAGGTGTTTGTCCACCATGATTTTGACCCGCTCCTCCATTTGCTCCTCTAGACGTGCCATCCGGAGGAAGAATCTTCTTGCGAAATGCCCTGCAGTGGCATCCAGGGTGGGGGACAGCAGTGCTGGCTGCTAGTGAATTGCGGCGGCGGCGGGCGGCTACCAGACCGCGGCGCCGTACCGCTGGAGTTGTGGCCTGGCTGGGGCCCGGGGCATCGGACGAGGCTGCAGCTGCTGCTGCCGCCTCCTCCTCCTCCGCCTGAGCCACCAGCCGCCGGTACTCCTGGCATATGGCCTCCAGTTTCCGGCGCCGGGCCCTGGCTGCCAACTCCTTCCGCGATGGTTTGTCTTGGGAAGGAGTACCATCTATATCAAGAAAGAAAAAAAATATTGTTGTAACCAGTACTCTTAGCTAAACAGTAACACAAAATTAATTCAACACATAATGGCACAGTAGCACTAGCAAGAAGCACAGTACATAACATTTGTGGTAATAATCTATCTATCCTCCCACTTCCTCGGCCTCTAACATTTGTGGGAGTTTCAGGCATTATTCTAGCACTATGGACTCCAACCAGTACACAGTACACCAGTGTTCTTCTTTTCTCTAGTTTAGCGAAATGACATAACCTGGTTGTAGCCGGCATTGCCAGCTCGGTCATCTATGCTTGCACCCAAGACAAACATACGAGTCATGACGCAGACTCACGTTAGTTGGATTTACTACTGTTTGCAGGTGGGGAAGCTCGTATTTTTCTATTACGGGTGGCACTGGCCATACTCTCTCTGTTACATGGAGGGCAATTGCTCAATTATTTCACAGTGCCTTGGCTACTACAAAAAGGCAGATTATATATCTGATCCAATGATCGTTGCTTTTATATGGGACAACGACATAAGGTCAGTAGCGGTCGGTGGTGGGACTCGGGGAGTTCGGCCGGGCGGTGACGTGGGTAGGGGCAGGATGGGGGTAGTAAACTATGGATTACGGCCAATTACAGGTAAGTAAACATATAAATAAATGAAACTAATTTTGTTGCGCACACTGCATCGCATTTGGCGGTGCAGTGCGCACAATGAAATTCGCTTTATTTATTTGTATGTTTACAGTAAAGTTACCTGTATTTGCCCGCGTAATACATTGTTTACTACTACCCCCACCCTGCCCCTCCCCACATCGGCTTTGCTACTCTGGCGCGGTTTCTTTTACATTCCCTAAAACTGTGCATCCCGTGACAGTCTCCACCTATGCTGTCTATGATGAATACATACAGGCATCCATCCATTCTAAGTAAATGTCAATCATTCTTCTTAATCTCTCCACCAACCTTACTTTGTTTCACCAACAACAACGCATGCGTCCACTCACTCCGTTGCTTGCCTTGGCTTTGAGTTTCACCCAAACACCGCTGATGATTCTTGCTATCCACAGTATCCACCCATACTGTGTCGCCCACCCAGGCAGGCATCCATTCTTCTTTCACCTTCTTCCACCCATCCTTCAACAACACATGCATCTGATTCCTATCAGCCACCTATCCATGCTTCCAACGTATCCTTCTCTGCCAGTCATCATATTAAATCTCGCCCGCCCTTCCTCCTTCAACCCTTCTTTCCCTTTTTGTTCAACACATCCATCAAGGTCATCTGATCTGACTTTTAGTCTCCTCCATAAAACTTTCACAGCTGAGTTGGAGTCAGATATAAGAGGCCATTGGTTAATCAAGTCACGCTGGTAATGCTATTGCTACTGCATTGCTCATGCTAAGTAAAGGGTGTCTTCTTTAACCGTTGTATAATGTTCACTACAACTTCATACCTAATAATAAGTCTCAACAACAGTACAGTGAGTGAAGTCCACACACCCTTCCAGCTAGTGCAATGTCAATAAGTCATGAATATAACTTACCACCGCCCGCCACCGCTGCTGGCTCCCCCCTGTAGCTCCTGCAGGTGCCGCATCTTCTCCTGCCCCCTCCGGAAGGCTCGAATCGCCGGTGGCCCCGCCGCCACTGGTGGTTGCTAGTCCGCCTAGATAAAAACATGACACATTTTTAGATGCCTGTACACCTCCCCCTATTTATTCTTTTTCATTAGCAAGATTGAAAAAAAAGTTAATACATACATATTATTATAAATCACATTCAATAGTCCAAATCGGGTACTAGAGTACAGTCAGTAGACACTAGTAGTGTTATGGTCCCTAGGGTCATTATTATACTATACTCTACTCTTTGCAAAGTTAGCCTGAGCCATGCAACCATTTTCCGCTTCATGTCTTTTGCGCATGTTACCTCGCAGCTTGTTGCGCAGTAACAGTAAGACGCCTTTTTGAGCCCACATGAGCACATACAGCTACTGTCTGAGCGTTGCGTACAAGAGGTCGAAAAACAAGCCACTTTGTTATGGAGTTCGGTTAGTCCGTATTGCTTAGCCATAGGTAACATGTTACACTTTTTGGGCAGGACTGAGAAATGCTTGCATTATACTATAATAACACGCACCATTTTTCTCAGGCAGAGGATTCCCTTCTACGAACCAGAGATTTGCAGAGCTTATGAATGATGCATGTAACCAGTAATTCTACGTTCTACGGTGAGGAGTCGCCCAGAATTCGCACAGATCTTTTGTCTTATATATCATCAATGATCATGCACTTGTTGCAAGTGCAACACTGTTTATTGTTTTAATCTTATGCATTTTGCTGTTGGAGCTGGCTGGAGTACACTGAATTTTATAGAACATACATACAGAGCTTGTTAGTTGAAAAATAAACCTTTTGAACTTACACATAGACTCTGTGGTATTTTGTGTGGTGGTGGTGGTGGACTTACACGAGTGAGTGAGCGAAAGGGTGTTATGTTCTGGGTTGTGTAATCATAATCATTGGGTATCTTCGGGTGGGGGTTCGGGGACCTAATGAGACACTATAGCTAGTCGTTCAGGGGATTGTGGGTTCACTTCTGACTGAGGTGTGAGGAACGTCCAAGTTCCAAACTCGCATCACCAACATCCTATTTCATTGTGCATAGTTCTGCATGGGGCTGTGCATAATCCAAGTAGTATGTACTATATCCTATCAAAAATAGTCAAATATCTGGTTGGGCATTTTGTTTGTGGTAATTGTCAAAGCCTCAAGATTAAGAAGCCTAGAAGAGGACAACCGAAAGGACTGGACTCAGTGGCTAGAGCTATTAGTATTGGTCAATCTGAGTTTTATTCAAAACCGTACAATAAAGAGTGGCAATGCAAACTGGGCAAGCTTAGCGACAGACTAATATTAGTAGTACAGAGTACAGACATTCATAGCAGAGGCAGTTAGAACTTAGAGGCAGGGATAACCAGAATTTAGAAACAGATAGTCAAGTCAAGATCAAAGAATCTTTTGTAAAAAATAGAATTAGGGAGTGGAGCCAGAATTAATAGTTCTGAAAAAATAAGGTGCAGTAAAAGTTAGGGCAATATAATTGTTAATATTAACCACTGGAGGACTTACTGGGACCAGCAGCAGGGCCCTCGGTAGAGGAGCGGTCCTCTGGTGGTTGTCCCGCCGAATCTGACCCCGTCTTCTTGCCCCTGGGTGCTGCACATCAGTGATCATGTAAGATATAATAAAGAAAAAGAAAGACACAAACATTAATGATTGCTGTGAAACAAATAAATTATCTAAAAAAAACGCTCAAAAAACGTTTTAGGAAACAAAAATTGCAATAAAATTGACCTATCTAATCCGATCGACTACTGCCTTGCGGGATTCACGGACAGTCTACTTATTTGGGAACACTAATTCAGTGTTCCATTCTGATTGATTCAAATAAAATCCAGAACACTAACTAAGCCTAAGTACCACCTGACCTAGCCCACCTATTCCAGGCGGGCCAATTGTTCATTAAGCCTGCATTTCCATTTTTTATTGACATCAAAAATGCATAGATGAGAAGGAGGACACATGCATAAAGTGCATAATGCATACACCAAATTGTTGGTTGGTTGCGTCTGATGTTCTGCAGCTGACTGACACTGCTAAGCTAAGCTTACCAGTACCACTCACTAAACAAACTACAAAAGGTTCTAAGGACTGGGGTAAGCAGCACTCAGTGACAGAGGATGCGTCACGCAGACCGCTCAAAAATTATCAACTAATAGTAACTAAACCTAGTATCAAATGCATCCACCACTATTTGACAGGAGGACAAAGGAAGGACTACAGTCTCTCTAGCAATAGCATTACCTAACTGAAGTTCTCTAAAGTAAACTCTTACATAATGACAAGCGAGCGCAAAGTTGCAAAAAAGTAAGAGTACCGCCCAGCACCTGTGTCCTACAATCACAGAAGATTTTGAAACGTAATTTACCTGCAATGTAAGCAGCAGTATTCTTGTTATTTGTAAAAAATGTATACACAAATCACAATACTTATACTACTATATATATATTGGCTACTCACCAAGCCCCACGACCTCGACACCTAGCAGGTCCAACAGGTCCTGCTCCCGGTCAAGGATGTCTGACCACCGGTGGGCCAGCTGGTTATGGGTGCGCCGGACCTCGGAGCAGCGAAACACTGCCCGACGCACCTTCGCCCACCGGCGGTGACGCTCCTGGGTCGGGTACCCGGAGCCTGGCCTGCCGCCTGCTGCCAAGGTCAAGGGGAGGTGGCGCTGAATAAAAAAAACAAGGGCGGCCACCTCCGCCTCATTAAACAGCTGGCGGGCTTGCACCCCTGCAGGGCGCAGTCTGCCGCAAGGCAGGCGGCGATTGGGCGCACGCGCCTTGCCCTTTGAGCCGCTGCTGCTACCCTTCGCCATGGTTCTGGGGTGGGAGGAGGTGAAAAAGAAAAGTTAGAAGGGAAAAATAAAGTTAGGGGAAGAAGTAGGAGCTTAAAGAAGAAAGTTATATAAAACAGTCGAAAAGTTAAAAAAACACAGTAAAAAGTAGAAAAAAATGCAAAATATAGACTTAAGCAGAGAGTGAGATAGATAAGAAATAAAGAAAAATTGAAAAACTGTGTAAAAAACTAAGGATTGCAAAGATTGAGGGAGGATAGAAAAGCAGGCCCAGAACCATAGCATAGAGTGGTAAAACAAGATGGCCGCGCCCATCGCGACCGCGTGGGTAAGTTCGCGCGATATTTGTCCCCGAGCACGCAAAAAACGTCGCGAACACGTACAACGCGTTCCCGGACAAGGAATGCGCATCGCGAGCACGCTATACGCGACCCGGAACAGGAAATAAGGGATCGCGAACGGGCGGGACAAGTGAAAAACAAAATGGCCGCGCCCATAGGCGACCGCATGGGTAAGTTCGCGCCCCCGAGCACGCAAACAGCGTCCCGAGCAACCACAACGCGTTCCCGAGCAAGAAAAACGCATCGCGAACGGGCGCGGCAAGCAGCTACGCACGCTCGCGAAGCTACGCGTAGCTCGCGTAGCCCTCCGACGTTTTCGCGTAGCTTCGCGTAGCGCGACTACGCGAACTACGCCCAGGCTTAGTCTGTGGTATCAGTCCCCTGAGGATGCTTGTGTGCACGTCTTGCCTTACTCTTGGGTGTGTCTGTGCTGCTTGTGTCTGTGTGTATGGATGACTGTGCAGGTGTGCATGTGCTTTGGACAGGTAGGGGGGCAGGAAGTGTGGATGGGGCAGAGGTGGGAGGGGTGAGGGACTGTTGGAGGAGGGACACTGCTGCCGTCAGGGAGGAGTCCATGGACCTATTGCTCCTCTGTAGGGCAGACATACCCGTCGAGATGCCCTCCATGAACGACACCAGCTGTGTCAACAGAGTGGTGTGTGCATGGAGGACACTCAGCATTGCTGTCTGCCCTACATGGAGCTGCCGAAGGAGGTACACAGACTCCTCACTCAGGGCAGCAGGGGGGGCAGGGGCTGCGGTGCCTGGCACGAAGGAGACACACTCCCGAGCATGGGAGCCTCCACGGACCTCAGGAATGGGAGCCGATGGGAGGGCGGTGGTGGTGGTGGTGGCGGGGCCAGACAGACTAGCTGGCCTTTGGTGGCTGCCGAGACCCGCCTCCACAAGGGAGTCATCCTCCGAGCTGCTGTGGTCCCCAGCTGAGGTGGATGGTGCTGAGGACTCCTCGGTGTGGCTCCCCTCACCCTCCGTGCCACTGGGTCCCTCTGACCACTCGTCCAATGCTGACCCAGTCTGGCTCCGCTGCTCCTCCTGGTCCGTGGAAATGTCCCCTCCTGTGGCCATGGCTGTATCTGCAAACAATTAGGGAAACAGACAAACATCAGTCACCTGCACTGACCGCACACACCACAGTAAGTACAGCACATTACAGAGTAAGCCCTGGCATCCTTAGTTGCACATTGCCTAAAGTCCTCGCACAGATTCGGGGAAGCCAATTGTCAGTCTGATGGTCAACCATGGGACTCACACCCCTCCTTCCCTTGCACCCATCTGTCTGGTGCCTGTCTGATGGTAAGACCCCAGTGTGGACACATGCACCACCTACACAGTTGTTGGACATTGCAGGGAACACGGTGAAGCATGTGAACATGCACACATCACATCTCTTGCCACTGAGTCAGTGCAGGTGTCCGGATAAAGGGATGGCCAGATTCTAATTAGAAATGCATGTGATGCATACCAGCACCAGACACCATGATGCACCCATGTCCGGATAGTCAATGCCACAATGGGGTGCATGTTGCACATGTCACTCCCCTGCAGGATCAGTCCCAGGAAGTTGAATGCCATGACACAGGAATGCGTGCAAAGTCATACATTACTGTCTCAAGTCACATGGCCATGGCAGCCAGACAACAACAGTCTGCACTGTGTCACAATCCGAGGGCATGGGGAATGCAAGTTATGTGACTGACAAGTGCACATGTCCATCCCCCAAAAACCACATCATCTGTACTACTATTTGTCCATGTCATACCAACTGGACATATGGGGGACATGAAACACAACTCCCTGAACATGAGCACCTCACAGTGTGCTGTGAATGAAAATACAGCTTCCTGAAAGTCACAGTCGCAAACACCTGTGTGCACAGTCAAGTGATCAGACACCTATAAGTCACAGAAGTATCGTCTATCATGGTCACATCTCAGATGGCATGCTGAGCCCCAAACGATGAACATACCAGTAGTCCTGACAACGAAGACACAGCACAATGAGACAGAGGCAGACACCTGAGGGTACATTTCACTGATCACAACATGCCAGATGATACACGGGAGTGGGAGTACAGAGTGTATTGTATGCACTGGAGTAGGCATGACTGTCCAGCTCCACCTGTAAGAGGGATGAGTCCTGGACAGTAGGCAGGTGGCTAAGCATGTGTGACACACTGGATACACATACTCCTGAGGCCCAAATATTGTTCCCACCAGCAGCATGGGTGTGTGACACATTCCCCAGGGACATGTGGTGAGTCAGAGCAGCAAGCGGACCACATATCAAAGTTACACGCAGATCACATGTCAGAACTTAGGCACTGTGTAGGCAATTGACCCACCCATGAATCGCACAACATAGTCACGGGAACAAATGCTGTCCCCCACCTTGAGCAAAGCAAAATGCAATGACACAGTCCCCAAATGACACAGTTTCCTGACTATAAGGGCCACACGTATGCGTATCAGAGGAGAAGTGGGCATGTAACAAATGAGGGACATGGGTCCTGGACCACATGACTGATGTACTGTGGAAGTTTAACCAGGCCAGAGGAGGGCACATAGCATGTCAGACAAAGTGCACAGTGCAGTCATGGACTCACCCCCTCCTTGCTGCTGTCTGTCCCTCAGCTGCCCATCCAGGTCAGGGAAGACCACCGCCAGGATCCGGAGCATGTGGGGGTCAGGGTCCGGTGTCCGCCCCTCCTGCGAGGAGGCGACAGCTTCAGCTGGACCCTTGCGATCCTCCGGGTCCAGCCACGAAGGTCCTGCCACCTCTTTTGGCAGTTGTGGGTCCTGCGCCTGTAGACCCCCACGGATCTTACTTTCCGGGCGATGGTCAGCCAGATTTCCTGCTTCTGGTGGGCATCAACCTGTGAGGATGACAAAGTGAAAAGGCCATTACTACACATGCAACATATCCGTGCATCACACAGTTGGATATACATGTCTCAATTACAGGGGCATATGATGTACACAGGCAGTGCAACAATGGCTATGAACAGTTTGCCAGCAGTCACTACATGGTATCATTGCATGGGAAGTAAACCTAGTTGGAATGCACTGTTACTGCACTGTACCAGTTCAGTGCATGTAACTACACACTTTGGGACGTGACAACTACTCAGTGGGCATGCTAGCCAGTGGTGTGCACAGTGAAAGTCCTGCTAGTCAGACAACATGCACAATTAGTGATGCAGTGGACAGCACACTCACCTGCTCCCCTGGTTTCCCATACAGCTTGCTGTACTGTGGAAGGAGGCTGTCCAGCAGGGCCTGGTTCTCCTCAAGGCTGAAGGCTGGGGCTCTCTCCACAGTACGTGCCATTGCAGAGGATGCATAAACAGCAGCAGTGTTGGTGGCAGATGTCGTCCTGGAGCATGTAGTGCAGGCAAGTGAGCTCTCAGGGGAACAGCCAGCATTATATGTGTGCTGCAGAGGCAGATACTGTCCCATGTGTCCAAAGTGATAGGTCCAAGTCGTTTGCATCTTCTAAATCTGACCAATCCATGGTATAGCAGCACTAATACATGCCCACAGCATCCTTCAAATCTTCAACTTCATGACACCCATGATTTTGCAACATTGTTGTGGCTGGCCAACTGAATTCACTGCATCAGACTCGTTGGAGCTCCAAAACGCGTCCGTTGCCATGCCAGGCCCCAGCCAATGTGTGCGCACCGATCGGTCCATTGCTGTACAACGCGTACCACGCGATACAACGCGTACCCGCTCACATTGAATGCAATGGGCCGGCCGGGCACACCGATCGGTCCATTGCTGTTCAACGCGTATCCGCTCACATTGAATGCAATGGGCCGGCCGGGCACACCGATCGGTCCATTGCTGTTCAACGCGTACCCGCGTTACAACGCGTACCCGCTCACATTGAATGCAATGGGTCGGCCGGGCACACCGATCGGTCCATTGCTGTTCAACGCGTACCCGCGATACAACGCGTACCCGCTCACATTGAATGCAATGGGCCGGCCGGGCACACCGATCGGTCCATTGCTGTTCAATGCGTACCCGCTCACATTGAATGCAATGGGCCGGCCGAGCACACCGATCGGTCCATTGCTGTTCAACGCGTACCCGCGATTCAACGCGTACCCACTCACATTGAATGCAATGGGCCGGCCGGGCACACCGATCGGTCCATTGCTGTGCAACGCGTACCCGCGTTGCAACGCGTACCCGCTCACATTGAATGCAATGGGCCGGCCGGGCACACCGATTGGTCCATTGCTGTTCAACGCGTACCCGCGATACAACGCGTACCCGCTCACATTGAATGCAATGGGCCGGCCGGGCACACCGATCGGTCCATTGCTGTTCAACGCGTACCCGCGATACAACGCGTACCCGCTCACATTGAATGCAATGGGCCGGCCGGGCACACCGATCGGTCCATTGCTGTTCAATGCGTACCCACTCACATTGAATGCAATGGGCCGGCCGGGCACACCGATCGGTCCATTGCTGTTCAACGCGTACCCGCATTACAACGCCTGTGTTGTACTTGCTGTAGCAGTTATCATGCACAGTGTAATTTCGCAGGTCATCATCTCCATGACAGAAACCACGTTGGAATCACAAACAGAGGCAGGTATGGTGTATTAGTGTGTTTATTGTCATACATGTGTGAGTATAGTGCACAGGATGGTGGGTGCTGTACATTGTGATTGTAATCCAAAGTTCCTAGATGATTTGGAAGTCCTGGTAGCAGAAATGTCCTGAGTAAAGTCCACAGTCATCTGATACATTGGTCCAACTTGTACTCCCCATGTCATGTGGGGGAGTTGTGTTGCATTCAACAGGGTGAACAATTTGCGCACAAAGGTGATTATCCAGAACAGGTTTTGGCTTCCTGGGGGTTGCGCATGGCCATCGGCCTCTCAGTTGCCCTTCCTCGGACGACCCCTCTTCTTTGGGGGGGACCCTCAAGTGCAGGCTGCTGCGGTGCAGGGGACTCTCCGCCAGAGTCATCCTCCCTCCCTGTGGCAGTTGCAGTTGTTTCAGCATCAGATGTTGTGGGCACACAGGGAGGTGTTGACATGTTGCTGCTCATCTGGCGGAGGCATTGTAATATGTCCCTATGCACCGCCGTCATCTCTTGCAGTGTGTCCCACTTGGACTCCATGCGGGACATGTGTAAGTCAAAGCGGGCATGATGGGCAGCCTGCTGCTGTCGTATGTCCCTGAGGATCCCCACTACCTGGCTGAGCTCTCCGGTGCTGGTCTGGTACGCATCGGCTATGCGTACCAGTTGTGGGTCATCATGCAGTCCAGACCCCTCTGCGAGCAGCGACCTATGTCTACCACCCCTCCCACCACCCCTGGCGACACGTGCAGTACCTGAGGTGGCACGCACAGGTGACCCTGGGCCCCCTTGGGGATTGTTGGTGGTGTTGGTGTCCATAGCCCCACGTTGGGCAAGGGTCCGTGTGCTGGTGGTGGTGGTGGTCCTTGGTCTGTCCGTGTCGGCAGGGGTGGTTTGTGTGTTGTCAGTCGTTGGAGGGGTGGGTGCAGGGGGTGTAGCTTGTGGTCCTGCTGGTGCTGCATGATGACTCACTCCGGAGGTGCCAGGTAGGTCTTCGTCATCCGAGGAGGGCAGAGGCTGTTCCACACCAGTGAGCTCCGTTTCCCCTGGATCCTGGGACAGGGACTCCTCAGCGTCTGCTGCTGTGTCCCCATCATCACCTGTTTTTGGGAGACACACACAATGTATGTTATGTTTCTGCAGGCATCAATGGTTGACACACCTGACAGTTGTGACTGTACCTCTGGATGCTGGCCTGTACATTGCATTGTCCTAAGTTGTCACAGTCAGAGGTTGATATTGGTGTAGCACATTGTCCTGCATACTTTGAGCATTTCAATTTGAATGTTGGGGTGTGTACATGGTCTGCATTGGTTGTATTTGGTTGACATCCGGCCCTCCTTCTCCCCCCAGCCCAGTTATCCCACCATAAAGCATGCCACCCTTGCAGTGGGTTCAGGTTGACTCTCAGGATGTCAGTGAGTGGTGTCCTGCTGTTGGTTGGTGCCCAGTTCCCAGCAGGGCCTTGTGCTCCCCACAGCAGTACCCACTGTCAGCCATCTTGTCAGTTCTTTTCCACTCCCTGTGATGTGCGCATGGTTCAGGGTGGTGTTGATGGGACAGTTGTGGGGGTGACCAATATCTGTGACTGCCACTCCCATCATGCTATTGCCTCCACCCCCTTCCCAGCATGCCCATGCTTCCTTCCTTTTGACTCTGCTTCCCTGTGGGGTTGTGTGCCTGTGCTGACAAGATGGCTAGACAGTGTTATCCTGGGGTTAGTTTTGCTACAAGTCCCATGTGTGTCCCTGTGCTTCACACAGCATGACCCAGGGTTGTGGTTATTTGTGGGATATTTGATTAGAGTGTGAGGCAATGCATTCTCCCAGGTGAGTTGTGTGGAGTTTGTGTTAGGGGGTGTGTGAGTGGAGCTGCTGGTAACTATGGTCAGTGCTGTCAGTCCTCCTTCCCACCCAGCCAGATATCCCACCATGGGACGTGCTTCCATTGCAGGGAGTGCAAGTTGTCTTTCAGGATGTCAGTCAGTGGTGTCCTGCTGTTGGTTGGTGCACAGTTCCCAGCAGGGCCTTGTGCTCCCCACAGCAGTACCCAGTGTCAGCCATCTTGTCAGTTCTTTGCCACTCCCTGTGATGTGCGCATGGTTCAGGGTGGTGTTGATGGGACAGTTGTGAGGGTGAACAATATCTGTGACTACCACTCCCATCATGCTATTGCCTCCACCCCCTTTCCCAGCATGCCCATACTTCCTTCCTTTTGAATGTACTTCACTGTGTGTGTGTGTGACATCAATGGCAAGATGGCTGACAGTGGTGTCCTGCTGTTGGTTGGTGCCCAGTTCCCAGCAGGGCCTTGTGCTCCCCTCAACATAGCACCAGTGTCAGACATCTTTGATGTGGCTTTTCACTAACTGGTAGGTGTGCATGCTTTAGTGTGAGCTTGCTGGGCCATGCGGGTGGGGGATGTTGAGCTGTGACTACCACTCCCATCATGCTATTGCCTCCACCCCCTTCCAAGCATGCCCATACTTCCTTCCTTTTGAGTGTACTTCACTGTGTGTGAGTGTGACAGCAATGGCAAGATGGCTGACAGTGGTGTCCTGCTGTTGGTTGGTGCCCAGTTCCCAGCAGGGCCTTGTGCTCCCCACAACATAGCACCAGTGTCAGACATCTTTGATGTGGCTTTTCACTACCTGGTAGGTGTGCATGCTTTAGTGTGAGCTTCCTGGGCCATGCGGGTGGGGGATGTTGAGCTGTGACTACCACTCCCATCATGCTATTGCCTCCACCCCCCTTCCCAGCATGCCCATACTTCCTTCCTTTTGAGTGTACTTCACTGTGTGTGAGTGTGACAGCAATGGCAAGATGGCTGACAGTGGTGTCCTGCTGTAGGTTGGTGCCCAGTTCCCAGCAGGGCCTTGTGCTCCCACAACATAGCACCAGTGTCAGACATCTTTGATGTGGCTTTTCACTACCTAGTAGGTGTGCATGCTTTAGTGTGAGCTTGCTGGGCCATGCGGGTGGGAGATGTTGAGCTGTGACTACCACTCCCATGATGCTATTGCCTCCACCGCCCTTCCCAGCATGCCCATACTTCCTTCCTTTTGAGTGTACTTCACTGTGTGTGAGTGTGACAGCAATGGCAAGATGGCTGACAGTGGTGTCCTGCTGTTGGTTGGTGCCCAGTTCCCAGCAGGGCCTTGTGCTCCCCACAACATAGCACCAGTGTCAGACATTTTTGATGTGGCTTTTCACTACCTGGTAGGTGTGCATGCTTTAGTGTGAGCTTGCTGGGCCATGCGGGTGAGGGATGTTGAGCTGTGACTACCACTCCCATCATGCTATTGCCTCCACCCCCCTTCCCAGCATGCCCATACTTCCTTCCTTTTGAGTGTACTTCACTGTGTGTGAGTGTGACAGCAATGGCAAGATGGCTGACAGTGGTGTCCTGCTGTTGGTTGGTGCCCAGTTCCCAGCAGGGCCTTGTGCTCCCCACGACTGAGCACCAGTATCAGACATCTTTGATGTGGCTTTTGACTCCCTGTGAGGTGTGCATGCTTGGGTGTGATCTTGCTGGGCCATGTGTGTGGGGGATGTTGGGCTGTGACTACCACTCCCATCATGCTATTGCCTCCACCCCCCTTCACAGCATGCCCATGCTTCCTTCCTTTTGACTCTGCTTCCCTGTGGGGTTGTGTGCCTGTGCTGACAAGATGGCTGACAGTGTTATCCTGGGGTTAGTTTGGCTACAAGTCCCATGCGTGTCCCTGTGCTTCACACAGCATGACTCAGGGTTGTGGTTCTTTGTGGGATATTTGATTAGAGTGTGAGGCAATGCATTCTCCCAGGTGAGTTGTGTGGAGTTTGTGTTAGGGGTGTGTGTGAGTGGAGCTGCTGGTAACTATGGTCAGTGCTGTCAGTCCTCCTTCCCACCCAGCCAGATTTCCCACCATGGAACGTGCTTCCGTTGCAGGGAGTGCAAGTTGTCTTTCAGGATGTCAGTCAGTGGTGTCCTGCTGTTGGTTGGTGCCCAGTTGCCAGCAGGGCCTTGTGCTCCCCACAGCAGTAGCCAGTGTCAGCCATCTTGTCAGTTGTTTTCCACTCCCTGTGATGTGAGCATGGTTCATGGTGGTGTTGATGTGCGCATTGTGAGGGTGGGCAATATCTGTGACTACGACTCCCATGATGCTATTGGCTACACTGACTTGCCCAGCATACACAGGATTCCTTCCTTTCAGTGGGCTTCACTGTGAGGTGGTTTTGTAGTGGTGGCTACATGTCTGGATGTGTTTGTTAGTTATATTTGTGCCACTGCCTAGCTGTAGTTGTAGTTGTGTTTGTACATGTGATGACACAGTTACATATCACTATGAGATGGCATGTGTTGTGTTTATCTGACTGACATACACATTTTGGGATGATTCTGTTTTGGTTGCTGTGGATTTGCTAAGGGTGCATGGTTTGACTCTCCCCTTGACAGTGATGTGTGTGTATTGTCGCACAATATTGTGTACATTTGTTGTGTACTCACCAGGCTCTGGGATGTTTTCTAGTCCATATACACTCACTGGTGGTAGGATGGCCCGCACCTTCTCCTCCCAGGGCCTGAGGTATACTGGTTTGGCAGGAGGGCCACTGCCGGTGTGTTGGCTCAAGAGGTAGTCCTTCTTCAACAGGTCCCTGACCCTCCTGCGCACGTCATACCACCTGTTCTGGATGTCTCCCTTTGTGCGCAAACATGGTGATTGTGCGTTGACCCTGTCAACAATCCTCTCCCACATCTTGGTTTTCTGCGCCTTGGGTGTCTGTTGGACAGGTGTACCAAACAGCTGTGGCTCTACCCTGAGGATCTCATCTACCAGGACTTCCAATTCACTATCTAGGAACTTTTGATTCTTCTTTGGGGGCATGGTGATGGGTGGTGGTGGTGTGTGATGTGTGTGGGGGTGTGCAAGTGAGGGTGTGTGAGTGTGTGTTTTGCTGGGTGTATGTGAGGGTGCTATTTGTTGAGGTGCTGCTGGTGTGTGGCTTGTGTGATGGATGAGCTGTGAGTGTGTGTGTGGTTGCTGTCTGTTGGTGTTGAGTGCTGGCAGGTAATTTGAATTTGCAAAGGATCATGGTAGGGATTTGTGTCCTTTATATGGGTGGAGTTGTGGGTGTGTCTATGTTCCCTGTTTCCCCCCCCCAGTATTTATTGGCTTTGTAATTGCTTGTTTGGCCTTTTTTTGTGTGTTTTTTCCTTAGTACTTTTTGTGCATGTAGGAGACGTTCTTCTGACCGAGTCGGACCCTGCAGTTGTCTCGTGCGAGCTTCTCCGATTCGTTCATGCTGTGTTTGTGCTGTTTTCTGTGCTGCGTACGCGTCGGTCGCGGTGTATTGGGTTGCTTCGGCTCGCAGTTTTGTATGCGTGTCGGTCGTACGGCTTGGGCTCTGTGCGACTCGGTCGTGTTTTCCACGCGTTGCATCGTACTTGGCGGGTCGGAGTTCGCGGGTACGTTTCGTTCGGGATTCTTCCTGGTGCGTGTCGGTCGGTTCGATTCGCGTGCTTTTCCGGCCGGATAGCTGTTTTCCGCGCGGTTGGGTCGTTCGGCTTGTGTTCCGTACGAGTCGGTCGGATTTTGCACGCTTCTCATCGTACTTTGCGGGTCGGGCTGCACCGGTACGTGTCGGTCAGAATGAATTCCGGCTCCGAGTCGGTCGGTACGTTTTCCGGCCCAAATCGGAATCGGCCCCTTAATAGTGACTGGAGTGGGAATAGTAATTATTATGTGTTTAATGTCCAGCACCTTCGCAGACCTAATACTGACTGGAGTGGGAATAGTAATTTTATATGTTTAGTGTCCAGCATCTTCCCTGACTTAATACTGACTGGAGTGGGAATAGTAATTATTATGGGGCCGATTCCGATTCGGGCCGGAAATCTCTCCGACCGAGCCGGACCCGGAGAGATTTCCGACCGAATCGGACCCGTGCAGCCCGACCGAACGAGTACGATGCGTCCGTATGCTATCGTACTCGAGTCGGTCGGACTCCCATTGAAATCAATGGGACCCGGTCGTACAACGCGTACGCGGGCTCCCATTGCCTCAATGGGTGCGAGGCGAACAAGGGCGCCCCCTACAGCGGGTACGCGGCGAAGCGACTCGCGCCGTACACGCACAGGTAGGGGGACCCATGGGTCCCCCTGTGTGCGACTCGCGTGGCTACGCATACAGGGGGTCCGACACGGACCCCCGAAGTACGGCTCCGACTGCTCTTTCGAGCCGGACGGCGCGTGTCGGTCGGACTGCTCGCGGCGCGCATCGTACTTACCCGGCCGGGGAACGTCTCCATTGCGCGGTGCGAGTCGTGTCCGAGCGAGTCGGTCGGTGCGGTTCGACCCGGGAACGAGTCGGTCGGAGCATGTTGGGACGCCCGAACGAGTCGGTCAGCGATTTCGCATCGTACTCGCTCGTCCGGACGCGCGTACGAATCGGTCGGGAAATAGGGCTCCGAATCGGATCCGGTTATGCCGAATCCGATTCGGAGCCCTACCGGCCGAGATCGGAATCGGCCCCTATGTGTTTAATGTCCAGCACCTTCTCAGACCTAATACTGACTGGAGTGGGAATAGTAATTTATATATGTTTAGTGTCCAGCACCTTCCCTGAATTAATATTGACTGTAGTGGGAATAGTAATTTAAATTTGTTTAATGTACAGCAGTTTTTATTATTTAATACATACTGTATTGGGAATAGTAAATTATATATGGTTAATGTTTAGCATTTTTTGTTACTTAATTCTAAGTGTAGTGGGAAGAGTAAATTATATATTGTTTATGTTTACCACCTTCAATGAATATTGTTTAATTGTATTGGGAATAGTGAGTGATATATGTTTATGTACAAATATATTTTAAAAATTATTTATAATTTATCTAAAATTTTTAGATTACATATATGTTTTTTGCTGTGTATTTATTAATTTTATACAAAGAGTTGTAGGAAAATTACAGTATGTGTTTTTATATGTGAAGAAATATAAATGTGTTTTATTATGTGCAGTGATAATGAATTTTTATTGTGTAATTGATGTATAGTTTATAATTTACTAGTAAAAAAACCAATCTCATTATTTATAGTAAATTAAAATGGTACATTTATCAAATTAATATATTTAAGTAAAATATTCAATAATAAAATATACATATAAAAAAAATTAGACATTGTTTATTTTCAAACAACTTTTATTTTTGTATAAGTAGGTAGAAAGAGAAATAATGTTTTAATTGTATTTATAGTATGGAATAGAAATTAATAAAAATACACAAAATATGTCTATTTTTATTTAAGGAACATAAATTATTTTACATACATTTATTAGTTAATTGAATTTTTAAGGAAAAAAACATTTTATGATATAATTGTATTTTATAACAAAAGTATTCTTATTTTGATATACAAACAATATTTTGTTATTATTTTACAAGAGTTGTTGTAACATTGTAATATATTTATACAAATAATATAACCATTTTTGGCATATATATACACAAAATAAAGCATTGTATGGTTAATTATTATTTAATATTGTAACATTATAATGCTGTAGTGAATATTGTTTATCATTTTCAAATAATTATCACTTTATTACATGTTAATACATTTTTAATTAATATTATTAGTATATAAAATATTAATAATATTAATTATTACATTGTTGTATTGCATGAAATAATTTTGTTTAAACAGGTAAGTTTTATTTAACATTTCTATATAATTAATATGTTTTTTTATAATTAATATAATTATAAAAAATACATATATAATTATAATAATAATAAATATATTTTTATATTAATGATTATTATAACTTTACAAAGTATAATAAAATATATTATAATTTTTAAATATAGAGAACAAAATTGTATAACATAAGAAAAATATATCTGACATTTATACTTTGATATAATGCATTTTTTTAACATTATTCCTTTTTTAAACATTTATTTAAGCAGCCATTTTTAGTTCACAGGGACTATTTTGTAACCGCGTACTGTTATTTTGGGTCATTGAGGACCGGAGAAGCTCGCGGTTGGAAGCTGCGTCGCGTCGAGCAAGGTAAGGGAAATTTTAATTCTTTTTCTAACTTAATACTTATGTTTTAGTCTAGTTAGGATATATATATTGTATTTATAGTTAGGTCGTTGCGTTTTTGGTGTGCTGTACTTGTTAGTTATATTTTAGTGAGATGTCGTGAGTTAGTGTTTGAGGCGTAGTGTAGACAGACGATAATATGACTAAATATGTGTTGTTTTGTTGATATAAATTAATGTTATTGTATTTAATGAATGTATTTTGGTGTATTTGTGTGGGTGGGTATGCTTTCAATCTTTTTTGCAGGTTACTTTTAATCAACTTTACGTTGGAGAGACAGACGCGTTTTTAAAAAAAAAAGAACTGTGTATTAGTTTGTTAAACTAATATTATTATCACAGTTTCTTTTATTTTTCGGAATTTCCTGGAGCGATTTTTATATTTTTATATCTTTTTCGGGTTTTTGAGGGTTTCCGTTATTTGGATTTCGCAAGGATGGATTTATATAGGACCTGTTGGATTTTTGCATTTTTTTGGGGGCTTTTTTAAACTTTAACATGGATTAACAGACAGATGTAAGGATTATTACTTGTTGGAATACATCTTCTACAGCTACATAAACCGTAAGTCTATTTTTTTTAAATTAATTGGGTGGGAAATGTTGTTAAAATTAATTGTGATATATAGTATATTTTGATAAATATTATTTATTTGTAAATATATATTTTTTAGTTAAAAAAATATATATCACAAATAAGTAATAATTGTGAAAATATAATATTAATATATGTGTGTAAAGTGTTTGTTTTGTGAACGAAAAAATGTATAATAGCTGTGGAACTGTAGTTTATAATATGCTTTTGGCTATTAGGGATAGGTAATCTAGGCCTCTTGTTGATGGGTATAGGGTAACCTGACTTTGCAGTAGCTCAAAAAATTTTTTAGTTTGTTTAGTTAATTTGGGACATATTTGAGTTACAGATTGTTCCATCCGTAATTCATGATAGCTTTGTTCTTTTTGTATAGATTGTAGTAGTTTTTGTAGGGAAGGTTTACCTCTGCTTGTTGTTGCTTGGAAGGCATTATGCCATCCTTCAACACTATTATTTGTTTTGGCTTCTTTGTTTAAGGTACTTAGGTACACGTTCCACCAAGGAATGTGGAACTTAGGTTGCCTTCTATGCCCTGATCTATGCAGTCTTCCCACCCAGGTGTCCTCAAAGTAGTCTAGTAGTGGGCTTATTTTGTCTTCGTTCCTTTTGTAATAGGGGCTCTCTATTAGAATATTGTAGTGCTCTGCTACATCAGTTACAGGTACATATGCTAGTGCTATTAGCTTTTTAATTTGGTAGGCGAAAGTACTGTCTGTAGCATATTGTACACTTAGGGTTGATTTTTGTAGATGTCTCCAGAGACTCTGGTTAAAATGATAATAGCAACCCTGGATTGCTGTGTGTGGATAATTTTTCAGTATAGCATTTATCATGGCTATTTCAAAATCAATAATTATTTTTGAAGGAAAATAATTATTGCTTTCTTCTTTTATTTTAGTGAGTATATCTATGTAGGTAGTTTGCTGTTTATTTGGTAATAGGGCATAGATGAATGGAATATTTGAATGTTGGTACAATCCATGCACTGTGTACAGCTGGTAAAATGGTTTTGGACAGACTTTGAAAGTTCCATCCATCATCCAGGTGTCACATTGCTGTCATTTAACTAAATTGTTTGCAGTAGCAAACATAATTATACTTTTATCTGGGCATTTGTTATCAAAAAATATAAATGGTTCTTTAGTGTGAGTAATGCTTAATTCTGGTGGAATAACTACTTCTGCAAACGTTTTAGGGGCAGGTATGGTACTTGTAGTTGCTTTTTTTGTCTGGCAATAGTTCTTTTTAAAGAAGCTATGGACGGTAATTGTCCTGATGCATGTTGAGGTACTTTTAATAGTTGCTCTTTTAGTATTTGGGTAGTTGGTTTATCAGTACTGGTGCTTGCTTCTTTTATACTTTCAAGAGCATCTCTAACCTCAATCTCTGTTATGTTTGGGGGTGATTATGTTCTTTTACAGAAAGAACAGTAGTTTCATGAGTAGTAGCTCTTCCATAGCATTTGTTAGAGTAGTATTTGCTACACTTCCAAAACACTTTAAGGCCAGTTTGTTTCTCCTGTGTATAGACATACCCCATATAACATAATAACATTTTATTTTTTTGTGACATTACAAATTCTGCACCTTCAGTCATGTTGTTTTGTTTTATGCTAGGGAAAATTAAAAAAACAAAATTTTTAATATAATAAATACCACATATTTATTAAATACAGTTACATTTCAGTGAATATACTTACAATGTTTAGTTTGATGTAAATAAAATTGTCCAGGAAATGATTTCAAGCTTTCTTTTCTATTTTCTTGATGTAATTTCTGTTGGGAAGAGAAAACAAACATTTTAATAATTTGATTATATTGTTTGTACATGATAGGGATTTTAGGGGAAAAGGGTTATTTGGGTGGGTATTTAAGGGTGTTTAATAATTGAAAATTATATACTTACTTTTTAATTGTATTTATTTGGTTAGTGGTTGTAGAATTATTTTGGATGCTTTTGCTGTTGGCTGCACAGGAGATAGATAAAAAAGAAAATATATATTAGTGAATAAAGTTTGAAAAATAATTTTAGGTAGCTTTGGCAAAAATATAATATACTTACATTTATTGTTCTTTTATTGGTGAGAATTTTGAAAATATTTTTCTGGCTTTGTAAGATATCTGTAGAGCTGATATAAATGTAAGCAATAAAAGAATAGTAAATTAGGTCTCAGAAATAATTATTGTTGAAGGGTAGTAGTATTGTTATATTTTAAATACAGTTTTACTTACTTAGTGCAGTTTTAAAGATTTCTTCAGTAATGAAAGTTTTCTTTTAGGAAACAGTTGGGCAGAGTTTCACCTTCTTCTTTATTGTAGGTTAGAAGTGTAAAAGAGATGTAAACATTTGGGGGTCGATTCCGATTCGGGCCGGAAATTTCTCCGACCGAGCCGGACCCGGAGAGATTTCCGACCGAATCGGACCCGTGCAGTCCGACCGAACGAGTACGATGCGTCCGTATGTTATCGGACACGAGTCGGTCGGACTCCCATTGAGCTCAATGGGAGCCGGTCGTACAACGCGTACGCGGGCTCCCATTGCCTCCAATGGGTGCGAGGCGGACAAGGGCGCCCCCTACAGCGAGTACGCCGCGAGGCGCTCGCGGCGTACACGCACAGGTAGGGGGACCCATGGGTCCCCCCTGTGTGCGCTCGCACGGGTACGCGTACAGGGGGTCCGACACGGACCCCCAAAGTACGGCTCCGACAGCGAGTTCGAGTCGGACGGCGCGAGTCGGTCGGAGCGGTCGAGGTGCGCATCGTACTTACCCGGCCGGAAAACGTCTCCATTGCGCGGTGCGAATCGGGTCCGAGCGAGTCGGTCGGAGCGGTACGATCCGGGTGCGAGTCGGTCGGAGCGGTCGGGTCGCCCGGACGAGTCGGTCGGCGGAGTCGCATCGTACTCGCTCGGCCGGACCCGCGTACGGTTCGGTCGGGAAACAGGCTTTCGCATGGCTTTTTTCCCGACCGAATGGTATTGGGTGCGCCTCCGACCGAGATCGGAATCGGCCCCTTGATGTTTATATAGTGTTTATTTAATTGGTTGCTTTATGTTATTGGTGTATTTTAAAATGTGAGTATTTGATTCGTTGAAGTTAATTGTTTTTATTGTTTTGGCTGTTTGTTTCCATATAAGGGAAACGCGAATTAAGAAACTGTTAGTAGAAAGTAATTATTTTTTTGTTTTGCTTTTTTAAAATATTTTAAACATTGTTTTGAATGTGAAATGATGCAAGCATTATATATTTTACAGATTTTATTTTATTATTGTAATTGTTTGTTTAGAGGAAAAATTTATTTTTATATATTGATGTGTTTGCAAATTATTTTTTTATGTTGTTTAAGTGTTTTATATTGTTTTATAATGTGAATTTATATTTGGTGCTAAAGATATATTTAATTGAGCAGTTTTTCTATAGTCGATATTTTCAAAAAGTCGATAATATTGGTGTCTATATTTTGGTATTCGATATTTTTGTTATTTTGTATGTTAATTAAATTTAAACGATATTTAATTTAACGATATTTTGTATTTCGATATTGTGGTGTACGATGTTTTTTATATACGATATTGTGTACTCGATATTTTTGTATTTTTATAAATAAGTATGGGTAGTCGATATTATTGTAGTCGATATTATGACGCCGATATTTTGTAAATACGATATTTTTGTTGTCGATATTATGTCAGTGATCCGCTTTGAATGGCTTAAAAAACTGGAGTAAGGCATCGCAGCACAAATCGCTGTGTTGCCTTACACTGCGCAAGGGAGGCGTTGTATGGGCGTTGTGGTAGGTGTTGAGGAGAAATATCTTTATTTCTCCTCTTTTTTCCTCTTTTATGTGTGCTACATTCTGCAGCACACATAGAAAGAGGAGAAAGCATCTTAGGATTGTTTTTGTGCAGGAAGGTGCCCTTTCCTGCACAGAAACAATCCGGGATGCAACGGAGGCACCCTTCCCCAGGAATGCATCATTTTTGATAAATACGGCGGATTGCTGCCCTTTCCCTGTGACCCAGGGCAGCGCAGCAGGGTGACTGGGTGCACTGCCCTGCACAACAAAAGACATTGGGCCTCATTTATGAAAGGTGTTATATCGCTGCGTGAAAGCAGCGATGCAACACTTTTCAGTGCGCCCTCCTTGCGACACGATGTATGCGCCATATTCATTGTATCGAGCACCATGTCGTAAGGAATGACAGATACATCAGGAATCCTGACGTATCTGTCGGCGCAAAACCCACGTGTTGCTGGAGTTGTGTCGTAAGCATGATGCAACTCCAGCAATGCATGGGGAGGCCTATCCCCATTGCACTGCATCACCCTTACACCTGCTGTGAGGCATGTGTAAGGTTGTGACGAAGAAGCGTCCTAGAAGTGGTGGATTGAAATCTGATAGATTTCACTGCGCCACTTCTACGAGGCTTTTTCACGTGGGAACGCCCACCCTGCATACAATATACCTGACGCAGGTATAATGTAGCGCATGCATTTACAAAGTGACGCATCTGCATAGATACGTCACTTTGTAAATATGGCGCAACGTGGCGCATTATTTACGACGTCGCTGTGTCACAAAAAGTGATGCAACAGCGGCGTAAAAGTGTTGCAAGCCGTCAGAAATAAGGCCCATAATTATTATTGCCCTGAGTTTTTATGACCTGTTTCTGAATAGGTTGCAATGGGAAATCTCCAGTTGCAGAGGGCCGCAGAGGTACCTGCTGATAAACAGTGATAGGGCAGGTCACCCTCTGAGTTTCTACAGGCACAGGGACACACAGGGACGGTGGCCTGGAAGAAACAGCATACCATCATCCCTTTGCTGACATTCCCAAATGAGAAACCTTTGTTTAAAGCAGCCCATCTGCCGTAAAGAACTGGTGATGTTATTTTTTTAATCATTTTGGGAATACATGGACTCCTGCCTGCTCCCCCAAACACCGTCAACACGATTCACAAAGGGGAAGGTGTTTTAAGAGGACATCTTCACCTTTGCGAATCAGTTACTGCCGCCTTTGAGGTGCCAGCAACTGATTAATTGTTTACAACCACAACTGCAGTTGCAAATCATTGATTTGATACATACCTGTCATTGCAAAATGAAATTAGGAGGGTGTGACTCTCATGCCCCTTCCGAATTGCGATTTAAGATGGAACGCAAAACCAGTTTTGCAAGTTATAGAGACTGTTCTGACTGCAACATGTAACAGATAGAACACGTTTACTTTCACAACCTAGTGGTTTTGGAAATTGCAGGCTCTGAAAACGCAAACGTCTTTAGTGCATCGAGTCCATGATTTCTAATGCCTCTCCTGCCCCTCACTCATCTTTTCTCTATCATACCTGCTGCTTTTATTTTTATTTACCGCAATTTAGAGGCAACCAGGCGAGATTATAGTCAAATGGACTGAATATCATTTCAGAGCCAGATTCCATAAATAGACTTCTTCAAGTAACAATGGAGGAGCAGGGTCTATTAGAAGGGTGACTGGGGTCTTTTTCTATGATATAGTATTTGAGCGCGCAATTTAAATTGCTCAAGAAATTAGTCTAAAGGATACAGATGAAGTGTTCACCAGCTTTGGTACATGGCCTAAGGAAGCCAGGGAAGTGGAGGAACCTTTATTGAAGCTTGGATCTGCAGGGGATAATGTGCTTTGCCCCTGGGGATGGATGATTTATTGTAGAGATATTTAGGTGTAAGTAGGCATATAGGCCCGTGAGTAAGACAGGTCGTTTCATTGACACATCCAAACAGCAGAGGAAGGCTCCAGGTGAAATTCTCACGAATGCGGTCTGACTGCAGTTCTCGACCGGTACTCCTGTTACCAGCAATGGAATTACAGCAGGACATAATTAGATTTATATTATTGGTATGCGTTAAGTAGACGACATGCTGCCTCTCAGAAAATGCTCTAAAAGGCAACAGTCAAAGCCATCTCACTGTTGACATCTAGGATTCCTGGCTGCAAAGCTGGCACTCAAACACCAATGAGCTCGGATCATTATTACATAAGTCAAGAGAAACACATTTTAAGGAATTGTCAAAAACTGGTACGGAACAAATTTGTGCAGTTAATTATGAAGGCTAATAGCTATTCAAGAAATTGAAGAGCAGGGCTTAATTTAAAAAACAAAAATAAGGAAGTGCAGAGGTGCTGCTGAATGCTGGGGTTGCTGAATGCCAGGACTGACTAGCCTTGATTCCAGCTCATACCTCTTTCTTTTAGCACCCACACTTCTTATCACTTTATGTCACTCTCGCAGGTTCTTTCCACCCTCACTTTCTCCCTTTGTCACTGTTTTCCTTTCCATTTCCGTCCACCGTTTCCTCCCGTTTCTGCATTATTCTCCCTTGCTCTGGAAGAAAGTCAGATGATTAAAAAAATAAGCACCGGTCCCCTAAAATCAGTAATGGTGTCTACCACTCGGAACTACTGGCATAAATTGGGCATTGTTTGAAAAGGCTGAGAGTGAGAGGGTTGTATTGCCACTCTGGAGTAAAGGCTTACTTTTGGATGGTCTACATCAGGGTCCTCCAAAGTCGGTGCTGGAGGGCTGGTTCCATGCAAAAATTTTAAGATAACTAATATATAGAAATGGGGATATGCTAAAAATCTGGCATGTATCCGGCCCTCCAGGACTGACTTTGGAGAACCCTGGTCTACATCTGGGGACATGAGGCTCGCATCCAACATATATCAAAGCGTTGCCTTCAATGAATAAATGGAAAGTAACGCAAAGTGCCAAAGATATTTAAGCAAGGTCATTGAACATGCAAACACTAATAGAGCGTAAAGAAGACACTAAGGAAAAACGAATAAGAACCCTCAAAGCTGTTAATACAGAAAAATAAAAAGTGCAGTTGATTATGTTCCAAAATCTGTCCAGTGTGCAGGAATAGTAATCCGAAGAGAGGTTGTAAATGCAACACTTAGGCCACGTGCCACATGTGTCCTTTTTGCCTTCTGTAGAGTATTTAAACTGTGCATCATTTTATGGTCCTTATTAAGACCAGATAAGAAATAATAGAAATAAATATAATAGAAATTGATATGTTCGGCCTAAATTCTAAGAAACGTGTGCCTAAATAGCAATACAACGCAACATTGTGACATACAACTCCCAATTATAAAACGTACATTTCCATAATGACTGGATTAATTTCATAAATATGTACATTCCTTTAGCACCTCAGTTCTCAGAGTGACAACTTGGACAGCAAATAAGCGTTTATTGTCCAAAGCATACAGTGCGCTCAGAGCACAATGATGCTCAATAACATCGAAATATAACATTCAATTATCTTATTAGTCATTAATATGTACTGATGTTTATATGGTCTTTAAAAATAAAAGAGAGTGGTTGTGTACCATTAGGGAATGAGGCTTATGTTGTAAATATCTAATTCGGGGTCTAGCTACCCTGAGATATCCGGCATTAGAGTTGTGGTCTGGCTTTTAAAGTAGCCTGCATTGCCACCCTGTAAAGTACTGCAACACACAAACCAACATATTTTATAATTAAAACTCATTTAAGCTAACTACATACTTCGATAAGCCTGGTCAGCCATTTAATTTCTCAGTTCCATGGGAGTACTAATGGGATCCATCTCAATTTATCATAAACCAGAAAATAATTAACTTTCATTTAAATCTCTTTTCTATTATGAATCTATCTATCTAGCTAACCTGACACCTTTATCGCAGTTTTTAATAATGATCTGGTCATTATTCATTAATTTCCTTAATGAGCTAATCTCATAAAGTTATTACAAACTTTTCTTTCTGTTGCATTTTCGACTACATCTTTTGGGCAGCTTTAGACGAATCATCTGTGCAGTACCATTAAAAGGAAGATAGATTGAGACTATATTGTAGAATAATGCGGTAGAAGTTACAGATGAAGTCATGTTTGAACCAAAATGAATGTGCTCATTATTCTGAGATAAGCTTTGTAGCAAAGCCACATCATTCTTAAAATCATTAAAATCACCCTCTAATCCTTCTGATAATAAAGGTTTATCCTCATCAGTTAGACAAGGTTCAGATGAAAAGTCGCTGTTGGCACTCTCTGGGGCATATTTACAAAGAACGTCACTTTTTCTGATGTTCCTGTGGCGATAGGGGCTTTGCCTTATTCACAAGGTGGCGTTAAGTCACTTAACGTGGCTTAACGCCACCTTATGAATAAGGCACCCTTTCACACTATACTTAGCGTGAAAGGGGTAGGCAATGGGTGTTGCGGTGGGCGTTCTGCCGCAACACCCATTGATTTTGACGCTGCACCATATTTCCAAGGGTGGCGTAAATATGGGGCAGAGCCAAAATTAAGACCAGGGAAAACCGGGTCTTAAACAGGCGAAACGAGAAGATATGCTTTATTTCTCCTTGTTTTTGCTGTTTCTATGTGTGCTGCATTGTGCAGCACACATAAAAACAGCAAAATGCCATGGGCCTCATTTATGAGGCCCCTTGTGCCGCCCTTAACATCACTTTTTGTGGCGTTCCGTGGCGCAGGAGCCTGCTCCATATTTACGAGGCAGCACTAAGCCACTTTTTTGGGCTTAATGCTGCCTCGTAAATATCGTCCACTTCACTGGCGGCCACCACAAATAAAGGGTGGTGTGGTGGGTGGAGGGAGCGCGGGAGGGAGAGCATGGGAGGGGGAGCATGGGAGAGGGAGCCTGGGTGGGGAGCAGTTAGAAATAATAGATTTAAAAAAAAACCTTACCTTTAGCCTCTGGCCGCCTCCAGAGTCGCGTCGCGTCCCATGCCTCGGCCCTGCCCTCCCTCCAGCGCTGGCTAAGAGCCAGCAAATGCAAAATAAATCGATGCAAGAACATTGTTTTATTTTACATTTGCTGGCTCTGAGACAGGCAGTGGGGCAACGCTCCTCCGCCATTGCGGAGGAGCCACCACTGGTCTCCTTTAACGCAGTTTTCTGCGTTAAAGGGGCAGGCAATGGGTGTTGCTGGGGGCGTTCCCAGCAACATCCATGGCTTTTTGACACTGCGAGACATCATAAATCTGAGGAAGCGCCAAAAACTTACGCCTTCTGATAGATACGGCGCATTCCTGCCCTTTTCTTTAGCAGTTGGGCAGCGCAGCAGGAAGGCCTGCGGCACTGCCCTATGGCAAAACCTCATAAATGAGGCCCCATGTATGATTGTTTATATGCAGGAAGGGGCACCTTCCTGGACATAAACAATCATTTCCCATAACACAGGCACCCTTGCACAATGGTGCAAGAGTGCCTACGTTGGCGCTAGGCAGCTAAATTTAGCACCAGCGCAGGGAGAAATACAGGGCTGCACCGTATTGTTGTAAATACGGTGCATCCCTGGTAGCCTTCTTGGCTTAAAGCCGCGCTCCGCCACTTCAGTTGTAAAAATGCCCCTCTGTGTCTCTGTTTTTCTCAGTTTTAAAGTGGAATATAATCCACAGTGCCGGATTGTATAAAATGCTTTGTAAATTTCCCAGTATACGGTTGGGCTGTATCAAGAAGAGAGACCCTTGATGAGAAGTTGAGTGCATATTTACCCCTGATCCTGGTGAGCATTAGCTATTGATTTTGAATTTGTCAGTGAACATTAGGGAACATTATCCAAAAACTCGCAAACACACAGAGAAGTCAGAAGCTGTCCCAAACGAGGAGTTGTCCATCCCAAACCACAAACGTTGCCCCACAATTCCCTCAGTAGCCTTCCCAAAGCGGTTCGCTGCTACCTTCCACTGAGACACAGACATGTTCCAGAAGGGGGAGGGAGAGAACAATTCTCACAAAAATTGTAGTTTTCCAAGAAACAGTGGTATTCATCGATAAAAGGTCCCAACTTGATAGTTACATGAATCATGATGTGAATTCTGAAATGGACGCCCTACTAGTAACTGCAGATATAAAAGCAAATCCATGCAGCCTGTACTCACTGTGACCATTTGCTTTCGAAGTTATCAGTGCACATTGGCAATAGCATCAATTATATCTCGACAGGCAACCTTCCGACCTTCATTATGAGTGGGCCAGTGTTTTCCAGTCACTGCATACCCCCCCTGTTCAGGAATTGGAATTACAAATAATACTGAGTTTATCACACCCAGTAACCAGTGGGTACGATAAAGTCTTCAACCCCCAGATAAATTTCAACAGGTCAAGCCTGCTGAAATATGCAGGGGGAAAAGGCTTGCTAATTACCGGGACTTGGATTCTGAATAGGAAAGCACAAAAATCTGCATGTTAATCCACACCTGATTACAAGTAGGACAGAGTAGATTTCTTGTGTCAAAAAAGGCCTGGGGCTGTTTTATAGAAAGTGTGCCGGGGGTGCAATGAGCATGTGCCCCAACTTTGCGCTCACCCGGGGCACTTTGGTATTACAGAAAGGGCCGCAGACGCTTGTGCAGCCCTTTCTGTAATACAGATAGAACTGGTGCACATATAGCGCCAGTGCTATCACCAGAGGGCGTCCCTTCGTTTGCATGGGGGCGTTGCCCAATGCAAATGAGGCAATCCCTTTGCCTATGCGTCCGCGCCCTCTTATAGACACGGGCACAGAGGCAAAGAAGCTGTCAGGAGGAGCACTGACAGTGTGCCCTCTGATAGCAGCCCTCTGGAAGGGGAAAAAGGGGTCCTATGGACTCCCCAGGCATCCCCTTGCAGTCAGGTGTAGTCATTCACTGCACCCGCCTGATAGGGGAACTCTAATTCCCCTTAAAAGTGCAGACAGGCAACACCTGCACAGTGAAACACGGAGCAGCTTGGAAACAGCCGCTCCGTAGTTCACTTGAATGCACTGCCCCCAGGGCAGTCCAAGTTTGGGGCTGCCCTGGGGGCAGTACATTAAATTTAATACAGCTCACTTTCCTTGTTAGCGATGAGCGCACCTTTTGAAAGGTGAATCCGGCGCTAACAAGGAAAATGCACTACATTGAATAATACGGCCCCTGGTGTATTTGCACCTGGCCAGCGCTGATCGTGTCATAGAGGGTGGAGGTGGAAGCAATAACATGGGCAGCACGCTGTTGGAATGCTTCAACTAAAATAAAAAAGTAGCTCCAAAGGTTTGAGCAGTGGAAGGACACTGAGCAAGGAAGCAGTACTTTGGCTGTGCTCCAATGGAGGGACAAACATACGAAGAAGAAGTGAAGCTGGCACGGTCTTACCAAAGAGAAGCAAGGAAATGAGAGTGATGATGAAGCCAACCAAAGGTAAGCCATGGGCGGCTCTAAGCCCCTTATAAGTAAAAAAAACTGTCAGGCGACAACTAAAAATAGGGGGCCAATTTGACTCAATGGGAGAAGCCAACATGTTTCTGCCTTATTCTATATCCTCAAACGAGAGGTATTTAGGCATGGTTCAGGACCAACCCTGTCTCTGCTAGCAACACCCAGTATATAAGTAGAAACAAATTATGAAAGAAAGGATACCAAACCAGTGCAAGTTTGCCTGTAATTAGGGGAATATTTATGAGGGGGCTGTGTCGCACCTGCACCACACAACGTGGTGCATGCGTGACGTAAGTCTGTAAAGCGATTTATGAAGCCACGCAAGGCCACCTTGCATGGCCATTAGTGGCTTTATAAATCCAGAGTAATGCAATGCAGGGCAAATCGCTGCATTGCATTACTCTGCTCCAGGGAGGCATTCCATGGCTGATGTGTGGGTGTTCCCATGCAACATCCATGGATTTCGATGCATTGCCAGATTTACCAAAATTGGCAGACCAGGGAATGTGCCAAAATGCTACGCATTCCCAGGTGAGGCGTAACGAGGAGAAATATCTTTATTTCTCCTTGTTACTTCCTCCATCTTTGCATGTTACTTACCTAATCGCAGTTTGAGTTTGTGTACAGAATTAGAATCACTATTTGGATGGGGCATGTTCAGGGCGTCCCTTCCAAACAGGGCATCTGAAGGGTATGCACTAATGTTTTGCAACCGAAATACGATCGCAAAACATTTGCACTTTACAATCAATTAAAAGTTGGTGGTAACCCATTTGCAAATGGGAAGGGGTCCCCTTGGGACACCTTCCCCTTTGAGAATGTTTGAAAAAATATTTTTTAAGAGCAGGCAGTGGTCCCACTGACCACTGCCTACTCTTAAAAAATAAAAATGAAACGTAATTTTACTTTTAAATCTCATCCCATTTTCTTTTAAGGAAAACGGGCTACATTTGAAAAAAATATATATGTTGCTTTATTTATAAACAATCACAGACATGGTGGTGTGCTTATCCCAGACGGTCACCATCCCTGTGATGGCATTGAATCCTAATGGGTAACAAATTGCGGCCTACCTCATTAATATTCATGCAGTAGGGCTATTTCCGACCCACTAGAAATCGCTAATTTGGATATCATGGACAGATATCATTTGAGTACATTAGTAATAGCGATTACCAAATAGTGATTCTAGCCCAAAATCACTTTCAGAACATCTGGTTCTTTTGTTTTTGGACTGTTGCGTAACTTGATTTATGTTAGATTAAGGTAGCTACCATGTATTTCATTTAGAGCTAATCCCCCAAATAATTCTCGACCAATATTTTACATCAACCCCAGGGAGAAAAACAGAACTGACAATTTCAGAATTGGAGGCACTGAACCTAAATCTGCTGGCAGGTTGAACAATGAATGATGGCAGACCATTAGAAAGAAGAGAACAGGAATAAATATTAATGTTTCAGCAGGTAAGTAGTGTAAATGAGTTTCTGCCAATATTAGCATTCGGCTGCTTCAGAATGAAATCTATATGTAACCCCTCTGTTATACTCTGTGGGTGATTGGCATTTTCAGTAAAATTGTGAATTAAGACAAGCACATCTTTGAAAATAAAGCAGTTCCAAAGAAAGCCACTTAGGTTCGAGAGAAAAGCACTGAGAGGAATCGAAACTGCATCCGAGGCTCTCTTGCAGTTGGTTATTTTAGCGAATTTGGTGCAAACACGAGATCCCTGCCAACGTCTCCTGAAAGCAAGTGTGAAGCCCACAGGACATAGGTAACCCACCAGTTGTTGACTTAGTTCACGAGTCCAAGTTGTGTGGAAAAATGTGTTGGGCCTTATTTATGAGAAGTGACGCACCGCTGCGTGAAAACTGCGATGCGTCACTTCTCAGTGCACTCTCCTTGCGACATGATGGATGCATCATATTTACTGTATGACGAATCATGTTGCAAGGAATGACAGATACGTCAGTATTACTGACGTATCTGTCGGTGCAAAACTGACGCATTGCTGGAGTTGTGTCGGAAGCGTAAGCCCCATGTGAAAGGGCCTGCGTCAGTCTTACGCCTGCCATGAGGCGTAATATATTGACGCAGTAGCGTCCTAGAAGTGGCGCACTGAAATCGTATAGATTTCAATACGCCACTTCTACGAGGCTTGGATGCGGGGGAACGCCCACCCTGCATACATTATACCTGACGCAGGTATAATGTGGTGCGGGGTTTACGCCTAGATGCGTCAATTTGTAAATAGGACGCAACTTGGCGCATTTTTTACGTCGCCGGTGCGTCACAAAAAGTGACGCACAGCCTCATAAATAAGGCCCGTCGTTTTTATCACACCCAGTAAACACTGTCACCCAGCTGCTATATCAGGGGAAATTGGTGAGGGTGTGATAATTATCAAACAAGTTGTAATTTCGAACCCGATGCAAGCTTAGGCCCCGAAAAGAAGTGGGCTGGATGTGGATGAGGTATTGTCCTCATCCGGTAAATACCATTAACCAGGAGTGAGGTTCTTACCGAGTGCAGTAAATACCCCGGGGCTTATTCACAAGCCCATTGCGCCACTTTTGCGTCATTTTTAACATGGGAAAAGTGACGTACGGGTGGCACAAGTCGCTTGTAAATAAGCCCCCTCTTATTCCAAGGTTCTCACTTGGAAATGAGGTATAACATGAAGATTCAGGGGCAGATTTACGAGCCCCCTGTGCCACCAGTACGTCACTTTTCATGACGTACTGGTGGCGCAGGGGGCTGCTCCATATTTACAAGGAGAGGAAAAGCCACCCTGCGTGACTTTTCCTCTCCTTGTAAATACGGCCCCTTCACACGCAGCACTTTGCGGTGAAGGGGCGTTCCATGGGTGTTGCTGTGGGTGTTCCCACGCAACACTCATAGACCAAGACACATCTCCAGAATTACGAGAAATCGTAACTCTGGAGATGCGTCTGAGCTACGCCACCCTAGAGGTGGCGTAGCGAAGCGCACCGAGGAGAAATGTTTTAATTTCTCCTCGTTTTTTCCTCTTTCAATGCGTGCTGCATTCTGCAGCACGCATTGAAAGAGGAAAATGGTTGTAGTGATTGTTTTTGTGCAGGAAGGTTCCCCTTCCTGCACAAAAACAATCTCCCAAACACGAGGCATCCTTGCACCATGGTGCAAGGGTGCCTGCGCCGGCGCATGGCTGCAGTTTGTGCGCCAGCGCAGGGGGAAGCACAAGGATGCGACATATTCTTGTAAATATGTCGCATCCCTGTGCTTCAAAACTAACGCAGCGCGGCGCAGCAAAATGACTTGCTGTACCCTGCTGCGTTAGTTCAACGTAAATCTGCCCCTCAGTATTTAAAGCATTAAAGCATTAAACTCCCCATGTTTTATCGTTTGTCAAGACCTTTTACCCTGATGAATTAAATTCGGTTGGACATGCTGAAATCTGTCACGGGAAAACAGAGGGGGGGAATAATTATCATGCTAATCAAAATTCCTATTTGGGCCCTAATGTTTAGTGCTCTAGAAGAGTGACTACATCAGAAGTTATCACCCTGTGGATTACTAGTGCCATAATGAGAAAACCTGAATCTCCCAGGAGTACAAACCTGAGCATGGATAAATAGAGGACTCACAGAACAGAGCAGGTACGCTGCAAAGCATTGTTGATTCACTGTATTATTGATTTACGAATATCAATGAATATTTTTTTTAAAATACTGTGGTATCCGGAAAGTAATTGGGTCATACTATCAACAGCAAGACTATTGTTTTTTCAACTTTGTAAAAAATATCAAGATTTATAATATGGTTTATTTTAATATGATTATAAGTAAGGTCTTTTTGTATTTAATTTTTGTAAGTTTATTTTTATGTATTGTTTTTTAAAATGTATATAGAGTAATATACATATGTATTTTATTTAAATTATAAGTTATTTTTGTTAAAATACTTAATTTATTTTTGTTACGTTTTTAATAAATTGTTTTATGTTAAATGATATATATCTTATTCATTTATTGTTTTTGATGTGTATCTGATATATTATTTATAGATTTTAGGGGGTTGTAGTGGAACAGGGTGGGAAGAATTTTAAAACATGTTTGGTACTCTTACACAGGGCCGGACTGGGAACCAAAACCGGCCCTGGCAAAGTGCTCGGCCGGCCCCCCAGTGGGGAGTTGGGGGTCCGGCCGAGCTGTTTGCCAGGGCCAGTTTAGGCCGATTTTGTTACAGGGTCCGATATTGCAGCTATGCTGCAAAAACGGCCCTGTAACAAAAACGGCCTCCAGGGGCCCAAAATCGGCCCCCAACCTGGCGGCCCATTGGGGAAACGCCCGGTGCCCGCTACGGCCAGTCCGGCTCTGCTCGTACATTTAATTAATTATTGAATAATTAATGTGTGAATTAACTAGATACATTAAGTATTTTCTTTTTAAATTTTCATGATCTGAAATCAGCTGTTGGTGTTGTAGAATAGGACTGGCAAGATTTAAAAAAATAAAAAAATATTATGCAGATGTTATTAAATTATGTAATAATTAATTCTTTTGAATATAAATTTGATAAACTACTTATTTAATTACAAAATGTCTTATGTTTACTTTTTGGGTTTGAGGAAGAATAGAATGGGAAGTGTTTTAAATAAAATAATATTGATTATATATGTAATTAATGTATTTTAACTTATTAATTGATTTATTAATTGGAAGAATTAATTACTATACTTGTGAAATAAAAATATAGACATATGTAGCAGTTTTTATGAAGGGTATTATGGCTGTTTTTTTGTATTCATATAGAGTGAATTTACGAACTGTTTTATTAATTTATATTTATTTATTTATTTATTTAAAAAGATATAGATTTTTATTTGTAAATCAATAGATTTTTCATTTAATAGTTTTGTATTGCAGAGAAGAAAACATACTGGGTTGTTACCACAGGCCAATTATGGTAATTCAAACCACACAGTGTCTACAACTAATTAATATGTTGTTGTAACCCTTCCCCTACTTTCCCCCTTTTCTACCCCTTCACCCTCTACCACCCACCCACTCAACAATCCCCCTTTTCATGTACCTCGTACTTTGCAAACATTGACCTCCCTAATAATACATTCAACTAGGCTCTAAAGATAACATTTCGATCATCATTAATAACAGTGCGTGTAAACCAAAATCGGTTGTCGTTAGGAAGACTATAATAGTGCACCCTATACATTTTGCTATTGGTTCTCAAAATTGCTGTTTCTGATTGCTGGTTCCTTACTCCTTCCTTCTCCATAAGGTCCTCCAATACCTAGTGGGAAGCTTTTCAATGTCTCCACCCAGTAACTGCATAAGCCCATTTCCTGTGAGTATTTTGTTTTCTCCTATCGCGTAAGAAAACTACCCCAAGTATTCTAAACTTAGATAATTTATCATTCATTCTTACCTGGCCCCGCTTTACTGGAATCTTTTACCCTCTCACCTTCGGAAGTGCATGGATCACCTTCTCTTTAGAAAGCTTCTCAAAACTGAGCTTTCCAGAAACTAATTCTACCTGCCTGTGATTCACAGTAGCACAGCGAGACCCCTTCTTGGGTAATTCAGGCGCTTTACAAATTATATTACCATAACATAACATTCACTTGATAAATTATCTTTTCATATGAATCCATATGGAACATTTCCCATAGGCACATCTCTACCATTCTGAAGCTTTTAGTTCTTCATTGTCTCAATATACAAAACTTGGCGGCCGCCATCACCGTAGCAAATCTTCACCCATATTGTGGCATGATCTCTGGATAGATGGAATTATCATGAAGCAGTGCTGTTATCAATACCCCAGAAATATCTAATGTGCCCCTCATCACCCTACTAAACTCTGCCCAATAGCCTTGTAACCACTGGCGCTCTCAGACTATGCCCACAATGTCGCAATTCAGCTGGCTACATCTCCAGTAATTAGACTCTTAGGTACAATCCTGTTGTTCCCATCTTCTTCAGTGTCCAATGCCACCCATGTAAGATGTATACTAGTTTTGATCTAGCTTTCCGTACATCGAAAGACACACTCTACTCTCTGAACATGGAATTATTCACCTTTAAATAAAGAAATGCATGTCAAACAACAAATGGTTGCTACTTTGATTTATTCTGAAAGGGAAGACACTCCTACTCTGCCTCAAATGGTGCTATGTTCCGTTTTATCATCTGAACCCTAGTCTAAATTGATAAATTAAGAGCCTTCCATCTCAACACATCATTTTTTATTCCGTCCGTTAGGGGATGTGAATTATCTTCCACCACACTTCCAAGAATCCTGTTTAATTGGATCCCCAAATATTTCAATTTAGGAATCCTTTCACCTAAAGGGATGAGGGCTGCTTTAGTAGGAGGTATAGTGATCGACCAAGCCTTCTGTCAATAGAGCCCCTGACATTCTCCTGAATATAGGGTTTTCAAAAATGAATGGGAGGCTAGGAGTATATCCAGAGGATGGGTGACCATTTGTCCCTGTTTGTCCTTAATCGCTGGGGTAGTGTGATTGTCTGTTGTTCTACAGCTGGAGGGTGTGTAAGGACCCCACCTTCTCCTCCCCATTTCATAATGGTGATGCATGAGGTAGAAAATGGATTTTTCCACTCTTGAGGTGCATAATTCATTGAATCATACTTTGCACTCAGAAGCACTTGGAGCAGGTCTGGTGAAAATACCATTTAATATTGTGTTGTTAAAGTTTCAACTCTCTGCTCGAGAATTCTCTGGGTGACATTTGTCTGTCGCTTTTTCCAAGCAGAATGCTGCAGTATTTTGCTTTGCACACTCGCTCTGCCTGCTGCCCACAGCATATGGGAAGAAGGCATTGAGTGTTCATTCTCTTTCAATTATGTGTGTATCATCCCACATAATTCATCTTTATCACAAGTGTGCGTATACTGTTATGCATTAATGCACCATTGTCCTAGTGGGGGTTTGAGCACTCCTTGGGTGATATGAATCCATACTGTGTAATGATCTGAAGTTCTGTTTGATGTAATGTCTGTGTCAGTTACTCAGTTCAACAGAGAGGAGGGTCACTAAAAATAATCTAAGAGATCATATGCCATGTGTTGAGGAAGTGAAGGTATAGTCCCTTTCTGGTGATTGTTAGTTGCCATTGGTCTAGTAGAGAATGGTCCACCATTAAATCTCCCAATAAGTGTCTGTCTTCGTTGCAGTGTACTATGGTGTGCTCTGATTTGGCCAGCAGCAAATTGAGTTCTAGATTCCAATCCGCTTCGATTAGCACTCTGGCATGGGATAGTGCGGGGAGGATTCTATCAATTGGTTTACAAAAATAATCAATTTTATCACCCAATTGAGCATAGGCTTAGCCCAGCACCATAACTTGTTGTTGTATGGATGTTTTTATGAACACAGGGGGACAGATTTACAAACTTTTACACAAAAGTGACGCAAACCAGCACAAAATGTTTTTTTTAAACTTTTCAGTGCAAGCTTATTTTGCCTGGAAAGTTGCCTCTAAATAATGCAAAGTAGTGCTTTGCATTACTCTGTGTCACGGGGGCATTCCATGGGGAGTACAATGGCATTCCCATGTAACCACCCATGGTTTTTCATGAAAAACCCTATATACCAGCAATAGTAAACACAGTTTTGCACCACAAAATAACACCACTGTGAAGCAGGCGTTAAAATAAGAAATGCTTTTATGTCTCCTAACATTTCTGACTTTGCATGTGTACTGCACTGTACAGTAGACATCCGAAATGGGGTAAAGCTTTCCAGTTTGTTTAAGCATAGTATTTTGTACTGGAAGGGTGCACTCCCAGTGCCAAACCTGTTCTAGACATCACACACACACACCCTAGCTCTACAGTGCAAAGGTATGTGTGTGGCACTCTGCAGCCTGATTGTGCGCAAGTGCTAGAGAGAGAGCAGGATAGTGTCATATGTCTGTAGATATGGCGCTATCCTGCTCTCTCCCTGTAACGCATTGCAGCAACTTTGGATGCTGTCTGCATTCTGTGTCACATTTCTAAATCTGTGCCCTAATGTCCCTCTGGGTTCACCCATGTCTGCTTCACTCTTAGGGGCTGTAAAGTCCATTCTGTGTAGGCACACAAGAGAGCACATGTTGTACCCGCCCTGCATGCATCTCCATGCACATGGGCAACAGGGACCCTACAGGCCACCTTTGTTTCAGGACCACCACCAATTTTTTTAATGGAGTGAAGACCTCCATGACACCGCTGGCGGTCCTGAAACTGGTAATATGCATGGCGGTGCTGCAGCGGCACCACCAGCATATTGCTGAGCCCCTGACCGCCATGCTACCACCAGGGAAAGGCAGTTTCCTGGCGTTTGGGGCGGTGCAATTGCGGTCCGACTGCCAAAGTTGTAATTGGGCGGTCCGACTGCCGGTGCGGCAGTGGCTGGACCGAAGCGCCCCTGCGAGCATGGCAGTCCTCGGACCACCAGACTCGTAATTAGGCCTTAAGTGAAAACACCACTAAATCACTTGGATTGTGCATGATAAAAGGGATATGTAACAACTAGTCCGAGGCGCCCGATAGAAATTATAGTGGCCTGTCCATTGATGGCACGCCCCAGTGTGAATGCGTATGACAAAGAATATCCAACTGAAGTCCCAAACTAAAGATGGGCGGTATGGTAAGTAGTGTAGGGTATGAGGACACACCTATCATGGAGAGAAGGGGATGTCAGGCCCAACAGTAGACCTCTATTGAGGCCTATCAGTGGCCTTAACCCCAAGGTGATTTCTCAACAGATTGTGCAAACTTATCTGGATGAAACAATTTCTCAGAGTGTTTCTGGTGTGTACATAGGTAACTACACTGTAGTCGCTTGAGTTATCAGCAGCCAAGGAATATGGCTCTTCATCTAAGTGGCGGTCTCTATTATGATGGCATTAAACCCCCACTTATTGTCAGATACACCATAAGGCTGGTTACACATCAACAAGGTTTATGGCAGACTTGTTGCGCAGGCAGCGTGGACCGACTCTCCCTTGCTTCCACACCGCCACCACTGGAATGGGATATACACAGTGGTGTCGAAATGAGCTCAAGGGGAAGGGGTCTGGAAAAAATAATAAACTACAATAATGAGTAAAAACAAGGAGCTAAAAAAACAAGCTAAAACAATTATGCTGGGTGAACAGCCTTGGAATCTCTCCAGAGAGACTACTGTCACTAATAAAATGAGGTTGCTTAATGTACTGGATGCACCAGTTTACTGCACCTGGAACAGGTAACAAGTGTTAAAGCACTACACTTATATGTATACCTTGATGCTTTGGTAGTCACAGATTTACATCATGTAGTAGTCCAACTCTTTAGTTTCTTTTACCTTTAGATAATCAAGAACAGGAACACACAGTTCCAACTACTAGTCCATTTAGCAGTATTTGGGCCTCCGAAACTTCTTGCACCAGGTAGCTTTCGGGTCTATGTCTATGTTGCCAAATCCCCTGTGAAATAGATAAAAAAACTAAAAGGTATAAACATATAGACCTCCCCTAGAATTAGAGCACTTGCCAGGAATTGCGTCGTCCAAATTCCTGAAGGGGCTCTCCAATTCAATCCTTCTTCTTCAGAGTCCTTAATGCGAAGCATCAAGGCTTCCAGAATGGCTGCTTATATACCGGTGAGACCCAAAATGGCCACTGAGATCTTTAAATCTCACAGGAGCCGGAAATCTCGTGAGAGTTTGGCAAGAGTGCCTAAATGCCAGTCGGCACTTCCTCTTCACAAGGTGCAGCGCCCGAATCCTGATTAGTAAGGTTAAGTTAGGTTTCTGATATTCTTTTGTCATAAGCAACATTACCACCAACAACTACAACTATAACGGTGCTACCTGCCTGCGTACTAGGCAACACAAGCCATTGATCGTACTGCTTGATAATCCTGGTAACTAAAGTACTACTTTGGGCAAGAGAGGTGATATTTAGTGTGTGAGGACCATGAGCAAGGAGCGTACCATATGTGGGGAGCATGAGCGCACTGTGCTGGACAATCATTCGTTCAGTTCAGTGTGGTAAGAATGCCAGTGAAGGCGCCAAGAGAAGCGGTGACCTTGACCAGGCGGTAGGGGCCAGAAGGCATCATCTGGGGTAGTTAGCAGTTGGGCAACGCGTGGATTCCTGACACTTATTCTCAGAAGAAGATATATAACCTGAGTAACATTGGTGCTGACTATAATCCTAATCTGTGGCCTCCGCTTCTGCCCATAAGCAAGCTTCATCCTGTCGTTTACTCCCATAAACAGTTGGATGAGTAAGCTTGTGTCCATCGTGTCCTATCCTACTGAGCTGGAGTAGATGAAATGAGAAGGGTGCTTAGGCATTTTTAATGGAACTGTAACTTCCCTTAATCCGAAAACCCTTGGTAAACTGATAAACAATTTTCGAGCCCCAACCAAAAAAGTAACAAAAGTCTTACCTGGTGTCAGTAGTCTATGGTCAGGTGGTAAGCGGAGACCTTGTGTTTGTGCTGTGATCTGAGAGTCAGTTCCTAGTAATTTATTTAAACTGCTGTTTTTTGTTTTCAGGACAACCACTATAAGCATAAAGGATAGTAGCATCATTTGCAAAGCATACAAGTTGCAACAGTTTAACAATATTTAGTATCTGCGGAATTGAGACAGTTTTACACTGAGCAGTTGGGAAGGAATATCTCCAAAATCTCTGCAGTAGCAACAGGCATTGTGCGGGGACTAAAGAAGCAATTAACCATCAGTACGAACTACAGATATTTCAGTCTTAGCTAGCATGTACTCCCTAAAGGAACTCGCCCAGTTCCTAGTAAATTCGTCCATCTTCTCTCTCTCCACCGAAGCGGTCTGTTCTGTTGCTCCTCTTAGCTGTCTCTGTGAGTGGCCCATGTCTTCAGATTTGTAGGACATGTCCAAGTCAGTTGGGCCCAACGTTTCTAACAAGTTCTTCTATTTGACCCTGGTCGTCAACTCGCTAATACGGCCCTCTCTGGTCATCAGCATGATCGCAGGGTCAAGTAGACCCTAAGAGTTTTCCATTATTTTCTGCCTAGGTCTAAGTTCGTTAATGTGGCACCAGGGAGGCTAAGATATAGCCATGAATTGGATTACTGGTCACTGTAACACCTGCCACCAGGGAGGCTAGGATATAGCCGTGAATTAGAATGCTAATCCCCGCAGCCCATGGCCCAGCGTTGAGAAATGCGTGTCATCATGGGTCCTCTATCTAAGTGATGAATTAAATAAAGAGGAATGTTGCAGGCTATGATGATTAAAATCCAATTCACGGCTATATCTTAGCCTCCATGGTGCCACATTAATGAACCACATAGCAAAAGGATCTGGCCTATTTCTTTTGTAAGTTGCGTTCTCTACATACGTGTATTGGTGCTTACACACGGATCCTCATTTTCTAATTTTCAGTTCATTATTTGTCCTCTCTGCTCGCCTCCATGACGCTGGAGCCTACAGGCCCTCTCCTTTTGAAATCGACCGCCTGATTTGTCTAGCCGGTCGTGAATGGTAATATTTATTGCCTCTCATACTAATTATTAATTATTATCAATCTCGCATTTACCATCACCAGAATAATAAGATTGCATTAATTAATCCTAGGTGTCTACGTTCTGTCCTGATGAAGACCCCAGTTTAAGGCTTAACCAACCAATACCCGACAAGGGGGTAGAAACGTCGACGGTCTCTATTTAACTGTCAAGTACAGACAACAGAAATTAAATGTCTGTGTCACGAGAATACTATGTTCATGTGTAATGTTCGCCTTTATGTGGCTGGATAGGTTTCTATCAGTCCTTTGATGTATCTATTGCACATTGCCTTTCCTTTTTCCCACAACCCTCACAAGTGCACACCTCGTCCAGACCACCTTCTCCTCCCTTCCTTCTGGAGCACTTTGTTTAGAAATGTACAGACAATCAATGCTGTTCGCTGAATATACCAGCATACTTTGAACATGAATAAATTGTATTAATTGATTTATTATGGTGATGCTTTAATTTTTGTACTAAATCATTTTCCATTGTGACCATTATTTCTTGTACTGTATTTTACCCGGGTCCAGTGGTTTTTCGGGTTACCCCATTGTTATTTAACTCTAGGTCTAAGAGATAGCAATCTGTTCCAGTTCAACATAGTCTTGTGTGAGAGGTCTTGGGTGACATGTATTTGGTGATCTACACACATGAATGAGCTTTAATGTCTAGCTGACAGAGGCATGTCTTTTTCCTGCTGCTGGCACTGAAAATAAACAAACACTTGCCTCGAAGTGTCTCATATTAATAGTTCGGGTCTTAATCCTATGGGCTCTCTGTAAGTTTAGAAGTGGGTTGAATTCAAATTATGAAAGTTCCAGAATAGAGCAGAACATAAAGGCAATCATGCTGTCTTTCTCCAAGTTATCTGGCATTCCAAACAACTGCAGGTTGTTTCATCTGCTCCTGTCTTCCAATTTTGTGAGTTTCACTTGCATAAACCAGTGCTATTGCTCCCAGTCATTTGTGGTCACTAACTTCTGCTCCGCATCTGTCCTCTGCCACCAACAACCAAAAAGCACTTTAATCCGCCCTTATTAAGAGGATCTCGGATGGCAACTTTGAAATGCTGAAGGCTGTCAGCTCCTTCAGCAATATCTGTTGAACTGTGTTTGCACCATTGACCCAGTGTCCTTTGAGGTCTATTGACATTTCCCTGTCTCTGTGAATAAAAGCTGTCTGGCCAATTTCATCATCTGGATGTAAATGACGGGTCACGTTGTTGATACGGGTCATACGTCATGTTGTTGCAGTTTATGAGGACTCACAGACTGTCCTTGACATTCACATAAATTCCCTACAGTCAATGTTGTTGATATGGCAAGGTATCTATTCAGCAACTGTTTGAGCTTGCAGCCACCAGAGAGTAGTAAAATGTGTACTGAGTTGCAGCCCTTGTAGATCCAGGGCTAAAGGATATGTTTGTGCCACCATTGCTTTAAGACTTCCTGCAGCTCTCAATTTTCAGCACAACAGGCCTACCATGTGTGATGTGTCAATTGAGGAACCAGGGAGAAGGTATCTGTTAATGACTAGGTATGTGATTCACCTCAAGTCTAACATTCCAGTACTATCTGTAAGTTACTAAGCAAGAGGGTCGTTTAAAAGAAAAGTCTGGCCAAAAGTGGTGGATCTGGGTCCGAGTAGCCGAGAAAGGTCTAAGGCCTCCATCAGGAAGTCTGCTCCCATATAATCTTGGCTTTTTTTCCTTTTAAGAATAATAATATCTATTATCTTCCCATTGTCTGTTAAAAAATGGTTGCCACCAGACAGGTCCAGCCAGTTCTCTTTCTATAGCCCCTCTCATCACCTGTCCTGGGTCCACCATCGGTTTACCTGTCCACAGACCTTAATCGCTGCAGTGGTGTCAGAAATCCTAGCGATGGTAAGCACCTTCACTCTCTGGGGCATATTTACAATAAAGTGGCGAAGCGTGTCGTTAAGCCAAGAAGGCTAACAACACGCTTCGTCACTTTAGAAACACAGGGCTGCACCATATTTACTAGAATATGGTGCAGCCCTGTGTTTTCCCCTAAGCTGGCGCTAAATTAAGCTGCCTAGCGCCAACGCAGGCACCCTTGCACCATAGTGCAAGGGTGCCTGTGTTGAGGGGAAGATTGTTTATGTGCAGGAAAGTCCCCCTTCCTGCACATAAACAATCTTTAAATGCCGATTTCTAACTTCTATGTGTGCTGCTTAATGCAGCACACATTGAAGTTGCAAAACAGCATTTTTTTAAATGATTGTTTATGTGCAGGAAGGGGGACCTTCCTGCACACAAACAATCTTAGGCAATTTGCTGTTTCCATGTGTGCTGCCCAAGGCAGGGCAGCACACATGGAAACAGCAAAAACAAGCAGAAATAAAGCATTTCTCCTCGTTTCGCCTGTTTAAGATCAGGTTTTCCCTGGTCTTCATTTTGGCGCTGCCTCCTATTTACGGTGCCCTTGTAAATAGGGGGCAGCGTCAAAATCAATGGGTGTTGAGGTGGAACACCTGCCACAACACCCATTGCCATTCCCTTTCACGCTAAACACAGCCTGAAAGGGTGCCTTATTTACAAGGCAGTGTTAAGCCACGTTAATGCTGTTTGTAAAAATGGTGAAGCCCCTATGGCCAACACAACATCACTAAAAGTGACGTTGTGGTGGCGATAGGGGCTTGTAAATATGCCCCTCTGTTACCTAAACTCATGTTCCCTTCACTTTGTTACCACATGGCTCATAGTGCACGGCCTAGTCCCCTGACACTGAGGAGCATATGTACAAGCCCCTATCGCCATCCCAACGTCACTTTTTCCGATGTTGTGGTGGCGATAGGGGCTTAGCCTTATTTACAAGGCAGCGTTAAGCCACTTAATGTGGCTTAACGGTGCCTTCTAAATAAGGCCCACTTTCACACTATGGTTAGCGTGAAAAGGGTGGGCAGTGGGTGTTGCGGTGGGCGTTCCACCGCAACACCCATTAATTTTGACGCTGCCCCCTATGTACAAGGGCAGCGTGCATAGAAGGCAGCTCCAAAATCAAGACCAGGGAAAACCTGGTCTTAAGTTGGCGAAACGAGGAGAAATGCATTATTTCTCCTTGTTTTTGCTTTTTCCATGTGTGCTGCCTTGTGCCGCACACATGGAAAAAGCAAACTGCCATGCATTGTTTATGTACAGGAAGGTCCCCCTTCCTGTACATAAACAATCTGTAAAAAAAATGCCATTTTGTGACTTTCATGTGTGCTGCATGAAGCAGCACACATACAAGTGACAAAATGTCATTTTAGGATTGTTTATGTGCAGAAAGGGACGCCTTCCTACACATAATCAATCCTCCCCTGCACGCAGACACCCTTGCACTATGGTGCAAGGGTGCCTGAATTGGCGCTAAACAGCTAAGTGTAGCACCAGCACAGGGGGAAACGCAAGGCTGCACCATATCCTTGTAAATATGGTGCAGCCTTGCGTTTCTGAAGTGGCGGAGTGAGGCGTTAAGCCATGACGGCTAACTCCTCACTCCGCCACTTCCTCGTACATATGCCCCTAAGAGTCAGCGTGCATTCTGCACACCTCTCAGGTGCAACAGCCAGCTCCCAGTGCTCTCCCTCACTTATACACCTGATTGACAGCGTATCGGGTCAATGGAGACTGCCAATGCCACCACTGCGAAGTCGCCATCTTCCTCTATCCATGGCCCTGCTATCCAATCAATGGATTTTTGATTTAGAGGGGAGGAGTGTTTGAAGTTTTCAAGAAAAATATTATATATCTTTTAATAATTTCGTTTTTACAAAGTAACTTTTAATATTTAATTAAGTACCCTTAATTAACTAAGTAAAACATCAGTATTGATATATTTTAATGGAAATAGGGTGTGGATGTTTTCATTCTAGACATATAAGTTAGTAGAGCTTACCGTTTCTGTGAAGTTGTGTACGTAGATGTACTGGACATATTGGAATTTGTGAATGATATAAGTATGATAAACATAAATTTGAAATATGTAATTTAATATTGTTTATAGCATTATAAGGTAAACTGTTAATGCTTTTAATATTTTACATTTTATACTTTCATGTTTTGCTCTTGGTTCACAAAGTATTTCACATTTTCTTCCGTTTCTGCAGTTGGTTTTTGAGGTTTCACATGCTGAGATCGCTATTCGGAATATATTAATAAGAAAATGCATTTAATTAAATGTGGTTGCATTTATTTTTTATTTTTTAAATATATGGTGATTTAGATTATAGTTTTAGTATACATACAGATACAAAACTTACTTTCTTTCAGGATGCAGTTTGTTATATCCTGATTGTATTAAAATATGTTGTGTCTTACCAGAAGTAGCCGAGTTGAGTTTTGTAAGTTTCTTTATTAACTTCTTAGTTGCAGGATGGTAAATATATACATCTGTCTATATGTCTGTTATCCTTATACTCCAGCCTCTTCAGCTCTTACACCAGCCCCACCAGGAGCAGCCTGCCTGCTGCTCAGCCCATCTCCAACTGTCACCACTCATCCACACAGGCACCCAAGCATTCCATGCATCACAGTCACTGCGCGCGGTCTTACCTCCATGAGGATTGTCATCCACGCCTTCATAGAGCTGACACAAGACGTTCTCCTGCACGGTCGCGCCTGGAGCCACCCGGCGCAGTCATAACAGCGTGCCGCCATTTTGTGATTGGCGTCTGCACGCATTCAGCGGGATTTGGTTTGCCCTGTATTGGCCATCCAGTGCAGCGCAATTACTTGCTGCGAAATTTCGTCTGTGTGGTTATGTAAACTACGGTTGTTCGCATTATTCATGTACATGTTTACGACATATTCTTGGGAGCCAGCTGCGAGCATTCGGAGCCAGACAAGAGTATTGGGAGCTTGGGAGCATGATGAGGACTCGTTACGATGTGGGATCCCTTTGTTCTGCGGTTCTGCACGAGTAATGGACGACTTGGTAATGTTCCAGTGTCTGGGGGGATTATATGTTTTTTTTCCTTCTGGCTATGACAATTGAGTTGCTTTTTGGATGAGTCAAATCTTTTTCACGCACTGGTGGATTTTGTCAAGTTCTGATGCCTGTAATCTCTGTGGGCTTTGTAGACAACTTCTTTCAAGCTCACAGTCTTGTGAGGTTTATTTTGCCCTGTTACGTTACCTTACGAGGTCACTATTCACATAGACACTATGTTTGATGCCTGGATGTCATGGTTGTGTACACACAGCATCAATGTTGCTTATGTTTGCCTCAATTGTTTTTGTTTATCTTGGGTCAACATGTTTAAAGTGGATTATGGTTTTCTGTTTTCTTTGCATGGGGTGCACAAGACGAGTGTGTACCCAGAGTTTTTCTACTCGGGTGAGAGGTCGCTCACCGGTGATGGGTTACAGGTTTAAATGACATGAGGAATAGAATAAGAGAGTTAATTTTGGAAGTATTTCTCATTCATTCTTAGCATGTTGTTTTAGTTATGCCACAGTTTAAGTTTCCTCACAAGGGAGGTTCTTGTCTTTTAGTGGGTGGTGGTCACATTTCACTCCCTTACATGAGGGATGGATATGGTTCTAGGTTCAATTTTACACTACACTCCCTTACGCAAGGGTGGTCTTTGTCTTTGTGGGTGGTTTCCCATTTCTCTGAGTTGTAGTTACTCTATGTCACATATTGTGTTTTGTGATGTGTGTAAGTCATCATGCGCTACACGTCTCTTCTTGTCAGTGTATAAGTCGCCTTGCGCTTCACCCCTTGCGTGTCTAGTGTGCAAGTCGCCATGCGCAACACTTCCAGTTTGTCTTGTGTGTCAGTAGCCCTGCACCTTGCGTGTGGTTGTCTTGTGTGTAAGTCGCCCTGCGTCTCACGTGTTGTTGTCTTTTGTGTAAGTCGCCCTGCGCCTCACGTGTTGTTGTCTTGTGTGTAAGTCGCCCTGCGCCTCACGTGATGTTGTCTTGTGTGTAAGTCACCCTGCGCTACACGCGTTTTTGTTGGGTGTGTAGGCCGCCTCGCACTTCACTTCTTGTACACTTTGGGGCCGATTCCGATTTGGGCAGGAAATCTCTCCGACCGAGCCGGACCCGGAGAGATTTCCGACCGAATCGGACTCTAGCAGTCCGACCGAACGAGTACGATGCGTACGCATGCTATCGGACTCGATTCGGTCGGACTCCCATTGAAGTCAATGGGAGCCGGTCGTAAAACGCGTACGCGGGCTCCCATTGACTCAATGGGTGCGAGGCGAACAAGGGCGCCCCCTACAGCGGGTACGCGTCAAAGCGACTCGCGCCATACATGCACAGGTAGGGGGGACCCATGGGTCCCCCCCTGTGTGCGACTCGCGCGGCTACACGTACAGGGGGGTCCGACACGGACCCCCAAAGTGCGGCTCCGACTGCTCTTTGGAGCCGGACTGCGCGAGTCGGTTGGACTGCTCGAGGCGCGCATCGTACTTGCCCGGCCGGGGAACGTCTCCATTGCGCGGTGCAAGTCGTGTTCGTGCGAGTCGGTCGGAGCGGTTGGGTCCCGCGAACGAGTCGGTCGGCGATTTCGCTTGCGCTCGCATCGTACTCGCTCGCCCGGACGCACGTTCGAATCGGTCGGGAAAGAGGGCTCCGAATCGGATCCGGTAAAGCCGAATTAGATTCGGTGCCCTACCGGCCGAGATCGGAATCGGCCCCTTTGTGTTTAAGTCACCTTGTGCTACTCGTGTACATTAGTTTCACACCCTTACACAGGGTTGGTCTGTTGGGTCTTGTCCCTTACACATTTGGTTTCACCCGATAGTTGTGGTCATGGGTGTGTCTAAGGGTGGTTCTACCCTTTTCATCTTATTTTTTTCAAAATTGTTTTATTGGGGAGGATGGTTTATTATTGCTTGCCAATATGTTTACCTTTCCTTTCTGATTTCTTAGTGTTCAGACTCTTGCGAAGTTGTATTTTAGTTTGCTTCCCTGAGTCTTGAACCCTTTCCTTTCTGATTTCTTAGTGTTCAGACTCTTGCGAAGTTGTATTTTAGTTTGCTTCCCTGAGTCTTGAACTTTTTCTACTCATATGTTTATGCTTGTTTATAGTTCATCCCTTGTTTTATCGTTCTTTTTATTTTTCATTTAAAAGGAGGGGGCTATGTTATATCCTGATTGTATTAGTATATGTTTCCCAGCCCTGCTGTCTCCCTGCTGCTCAGCCAGAGTGAGAGTTGGTATTGGAATGTTGGTGTGACTGTGATGCATGGAATCCTTGGGTGCCTGTGTGGATTAGTGGTGACAGTTGGAGATGGGCTGAGCAGCAGGCAGGCTGCTCCTGGTGGGGCTGGTGTATTAGCTGAAGAGGCTGGAGTGTAAGGATTACCAGCCTGTTGGACAGATGTACATATTTACCATCCTTCAACCAAGAAGTTAATAAAGTTATACATGAAAGACAACTCGGCTACGTCTGTTAAGACACAACACAGTTCCTTTTCTGATGCAGAGTGATGGTTAAAGATCCTGGAGGGCTTTCATTTCAGCAGAGCTAGCTGTGTAGCAATTTCCGAGTTTGGCTCGTTTTTTTTATTTATATTGTTTTTATATTATTTCTGATTTCCTATTTGTTAATTGATTTGATTTTGAATATGATTGGTTAAAGTTGTAGTGACAGGAACAATTTCAGTATTCTACTGCTGTTTTATGTTCCTATTTGCAGATATTATAAATACTTGTATCACAGGTTTGAGTCTTAAAGACCGTTGAAAATTAAGGACACCATTTTGTAAAATAATGTTCTTCCAAAAGAAACTTATTGAGATGGAGGTGTGCAGTAGCCCCCAAAAATGAGAAACGAGGGGATCCACAGGTCATATGTCCACTTATTCAATGTGACTCCGGGACTGCTTTTAGCAGTCAATTAGTTTAACAAACTTGCAATATTCGAGAAAGTGAAGCATATTCAAACTAAACAGGAGATATGCAACAACGTAAAGGGACAGTTGTGCATCCATTGGCATTGGTGACTTGGCCCCAGGAGGAATCCAGGGTAACAAGATCCCCAGGACCACGAGCACCACAACCATGAAACTCTCAGTCGCTGCTGCTTCTTACCAGAGTCTGCAAGTATGAGCACCCTTGATGTGAAGCACGACCATGTCGGCGCGGCCGGGGCAACAACTTCAACATCTCTGCTGAGTGGGCTGTGCAGGATGCACACCACTCAGAGCAGTGTTGACCTCTATAGATCAGCAATCTCTGTTAGAGCTGTCACTAAAATGAGTGAACACACACAAAGGTACTCTGCAGCCTGCCAAGGAGTGGGGGAACTGATCTACCAGAAAGCTGTTGCGGGGAGGGGTGGATGTGAATCAGCAACAGCTAAACATGAGTTGGCTCCCACAAACACACACTGTCATTAAAACCCCCAGGAGAAATCCCTCAGAGTTCACTTTTTGTCTTGCACAGTTGCATAGAGCATACCAGCGGAATCTACCCCACTAGAACCACTATTTAGTAGCAGTCAAAGAACCCACAGTAATTGATGCCCTATGATATTATTTACAGAAGTTTAGAACCACACAACAAACGTTTGCGACACACAGCCTTTTAAAAAAATATATATATTTTTATTGAATTTTCAGGTACAAACACATTTTTATGCATCTATATCATCGTGTGTCATTCAGTAGTCGTACATAACAAAGTCAACAATATGGTAACTCTAGATGGAGTTGTGGCCCATCAACAGTCGAATCAGTCCATGCCCACCCTTCCTTCTTCTCCCTCCCATTCCTGAGTCCTGTCTCTCCTCTGCTTCATACAATCTCCCTCTCTGGGGCACGACACACTTAGCCTTAACAGACATGAGGCAGAGGTGATTTTTTAATGTAATAGTAGACATGCTTTTAAAATGCAGTGGATTTCCAAAATAGCATACTCATTACAATATTTTGCATTCCTCTCTCAATCAATCAATCAATCAATCATGTCACTTATAAAGCGCACTACATACCCGCGAGGGTCTCAAGGCGCTGGGGGAAGAGGGGGGTGGTGCTGCTACTGATCGAAGAGCCAGGTCTTGAGGAGTCTTCTGAAGGCCAGTAGGTCTTGGGTCTGCCGAAGGTTGGTGGGGAGGGTGTTCCAGGTCTTGGCGGCGAGGTGGGAGAAGGATCTGCCACCGGCTGTCATTTTCCAGATGCGGGGGACTGTGGCGAGGGCGAGGCTGGTGGAGCGGAGCTGGCGGGTGGGGGTGTAGAAGCTGAGTCGTCTGTTGAGGTAGGCTGGTCCGGAGTTGTGGAGTGCTTTGTGTGCGTGGGTGAGGAGCTTGAAGGTTATCCTATTGTTGACAGGGAGCCAGTGCAGGTCTCTCAGGTGGGGTGTGATGTGGCTGCGTCGGGGGATGTCGAGGATAAGACGTGCAGAGGCGTTCTGGATGCGTTGCAGCCGTCTCAGGAGCTTAGCCGTCGTTCCTGCGTAGAGGGCATTTCCGTAGTCCAGCCTGCTGGTGACGAGGGCCTGGGTGACTGTTTTTCTTGTTTCTGTGGGAATCCACTTGAAGATTCTGCGGAGCATTCGGAGGGTGTTGAAGCAGGATGAGGAAACGGCGTTGACCTGCTTAGTCATGGAGAGGGTGGGGTTGAGGATGACCCCTAGGTTGCGTGGGTGGTCGGTGGGTGTCGGGGCTGTTCCCAGTGATGTCGGCCACCAGGAGTCGTCCCAGGCTGATGGGTTGGAGCCAAGGATGAGGACCTCCGTCTTGTCCGAGTTCAGCTGCAGGCGGCTGGTCCTCATCCATTCGGCGACGGCCTTCATTCCTTCGTGGAGGTGGGCTTTGGCGGTGTGAGGGTCTTTGGTGAGGGAGAGGATCAGCTGGGTGTCGTCGGCGTAGGAGATGATGTTGAGGTTGTGCTGTCGGGCGACGTGGGCGAGGGTGCCATGTAGATGTTGAACAGCGTTGGGCTGAGGGAGGAGCCTTGGGGTATGCCGCAGATGATCTTGGTGGCCTTGGATCGGAAGGGGGCGAGGCGGACGCTTTGTGTTCTGCCGGAAAGGAAGGATGTGGTCCAGTCCAGGGCCTTCTCTTGGATCCCGGCGTCGTGAAGGCGTGTTCGTAGTGTGTGGTGGCAGACCGTGTCGAAGGCGGCCGATAGGTCCAGGAGGATGAGGGCTGCTGTTTCTCCGTTGTCTAGCAGGGTCCTGATGTCATCGGTGGCGGCGATGAGGGCGGTTTCGGTGCTGTGGTTGCTGCGGAAGCCGGACTGGGAATGGTCCAGGATGTTGTTCTCCTCGAGGTAGCGGGTCAGTTGTTTGTTGACGATTTTCTCGGTGACCTTCGTGGGGAACGGGAGCAGAGAGATGGGTCGGAAGTTCTTGAGGTCCTTGGGGTCTGCCTTGGGTTTCTTGAGTAAGGCGGTGATCTCGGCGTGCTTCCAGCTTTCCGGGAAGGTTGCTGTCTGTTGATTATTTTCCGGAGATGGGGCGCGATGGCTGTACTGGCTTTGTTGAAGACGTGGTGAGGGCACGGGTCTAGCGGTGAACCAGAGTGGATGGTGTTCATGATCTCGCTGGTGTCCTCGTCGTTGATGTTGGTCCAGGAGAGCAGGTGGTTGGTGGTTGTGGGGGCAGTGGTCTCGGTGGTTGCCGGGGCGGTCGTGGTGTTGAAGCTGTCGTGGATGTCGGCAATTTTGCGGTGGAAGAAGGTGGCCAGTGAGTCGCACAGTTCTCGCGACGGCGTGATGTCGTTGGTGTTGGAGCTGGGGTTGGAGAGTTCCTTCACGATGTTGAAGAGCTCTTTGCTGTTGTGTGCGTTGGTGTCTAGGCGGTCTTTGAGTGAGGCCCTTTTGGCGGATCTGATGAGTTGATGGTGACTGCGGGTGGCACTCTTGTGGGCGGCGTAGCTGTCCGCTGTCCGTTCGTGGAGCCAGATCTTCTCCAGTTTTCGGCATGTTCGTTTGGAGGCCTGGAGGTCTTCGGTGAACCAGGTGGCTTTCTTGCTGGTGTGGCTGTTGGGCGGATTCTTGAGCGGGGCGAGGGTGTTGGCGCAATCGTCGATCCACTGTCTGAGGTTGCGGGCGGCGGTGTCGGGGTCGGAGGGTTCGGCGGGTGGGCTCAGGGCGAGGGTGGTGGTTAGCTGGTCTTCGGTGACTCTGCTCCAGCAGCGGCGAGGCATTTGTTCGGTGCGGTGGTGCGTGGTGGGCTTCCTGTAGGTGAAGTGGATGCAGTGGTGGTCGGTCCAGTGGGGTTCAGAGGTGTGGTTGAAGGAGACGTGTGGGCTTGCGGAAAAGATGGAGTCTAGCGTGTGGCCGGCGGCTTGGGTGGGTGTAGTCACGAGCTGTCGGAGTCCGAGGGTGGCGAGGTTGTCGATCAGGGTGGTGGAGTTGGTGTCCTTGTTGTTCTCGAGGTGGAATTTCAGGTCCCCGAGGAGGATGTAGTCCGTGGAGGCGATGGCGTGTGTGCTGACGAAGTCAGCGATGGAATCGCTGAACTGTGGTCGGGGTCCGGGGGGTCTGTAGATGAGGGTTCCTCTGAGGGTGGTGTTGGGATCGGTGTGGATCTGGAAGTGCATGTGTTCGGCGGTGCTGAGGGTGTCGTCGGTGTTTGTTGAGACTCTGAGGGTGTTCCTGTGGACGATGGCGATGCCTCCTCCGACTCCGTTGGTGCGGTCCCTGCGGGTGATCTTGTAGCCATCCGGGATGGCAATGGCGATGTCGGGGGCTGAAGCGGGATTCAGCCAGGTCTCCGTCAGGAATGCGACGTCTGGGGAGGTTGAGTCGAGAAGGTCCCAGAGTTCGATGGCGTGTTTGCGGGCGGAGCGGGTGTTGAGGAGGATGCATCTGAGGTAGTTGGGTTCTTTCCTGGGCGGTGGTTTGGCGGGGCGGGTGCTGACGAAGCTGCAGTTCCGGCAGGTGAAGGGCCCTTGGGTGCGCTTCGGGGTGGCCCGGTAGCAGGCGTGATCTTTTCCGGGGTTGAGTGCGTGGAGGGTGCTGGCGTCGTTTCGGCGTCTGTTGATGTGGCGGGCGCAGGGGATGCCCGGGCCAGGGGTTCTGGCGCTGGGCACGGTCCCGGCGTGGACGGGCGCAGACGGGCTTGCCTTAGGCGCGCCAGCGGCGCGTCAGCGGCGTGGCCGCACAGCGGCCGCCATAAATGGGGAGGTGGGAGGGAGGAGCAGGGAATGGGGCAGCGAATGGGCAGTGAGGGGGCGGGGCCGCAGGGGCGCAGCGGCGGGAAACAGGCACGGAAAGGAAAAAAACGAGCACAATCAGGGCAGCAAGGGGGCACAGAAAGGAAAAAAAATGAGCACAATCAGGGCAGCAAGGGGGCACAGAAAGGAAAAAAAACTAGCACAATCAGGGCAGCAAGGGGGCACAGAAAGGAAAAAAACGAGCACAATCAGGGCAGCAAGGGGGCACAGAAAGGTAAAAAACGAGCACAATCAGGGCAGCAAGGGGGCACAGAAAGGAAAAAACGAGCACAATCAGGGCAGCAAGGGGGATCACAGACGGAGCTGTGTGGTGGGGGAGCGACCTACCAGTCAAGGTCAGGGGTCCCTCTCTTCACCACGCAGCGGCCGCCATAAATGGGGAGGTGGGAGGGAGGAGCAGGGAATGGGGCAGCGAATGGGCAGTTAGGGGGCGGGGCCGCAGGGGCGCAGCGGCGGGAAACAGGTACGGAAAGGAAAAAAAACGAGCACAATCAGGGCAGCAAGGGGGCACGGAAAGGAAAAAAATCGAGCACAATCAGGGCAGCAAGGGGGCACAGAAAGGAAAAAAAAATGAGCACAATCAGGGCAGCAAGGGGGCACAGAAAGGAAAAAAAACTAGCACAATCAGGGCAGCAAGGGGGCACAGAAAGGAAAAAAACGAGCACAATCAGGGCAGCAAGGGGGCACAGAAAGGAAAAAACGAGGCACAATCAGGGCAGCAAGGGGGCACAGAAAGGAAAAACGAGCACAATCAGGGCAGCAAGGGGGCACAGAAAGGAAAAAACTAGCACAATCAGGGCAGCAAGGGGGCACACAGACGGAGCTGTGTGGTGGGGGAGCGACCTACCAGTCAAGGTCAGGGGTCGCTCTCTACCAGCAATTGTTTGCAGATGTCACAAACTTGACCACACCCTTTGATATGTCTTTATCAGACTGCAGCCAAGATATTGATCTGCCCATAAAAGTGGCAGATGGTGAACTGCACTGGAGCTTGAACAATTTTCAGAGTGGGGTGCTGGCCTGTGGCGTCTGTACACTAAACTCACAAATCTTGAGGTTGATACCAGTGACTTTAGTAAATTTGGAAAAAAACATAAAGATAGATAAAAAGATATAGAAATAGATAGATAGATAGATAGATAGATAGATAGATAGATAGATAGATAGATAGAGGTGGCAGCTCCTCCGCTAAGGTGGAGGAGCGTCACCCCACTGCTCTGTGAGCACTTCAAAAAGGAAAAATACATTGATAATAATGCAATGTTATTATCATTTATTTCCGTCCTGGCTCAGTTCTAGGTGCGTGGCGGAGTTGGGCTGTCCAGAGCAGGGGAAGGAGTGGTGGGCACGCTCTTAAGTGTGCATGACGGTTTGGCCAGCCGTCTTGGGCCGGCCAAACAGTCATGCGCACTTAGCATGTTCTCCATCTGGCTGCATTGCACAGCCTGGGTGTAGAACATGCACAGGCTCCCAGTCCCTGTCTGAGCGCCAAACCACGGGGCTCAGACCAATTACGATGCTGCTGTCATGCTGGTGACAGCAGTTTCATGAGAGGCTAGGGTAGACTGGGAGCCTGTGTGCTTCCTGGTTCCTGCTTCTGGAGTCAGTCGACCGAAGAGGACCGAGAGGCAGCGGCCAGCCTGCAGGTAAGTGATTTTTTTATTTTTTACCCTCCCGCCCCGCCACCCCGTTAAGCAGCAGCCACCACTGCTTCTCTCTACACCCACATTATTTTGTTCCTCAAGCACAGTAGACGTACCTCTTACTTATATACTTACATATCATAACCCCGATAGATCATCTCCACTACTACCAGATGACCACAGTTATTTTGTCAACACATCTACCTGAAATAGATGCTGAAGGACTAACACCCTGCTGAGATGTCAATTACGGAACTCCTTTGGAAAACTGAAAAGCCTGCAATGCCAATTATTCTAATGTGTTATTGAGCAGGGTGACCAGCCCAGTATGATTCAAATTTCAATGACACGACATTGCAAATCAATATTGCGGTTTTCATAACCTTGGTCTTGGTATTGGCTTCTGCCCACTGCGACCACACATATAGTATAAAATCTTTATGGTCTTGTCGAGTTTTATGCATAACTCATGCATTGATTCGGCATACTAATGCATCCTTCTCTGGAGTATTGACCATCAGCTCCCTCGTGTCAAACAGGCGTCCCATCAGTGCTATTAAACCAATCAGGAAAGTGCGCTGGGTTCCTGCATAATATGAGATCATCGACAGAGCTAAGGTCAGTGGCGGTCCGAAGGGAGGGGGCCAATCGCAGCCCAGTACTGCTGGTGCAAGAAGTAAGTTAATGACGCCAGAGCCAATACTGTTGAGCTAAAAGCAGCAGGCAACTAATCAGTGGCATTGCGGCGAAAACTGAAAAGGTCTACAGAAAAGAGTAGTTGAAATGAAATTTATTTTAAATTGTGGAGTTGCAGAACTTGTTAATTTCTGATATTCACAAACTATTACAGCGATCAGGGGAAAGTACAGAAGAGAGGAATGAAAACATGTGTAAAAAGGTTTCTGCACTTAATTTTGAAAATTCCATGTTAAAAGTTATTATTCAGTAGGCCTTTATATTGTTTATATTAGGCACAGTGGCGGCTGCCGACCAATACAACTGGTGAGGCGAACATTTGAGGCACTGACAGGCACGGAAAAGAATCCAGCAGTGTATAATGTTCCTCCTCAAAGATGAAGACGAGGAAGGTAGAGTGAAATAAAGGTGTTTATTTGAGCTGGAGTAGAAAGCAGCTCTCTTCAAGAAAAGCCTGGGCCAACTGTCCTAAACTGGAATCTGGCCATTACAAAGTTCTAGCCCAAGATTCCATCGGTCAGCATTGGTCAGGATACAACACATCCCTTATCGTTAACACATTTACAAATAAACAAAATGATAAAAAGATTACACACATGGATGCTATTAAGAAGATAACAACATTTCCAGAAACAATGAAATGACTTGGGTGAAATGATGTGCAAACAATAACATATGTACATTGACCGAGATGAGTAATACAATCAGATACGGTGTGTTCAACATGAGGCATGAACACATGGTTTACATTTATAGACTATGACATAACATAATCTTTACACCAAGCTGGTTTAGATTTCAATCTTGAAGTAGATGTCTTATTTGACTCATCACTGTTTTGTTGTTTAATCACAACATCTGTTGGTCCAGAAAACGTATCTACATTAGGCCATAAACACTTAGGCACTTTAACCACTTTGCTCATGCTCCACACATTTCCATCAGACAACACTACAACTTGGTGCCCCACTCTGACTATTTTCATGGGAACAGAAAATTTGGATTCCCCAGATTTAATTAATCTTCCCTTCTTCACGCGAACCCATTCACCAATGTGAAATTGAAGCATGGGGCTCCTATGCATTTGAGATGATACTTGTTTATCATTTGATAACCATCGACAATCACCATTGGAACCACCAGACACTTTGGAACGATCAACTTTGTTTCTCATTTCCATCATCCACATCTGGTTCAGGTCACACACAGCCTTCCTTTTCCTCATTTTCTCAAACGGAGATAAGTCACCTACCGTTCTAGGGGTAACTCTATAATTCCACATTAGATCCTTGAGTGCTTGAGAACAATTCTTCCCACTGACTAAAGCCAATTGTATACCTTCCTTCAGAACTCTTATCCATCTTTCTACAATACCGTTGCTTTGAGGATAATATACTGATGTTCGTAAATGGCTAATGCCATGTTTATACAAATAATCCTTCATCTCAGTTGATCGTAACTGCACACCATTATCAGTAACCAAACATTTGGGAAACCCTTCCTTTTCAAATACCTCATTTAAAAATTGAATTACTGTGTGTGAATCAACATGGTGGACCAATTTAATTTCTGGCCACTGGGATAATTGATCAATAAGAACAATAACATACACCTGACATTTGGATAAACACATTGGTCCGGCAATGTCAAGAGAGATTCTCTCCCATACCTTTTCTGGTCTAGAAACAGGAGCTTTATCATAGCTGATAACCTTCTGTGATTTATCACTGATGGCACACTCAACACAAGATCTAACCTTAGTCTCAATACACCTGTCAATGGCCGGCCACCAAAACTCAGAACGTAATCTGTTTTTCATACTAGACATGCCAGGATGGCCTACATGAGCCATGTCTAACACTTGTTCCCGCAAATCTTTGGGTACCACCAACTGTACACCACGAAATAACCGATAATTCATTAGCAACATAGAAGTAAGATAACAATTCCTTATCCAAATCTTTCTTAACCGGCCATTGAGAACGGTTATATTTGATGACTTCTTGGATTTCCTCATCATTATTGCAGGCATTCTTCCATTCATCTTGTTTAATGCATCCATTTGATACTACACAAATGGATACAACTCTCTCCATGTCCTCATCAGACACAGACTGGTCACAACCCTCTTTAATTGGTAATCGAGATAGGCAATCTGCTAAAATGTTCCTGGCACCAGGAATGTATTCCACACTGAAATGAAAATCTTGCAATTTGTACTGCCATCTGGCAATCCTTGGTGTTGCCTTTCCACAACCTTTGGTAGTAAATAGTTCTACCAATGGACGATGATCTGACCTAACTTTAAATGGAGTACCATATACATATTTACGAAAGTATTCTATACCCCACCAACATGCAAGTGTTTCTTTTTCCAAAGTCGAATATTTAACTTCAGCATCCCTAAGTGGACTTGATGCAAAAGCAATGGTGGCAAGCTTTCCATTCTGATTCTGCATTAAAACCGCACCAATACCAACATTACTGGCATCAGTCACAATGACAGAACTACAACGCGTGTCAAACGTTGCCAAAGCAGAAGTGGAAGATAATTCCTTTTTAAGATTTATAAACTCTGTGGCACATTCCTTACACCAAACAAATTGTTGATTTTTTTTCATTAATTTTCTCATGTGGTTGGTCTTATCCGAAAACAAAGGAATAAATTTGGCGTAATATTCAGCGAGACCAAGAAAAGACCTAAGCTGATCTTTAGATTGGGGTTCTGGAGCTTCCTCAATTGCCTTTACTAAATTTTGTTTTGGTGATATTCCTTTGCAGCTGATGTTATGCCCTAAATAGTCCACAGAATTCATTTCAAATTTGCATTTTTCTTTAGTCAAAGTCATTCCATAATCTTGCAAAATACTAAGAACCTTGCACAAAGTCTCTGCATGTTCTTGCTTATTGTTCCCGAACACTAAAATGTCATCCTGAAAATATAAAGTATTTTTAATATCTTTAAACAGTTTATGCATAACTCTCTGAAATACCGCAGAGGCTGATATCAAACCAAAAGGCATCCTCTTGTATCTAAAAGCCCCTTCAGGAGTTATGAAGGAGGTGTAAGGTTTGCTATCCTCATGCAAAGCAATTTGGTGATAAGCATTGGATAGATCCAATGTTGAAAATACAGCTGCCCCATTTAAAGCTGAGAACATTTCATTTATATTCGGCAATGGATGCCGATCCACCCACACACACTCGTTTAAATCTCTCAAATCAATACATAATCTAATTTTTCCATTAGGCTTGTGGACCACTACAACAGGAGACAACCACTCAGACGATTCTATTTCTTCAATTATGTCTTGCTTACATAATCTGTCTAATTCTTCTTTTAGAGCTTGTCTCATAGATAAAGGAATATTCCTAACTTTGTGAACTTTAGGAATGGTATTACGTTTTAAAATTATTTTATGAACAAAATTCTTCAACAATCCTAGATTTGATGAGAAAACATTTGGAAAAAAATTTCTCCCATTCAGTCATTTTTCTTCGTCAACCTGGGCTATGAAATCACTGTATCCTAGTACTTGTTCAGGATGATTGGGATTTAGAGTGATGAGCAAATCCCTTTGTTGTGGCCATCCTAATAAGCACAATCCTTCTTTAGCTACATACACATTAGCAGAAATGGTCTTACCTTTAAAACTGATTTTTGCAACAAAATATCCCAAAACATCAATAGGTCTAGTGCCATAACCAACCAATTTTATGTCAGATGGCAACAGTTGTGTATTGGAAAATTTCTTTAGAAATTGATCACCAATTAAAGTATGGCGGGCTCCAGAGTCAGCCATCACTTCAATATCTATACCATCAATGTTAACTACACAGAATGGAGAATCTTTTTTTTTTATCGTTGACTTCATGAATGCAAAGCATGAATTCTTCATCTAAATCACCTGGTTCTTGGCAAATTTCTTTGATATGAGCAGGTTTATTCATAAATTTGTTTTTGTTCCTACACATTCTAGAGTAATGACCTTTATTTTTACAATACCTACACATCTGTCCAATAGCTGGACAAGATTTGTCATTCGCTAAATGACCAGGCATTCCACATTTGAAACAAATGTAATTGTTTCTTTTAAAATTTTGAGTACTAATCCTTGTTTTTTCCTTACCACTATCTTTTAATATTTTGTCTTCTAAATTATCATCACTCAGCTTTTTCTTTACAACCTGAACTTCTGAAGTGGGTTTTGCAGCTAATTCTTTCATACCTAATTTCATATCTTCGAATCTATGACTAATGTCAATAGCTTTCTCTAAAGTAAGGTCCTTAGCAGCTAATAACTTCTCTTGTAATTTAGTGTCTCCAATTTTGTGTACCAATTGATCACGCAACATTTGATCATGAAAATCTCCATACTTACATTTTGCAGCAAGAATTCTTAAACCATTGACAAATGAATCAACCGATTCATTTGGTAATTGGGCTCTACTTAAAAATGTATGTCTGGCAACCACTTCATTAATTTTTTGATATACAATGTATCTAATTGGGAAATTGCCATATCATATATATCAACATCCACATCATCATCTTCCTCAAGAAGGATAGGTGGTAGAAAACTTAAAACACGTCTCCCTTCTGCACCTAAACAATGTTTAAGTATAGCAAGTTTACGCTTATCAGTATAATCTTCTCCTCCAATAGCCTCTAAATACGCTTCAAAACCATCTTTCCACTGTTTCCATTCTAACACAGGATCACCTGGATTAGGTAAGAAAGATAACGGTGCGACAATACCATCCATAGTAAAAGCTTATACAGTATAGATGTTGTCCAGGGTTATTTAAAGAAACACAATGTTGGGTGTCTGCAAACAACAACAAAAAAAATAGTTAAATATGAAGACTGTAGTTGGTGTGCAGATCACCGCAAATTTAATGATTTCCAGTAAAGATGGTAGACTATGTTGTGGATTTTATTTTGAAAACCATCGCAAGCTTTTCATTATTTAGAAATGGCCTCCGATATCCTTAGGGCTTGTTTCTGTGTAAAGTTGACCTTTTTCAGCCAGAATAGATCAGGAAATGCTTGAGCCAATCGCGTGACTGAACACGGAGCATGCGCAGGGTGAGTCTCTCTTCATTCAATTCACACAAAGAAGATGAAGCAGAATGCGTGGAAGCATGACGGTGGCAAACACGTGAAACAATGGGGCAGACTCGCGCTGTAAAGCTTGAGGGGAATGGCACAAAACAGTATCAGGTAAGCGCTCGAGCCTCAGCGCACGCAGACAGATGTCGGTAGGCGCTTGAACCAACACGCGCTCATAAAATCACAGTGCCGCAGCGCGTGCACTCACCAAATCATCTTCTAAATTGAGTAAAAGCAAGTGGTTCGCAGGTATTCACGACAAGAACCAATCGCCGGGTTTCCTTTTCGCAAACAGCTTCCAGATTGAGTGCTGAGTTCACCCACTTGTCATGACAACATTGGAGGCTTGTTTTAAACGCTGGTTTTCCTCTCGAAAACAGCGTAGACCCGTTTTTGCAGTTCTCCGCTTGTGGTGTCCAAAACGGAGACTCGTTTCTTCGCACACGCCGGAATTGCAGTGCGTGTCACGAACCTCTTGATCTGCCACGATGTGCTCTCGTAGGCAGCGCTCCAGGCTTTTCAATGGGTTGCCCCGCTCGTCGCCAGTATAATGTTCCTCCTCAAAGATGAAGACGAGGAAGGTAGAGTGAAATAAAGGTGTTTATTTGAGCTGGAGTAGAAAGCAGCTCTCTTCAAGAAAAGCCTGGGCCAACTGTCCTAAACTGGAATCTGGCCATTACAAAGTTCTAGCCCAAGATTCCATCGGTCAGCATTGGTCAGGATACAACACAGTGCCCTTAGGCTTAATCCCAAAGCTCTCAATCGTGGTCCGTTTTAAGCGCTGTTTATAACAGGCCACGATTGTAAGCTCTGGAGTTGAGGCTGAAGTCACTGCAAGTTTTCCACAGTGTCGTTCAGTAAGTTAAAATCAATTTTAAAAAAGAACTAAAAGATTTACTTACCTTCTGGCTCTGCCCTCGGTGCCCCTCTCCGTCTCGTCGTCAGTGGCTCCACCAGCACAGGCTCCCAGAGCCTCAGCCAACTCTCCTCTTCCAATCAAGACGCTGCTCTCATGCTGCACAGGATTGGCTGGAGCGGGCTGGTTCCACCCTCACTGAGGCACTGGGGGCCTGTGCTTGCTCTCCATGGCTGTCTAAGACAGCTGGGTGGAGAGGTTTAAAGTGCGCATGTCAGGCTGCCCGTCACAAGGCGGCCACCCAAATTGACATGCACATTCTAAACTGGAGGAGTGAGCACCACTCTCCTGCTGCCAGTCAGCAACAGTGGCTCCGCCCCCAAACACAGCTTGAAATGAGGAAAGGGAAAAATAAAATGGCAATAAATTACATTTATTATCATTTTTTTTTCACTTTTGCAGCGCTGGCTGCAGGGTGGAGACGCTCCCCCACCCTAATAGAGGGGACGCCGCTGATTAATTATGTTTTGATATCTTTTGCACCCTATTTAGGAAACAAATATTTGAGCCCAGTGAGGAAAGTGGTTTATGCTATATTTATATAGCATTTTATGTGTCCTCAATGTGTAATAAACTCACTACCTGTAATGGTCCAGTCAAATTCGTTTGCAAAACCTTAGCTTAACCCTGGGTAGCTGTGCCTCTGAACAGTCAGGCTTTATCAAAGGAACAAGTGTAAAGCCTTAAGAAGTAACAAAACAGTTGAAAAACATAAAACCAGACTCAGTAGAAATCCAACACCAATTTATAAAAATAGCCTATATTTTTATATTTAAATAGACACCTCAGCAACAGAAATCTACTGAAAGAGGTCCTGTCGGACCACGCCCCAGTTGGGCTGTCAATATACCCTGCCGCTCCACTGTGGCCATTCCCAAGACCTTGGGTCCTTAGTGAAGTAGTGCTCCGAGACCCCACTCTTAGAGATCACATAAAATATGTTGTCAAACACTACTTTCACGAGAACAACACTGGCGGGGTGTCCCCGGTGACTCTGTGGGATGCTGCCAAAGTGGTTTTCCGAGTGGAACGTATATCTAAGGCTCACTGTTTTCCATTTTTACTGATTTTTTCAGATAAATACAGACAGAATCATTTATTTTTTTGTCTGTATTTATTTTGAATGTGGATAAAAACGGAAATTGGGTTGCTTTTTGAGTAATTGTAAATACTGTCTGACATGACTGCCAGGCCAATAGATGTGTGGATTGATAGATAAGGGGGCTAAAAAAGAAAGGAATTTTCGTAAAGAGGCTTTAACAGCAGTAAATATGCACAAGGTTGATACTGAAATTAGCATATTTTCATCTAAGCGCATTGATTTATCTTCTGTGGGTGTTTAGAGCATTGAATCCTGGTAGGCATTCAAGCATGAGTGCATATTTACAGGTTAAATAAATGTGGAAATATACACATTTCTGCTTAATTTTTCCATAAAACGCAAAATAAATATGCATAAATGAAGATAAAATTAGCAAAAAATAAATATGGATAAATACAAACGGAAATGTCAAAAAAATAAATACCATAAAACCGGGAGCCCTACTTATATCCCACATCACAGCATTCGAACAAGCAGCCAAACTTTGCAAACAGGAGCTAGAAATGCAGATAAGGCACGCTGAGGCCCACTATACAAAAGGGGGTACTCATTGAACTCTGAGAGACCTATGTCGTTTCAGAGGTGAGCTTGAGCATGTACTGATGAAAGAAGCAACCAAGAAGATGCTGTACATTAACCAAACATATTACGAGCAAGGGGACATGGCAGATTCACTCTTGGCCCATAAATTACACATGCGCACCACATGCAACAACATTAGAGGCATAGAGGAAGATGCAGGTCGTCACCAACAGGAGACAGATGATATATTATTTCTGTATTCCACCACTACTATTCAGCCCTATATCAAGCCCAGCACCTAGATGAACACTTCAGGGCGACTATCTACTTGACTATTCCCCCCCGAACAGGGAAGAGGAGTTGCGTCTCCTCAAGGAAGATATTTCCCCTGACGAAGTCAGAGCAGGGATTAGTGTCCTTTTTTCTCGTAAAGCCCTGACGGATACTAGGCCACTTTTTATAGAGCCTATGCCTACTTACTGATAGAACCCCTGATAATGTTTTTACTCGTCCCTATCGACTGGGGTTGTCACGGATACCATGTTAGAGTCCTTTCTTACTTTGCCCTTGAAACCCGAGAAACCCCCAGACAGTGCTCCTCATACAGACCCATAGCGCTCCTGAACTGTGATGTGAAATTGTTTGCATCTATGCTGGTAGCTTGCCTCCACCATATATGGCCTACTATTATAGCCCCCCAACAGCACGGATGTATCCGTAATAGACAGGCAAACGACAATATGCGGCTAGCGGTTGCACTCATGGAAGTAGCTGAATGGCGGAATCAGCCAATGCTCCTCTATTTCTAGACGCTTAGAAGGTATTTGAGAGGGTTGATTGGACATACCTGTCTAAAGTGTTGGATAAGACTCACTTGAGGCCCAAAATGAAAACTCTGATTCTGGCAAATTTTCAGAAACCCGCCTCTAAATTTAAAATCAACTCCTCTTTCTCCCCGACTGTCACACTCAGAAGAGGGATGTAGCAGGGATGCCCTGTCTCTCCAATGGTCTTTGCCCTTACAATGGAGCCCCTAGTGTCCAAGATCCCAAAAAATCCCATGGTCCATGGCATGACAGTGCAAGGTAGAGAACATAAATTGGCCATTTTGCCGACGACACCCTCTGTTTTATCACACCACCGACCCAGATACCTCCATCCCAGCATTAATGAGTGAACTAGACCTTTTCTCTCCGGCCTCAGGTTTCAAAATTAATTTTTCTAAGTCACGAGGTATGGGTGTAGAAGACCACAGAACACTCTCAGAGACTCCGTTTGCTGAGGTGACTTCCAGTGGGAGATGTCGGCGATAACCTACCTGGGAGTCCGGCTCCCAATATGTACGAGGGTCCTCTACAATAGCAATATCCCACCCCTCCTCACGCCACTTTTTAAGGACTTAAACAGATGGGGCAAGCTCGAGATCTCCTTGTTAGGTCGCCTCAAGTGCCTAAAAATAAACTTCATGCCTCGGCTGCTATATACTCTCCAAACCCTCTCTCTTAAGATTCCCAAATCGACCTGATTGCAAATTCGTAACAAAATGCTTGATTTTGTGTGTGGGGGGAAGATCTTCACAAGTGGTGAGGGCATCTTTCTTTAACTCCATGGCTGAGGGAAGCTTGGGCTTCCCAGATGTCACCTCATACATCTTAGTGGCACAAGTCCACCCTTCACTAGATTGGAATCACGTCCTGAGAGTAACCCATTGGTACAGGTGGAACAAGTCTTTTCTTTAGTCCCCCTGTAAGGGCTTCTATGGCTTCCTACGGCGGCCTGGGCGGGGGCTCCTCCCCCTCTAACACTGACGTCCACTCTTCTGGAATATTAGCGAGTGGTGAGGGGGAAACAAACCTTTCGACTCTGCCCCTTTGAGCTTACCCCCATAACACACAACCCATATTTTCTCACAGGCATGACTAAACCCAGATCTTTTTGCTGGGCCATGATAGTTCACCCTCCTACAGGATTTCTATGGCGATGGGGATTTGAGGCTACAGGAAGACATAGCAGAGAAATTTGCACTCACTTGCAGAGACTCATATAACCTCAGTCAGGCGCTTCATTGGGCGGGGAGGCCTCCGGCCTGCAGGCTAAGCAATGAGAATACCCGCCTATTGAAGCATTATGCCTCACTGTAGGAAGCTGGCTCTGTATATACTATATCAAAGTAAGGTATAGTGTGCACAAAGTCCAATGGATCCCCAAAGGCTAACGTAGATAATAAATGCTCACTTTTGTGGTAGTGTGGTCGAGCAGTTAGGCTTATCAGAGGGCTGTGTTAAGCATTTGCTGAACACACTCAGGCAAGAAATGATTACACACACTCTATGGCTAAATCCGAGACCAATTGTTTATAAAAATATTACTTTTCGTATGTTTATTACGTAGAACCAAAGATACTTTGTTGCAGTAAAATACATTTTGTAAAAACGCAGTTTTTAAGTATAAAAAGTGGACACAGTGAATTTATCAAACAGTTCAATGTTAACCTATGGAGGAAAAACAATGTTGTAATTTTACAGGTAAGGACACAACTTACGATTCCAGTTTTTGGGTTTTATGACCAACACTGGGCAAGGGTCAGGTAAATGAAGAGACTGCACCACCAGCGGCACTCGAGCATCCAGGTGCAGAGGTCAAATTCACTCACTGGGGCCCAATGTTAGTCAACGAAGACGGGGGGCACGCAAAGAGTTGCCAGTTGCAGGTGAGTAAAATCGGAGTTGGGGGGTCAATCTCTGGGGCTAATGACCAGCACTGGGGGGGGGGGCACGAGGCAGCACCAAACACATACCCTCAGCGGCAGGTGCAGAATGCAGACTCGGACCAGGAAGCTGTATGAAAGGAACTGGTGGCTCTGGAGGTAAGTTGAAGGACACCTGAGCACTGTCGGTCAGGCTCCCCAAGGCTTGGGGGCTGCGGGTGCAGGGGTGTCCTTTGAGGTCAAGAGATCCTTACTGGAGCCAGTCGTGGTTAGGGGGTCCTTCGTGTTGAGGCTGCAGGCTTGGGAACCTTCTTAGGACTGGTGGGCCACTTCGACTCGGGCCGGAGGCGTCCGGTGTAGAGGTAGGTCCGGAGGTCTGCTTGTGCGGTTCAGCAGGGCACTTGAGCTCTTCTTGAGGGTTTCATTGTGGACAGGGCTGCTGTCTTCATGTGTTCTTGGTCTTTAGGGAAGGCAGGCAGTCCTCCCAGGGTTGTGGAGGTCGCTGGGCCTGCAGGACGAGTTGCTTTTTGGAGCAGGTTTCTTCGAGGGCTGCAGACAGGCCGGTGGGGCTGGGGCCAAGTCAGTTGTCATTTGGAGTCTTCATTGCTTCAAGGCTCTTTGGTCCTTCTTCTTCTTTAGATCGCCAGAAATCAAAGGATCAAGGTTCAGGGGTGCCCCTAAATACTCAATTCAGGGGGCATTAGAAATGCTGGCAGGTAGCCAATGGGCTACTTACCTTTAGGGTGACAACACCCTTTGAATGCCCACTCCCTTTGGGGAGAGGGCATACCACTCATCCTATTGACTGAAATCCTCACAAACAATATGAGGGTTTTCAAAGGAGGGGGTCACTTCAGCTCAGGACACCTTAGGGGTGGCCCTGGCTGAGAGGGGACACATCTCTCCTGCTTACTAATTTTCCCACCGACCTTGCCTCCAAAAGTGGGGGTTGGTTAGGGGGGCGGGCATCTCCACTAGGACCCAGATTGATGGCCTTGTGCTCTTCTTCACAACTGGAGGGAGTCTTAAGATATCTCCTCTTTTTTTTCTTGTACACTAGTGAAATGGGGAATTATTGCAAGATCGCCCATTGTATTTCCTATGTGTATGTGGGACCATGTAACCCTTATTGTACTGTACATGATGCTTTCACCGGAGTCATACCATGTGTCATGTTAGCTTGTTAAAATGCAAAATAAAAGTGTTAAACAAATAAATAAAATCTACTGGAGGGTTCCAGAGATATGAAATTTCAAAGGAATAATAAAACACTAAACATGGCACAATAAATCATGGAAAATTGACTGTGCTTGCGGTAAACTTTGAAAAACTTTTATAAAATAGCAACATACTTCTCTGGCCAGTTTTGGGTGACCAACTCCGGCAGGGAGCAAGCCCTAGACACCAAAGAGGTGCATTTGGACAGGTACCTCACTGTCAAAGCAGTGTCTAGTCCAGTTCCAGGCTCTGTGGGCAAACCGCCATATACTTCAATGGAGAGGTCATGGTGCAAGGGATACAGGATGCTGATGATGCTCTAGGATGCTGAGGATTCTGATCCGGTGACAGAGTCTTTCTGAGGTCACCCCTCATTCCAAGAACATGGTGCGGCAACTTTGGCCAAAGAGTTCAATGTCCCTCGAAGTCTGGGTGAAGTGCAGCCAAAAACTATTTGACACTGCTCTGCTGGTCTCTGGTTACAGCTAAATTAGTGTTTCCCCTTAACTTGAGATAACTTCATTGCTGGATGACCAAACTTCACTCAGATGACTCTCCTGGGTCCAGCAGACTTGGGTGCAACTTTTGAGGGTCAGGACTCTGTCTCCCTGGTTTTACTTCAGAGGTTACTGGTGGTCAGGTGTTCTTAGCTGCCAACTCACCAAGGCAGGCTTCTTCAGCTTTTGCTGCACTGTAGCTGGAACATGAAGTCAGCCAAATAATTCTTGAAGTTACTTTTTCTATCTGAGATTTGGGACGACTTATCCTCAAGCAGGTCACTACAGGCAGAGTCCTCTCTTTGCTAGCCCAAGGAGCAGCAGGTACATTCCAGGCTTTGGTGCAGTCTCTCTTAGCTGGTTCCAGGGAACAGCAGGGCAGTCCTTCAATACAGATGCCAGCTGAGGTCTGAGTGCTAAGCATAACGCTTTTATGCTCGGTTCGTGTCCTTAAGGGGTGTGGCGACTACTAGCCAATGGGCTAACAGATCCCTTCTCACCTAGTGACAACGTCCTGTGAAGTGTAGCATCTAACTAGCCCAGAATGCACTACTCTGTCCACACCAAACCTAGCAGAACCCTCTTTTGGTGTGTGGAGCTCCTTAGCCTATTGCTTGGGGCACCTGTGCAGTGGCAGCTGAATTCCTACAACCTGAAAAATTGGCTTCTTTGTAAGTTTACAGTAAGGAAAGAGGAAGTGCAGCAAAAGGAGGTGGGGGAATGCAAAGAAATATTTAGGAGTAGGTAGTAAAATGTCCCCAATCACTAGCTAGTACACAGGATTAATCTGGTGACTCAATCACCACCTTCTCAGAACATTCATGGACCTTTGATTACTCCATCTGATGAATAAGGCCCTGTCTGAAGAAAACTTCTGATTGCTACTCAAAGAAGAGGGCCCACACAAGGACCCAAGGACTATCAACTCCTTCCTGTTGGCACCCAGGAATGGAACCATTCTTAAAAGGTCAACTAATATACCTCCTGTTTGGCTGCTTCAGGGACACGAAAAGCAGAAAGACTCCTGACTCGAAGAATGTCCAACTGACCCCAGTGAACTAGATACTGCAGGAGATCTGACTGGTTAGCGGCCTGGTGCCTAGTAGCCTGCCATGAGGAGCTATGGACTGCAGGACTGACCAGGAGGAACCTTTCCAGAACTTTGCAATAACTGGGACTTGTCCATTTTTTTCTACCTCCTGAGAACTGGGACAAAGTGCTGGGGCTTGCCCAGGAAGTCACACCCAAGGCAAGCAAGAAAACAAAGGTCCTCCTTCTCAGAGCTTTTTACCGCATTGAAAACTGGGTCACCAGGACTTCGCAGTGAAGTTAAATAGACTAGGAGAAGGGGGCAAATCTATCTAACCCACAGAGCGACCTCAACAGTTATGAAATCCAGATGTGTCTCACTTGGAGCTTTTGGCAACAAAAAAAGTGGCATCAGCAGGAGCTCAATGATGATGTACCAACTTGGAGGAATCCATTTCAGAGATTAAGTTTTGAGGCAAAATCTTTGACTCTGACATCCACTCCTTCGCGGTTGTCCTGAATTCGTACCTTACTTTTTCTTGCCACGTCTTGTCCTACAAATGTACACATTTATACCTGTGGTTTCCCATAACATATGTTAATGATTTTTGTGTCTTTTAATTAATTATTTTTCACTATTTTTCTAAATTGCATTGGGATTTGTTTTGTTTTGTGTTCCTTACTTTAAAATTATCTGTACTGTTTGAACTTAACAGACAGGCAGAGGATTACCTGCTGCCTGTGTCAGGGCTACCAGTGGGCAGGGCAGTGATTCTCTCAGAATGTGTTTGACCTAACCATATTGTTTTTTATTAAGTTGATAGGGGAACTCTGCTTCCAAAATTAAGAACCCCATTCCTGACACCCTTCTAATGCAGGATCGAATGCAGTCCAGGGAAGGAAAAGCATTTATATTTTCATCAGAAAGACAGATTCAAAAAGGAAGTCTCCAGCAGAATCGTTGTGAGCCTGAGCAGACATGCTAGTGATTTACAAGTCCAGCCCCATTAGCATAGACCTACGGTCCTTCCTATATTTCAGGACAACAGTGGCCCTAAAATGCCCAAACAAAAGATGGTGCCATAGATTGAACTCCTGTGGTCAGAACCAAAGAGGTCTTGGGATTAATCACCTGTTTCAAAAGGGTCAAGGTATCAAACCAGAGGCTGGAAACTGGTAGGCTGCCTTTTTAATTGTTGGACAAAGCTGCAAAGGAAGATACTAGAGCTACCACTATTGATGCCTTGAGACACCCACAAGAGGCTGAATTCCCTTTCCTCATACTCAGGGAGAACAAGACACTAACATACCATAGGGCAACTTTCTGCCTGACCTCCATGCAGCCAGCCCTAGATGGGTTTCCTATGGCCAACAAGTTGTGCCAGTGCCATATAAGGCTCTTGCCCCTTCACCTTGATTCTACTCAGCTGAGATGCTATTTGGTGGGCCGTGCTGACACCTACTGTCAATGGCCACCCAAAAATGCAGTATGCCTTTTAGCTTCAGCCAGTCTAATCCAAAACAGCCACCTAATAATGATCACTCTGCCTAATATAAGCTGATTTTGAACTGGTGGGTAATCTGGTACACAACTATTTTGGTAATACTTCTATTCGCCTTTGCAGCAATTTATTTTTTTCACAAGGCTCATCCTGATGTTTTGGTTATTTTTGGATCTTTTATCAGAACACTATTGTTACATTTGTAATTGTGCTTATGGTGAAACCCAGTGGCTATTTGTGGACCTTGTTCAATTCACTTGACTTGACATTCTCTCACTACTCTGCTTAAGTGGATTTCCGCATTCCTGTTCTGTGGTTGATTCTTGTTTTTAAAATATTGTTGATTTATCACTGTTTCTAGGGTTCCAGCCCAACACACACCTACAGGGGTATTTGAAATTCCTGGATGGGGGATAGGGTGTTGTCCTTGGGAACCAATGGGATGCTCACCATGTCTCCTTTCATACTCAGAGCTCATGGGAACACCTGACACCTCGCACCCTTTGTATCCCATTGGACTATTGGCAACCTTTGCCAAGTACCCCCTTTAGCTCTACTACTCTAATGGATAGTCTGTGTTTAATAGTCAATAAATTCCCTCACTAGTTTCAGCATGCTGACTAGCCGGCCTGTGAGAGAACAATGAGGAGCTTGTCTTAACAGGATTAAAGTACACAATCAATGCCTTGTCAGAAATCCTTACTTGAGTGAAGGAGAAACATGACAAGGTTTGATGATGCAACTGTCCAACTCAGGGTTGCAGGAAGACATTTTCTTGATCAAGTGTCTAGGTCATTCTCTCTTTTGTGTCAATAGCTCTACACAGCTAGTATTGGACAAACTGTTTTACATGGTTCATTGGGGACCATTCCAAAGGGTTATGAAGCACACAACAATCAAAAAGGTCTTTTTCTCCTGGGGCTTAGGATGGTGGAGATTTTGAGAATGAAGGAAAATTCTGATAGATTTGTGCCAGGCAGGGAAGGCAGTAGATAACAGTCACAGATATCCAGATCAACATCATCATATGCCTTCGAGCTACTTTCATGGGGTAAGGAGGACAAGTCTTCATCATCATACACCTCTACTAGGTAACCCTCAGGGGAAAGCTCAAACAGCTCAGATATAAAGCATGGCATTGTACAGAAAAGGATATATTTTTAAGAGGAGCATGAAGGTGTTTTCTCCTTCTAGCAACCTTACCAATAGATAATGCACCAGTGAACATTTCAATCTCCTTTTGCGATGGACTGCAAAAGTCTATGACAAAGGGGACTTAGGAGGTGAGAATTCCTACAGCGTTGGTTAGTGGCTATGCATTCCCAACCTTTTAAGGGAGGTCTGCCAGCTTGCAGTTCAAGGGAGACATCCAATTTTTTGTTAGAGTTTGCCATTATTTTTAGGACAAGAGCTTTAGAAATCCCAAGGAAAGAAGAAGGTAAGCTAGAGCCTAGACAGTGAAATGTTCAAGCGCCGAAATGTTAAGCGGGTTATCACTTGGTATGCACCCAAGATGCAAGGTATTGACCCAGATATGTAGTGGGCATGAGTTAAAAGAAAATATAATGTATACCTGTGTTAAAATTGCACATGTATGGCCTAGTGGGATTAAGTCAAAAAATTAATTGTGTGAAAGCCTCATAATAGAGGCACACCAGTGACTCACAAGATGCTGTTTTTAGGCTCACAATATTTAACTGGAGCGGCCTGCCTAGAGAATATTAGGTGAGATATGGGTTAATGTTCAAAGACTGATTGGCTTGACACAAAATTGCGGATACTCTAGGCACCAGCAATCCTAGGAGAGAGTCATAAGAGCCTTGCCTGACACACTAGTGCTCAGGACTCCATGCAGCCAAAACTCTCTCTCTATTGGCTGCTGAAGATATTCCTATGTTATGTCATGTTGTTAGAAATGGGGGTCTATAGTTGGCAATGGTTTGCACCTTTGTCCAAGTAGGGACCCTTCTTTTTAGTCAGAATAAGGGGGATGCACTCTTAAAATAACCCCTGCTCACCCCCTTGGTAGCTTGGCATGAGCAGTCAGGCTTATCTCAGAGGCAGTGTGTAAAATATTTGCACATAAACAAAAGTGACACAGTGAAAACACTACAAAAGGACACCACACCAGTTTTAGAAAAATAACCAATATTTATCTGTGCAAACAAGACCAAAAACAATAAAAGACCACCATACAGTAATTAAAAATATGCACTTTGCAAAGATAACTTCAAAATGCAGTTCTTGGGAGTATGTAGCTCTGTCTGGGGCTACAGTGGTGCTGAAAACAACATAATCCAGCTGTAGCGTCGACAGACTCGTAAACGGTACCTTAGGTTGCGGCCAATCGCGGTGGTGCGGGCCGGTCGTGGCAATCGTCGCATTTGCGATGTAAAACGTAGCAGTGTGGCGTGCGATGCCTTCAGGTTGCGGTGCAGGCAGAGGCTCGGTGACAGTCGTCCAGCAGAGTCGGTGAGACCAGGGCTGCAGTGCGTAGTGAGGCGGTGCTCGTTGCGGTGCTGACAGGTCACAATGCGAGCGACAGAGCCGGTTGATGGGAGATGGCGTCGGTCGGCCCAGACTGCGGTGTGGGATGGGGCAGTGCGTCGTAGAACTCATGAGCGGTGCCCCCAAGCCACGGTGCAGTCACGGATGTCGAAGTCAGCGTGCAGTAACGTCGTTGGTGAGGCCTGGGCGGCAGAGTGAAGCGAGGCGGTGCGGAGTGCGGTGCCCACAGGTCGTGGTGCAAGCAGCGGCTCAGTGGCGGCGCCAGTCGTCGTCGTCAGTGAGACCAGGGTTGCGGTGCGAAGTGCGGCGGTGCCTTCAGGACACAGAGCCAGCAGCGGAGTCGGGGACGGAGATGGCAGCTCTCCCCCTCTGTGGCAACTGAAACCCACGGTTCCAGAGGCAGTACCCAGAAGTAAGGGTAAGTGAAGATTTTGTTGTCCCTGAGACTTCGTGAACAGGAGGCAAGCTCTATTTCAAGCCCTTGAAGATATTCAGCACAAGTGGAGAAAGTTCAGTCCAGTCCTTTCACTGCCCAAGGCAGAAGCAGCAACTGCAGGCCAATCCAACAAAGCAACAAAACAGCAATGGGGCAGTACTCCTCCTGGCAGCTCTTCCAGCTCTTCTTCTTGGCAGGTAACTTGATTCCAGCGACTTTTAAAATTCTGGGGTCTGGGCCCCAATATTTATACTGCATTTCTCTTTGTTCTCTGGAGCAGAGGATGTCTGTGCCCAGCCCAAACCAGTTCGGTCCTCTCTGGCCCAGCTTGCCGGCAGGAGGTGGAGACAGCATTGTCCAAGGCAGACCAGGCCCATTCAGGTGCAAGGAAATCTCCTCCCACTACTCTAAATGCAGCCCACCTCTATTCAGCCCAGCCCTGACTCATCCAGGAAAGGCAGGACACACCTCGACCCCCAATGTGGCTGTCTGAAGAGAATGTACATCCCCAGCCCCTGTCACTCCAGAGCAAGACAGTCAATCCACAACCCAGCAGAGGCACTCAGGATGGCTAAGCAAGAAAATACCTACTTTCTAAAAGTGGTATTTTCAAACACTGTACATAAAAAAAATTTTTACTAAAATATGCATTTCTACATTCTGAGTTGAGGCATACTAAACTCCATTTCTCTATCTTGTCCCAATGGGAAGATATACTCGTAAAATGTTACAGAGTATTCCCCATTCTATCCTATGGAACAGATAGCCTTTCAACAATGAAAAACAAATTACACTGTAGTTAACGATCAGGGCATGTCACACACACCAGGACATGTCCTATCTTTCACATACACTGCACCTTGCCCCTAGGGGTACCTTGGGCCTACCTTAGGGGTGACTCACATGTAATAAAAGGGAAGGTTAGGGCTTGGCAAGTGGGTGCACTTGCCAAGTCGACATGGCAGTACAAACTGGGCGCAGACACTGCAGTGGCAGGTCTGAGAACCCTTTGAAAGGCTGCTCGTGTGGGTGGCACAATCAGTGCTGCAGGCCCACTAGCAGCATTTGATTTACAGGCCCTGGCACTCTCAGTGCACTTTACTAGGGACTTACCAGTAAATCAAATATGCCAATCATGGAATCACCAATCCATAATACAATTTACAATAGGAGCACTTGCACTTTAACACTGGACAGCAGTGAGAAAGTGCGCAGAGACACTAAACCAGCAAAAACAGAGTCAAAACCGAAAAGTCAGAAAGCAAAAAGACAGGAGAAATATGTCAAAAGATGCCAGGTCTAACACGTCATGTCATGTTATGTTATGTTATAATTTGTTATGTTATGTTAAGAGTTTAAAAGCACGCAAATACAGAAAAGGTGTCCTGGTGCTTGGAGAGAAAACAGCTACTACATCAACCTAGACCTACAAAAGCACAAACCTTACAAAAGCATGAATCAGTTTAATCCAAACATTCCCATTTGGAAGAAGAATTATAAACATTATAACCAAGTTTTAAAGCCTTTCTAAAAAGCAAATGACTAGTGGTTTTCCGTAGGGTAATGGGCAGAGTGTTCCATAACTTCTCCGCCACTACCCAAAAAGTCTTACCTCCTGAACAACAGTGCACAAATTTGGGGAGTGTGAGGAAAAAGGTGACAATAGAGTGAAGGGACCTATTTGGGGTGTACGTCTTCAACCTTTTCCTCAGGTAAACAGGACCAAAATTATGAATAGAGCGGTGTACTATACAAAGAGATTCAAAACCAATCCTTTTAGCCACTGAAAGCCTATGTAGCACACACAGTGGAAAAGAAGATGAGGCATGCCAGTGCTGGCTGAGAGCTAACTTGGCCGCCATATTCTGCATATGCTGTAATTTATTCAACACAGCCTGAGGAGCACCCAAATAAAGGGAATCACAATAATCTAGCTGACTAAGAATAGTAGCCTGAACCACTAACCATCGAGCCGCTGACTTCTGCAGCGGCACAATTGTTCTGAGAGCCCTCAAGAGGAAAAAACAGGAAGAAGTCAAGTGATTAGCCTGCTTCATCTGCCTCAGATTCTTGTCCAAAGAGATATCCAGATTTTTCACAGACTGAGCTGGGAGAAGGGGATCAGATTCAGTAGGGATCCAGAATGTAGAAGGTAAGATCTAGCCAAACTCAATGAAGCCACCCACAAAACATCTGTTTTGTCAATATTAAAATTCAGAACACTTATATGGAGCCAGTATGATACTGCTGACATACACTGATGGAATGCTTCTAACCGGGTGGCCCCTGTTTTGTCAAGGGCAATAATTAATTGCCCTCTCAGCTAAGAAGACTTCCACATCTAGTTGCGATGAAGCAGCGCCATGAGTATCTATTGTTTCTGTTTTTTTTTACCATCAAAACCCCTCATGTACATGCAACCGCCTTAGAAGTGGCCAGGCAAGGTCAGCATAACCATCTTATGTTGGGTGAAGGGAGGGTAGGCTTAATGTTAAGATCACTCACAAGACGTAAGGTTAGAAAAAGGATCTTATTTATTCACAGCCTGAAACAACCTCCAAGGTTGAAGAAAATGACTCTCATCTCAAATGTCTCTGTCAGAAGCAAATGACTCCTGTGGAACCCCATACTACATTCCACCTCTCAGTGCTCTAATATGGAACCAACATAAGGATACAAACCATCCCCTCCTTGACAATAGTATTGAATCCACCCATAACAATAAAGGTGCCCTACAAAATAAGATGAAAAGATAAACAATGAACAATTTAAAAAAGAACTCTAAAATTGAATTATCGGGTAGATGAAATTTATATCATTTGTAACTATAAATTCACAGAAAGTTCATTATAATTGCAACATGATATTTCCATGCTTTCCAAACTTCATCTCCATTCAATTCAATGGTGTTGCTTCTAACCTTGACAACTCTCCTTGGCACAAGCCACTTGAACTCACCTTTCTTTACTACTCTTCCTAATCTTGAGTGCACCCAATCGCCCGGACTGAAATCATAAGGCCCTCTTACAAACTTCCTCTCTTGCCTGGCTAGATATTCTAATTGATCTGTACCGTCTCACGCACCAGTTACAAGTCACACTGTTCTTTCTTACCCTTTTCCATCCATCCCAGATACACCTTGCAGTAGGGAGTTCTTCCTTTCAACAAAAGAAATGGCAATTTCCCTGTAACATGGGGAGTAGTCATATAATTCCACAGCATCTTTTGAACCTCTGTCTTCCAATTCAACTCACTCTTCACAATCAATTGTATGTTTTCAATTAACACATGGTTGAAACTTTTCACCTGCCCATTTTTCGGGGATGATACAATGACATGCGATAATGACAAATGCCATGTTATTTCAAGAACATTTTCATCTGCAAAGGAACAAACTTGGGACTACTATCGGTGATGAGTTCCTTTGTACATTCTTCTCCAGCAAACACATTACTCAGAAACTCCACACTGCTGCCTCAGTGTTCACCGTGTTCACAAACCTTACGTTTATGAAAAGTAGACCACCAGGAATAAGGCATACTTCCTAGTGCTTGTTTTAATGGAAAATTGACCTAATATGTAAAGTCCCACTTTTTGTGGTGCTCCATTTGGCACCTCAGTAGCTCTGTAGGAGTTTCCCTCAACCTGTGAGACTTGTTACTCATGCTGCATGGTAGAAAGTACCTTATGTGTCTCTTGATCATTCTATCCATTCTCGATCACCAGAAATGGAATAGCACTTCCTTTTTTATACCCGACACTCCCCTATGGCCCACGTGCAACATATTGTTAGCTGTGAGAAGCCGGCTTAGTATATGGTGCACATTTATGTAAGTGGGCACCCTGCACTAATCCAGACAACCGATATGGTGATTTTAGTGGTCTTAGACAACCTTAGAACGCTCTCTAAGTGGTAGCTGTGGAGAGCAGCCTTCAGACTTAGTCCAGAAGGAGTGTAAAGCAGCTTGTTTTACCAGAACATAATCTTAATAGTATAGATTAAGTGAAAAAGAACCACAGAGTGTATTTAAAAAAATATGTATTTATTGTAAGACACTCACTAGCACATACAGCTATCTCCTAACCAGATACACAATGCACACAGTACTTTGTAATAGAAACAGTAAGTAGCACGAATACACAGTGGTCCCCAGTGGGAGACCAAACCATATACTAAAATAGTGGTATGCGAACCACGACTTGAGTCAAGACTGTACCCAGAAGACGTAGAAGTGCCGGGGACCCAAGGAACCACCCACGGTGAGTATCTAGGAACCCCACGGAGGTTGTGTGCAGTGTGGGAACACGACCACGTTCTCAATACAAGTCAACGGGTAAGTCATGGTTGCAATTTTAAAGAAGAAGGACCCTTCCCAGTGGACCCTAAAGAAACCCCATGGATGACAGAAGGTTGGAGAGCCACCCCACCCGTGGATACTCTACGAACCAGGATACCTACACCAGGGAAGCCGGGTGCATAGGTGCGAAATGGCGTTGAAAACCGCAGTCGAACTCAATGGAAGACTTCAGGAAGATACTGCTGCTGGAGAAGGTGAAAGTGTCTGGTGCAACCCAAAGATGGATTCAAGGTGAGAAGTACCTGCAAGAAGAGGGGACAGAGTCTATGCCAATCAAGAGTGACCCGGAGGCACGGAAGAAGAATGCCCACCGATGTCGGGTGCTGCAGGAGAGATGATGGTGACCTTGGAGCTGCAGCTGTGAGGACCAGGCAACGCTGTGGAAGACCAGGAGCCATTCACGAGCTGTCCCACGTCGGATGTCGAGAGTTGAGGGGTCGGTGTCCGTCGGGAGCACCAACAAGCCTTGGCAACTGCAAACAACGTGGAAAGCGTAGAAGGTGCAGTGTCGGGACCAGCAAGGTCCAGGTGACCCATTACAAGCAGGGGAGTCAGGGCAGGCCCCGAGCAATCAGGGGAGCCCACAGAAATCAAAGAAGAGCCTCAACAGGACCCACAGGCCGGAGGCACTGGAGTCGCAAGAGGACCTCAAGCAGCTCACCAAAGATGCAGGCCCACGGTGCATGTGATATGGTGAGGACAAAGATCTTGGTCACAGGAAATGCTTGAGGTAGGGGCTACTTGGAGCCCGAAGTTCTTAGAGGAAGGAAGCCATCAAGCCTTTGCAACAGCAAGTCGACGCAGTGCACAGGGGTTCGGTTCATGCGGCTCCAACAAGGGATACTGGCCTAAAACTTGGTGAGTGGACAGGGCAGGCCTTGAGGGATGTGAAGAATGACAACCTGTGTTGCTGAGCCTTTCAAAGTCCGTGGGAGCCCAGGATCAGCAGACCAGTCAGCTTAGTTGTGGTGCCTGCAGATGAAGGGAAGTGACTCCTTCACTTCAAGGGAGATTCCTTCAGGTGTCTTGGATGTCCGCAGCCCTTAGAAGGTTCCTGTATGGAGCACAGGCATGGACGTTGCAGCAGACAAGCAGGGCGACAAGACCAGGAGCAGCCGGAGTCTTCCTAGTTGCATTCTTGAGGGCCCAGAGCGAAGTCCAGCAAAGTCCAGAGTGCCCAGACGGTCAAAGAAGAAGCGGTGTTTTGAAATTAATCTTGTCCGACGACAAATCTAGGGACCCACCTACAGGTGAGCTCTTAAGTACCCTAAGGAGAGGGTTGGGACGATTCAGGGTTACCTCCCAAGGGAGGGGTCGGACAGTGGGGAGGATACTCCCATGTACTTTGTCCAGTTTCGTGCCAGAGCGGAAGCCAACAGCTCCCTGAGCTGGTTTGAACTGGACTATGCAAGGAGGGCACCAAATGTGCCCTTCGAGCAGACTGAGTGGAGCTGGCAAGCACTCCCATCCAGCCCCAATACACTAAACCCTGTCTGGGAGGTGGTCAGGATACATATTGTTCTGCCATCCCCTACTCGAGCTTGGCTTAGCAGCAGGAGGGCAGAATCGTGTCTCTGGTCTAGAAAACTGGTACCAGGAGCACTTAATGCCTCCTGGAGGAGCTTTATAGTGCATTGAATCATACCTCCCACACCGTTTACAATGTGGGGGTATGAGTCCAATATGTTTGATACCAAACATGATAGGGTTCGTTACAGCCAATTTAGAGATGGTCATCGCGTAATGACGCATGGCCACTCTCTGTATCGTAATGGCTGATGCACTTACAACCCGGGAGAATGGACTCCGAAGGTTGTAGGGGTGTCCTGCTCATGCAGGGGCACCCTCACATTTAGAACCGAGCACCTGCCTTCAGGATTGAAAGGCCTGCTTTAGTGGTGACTTATAGGTTTTAAGTGCAGTGACCTTAGATATAAGAAAACCTATATCTGCATTAAGTGGTGCTAGCACCAGCTTACACAGGCTGCAATGGCAGGCCTGTAGTTACAGTTTGAGTGGTCTCTCATGGGTGGCATAATACATGCTTCAGCCCATGGGGGACCCCTGGTGTGCCTATGCCCTGGGTACCTCAGTACCATAATCTAGGGACTTATAAGGGTACACCAGTATCCAATCTGGGATGTACCTAAGTACTTACCATACCAATTTAGGGGAGAAAGCACAGAGACTGGGGTCCTGATTGGCAGTTCCCAGTCAGACTAGTCAGAAACCACCACAGTATCAGGCAAAAAGTGGGGTTAACCATGCAGAAGGATCCCACCTTCCTACATTAGCCTAACCCTGAATGTGTCAAGAACTACTAGCATGTCTCCACCATGCAGTAAAACACCATCCAACATCATCTCCTCCCAAATCATCCTGTAATTATTCAGCAACTCCACCTTTTCATGAACCCTAGGGGATCCCACAAACAGCCAGTGATCGCCTATATTTCAGCATCCAAATCCAACTCCATACCTTCCTTTCATTTATTAATGCTGATCGCTCCATCACAAAATTCTGATATTAAAGCTACTAGTCACTCATTCTCATCTAGAACCTACCCAACACCCCCATTCACCTTGGAATAGGAATCAGGACAAAGGGCCTGATGTATATGTTGGCGGATCGGATACTCGGTCACAAACGTGACAGATATCTCATTGGCCGAATTACAAGTGCATTATATACTATGGACAGGATATCCATCACATTTGTGACGGAGTATCCCATCAACCAAGATATAAATCAGGCCTAAAGTGTACATATTTTAAACTGAACAAGAAATCTTGCAAGTTGTATAACGACTTTGCCAACCTAGAGTTTGCCCTCCGATAGGGGTTGCTCTCCCAGTCCCCTTGGTAGACTAAATCTTGACCAGTGGCTTGTGATCGGTTCTTAACTCAAAGGTATTGCCACACACATACTTCTTAAAATATTTTATTGCCCACTAGCATGCAAGGTTTCCTTTTCTCCGACACTGTATTTCTTCTTCGCCCCCTTGAGAGTACATAATGCAAATGCCACCATCCTTTCCCTTCCATCTTTTGCCTGCATCTATACTGCGTCAAATCCATACATGCTAGGGTCCATCACAATGAATGTATGGGCAATTACATCAAATGACTTCACCACCTCCCATTCTACAATGCTCCTCTCATACATATAAACTCTTCCTCACACTCTGGTGACCACTAAAACTTCACATTTTTTCTCAACAAGGCCTTCATTTCCTTTGTAGGATCTGAGAAATGCTCCACACATTTTGCGTAATACTCTGTCATGCTTCGGAATTAAAGCAATGTTGTTTTTTTCACTGGGCAAGTGTATGTTCAATTGCTTCAACTAGATTCAGTTTCACTCCTTCCCACGAGATGGCATATCCCAAATAGCCTACTTCACTGACAGCAACCCAAGAATTACTCAAACTTACAATTAAACAAGCTTCACTCAGGGCTTGCAACACCTTCCTCAACCCATCATGCTCTTCCTGATTCTTGACCCAAACCAAAATATCATCTTGGAAGTATATATTTGTGTTCAAAACAGCAAATAACCTTTGCATTTTCCTCTGACATACTGCCAAAACAGCCGATAGTCCAAAGGGCAGCCTTTGAAACCTATACATTCATTCTGGCTGAAAATACGATGTAAGATGACGCAAAGAGGAATGCAACTTGAGCTGATGATAAGCATGTGACAAATACAATATTGTATATCTCGTTCTTTCACCAATAGTGGATAATATTTCCCAGATGTTTGGCAATAGATGTCGATCCACCCAAATTGCTGAGTTAAGATACCTAAGGTCAATGCACTTATGGATTCTTAGATCCGGTCTCCTCACTAGAACAATAGGGTTCACCCATTGGGCAGATTCAACTGGTTCAAGCATGCCTATTTTCTCCAACCATTCCAGTTCCTCCCTTTATGTAGCCCTCGTTGCCAACAAAGCATCCCTTTTCTTGTGTACTATAGATGTTACTCTATCTCTTACAATAATTTTGTTGCAAAAACCCTTCAAGAAAACCCAGTCTCTCAGTAGAAACTTGAGCGAATTCATTCTTCCACATACTTCCAATTAACATCACAGAATCCTCAATTTCTTCAAATAAAAGTTGATCCTGATGGTAGGGGTTCAGCATGATACCCATCCATTTCTGGTCCTTCCAACCCAAAAGATTCTTTCCTTGACTAACAACATAGACTGTACACTAGGCTCTGCACTCCTTAAAAATTATCTCTGTCTTAAAACATCCAATCACTGGTATTTACACACAACAATACCCTAAGGTTGATCTTTGTATCTTACAATTTCACACTGTCCATCATCCTGAATGTACCCTTGTTGGTTATGGTGTACGGGAAACCGGAATCAGCCTACACCCTTAGGGGCATAGTTATGAGCCCCGTTGCATTGTCCTTGCACCATGCAATGAGGCGCAAGCACAACTTAAAGATGAGATTTATGAAGCCACCCAAGCCTCTTTGCGTGGCTCTGAGGGGCTTCATTAATCAAGAGTAAAGCAACGGAGCGTAAATCACTGCATTGCCTTATTCTGCGCTAGGGAGGCATTCCAATGGTGTTGTGTGGGTGTTCGCACGCAACTCCAATGGTTTTTGGCGCATTCCCACATTTAACAGAACTGGTAAACCCGGGATGCGTCAAAATGATACATCTTCCCAGGAGAGGCGTAATGAGGAGAAATACCTTTTTTCTCCTCGTGACTTCCTCTTTCTTTGTGTGCTGCATTCTGCAGCACACACATAAAGGACTATGCCTCGCAGGATTGTTTTTGTGCAGGAAGGTGTCCCTTCCTGCACAAATACAATCCTGCATGCAACACAGTCACCTTTGCACCATAGTGCAAAGAAGCCTGCGTCAGTGCTAGGAAGCCAAAAGGGCGCCAGCACAGGGAAAAAGCCAGCAGTGCACCGTATTGACTTGCAAACTGCTCATTCCTGACCTTTCCCTGTCACGCAGGGGAGCGCAGCAGGGTGAATTGCTGCACTGCACTGCGTGACAATTGACAAAGTCATAAATATGCCCCTTAATTCTGTTCCTAATATCTGGATCAAAGAATAAGTCAGATGATATGGTTTAGTCAATGTATGAGCTCATAGTATTTCATTACCCTCACTTACAACCAACAAAATCTCCTCCCCACGACCATGTTTCCTTTCTTCCCACAGTACATTCAGTTTTCTATTTGTCTTCTTGAAATTTGGACGGAGAAGAAAAATGTCCTATTTTCCTGCATTTACAACATCTGACATTGCTGGCAGGACAGACAGAAGCCGTAGCCAAGTGCCCTGTATTACCACAGCGACAAGACTTGGCTTTAAGGAACTTTTATCTTTCTACTTACAAGACCGGGCGCCATCTACCCTGAGGATTATGTTTCAACCTATTTCTTGCACCCTCCTGGAATTTACTCTTTTGAACCACATTGATGCTAGTATCTGTTTTATCTCTATATCCTTCACATATCTGGAAGTACTTTCCATTCTCTTTGCAATTTTAATTGCTTTATCCAAAGTGGGCTTCCTTACACTCAAGTGTTTCTCCTGTATTTTACATATCTTCTCTTATGCTGATCAATTGATTTCGGATTATTTCTTTGAGTAAATGCTTAAACTTACAGGTAGAGAATAAGGTGCGTAATAATGTCATATACTGTTCAATAGATTCCCCAGATAGCTGCTCACAAGAAAAGAACTTATGACACTCCACAAACAGAAAAAAGAAATAAGAAGATAAGAAAGTGATAGCATCAAACAATCACCCCTTATCTAGCCCACCCACCTCACACACTTCCTGATCCACACCCCCTTATATACCAGGTTTAGGGGCATATTTATGAAGATATCGAGCAGTGCGTCATCTCGCTGCGCTGCGTGACAGGGAAAGGGCAGGAATGCACCGTACTTAACAATGTAATGTGCACTTCTGCCCTTTCCCAGCACTGGTGCCCAATGGGCTGCCTAGCGCCAATGCAGGCACCCTTGCACCATGGTGCAAGGGTGCCTGCGTTGTAAGCAGGACTGTTTTTGTGCAGAAAAGGACACCTTCCTGCACAAAAACTATCCTGTGAGGCATATTCCTCTTTCTATGTGTGTTGCAGAATACAGCACACATATAGAAAGAGGGAGTCACAAGGAGAAATTAAGATATTTCTCCTCGTTATGCCTCACATTGGAAGGTGTAGCATTTTGGCAAGTTCCCTACCAGCAATGGTAAATCTGGGAATGCGTCAAAATTCATGGGTTTTGGTTGGGAACACCCACGCACTACCCATGGAACGTCTCCCTAGGGCAGAGTAATGCGACACAGTGATTTGCGCTGTGTTGCATTACTCTGGATTTATCAAGACATTCAGAGCCATATTCTCAAGAACGGCGATGACATTATCGCCGCTTTAGCGGCAGGAAACTGCCGCTAAAGCGGCAATAAAGCCCCTTATTGCCGCTTTAGCGGCAGTTTCCTGCTGCTAAAGCGGCGATAATGTTATCACCGTTCTTGTGAATATGGCCCTAAGTGCCACGCTAGGGGGCCTTGCCTGGCTTGATAAATTGCATCTTATGTATTGCGTCACTGTTGTAGCATATTGCGTGGTGCAAAAGCAACGCAACCCCTTGATAAATATGGCCCTTAATCTCCCAATGAAAAAGAAACTGCAGGGATAAGTCTGCAGAATGAGTAAGGTTATCAGACAACTCCATCTCATCATGGAGGGACACTATAACTCGACAATGGTTTGGTCATGTGTTTTCTTTACAGAAGACAACATATTAACAGTGTGGGCAGCTCTTAACTAATCAACATGGCGAGAAGGTATATAAATAAATCCATACAAACCCTGGTAGTTTACAGATGCTGTAAATATCATGTATAGCTATGTTTTTGCATGGAATCCCGGCTCTGTCACATGGGCCCGTTGGGTGATCCTGTACCTCAGTTCCCTTATCTGCACATATTGGAAGGTCTTAGAAAACCGCATAATAAAATGAATGGAAAGGGCATTCGGTCACATTTCCATACGTGACTCAGACTCAATGGCCTCTAACCAGTTACCGCATGTGGGTATTGTTATTTTTACAACCAAGAGGAAAATTTTGAAACATTTTGAAATCTTAATTTTTCTTTCGTTTGGCTAATATAAATCATAGGAAGCACAGTAACTGTGATTTCCTTTTAAACACCCACACCCTATATCTTTTCATGTCTTAAAATCAACCACGTTAACTATCCAAACATTTCAAATGTCAGTGCCTATATCCCTCGATTGACCGGCATGGCTGGCTGGCAGGCAGGCAGGTGCAGCATAAGTCTTGAATTTCTAGGAGCGCGTGTCAGCTACCTCCATAGGAGTGGACTGTCTCTCCTCTGCTCATCTCTCCATCCCTTCTCTCCCCCGTCTCGTCACCATTCATGACGTGCAAACTCTTGTTTTCTCTCTTCCTGCCCAAACAGCGCCCAGATGACAGGTCTCCAGGCGCAGTTCACGTTAGAATAAAAATTATACAGCGCTCAGATGATCGCGTACTGGCACAGTTCACTCTATAATTAAAAACCCTTGCATTGCTAGTACATTTTTCACAGGGTCTGGGCCTTCACACGCGCCCAGGGTATTTGGAGACTTATTAATACTTAGGGCCTCATTTATGAAAAAGTGTTGCATCACTGCGGGAAAACAGTGATGCATCACTTTTCATAACGCCATCCTTGAGACACCATGGATGCGCCGTATTTACTGTACAGCGTTCCATGTCGCAAGGATTTACAGATACGTCAGTAATCATGACGTATCAGTAGGCGCAAAGATGGCGCATTGCTGGAGTGTGTCTGAAACCGACGCAACACCTGCAATGTGTCATTTCATATTGAGCAAGCCCCATGTGAAAAGCACTGCATCACCCCTTACGCCTGCCTCAATCAGGCGTAAGAGAGGCAGGCGTAAGGATTTGACGCACTGACACCGTAGAAGTCTCGCAGTGAAATCTCATAGATTTTACTGCGTCACTTCTATGTGGCTTTCCTGCGTCGGAATGCCCACCCTGCATACATTATACCTGTCGCAGGTATAATGTAGTGCAGTGGTTTACAAAGTGACGCATCTGCCTAGATGCCTCACTTTGTAAATATGGCGCAGCAAGGTGCATTTTTTATGCACTGCAGCGTCACAAAAGGTGACACAATGGTGGCGTAAGGGCCTCATAAATAAGGCCCTTGGTTGGGACAGGTTGGCCGAATAATGGCCCTGCAATTTTGCACCCTGAACCTCCCTTGGGTCTCTTCTCCCGGCGGGACGTGCCAGTCAGTGATAAGTACATCTTATCCAATGTGTGGGAAGTGAGGAGGCCTTAGAGGAGTTCTTATGCTTGTTGGCATCTGCAGGCACCATGCAGCAAACTTGCTGCTGCGTTCACTTGAGTCGTAGGCCTCCCGAGTCTGTGCACCCACAAATATAAAATCATGCATATGCACAGTGCAAAGACACACAAAGCCACATGCAAATATGCACACAAAAGATGGCAAACAGTAAGGCATAAATGCACCCCATACAAACACCCCATAAAATCACACGGCATGCAAACCTATTGTAATTGTATTTATATACTACTTGCTACCCCTGATGAGGCACTGAAGAGCTTTTTGGCGAGTAGCACGCTATTCCGGAGCCCAAAAAGGATTAGTGGTGGTTTAGTATAGGGCAATATGAGTTAATTTGAGCTGTGGAAAGACAAGTCTGTAAATTGAATAGGATAATGGAGGGATAGAAAAGGGAAGAGTCTAGAAAGTGTTATTTGGGAGATCGTAGTAGTAAGATGAGGTATGGGATAAGTAAAAAGAGAGATAGAGGAGGGAAGAGTCTCTAGAAATGGATTAGGGAGATCATAGTAGTAAAATTAGGTTTGGGATGAGTCAAAGGAGGGATACACGAGGAAAGAAGGTAGAAAGGGTTGTTTGGGAGATCATAGTAGTAGAATGAGGTATGGCATGAGTCAGAGAGTGGAGATAGGGGATATATTGAAATAAGTATAGGGTGAGACAGAGTAGTGCATTGGAGAGAGTCAAAGCTTTTTTTCCCTTCTACAGTAGGAGTAAAGTAATAAATATATAGATACATAAGTACACTGAGAGGGTATACATGTGCAAGGAAGATAATATATCGAGAGTTAAAGTTGTATTTTATATAAAGTCAGACTTTCAAGTGTTGCTGTACTTCAAACTAATTTATTTGCGTATTTTTTATAACTTTTTTTAAATTTAAAAATGTCCTCAATATTCCAATAGAGAAAGCCGTTCTAGATAAAAAATTATATGATAATATTTACATATTTTGATAGATGAATACAACAGAGACCCATAAGCATCTATTTAAATAATTTATATGAAAACTATGCAATGACCGATATACATGCTAAGCATAGAATAATGTATATATACATATATATATATATACACACACACATATATATATATATATAAATAAATATATATTTATACATAAATATATATATATATATATTTAAATACTATTTTTTAGAGAAACCGCAGTGTGGGCTTAAATGGCTGCACCAGTATATTAGTTCCTATGAGTGTTTAAATCGTAATGCTCCACTTTTCGTAACCCCACTGCTATAGAAGTCACACTATACGAGAAGAAAACTTCTCTTAGAATAAAGAAATAATGAAAAGGAGCATATAATCAAATATAGTACATTTATAGATTATAAACAATATCAAATTCATGCGATTTGAAACAAAATTAAAGTGCGGGGAGTCTTGAAATTTCTTTTCTTCATATAATCTTTATTTTCATTTCCAATCAGAAGCATAAAGCCCAGCCAACGCGTTTCGTCCAATAGATGGACTTCATCAGGGATGTGAATCAGATCACGAAGATCAGCAAAGCAATCTACGAATGTGAAATCTTGAAAGCCAAGAATCTCGTGACGTCTTGTTAGTAATATATATCCAAGTTGGAACAGCTCATGTAAATCACCAAACAAGTTTAGTGATCTATATAAATATGCATCGATATTCCAATCGCACCAATGTCTTCTGGATTTTCTAAGGATTATTGCCTTCTATCCATGCCGGTATCATATGAAGTCGTGCCCAAAGTACCGTCCGTCTGACCGTGGTCAGACGGACAAGTTTAGTGATTTATATAAATATGCTCGATATTCCAATTGCACCAATGTCTTCTGGATTTTCTAAGGATTATTTGCCTTCTATCCATGCCAGTATCATATGAAGTCGTGCCCAAAGTACCGTCCGTCTGACCACGGTCAGACGGATGGTACTTTGGGCACGACTTCATATGATACCGGCATGGATAGAAGGCAATAATCCTTAGAAAATCCAGAAGATATTGGTGAGATTGGAATATCGATGCATATTTATATAGATCACTAAACTTGTTTGGTGATTTACATGAGCTGTTCCCAACTTGGATATATATTACTAACAAGACGTCACAAGATTCTTGGCTTTCAAGATTTCACATCGTAGATTGCTTTGCTGATCTTCGTGATCTGATTCACATCCCTGATGAAGTTCATCTATTGGACGAAACGCGTTGGCTGGGCTTTATGCTTCTGATTGGAAATGAAAATAAAGATTATATGAAGAAAAGAAATTTCAAGACTCCCGCACTTTAATTTTGTTTCAAATCGCATGAATTTGATGTTGTTTATAATCTATAAATGTACTATATTTGATTATATGCTCCTTTTCCTTATTTCTAAATATATATTTAACCATAAGTAATATATACATTTGTTAAGTAGACCTGAGGATATCTATATATTTTACAAATCATAATTATTATACATATTTGAACAAAGAAATAGTCATATCTAGATACAAACATATAATCAAATTATAAATGTTTATATACATAAGGATATGCTGTACATTAGTGTTTGAGTATGGTGCTTATGTAGGAAAGAGCCAACTCTTGAGTAGTCTTCTGAAGATAAGATAGGTATCCGTGGATCTTATATTTGGGGGTAATGAATTCCATAGTTTGGCTGCTTGAACAGGGAAAGATGTATCACCTATGGATTTTTTCTTGCATAGTGGGATTTTGAGGCGAGGTACCAATCTGGAGCGGGGGTTCCTTTGATAAATATATTTGGTGATTTTATTCCTGATGAAAAGCAGTCCTGTTCTTTGTATTGCTTTGGGGGTGATACAAAGCAGATTAAAGGTGGATGTTCTTGCAACCAGTAACCAATGTAGGGCCATCAAGGCAGGGGAGATGTGGGCTTGTGGTTTTGTGCTTCTCCCCTAAACTTGGTGACATTGGTGTATACTCAATTGGCATATTTAGTTTACTTATAAGTCCCTTGTAAAGTGGTATAACATATACCCAGGTACTGTAATCTAAATGCTACTAGTGGGCCTGCAGTGCTGGTTGTGCCACCCCCACAAGTAGCCTTTCAAACCAGCCTCAGGCCTGCCACAGCAAGGCCTGTGTGTGCAGTTTACTGCCACGTCGACTTGGCATTTAAAACTAATTTCTATGCCATAAACTCCCCTTTTATTACACGTACGTCACTCCTAAGTTAGGCCCTAGGTAGCCCTCAGGGCACGGTACTGTTAAGTTTTACATGTCCTGGTAGTGACAACCAGCTACATTCGTTTTTCACTACTGTGAGGCCTACTCTTCTCATAGGCTAGCATTGGGAATTCATTCAAACACTTTTAAGCTGTAATTTTATGTTAAGGCACGGAGGCCAATATTATGCATAACAGCTTTATTGCTCCCATACATAGCAGCAACAAACATAGGTCATAATTTAGAACTTTCAAAACACTCTAGAACTTTGAACATGCATATAGCCTTAGAACCAGCAGCCATCTTCTTCTTTTGTTGCTGCTCATACACAGATAAGTTCTGTTTTACAGAGGTTTAAAGGTATATGTCAGTTAGTTAATGTTGAATAAGTGATGGGAGGAATCATATTTTGAGGGTTTTGGAGCAGAATGAAAGGAGTTTTGATTGGATGAATGCTAGTTGAGTGAGTGATTTGTAAATTAGAGTAGAAAGGTTTTAGTAATTGTTTTTACCTGATTTGATAAAGTTATGGGCTTGAGTGTATGGTATGGTTGAGGGAAGGCCGTGATATTAAGATCAGGCGAGTAATTAGGTATCGTTGCGTGTCCAATTTCAGGATATAGTTAAATAAGGGTTTACTGGTTGGTGCTCATGGGGGAGCAGGTACCGTTGACCCGAAGCATTAATTATCATTCGCCTCGCGGGAGACTCACGCTGAGATGTCAGGTTCCAGCCTCGTGCGTGGTGAGAGGAAGCGTTCTGGGTTGGGTGCGCATGAGCTGTGACGCACACTAGTTCTGAACAGCAAGGACTGCTGTACGCGTTGTGTCTGGCGGCCATCTTAAGGGAATAAGAGTATTGTGTGTATTATTTTTGGTCAAGTGGGGCACCCATACGTGTTGGGTGCGGCGGCCATTTTAAAAGGTTGTGAATTCGGAATAGGTTATTGTTGTATAACGGGCAGCCATTTTATGGGTTGAACGCGAGGCTGACTGAGGTGAAATTGCCGGTTCGCGGTTGATTTCAGTCAGCTGTTTGCGTGTAAGGAAAGAGGTTGACAGTTGAAGAGTAATGTTTGGAGAGCAAGCAAATATTGATTTTTTGAGAATAAAAGTAAGGTTCTAAGATGGATCAAAGAGAAGGGTCAGGTTTGGAGGATAAGATGAAGGAATACATAGAAAAAATGTTTGGGGATTTGGCATTAAGGTTGGATGATAAAGTTAAGAGGTGAGTAAAAGGGAGAATAATGGAAAAAGGATGTAGGGAAAAAGGAGATGAGGATAGGTCTACAGAGGATGTGGAACAAGGTGTCAGTGGAACAAGTGCAGGAAGAGTTAAAGAGACTCAGAAGAGAAAGCACTTGGAAGTACAAAAAGAGAAAAAGGGATCTGGGCATAAGGCACCAGAGGTGGAATTGGCTATAAAGGCCAGAGGGAAAGCTATATAGGCTGATAAGAGAAAGCACAATGAGGTGGCATGTGATGAGTCGTCCACAAGTGGTGATGTGGAATTGTCGTGCTCTTCAGATTGAGAAGAGTCAGAGTACAAGGAGCAGGGGTGTAAAAGAAGGATAGGAAAGTTAAGGAGGAGGTTGGAGATTTTGTTGATCCGTTAGGCGAGGAAATGTTCGATCCACTTTTAATACAACATCCGTTGTCTCCTTAGTGGACGCCTGCAGATCATGTGGCGCAGTAAGTAAGCTATTGGATTAGGAGGGAGATTCCTAAAGAAGTGCTGACACGACTTAGGTCTGAGTGCCCGAGGCCAACCCTGCAGACTAAAGTGGCTTATATGCCTGAACTGAATAAGATGGGTTGGGACCCAAGGAAGGTCCCAGATAAAGCATTGAAAGGGTGCCAAGACAGGTTATTGGAAAGTGTTGGAGCCCCTAACGAAGGTTTTTGATATGTGTGGGGAGGCACACACAAATAATACAGGGGTCAATGCTGAGGAGCTGCGTCAGTGGGTGCAGAGGGCCATTTGCCTATTGGGCAATTCTGATACCACTGTTTGTATAAAGAGAAGGAAAAGTATATTAATGAAAATTGACCCTAAATTAGCTGAGTTGTCCAGTAAAGAATTTGGGGAAGAATGAAGGGTTGCTATTTAGCGACAAATTTGTTAAAGATATGTCCCGTTATGTAGGGAAATTTAATTCACTTCAGAAAGTTCAGGACATGAGGAGAGTTTTTCACACAGCCGGGAGAATGCGGGGTCGGTTGCCCGGCCGCGGACAGGAGATTACTTGTGGATCATGTAAACAAGGCTTTAGACCCTATGGTTTTGAATATAGGACTAGATCCGAGCAGGGCAGATTTTATCCGCAAAGGCAGAGAACAAGGGCAAGGGGCTCGAGAGGCGAGAAAAGAATAAGAGGAGCAGGTGCATTTTCCCTTTGTGTATCCAAGGAAGACTGGGTTAGAGAATAGCTCAGTTTTTGGATCGATCGAAACAAATTACTCAGGATTCTTGGGTGATAGAGAATGTGCAAGGATATTGAATAGATTTTGTACAGGAGCCAGTACAAGGGGTTAGTCCGAGGGTGTTGCGTTTCGCAAAAGAACAGGAATTGTTAGTGACTCAAGAGATGGAGGCACTTTTAGAGAAGGGAGCTATAGAGGAAGCAGAGGAAAATCCAAAATGTTTCATAAGCAAAATTGTTTGGTGGAAAAGAAAGACAAGGGGACGTGGCCCGTTATAAATTTGAGGGAGTTAAAAGACAGGGTAAGCTACAATCACTTCAAGATGGAAGGGATGCATATGCTGAGAAATTTGTTAAGAAAAGGAGACTGGTTGACAAGGTTGGATTCGAAGGATGCTTACCTAATGGTTCCAGTGTGTGTGTAGCACAGGGATTTTCTCCAGTTTCGATGGGAAGGGAGACGTTGGAGGTTCAAGAGTATCCCGTTCAGCCTGACTTCAGCACGTTGGTATTTTACGGAGGTCATGAGGCCAGTGATGGCGTAGTTAAGGTCGAGAGGAGTGCGTCTGATTGTTTATCTGAACGATGTGTTGATTATTGTAGAAAGGGAGAGTTTGGCTGTGGACCAGACAGAATTGGCAGTACAAGTACTGGAGGACTTGGGCTTTGTGGTGAACAGAGTGAAGTCATGTTTGAAGCCGTCTCAGAAGATGGAGTTTTTAGGCTTTCAGATTTTGGCATTGGAGAGTGTGTTGAAGTTGCTTATGGAGAAGGTGAAGAAAATATGCAAGGAATTTTGGAGAGTGAAGGAAAAGGAGTGGATTTCATAACGGCAAGTTGCAAGGTTGTTGTAGGATTTCAGGAGAGTATGGCAGGTGTCAGGATTATCGGAGGAGGCTTTGGCGCTCATTAATGTATTCTGGCCACCAGGAACAGTGAAGGCGTACAGGACTGCATGGAGGAGATGGTGTCGTTGGTGTGTTTCAAGGGCTTTGGATCCCGTATCTGCACCTATAGTGGAGGTGGTGAATCATCTGTCAGAGTTGTTTAGGGAAGGCTTGGCATATAGTTCAGTGAATTTGAGCAGATTAACAATTTCTGCTGGCAAGTGTTGGTGGATGGAATCCTGTGGGACAGCATGCGTTGGTAAAAAGAATTGTAAAGAGTGTAAGAATGGAATTTCCACTTAAGGCTAAGTATGAGGTGTTGTGGAAGTGTCACATGTTTTGAAGGAGGTGGAAAGTTGGGAAGAAAATGGTGCTTTGTCATTAAAGATGCTGTCTTGGACGATGGCTGTGTTGTTATATTTGGTGTAATTCTGAAGAGTGTCAGATTTTAAAGCTTTGGAGGTGACTTCTAGGAGTTTTCAACCTCAGGGTGTATGTTTTGAGTTGACGAAGCAAACGAAAACTATGAGTAGGACAATATTTTATCCTAGCATGAATGGTCATGAGAGGATGTGTGTAGTGCATTGTTTAAAGGAACATGAGAAGAGAACAAAAGGTTTGAGACAGCAAGGGTGTACACAGTGGCTAGTTTCTTTTAGGAAGCTTTATCGGCCGGTGTCCTTGCCTACATTGGCAAGATGGGTAAAGGAGGTTATGAAGTTGGCGGGAATTTATATAAGTGTTTATGGAGCTCATTCAGTTAGAGGAGCAATGGCAAGTAAGGTTTTTTTGACAGGAGGTAGTCTTAGGCAAATTATGAAGGCAGCAATTGGTCTAGTGAGTCTACATTTAAGAGTTTTTATTTCGAGCCTGTGGAAAATGTTGTAGGGAAAGTTTTGGATGGGCTTTGAATATCAATAATATTGGCCTCTGTGCCTTGACATAAAATGCAGATTTTCCACAGTTTTATTGGGAAAAAATGATTATTTTATTAAAGACACGGGGCCCGATTCACAGAACTAACTTAAGACAAAATCCTAAACTTACTACCATTTTGGTATTCACAGAAGGCACTTACTCATTTTGGTATTCACAGAAGGCACTTACTTACTCATTTTGAGTAACTTACTCATTTTGTGTAACTTACTAATTTTGGTATTCACAGAAGGCACTTACTTACTCATTGTGAGTAACTTACTCATTTTGTGTAACTTACTCATTTTGGTATTCACAGAAGGCACTTACTCATTGATGAGTAAGTGCCTTCTGTGAATACTCAAAATGAGTAACTTACTCATTTTGAGTAACTTACTCATTTTGTGTAACTTACTCATTTGGTATTCACAGAAGGCACTTACTCATTGATGAGTAAGTGCCTTCTTTGAATACCAAAATGAGTAAGTTACACAAAATGAGTAAGTTACTCAAAATGAGTAAGTAAGTGCCTTCTGTGAATACCAAAATGAGTAAGTGCCTTCTGTGAATACCAAAATGGTAGTTAGTTTAGGATTTTGTCTTAAGTTAGTTCTGTGAATCGGGCCCACGGAGGGTAATATTATCCCTCCCATGATGTTCCCTTCCCTGTTGATGTGTTTATGGTTGGTTTTAACAGGGTAAAGTTGGAAAGGAAGTTAGAGCGGTATGACAACCATAGCGAAGGAGAAGTGTCTACAGTTGGATTTGAAGGAGTTAAGAAAGAGGACTTATAGTTATTCGCAGCAAGTAAAGAGGAAGATGGCTGCTGTTTCTAAGGCTATATGCATGTTCAAAGTTCTACTGTAATTTATAAATCATTCACTCACCTAGCATTCATCCAATCAAAACTCCTTTCTTCTAGAAAAGTTCTTGAGTGTTTTGAAAGTTCTAAACTATGACCTATGTTTGTTGGTGCTGTGTATGGGAGCAATAAAGGTGTTATGCATAAAATTACTCTCTGTGCCTTTAATAAAATCATGATTTTTTCCCCATTAAAACTGTGGAAAATCTGCATTCCTGATTAGAAAGGAGTAGCATCATCATGTTTCATATCTTTGAAATGGTAATGATAAATTCTCTTTACTGGTAAAGTTGGAATTAATATTACTGTTTTAGAAATGCCACTTTTAGAAAGTGGACATTTCTCTGCTCTTACTGCTCTGTGTGTCTTGCAGTCTGCCTCCAATACATGTCTGGGAGGGATGACAGCTACACTTTGCGCATCCCCTTTAGAAAGCCACAAACACAGGAAGGGTGGGTGTGACAGAGAACTCATCTGCATTCATCTACATTCTGATAGCTCTTCCTGGGCAGGAAGAGGGAGGGGGAGCTGACACTTACACCAGAATAGGCAGTGCCCTGTGTCCCTCACAAAAGGGCTGATTACCCCCTTCTTGTAGTCTCGAGCCCAGGCTGGGATAAAAGGGGGACCTGTGCACTTCAAGAGCTTGCTTTGAAGTCACCCCCACTTCCATGGCACAACTGGGCATAAGTACTGGGGCTCTGACCCTACCAAGACAGTATGATACTGGACCTGTGAAGAACTCTGCCAGAGCTACTGGACCTGTGAAGAACTCTGTCAGAAGTAAAAACTGCTGTGCCACAAGGATTCCCACTTTGCCTGACTGCTGCTCTGAAAGAACTGCTTTCTGCTTTGCTGAGTTGCCCTGCTGATCTCTGCCCTGCTGAGGACAAGAACTGGACCCATCTCATTTGAACCCAGAGTGACTCAAAGGGCTTGCCCCGTGTTCTGAAGTCTCAGCGCCATCAAAGACTTCCTGCAACTCTGCAACAGCACCTGGATTCTGCCATCTGTGAGTCCTACCCTGCCAAGTGGTGCTAATCCAGTCTTGGGTACTTGAAAGGTGATTTGAGCTGTCCAGAACCATCAGAATCGACGCAGTGATGACTTTGCGCTGATCGAAACTGATGCAGTGCTGATCCGAGGACATCCCTGAGTGGCTGAACGACAACGTAGGACCCGACCATCAGGCTTGACGACAGCACGTTGACCCGACTGCGTGAATCAAAATTGATGCATCGAGACTTTGATGTTGACGCTTTACCCCATCCAAGGTACTTTCTCAGCGGGAGCAGTGTGAGTCCAGTGGTCGGCCAGCCCTCCATCGCGGTCGGCCTGGACTTTGGATTTGTCCTGGTCCAGTGCAACCTCAAGTAACCCCTTAGTGCTATTGACTTCTATGCACTACCTTTTTATTTAATCTTTAAAAATTCGTAACTCCGGTTCTACTTATTGAATTTTTGTCATTTTGGTCTTGTTCAGTCATAACATTGTTCTTTATATTTCTAAGCCAGCCTATGTGAAGTATTTTGCGGTGTTTTAATTGTGTTGCTGTGTGTGTGTGTTGGAGTAATACATTACACATTACCTCTTTGGATAAGCCTGACTGCTCTGTACCAAGATAACAGAGGGTGAGCACAGGTTATCTTTTAGTGTGTATCTAGCTTACCCTGACTAGGATTGTGGTCCCTACTTAGACAGGGTGCACACCTCTGCCAACTAGAGACCCAGGGGCATATTTATGAGGAAGTGGCGGAGTGCGGCGTTAGCCTCCTTGGCTTAACGCCGCACTCTGCCACTTCTGATACGCAGGGCTGCACCGTATTTACAAATACAGTGAAGCCCTGCGTTTCCCCCTGTGCTGGCGCTAATTTAGCCATCTAGCGCCAACGCAGACACCATTCACCATAGTGCAAGGGTGTCTGCGTTGCAGGGGAAGATTGTTTGTTTTATGTGCAGGAAAGTGTCCCTTCCTACACATAAACAATCTTTAAATGGTGTTTTGTAACTTCTATGTGTGCTGCTTAATGCAGCACACATAGAAGTTACAAAGCATAATTTTTTTAATGATTGTTTATGTGCAGGAAGGGACACCTTCTGGCACATAAACATTCAATGGCGTTTTGCTGTTTCTATGTGTGCTGCACAATGCAGCACACATGGAAACAGCAAAAACTAGGAGAACTTAAACATTTCTCCTTGTTGCGCCAGGGTAAGACCAGGTTTTCCCTGGTCTTAATTTTGCCGCTGCCCCATATTTACACCACCCTTGTAAATATGGAGCAAACACAAGGAGATGATGGACGGAGCGCTGAAACTTTTCAGACACTCACCCACAGTCACAGATCTGGGTTGAATCCATCATCATTCTTTAGCTCACTTCGCCACCTCAGTTCAGACCCAGCTATATGCAAATCAGTCTTGACCCTGTGCCTCATGGGAACAGTCCAGCCCGAACTGCAATCAATCAATCAATCAGGGAATTGTAAGCGCGCTACTCACCCGTGAGGGTCTCAAGGCGCTGAGAGGGGGGGTCCGCAGATCTGTTTAGCCGAAGAGCCAGGTCTTGAGGGTCTTCCTGAAGGTGTTCAGGAAGGGGGCGAGTCTGATGTCTGCCGGTAGCTCGTTCCAGGTCTTGGTTGCAATGTGAGAGAAGGATCTTCCGCCTGCTCTGGCTCTGTGGATGTGCGGGGTTTCGGCCAGTGCGAGGTTGGAAGATCGGAGGTTTCTTTTGGGTACGTGAAGTTGATTCTGTTGTTGAAGTATTTGGGTCCGTTGTTGTGTAGGCATTTGTAGGCGTGAGTGAGGATTTTGAAAGTGACTCTTTTGTCCACGGGGAGCCAGTGGAGACTTCGTAGGTGTTGGCTGATGTGTTCGTGTCGGGGGATGCCGAGGACGAGTCTGGCGGCGGTGTTCTGTATTGTTTGGAGTTTGCGGAGTAGTGACTTGTTGATGCCGGCGTAGAGTGCGAAGCCGGGTCTTCCCTGAACCGGAAACAAGCATCCTGGGACCGGTTTCTGGGTAACACCCTTCATCAGCCAGGCTAGCTTGAATCCAGTGGCAAAGTGAGCAAGGGACCCACATCTGGGCATACCCTGCCAACTTAGGGTGAACAAAGGAAACACAAGGAGATGATGGACGGAGCGCTGAAACTTTTCAGACACTCACCCCCAGTCACAGATCTGGGTTGAATCCATCATCATTCTTTAGCTCACTTCGCCACCTCAGTTCAGACCCAGCTATATGCAAATCAGTCTTGACCCTGTGCCTCATGGGAACAGTCCAGCCCGAACTGCCAAGCCGGGTCTTCCCTGAACCAGAAACAAGCATCCTGGGGCTGATTTCTGGGTAACACCCTTCATCAGCCAGGCATGGTACACTGCTATGAAGGTCATTCTGGTCAGTAAGTTTGGACTTACCCCTGAGAGGTATAGGCTCAGATTCAGGGGCAGCCACAAGACCTCATCACAAACATGGGTGGATTTCTCGGATTATGCCAGCAAGGCACTGAAGGGCTGGGTGAGGGGCAGCAAGGTTGATGATTATTCAGGGCTGGTTGCAGAGCAGACAAGCATAATGGGCACGCACACACAGAGAGCCGAAATAAGATACAAAGGGGGAGATTTACTGAAAAGTCACGCAATGCAGCGCAACCCCCCGTGAGGCTGCGCTGCGTTGCGCGACAGGGAGGGAGCAGGAGAGCGCCATATCTTCAAAGATATGGCCATCTCCTCCCCTTTCCCTTGCGCCGGCGCTGATTACAGCTGCCGTGCACCATGCACACACCTTAGTGCCGCAGCGCTAGGGTGTGTGCATGAGTCCAGCATAGGTTTGGACAGGAAGGGTACCCTTCCTGTCCAAAATATTGTGCTAGACACAAGGGAAAGCTTTTCCCACTTTGTATGCGTGCTGCACAGTGCAGCACGCATGCAAAGTCGGAAAAGGAAGGAGAAATGAAAGCATTTCTCCTTCCTTGCGCCTCGTTGAAAAGGGCGCAGTTTTCTCACACTAAACCCAATCTACTGTTTTAGCGTGAGAAACCTTGGGTGGTTGCTTGGGAACGCCCATGCACCACCCTCGGTACGACCCCATGGCGCAAAGTAACGCGAAGCAGCGCAATGCGCTGCTTCGCAATACTTTTACGTTATTTCCAGCGCTAAACAAGTTTAGCGCTGGAAAGTAAATTACAAAAAAAAGATTTTGCGTCACTTTTGTGACGCAAACATGGCGCAAAAGCTTAGTAAATCTCCCCCTACGTGTAGTAGCTTGCAACATGAGACCGATTGAGACAACATCCACACACAAAACATAAGTATTTCTGAATTATTTTAGCCCTTCTTTGGACAACCAGAAACTGTATGTAAGGAAATCTTTAACACACTTTTGCAATGAAATATGTTTTCCCCTGAGCAGCAGGAAGTCATGATTTTTACCTGTTATTTTCCACAACTCCACGAGTGCTTTTGGGACAGTTAGGTAATATGCACCACAGGAGGAATGTGTGGAGATCAGGAGGTGCGTATTACAGAGGCTTACCATGTTCCCTGAGCCAATCCAGATGCTCCTTGCTTGCTGTTTATGTTACTAAACAGCATTAGAGGAGCACAAGGATTGGCTCTGGCAGACAAACACGGAGCTCCATAGGAGACCGGTGGTAGTGGATGTTATTGTATTGTATTGTAATTGCATTTATATAGCGCTTACTACCCCTGACGAGGCGTCAAAGCGCTTTTTCGGCAAGTAGCACGCTACTCCGGAACCCAAGAAGGATTAGTGTTGAATTAGTATAGTGAAATATGAAAGTAATTTGAGTGATGGATAGGTTAGTCAGTTATTTGGATTCAGAAGGATAGCGGAGGGATAGAAGAGGGAAAAAGGTTTGCATTTATATAGCGCTTGTTACCCCTGATGGGGTGTTGAAGCGATTTTTTTTTTACGAGTAGCACGCTACTCCGGAACCCATAAAGGATTAGTGGTGAATTAGTATAGTGAAATATGAAAGTAATTTGAGTGGTGGATATTAGTCGGTTATTTGGATTGAGAAGGATAGCGGAGGGATAGAAGAGGGAAAAAAGGTTTGCATTTATATGGCGCTTGTTACCCCTAATGGGGTGTTGAAGCACTTTCTTGGTGAGTAGCACGCTACTCCGGAACCCATAACGAATAGTGTGTGAATTAGTATAGTGAAATATGAAAGTAATTTGACTGGTGGATAGGTTAATCAGTTATTTGGATTGAGAAGGATAGCGGAGGGATAGAGGAGGGAAAAAGGTTTGCATTTATATAGCGCTTGTTACCCCTGTTGGGGTGTTGAAGTGCTTTCTTGGTGAGTAGCACGCTACTCCGGAACCCATTAAAGGATTAGTGTTGAATTAGTATAGTGAAATATGACAGTAATTTGAGTGGTGGATGATATGTTAGTCGGTTATTTGGATTGAGAAGGGTAGCAGAGGGATAGAAGAGGGAAAGAGGTTTGCATATATATATATATAGCGCTTGTTACCCCTGATGGGGTGTTGAAGCGCTTTTTCAGTGCGTAGCACGCTACTCCGGAACCCATAAAGGATTAGTGGTGAATTAGTATGGTGAAATATGAAAGTAATTTGAGTGGTGAATATTAGCCACTTATTTGGATTGAGAAGGATAGAGGAGGGATAGAAGAGGGAAAAAGGGTTGCATTTATATAGTGCTTGCTACCCCTAATGAGGTGTTGAAGCGCTTTTTTCGGCGTGTAGCACGCTACTCGGAACCCATAAAGGATTAGTGGTGAATTAGTATAGTGAAATATGAAATTTGATAAGTGGACATGTTAGTCTGTTATTTTGATTGAAAAGGATAGTGGAGGTATAGAAGAGTGAAGGATTTAGAGATTTTTTTTAAATATATTTTTTGGGGCGTCATAGCAGTAGTGGGAGGCTTGGGATGAGTAAAAAGGGATGTGGAGGGGAAGAGTCAGAGGGAAGAGTTTAGAAAGGCTTGTTTTGGGGGATCAGTATAGTAAAAAAGGTGTCAGATGGTGCAAGGAGGGGTAGAGTAGGGGAGAGTCTAGAAAGAGTTATTTTGGGGGTCATAAGTGGTATGGGGTTTGGGATGAATGAGAGAGTGGATGTAGAGGATATATTGATAGAGGTATAGGGTGAGAAATAGGGTAGTGCATTGGAAAGAGTAGTAGAAAGAGCTTGGAGATGAGTCAGAGAGTTGAGGTAGAAGATATATTGAGAGAGGTATAGGGTGAGAAATAGGGTAGTGCATTTTTTTTGGGAGGAAAGTAATAAATACATAGATCCAAGTACATGGAAGGTATATAGATGCATAAAGGAAGTAAGTATAAGTAGATTAAAGATGCATTCAATAAACTCTGGTTTTCAAGTGTTGTACTTAACAATTTATTTATTCATTTTTGCTTTTTTAAACATAATTATTCAACATGTTTATACAAAGCAATACACATGTGTAGGTACATATCTATAGCACAAATAAATGCTTACATACAGAGGGATATGCTGTATATTTCTGTTTGCGTATGGTGCTTATGTAGGGAAGAGCCAATTCTTGAGTAGTTTTCTGAAGATAAGGTGGTTGTCGGTGGATCTTATGTTGGGTGGTAAAGAGTTCCATATTTTGGCTGCTTGAACAGAGAAAGAAGTGCCACCCATGGTTTTTTTTTCTTGTATCTTGGGATTTTGAGGCGAGGTGCCACTATAGAGCGGAGGTTCCTATGATGAATGTGTTTGGTGATTTTATTCCTGATGAAGAGCGGTCCCATTCCATGTATCGTTTTGTGGGTGATACAAAGCAGCTTGAACGTGGATCTTCTGGCAACCGGTAACCAATGCAGGGCTTTCAAGGCAGGGGAGATGTGGTCTCGCAGTTTGATATGTAAGAGTAGTCTGGCAGCCGAGTTCTGAATCCATTGTAGTCTTTTCATAGTCGTTAAAGGTGATCCGTGGTAGAGGCTATTGGCGTAATCGAGTTTGGACAGAACAAGGGAGATGGTGTGGAAATCCCAAATGGGGGAAGATTTGTCGCAGAGTTTTTATAGTAACAAAGCTTGATCTTGCAAGTTTGTCCACTTGGGCATTCATCGACAGCTTGGAGTACATGGTCATTCCGAGGTTTCTTACTTCCTTCGATACTTTAGGTGGTGATCCCAGTTCATCAGGCCAGGCGGCAAGCGGGTCAATGTTTCCAATCGCCACACGTGAGTATTTCCGTTTTGGAAGCATTCAATTTGAGATGGCTCCACGTCATCCATTGATCCACGGCTCTGAGACAACTGAAAATTGGCGAGTTTCCAATGTCTTTGGGGCATTCCAGTTGAAGGAGTATTTGCGTGTCATCTGCATAGTTATACCACGTGAGGTGAAATTGATTGATCAGTACTGGTAATGACTTCATGTAGATGTTGAAAAGCATGGGCGAGATGATAGAGCCTTGAGGGACCCCAGCTTTTGTGGAGTACGGTTTGGACGAGAAAGGTGGGTATGCCTTTTAAGGTCCTGGGGACCCTATCCCTCAGGGCAATTTTTTTTAAATAAAGGGGAGGGGAGCTGTGTGGACCCCCCTCCCCGAGCCCTATCAGGCCCTGGGACCCCAGCCTCAGGACCATTTCTAAAACTAAAGGTGAGAGGGACAGCTCAACCCCCCTCCCCACACCCCCCAAGCTGTTATCAGCCCCGGGTACCTCATCCCCATGGCCACTTATTTAAATAAACCGGAGGCTTTTCTTGCATGTAGTACAGGCCTTTAGAATTAAGCGTTTCCGCGGATGCAGCATTTTCTACTTAATTAAGGATCTGCCACATAAACCATCATCTGCTGCATAATCTGTAGATTTTAACTGACAAAATTGTTTCTAGCTCAAACAGATCAAAAGTTACTAAAAGGTCACGATTTGTTCCTGCACAGTCAAAGGCCCTTCACAAAAGTTGACTGATCATCTTTCTCTTGCCTATTGCTGTAATTGGTTGTTAAATTGGCACTAATGGAGGTGAAATTTGTGCCCAGTCAGTGCTACCATGAGTAACAAGCATTGGCAAAGCCAATAGCTTTCGCCTATGTGAGCTCGAATGGCTTTTTAAATGCTTTTTTAGGACATGTTGCACAGCAGCGCGGACTGCAACAATGGACAGGAGGAGGGAGGAACATCTGACCAATCTCACACCATCTGTCTGTTTCTGCACGTGGTTGATACAGGAAAAAGATCAAAGCTCCCTCAAGGTCTCTTCTTCCACTGGGGAAGAAGTCGAGCACTATAACAATAATCCTGAGGCCAGTGCTTGATGCAAAGGCCACTAATATGTCCCTAGGTCAAAGCAAATCTTAATTTGTAGGACTTGCACACGTGGCGGTATTTTGCAGGCTCGCCCAATGCTTTAGATGTGACTCTGTGCTGGGGAGGTCAGCTCAGGATAGGAGTGCTTTTAGAAAAGAAACGTGATAAAGATGTTTGTGCCTGTAAATGACGATTCCTTTATCTATACCATGGATTGTTGAAAAACTGAATCGTCCAACGCGTACTCGAGGTTACACCCATCTATATTTCTGCATAGTTGGCATTTTACTTGACAGCATTTTTACTAAGCACTTTTTTATCTCTAAAAGAGTGGCTTGGCGTTTATGTTATAATTACTTTTAGAAAGAAGAGAACGTCCAACAAAAATCCAGTGCTGTAGAAGATTAGCATGTTTCCCCTGTTAGTGAAGAAGTGGGGATGTGCCTCATTTGAATTTCTAGAAATTATAACTTTTCCCCAAAGAATGCCTGGAAGTACTTTTAAACATTTAATCACAAAAGGCACAGCGCTCTAATAGGTAGGAAACTGCAATTACTAGCCGTGCTTAGGAGCTGAAATGGCCGCAAACGTGTAGTAATGTAATACACGTTTGCTCTGATGGTAAGAATACCGCTGTTAAGAAGAGAGGGTTACTTGCGCCAGAGCTGGATCCTGTATCCACGCTAGAGATGCTGCTGTCTTCTGTGCGGTTGTATGCTTTGCTATACAATTCAACTAGAAGGTTTTACAGCCCAACATGAAAGGGCACAGACATGATGCTGGACGAAAGCCTCCACCTCCACCCTGCTGGGGGCAGGACGAGCAAGGCAAACTTCACGCAAAGCTCCTGCAGCTAAAGTGAATGACCGAGACACCATGCAAAGTTAGACTGAAACAATTTCCAGTTATGCCAGTCTAACCAATTGACAATGCACCATTTTTCACGTAACGGGTGACTCACGTGAGGGGTAGTTACCCGAGTTCCAGCGTTTAAAATTTGATTAAAATAAAAGCTGAAAGGACACATGATGAGTTTCTAGCTTCAAAATAGAAAAAACACAAACTACAAGAGGCAGGCAGGAGGGCGGGTTGGAAAGCACAGAGAGCGTGAGGAGAGTGGGGTGAAGGAGAGGTATTACAGAGACATGTACTCTGTAAGGGTTATGTTAAAAAGTAAAGATTTTTTTTTTTTTTTAATTGTACCTGCGGGAGCCTGCGACCAGTGGAAGGACACTGGACACAAGAAGCAGTACTTGCGCCATGCTCCGCAGCAGGGACAAAGACTCATATCCCAGGAGGAAGCCAGAGGCGAGGAGGAGGCACTGACCAATAGGGAGGAACGAAACAAGAGTGATGTGGGAGCCAACCAATGGTAAGTAAAGTTAAGCAATGGGCGGGCTTTAAGCCCCTTTTAAGATTACCTAAAAATGATAAAATAAGTAATATTGTCACAAAAGGTGCATCTTTACGCCGCATAATTTGCCTTTTCTTGCGGTATTTAGCCAACCTTGCTGCATAATTTGGTTCCCAACAGTTGCATAAATCTAGTTAGTGTATGTAATGCTGAATAGACTGGTTCACAAGGAGATGCAAAGAAGAGATTGCGATTAGAAAAGGCTTTTTTTTATTAAGATGTATTTGAGTTTTATTTTGTGCAAGTTTGGTAACTCATTGGTTGCGTAATGTGAAAAGCTGGGACTACTTTCAGTTTGCCTCTAGGATTTGTGCTTAACACCATCTATCCCATATGCATCTTAGTAGATGGAGTGTACATTTTTATGTGCCTGCAGACAACTCGCCCGTATAAGTAAAACGATTGCTACTAAAAAAGCAACCTTATGTTATGCTAGTGGTTCTTGTAAAGCGCAACAACTCACTCCAGCAGGAGTATCCCGGTGATGAAGGTACTGCAGACGAAGGAGAAAGACTAAAAGGCTAAAAACACTTAATAACCACGCTATATAAGTTCCATGAGAATTGAAAATTCTGACAGGAATGACTTTCGGTCGGCAACATATTCCAATGTTGTCCGGTCGGATAAGAGAAGGAACCCCACCACTGCAGCTCGTTCGAATACGACGGAGTACTGCCAGTGCCGTGTTGGAGGATCTGAGGCATCTCCCTGGGTGGTAGAAACTAATTCTAGAATGGAGTTAGGCGGGGCCTACCTGTACAGTGCTGTATCAGCATGGCAGAGAAGTTTTTAAATGCAACGGTCCCAGACGAAAAGCCAGTATAAGGATCTCAGCATACATCTGAAGGAGAGCCATAGACAAGGTGGCATACTAGGCGGGCTGCTTCATTCTGGATCACCTGCAATCTAGACAGGTGTGCCTCATTAGTGGCAACCAACAGAGCGCAGCCCTAGTCTAACTGGCTAGTTATGAGGGCTTGAGCAATGGATTTTCTACAGTTATGGGGAAGCCAAGGGAATGTTTTTTTTCCTAAGCAGGCGAAAAATGCCGGAACATGAACCACAAATTGCTTTAACCTAGTCTGTAATTGAAACCTTGCCACCTAAAAGAATACCCAGGCTTTTACCACCTGTTTTGGACACAGGGCAGTTCCTAGAACACTAGGCCACCAGTCCTCTGACTAGTTTTCCTTAGACTTGCCAAATAATAGGAGTTCTGTCTTTCTCCCATTCAGCTGTAAAAATCCTGTTTCATCCACAGGGCAACTTTCCGCATGCAAATAAAGAACCAGCAGGGGCATATTACCAAGGATTTGCGATAATTATCGCAAAGCGCGCTTAGCGCTGTTTTTTTTATCGCCGGCTATCGCTGGATTACATCGCGGAGATAACGCGTTATTATCAACGCTTATCTCCAAGGCGATAAAAATCCAGCGATAGCGGCGAAACCCAGCAATAGCGCGAGAAATCCAGCGATAAATTCACTGCGCTAATGAAAAGCTTGCTAATAGGCAGGTGAGGACTTAACCTTACAATCCACCTCCCATTGACAAGATGGTTAAGTCAAGTTTTTATCAGGTGTTAAATTCCAGCGATAATCGCGGTTAACGCGTCTTTTTTTATCGCTTCGCGGGCATTGATAATAGGGGGAAGTTGTGTTTGCGACTGTTTGCAGTTGCTTTTAGTTGGGAACGCCTACTTTGCATGTCATTAGCGATAATTATCGCTGACATGCAAAGCGGCAACAAAACGGCCGCTATCGCCATTAAGCTGTCGCTAACAGCTGTTAGCGACAGCTTGCTAATAGGGCGATAAAAATATCGCCGCTTTAGCGTAAAAAGTGCCGCTAAAGCGGCGATAACGCCCTTGCTGATATGCCCCAAGATTTCCTAATGGATCTTAAACAAGTGCAGACATAAAGCTGTTTACGCTGTTCTACAATGCAACTTTTTTCAGGGGACTGCACGTTACTGTATACTGCTACAACCTGTTGGACATTCAAATGAGAGCATAAACTTATCATTTAAATAAATGTAGAAATATAACCACTGCAGCTACTTTTATACACTGAACAAACTAAAAATGGATAAATACAGAAAAAATTTGCACAAAATAAATCTGGATAAATACAGACTGAAATGTCTCCCCCCCGCACCCCCCCAAAAAAATACCCTAAAATTGGGAGTCCCAGTTGCAAATCCTCTCATGGATCATCTGTTGGGTGAGGATAAAACGGTGTTTCGTACGGGTCAGGAGGTAGTGTAAGGACTGGGGCTGCCTGTGTTTGAGTCAACCTGTGGAGACCCTGTTAGGGAATGTGAGGAGGGTTAAGTGACTTCCTGTGAGGGTGGTGGTTGGAAAGTCTGTTCATGAGGACGAGGGCTAGTGGTTGCAGCCCTAAAACGCTTGGGTTGTAGAGGAGTGTGGGCTCCTTGTCAAAAGTTAGCCTACTCTTCTTATGTATGGGTTCCAAAGCCTTATGGTCCTTGGATTAAATGTTCCATGTATGTGGGTGAATGGCAAATGGATGTGGTCTTTTGTCTATCGCCTCCAGCAGTCTTTCGAGGATTGGCCTCTCAAATTCCTCTGGACAAGCAGTGAAGGGTGGTCTTGAGGTCATTGGCGTTTGACGCCTTCAGGCTCACTAATTGCGCAGGTAGGGAGATGTCTCAAGTGCTTATGTCCGGCTGGTCAGGAATAGGCACCCGTTTAACCTGACATGCTGCCCTTCACTTTAAGAGTGAGTGACCCGGGTGAGCCCGAGCTTGCCTGCTGACAAGCCCCGCCCTCCCCCACTCCTTGCACAGGAGAAAGTTGAAGCACCTGTGACTGAAAAAACTGGTGCTGCACGGCTGGAAAAAATATATATATTTTAACATTTAATACAGGGGCAACACATACGGGAGGGGCAATGCCCTGACTAATCAATAGAGGAGCTGCCCCTGATGTTGACCAATATGCAGTACCAAATGCATGACGGGTTGTTCCTAAGTGTTTCTTTTTGCAGGGCCATTAACTAAACCATGTAGGACCATTTGACTACATTATCGCTATCTCATTGCTGCCACTCTTCACTCATTTATTACGAAAAATTCACTTTTTCAATTTTGAGGTAATTTCAGAATGTTAAATGCAAAACTGCTGATTAGCCTCATTAAATCTTGTGTGGAAAGAGTGTTTTGTTACTCATAATATTTGAAAAACACTCAGATGAGTTTGTTAATCTGCCTATTTAAAATGCTAACATAAATTTCACACACATTAAAAATCCCAACGTGCATTTGCTTTGGTGAGCGTCGTTTTGCTCAATTACGCATAAGCTGAGCGGTGGCACAGACTTATTAAATAACAGCAGCTTTTATTGAACAACTAACTTCTTCTTTCGGAGAGCAGCCCAACCCGGCGATGACACAAAGGACAGGGAAAGAGTTGAAAAGAAGCTTTTTTTTTTTTTTTTTTTCACACTATTCCACAGTGACTTTCAGAGGGTAGCTTTCAAACCAAAAAAGACAAAACATTAACCAAACTAAACATAGGGGCATATGTACACGCCCCTAGCACCACTGGAGTGTCACTTTTTTACGCTGCAGTGGCGGTATGCCCTGCACCATATTTACAAAGTGGCGTTAAGCCACTTTTTGTGGCTTTACGCCTCGCTCTGTAACTATGCTACCCTTTCATGCAGGTATCTGCGTGAAAGGGGCGTGCAATGGGTGTTGCTGTGGGCATTCCACCGCAACACCCATTGCTTTATGACGCTGCCCCAGATTTACAAGGAGGTGTAAATCTGTGACAGCGCCAAAAACTAACGCAATGCAAGAGCGGGCGTTAGAATGGTGAACAAGGACAAATGCCTTTATTTCTCCTCGTTTTTTTTGTTTTTTCTACCTGTGCTGCATTCAGCAGCACACATAGAAAGAGCAAAAAGCCATTAATGATTGTTTATGTGCAGGAAGGTATCCCTTCCTGCACATTAACAATCATTAAAAAATGACGATTTGCTACTTCTATGTGTGCTGCAGAATGCAGCACACTTAGAAGTAACAAATAGCCATTCTGGATTGTTTATGTGCAGGAAGGCACATCTTCCTGCACATAAACAATCATTCCCTGCAACGCAGGCACCCTTGCACTATGGTACAGGGGTGCCTGCGTTGGTGGTAGGTAGCTAATTTTAGCGCCAGCACTAGGGAAAAAACAGGGGTGTGCCATATTGTACTAAATACGGTGCATCCCTGCTTTTTAAAAATGTCGGAGCGTGGTGCTGCCAAATTTGGCGCAGCTCAGAGCGCCGACATTTTGTTGTACATATGCCCCAAAATTTGTAAGCCAGGTGGGGCAGTCACTCTATAGATCACATTTTAAAACAAGAATTGGCAAAGCCAATAGGTTGAGCCTACGTGAGAGCTCTTGGCTTTCCCAATGTCTTATAGCCATGTTGTAAAACATTCTGGCTGCTGTTCAGCATGGCTAAAGGTTAGAGGTGTGGCGTAGAGTAGAGTGGCATAGAGGAGAATAGAGTAGAGTGGCATACAGTAGAGTGGCATAGAGTAGACTGGCACAGAGTAGTGAGGCATAGAGTGGATTAACATAGAGTAGAGTGGCATAGAGTAGAGTGCCATAGAGTGGACTGGCATAGAGTAGAGTAGCATAAAGTGATGTAGAGTGGAGTGGCATAGAGTAGAGTGGCTACATAGAGTGGCGTAAGGTAGAGTGGAGTGGCTTGAAGTGGAGTGGCGTAGAGTGGAGTGGAGTAGTGTTGAGTGGAATGGCATAGAGTGCATTGTATGGAATGGCGTAGAGTAGAGTGGCGTAAAGTGGAGTGGTGTAGACTGGAGTGGAGTAACGTAGAGTGCCAGAGTAGAGAGGCATTGAGTAATTTGGTATAGGGTGGATTAGCGTTGAGTGGAGGGGCATAGAGTGGTGTAGAGTAGAGTGCCATAGAGTGGCACAGAGTGGAGTACAGTGGCATGGAGTACAGTGGAGTGGTGAAGAGTGGCTATAGAGTGGAATGGCACAGAGTGGAATGGCACAGAGTGGAGTGATGAAGCGTGGAGTGGCTTAGAGTGGAGTGGGATAGAGTAGAGTGGGATAGAGTAGAGTGGTGTAGAGCGGCATAGAGTAGAGTTTCATATAGTGGAGTGCCGTGGAGAGGCATTGTGTCAAAAGGAGTGGTGTAGAGTAGGGTACATAGAGTAATGTGGAGTACAGTGGTGTAAAGTAGAGTAAGGAGTGTCAAGTGTAGTGAAGCAGGGTCTAGTTTTACCATATAGTGCCCCAGGCCCATTCTGTCCACATCTAAAGCATAAGAGTCTCAATTCTCCCTGCCAGCCATAAACAGGGTTGGGTTAAAATTGTCCACACTGCCTTGAGCGTCTACATAGGCAGTAAGCCCCATGCCCTCCTGTATACTCAGATGTCTCTCCTATGCCCTCTTCGTGTACATCTTTCTGAACATCAAGATGTAGCAATAACAGGTTGGGTCTGTCATTTAGAAGAACAAAATTGGCTAAGAGTAGGAGAGGGGGCCAACTGGGACTTTCCACAGCTTTAGAAATTACAAGTCACCTCTAACCTTTTGTAATCTTCTGCTTTCTTAAAAGTTTCCGAGAAGTGATGCAAATCATTTTCGATAAATGTTCAATTTCATAATGATCTACGGTCAAACATCGCTTGAACTTTTGATAAACTTTTGTACCTTACTGTCATTTCTGCCTTCTTAATATTTCCAAGAAGTGACCAAAGTGCGTCATGTTCTGCAGTCAAAGCACCTGCTAATGTTTTGATTCTGTGGTCAATAGTTCTCCATTAAAAGAGTATAAAAGATCTGCTCTTCAGTCCATTCGTTGACCACCTTCTGCAGTGTTTTCCACGCCATTGGTGCTCCTGGTTAACCGTTTTATTTAGCATTTTTGATTGAGATTATAATGCTCATTATACTTTGAAACTTCCTCTCTCTTCCTCTCCCTTTCCTTGCATTGCCTTTATTTTGAACTTTACAAAATTGCATGGTTTAGCTCTTCATCTAAGATGTGTCTCTGACACTTGTTATCTACTAGATTGCACAATGCTATTTTTGATTAATAATGTGCTTTTGACATTTATTGTTTAAATTGTTCTTTAAATAAATGGTGCCACTCTGACTCAGTTCCTGGATCTCACACGTGTCTTATTATTTAGATAGCACATTTGTGCGGTGACTTCTGGGGTAGAAGTTACCCTCCAACAGCTGGCGACCCACGAAGGGACGTGCAGAGAATTTCCAGCCTGCAGTTAGAGGGAACCTTCCCCTGTGGCAGCGGCTGGAGATTGCGCCTCAGTGCCTCTTCCTGACTGAACGGCCACACACACGGGTAAGTCAAAGAGCTTTTATTTTTTCTCTTTGCCTCGCCCTAAGTGTGATGTCTGTGGTCGGTTGAGAACCTGTAGGTGTGGTGCTACCAAAGCCACAGTTCCATGCTGACTGGATGTCTTGCCACGTCAAACAACCCTCTTTAAAGTGACACACGTGTGCAGGCGCTGAGCCAGAATATATTGTTGGATTTTGACGGTTGTGGGTTTTTTGGGTTTCCAGTGCACGGTTGTTATATTGTGTATTTTCCTATTGCCACAGATAGAGAAGAGTGCGTCTGGCACCTCCCGAGTCTTCAGCATAGTTCAGGGTGAGAGACCCTGGAATCTTCAGCATAGTTCAGGGTGAGAGCCCCTGGAATCTTCAGCATAGTTCAGGGTGAGAGCCCCTGGTGTCTTCAGCATAGTTCAGGGTGAGAGCCCTTGGAGTTTTCAGCACAGCTCAGGGTGAGAGCCCCAGGAGTTTTCAACTGTCTTTATATTGTGATATATAATCGCGTCTTGCATCTCTCAGCTCTTGCAGGTTCTGAAACTGTCAGAACTAAAGGAATTCGTCAGATCATGTCTCGTGGCTGCCACAGGAGGTTCAGTGATCGCAAGTATTAGAAATCTCCAGCTTCTGCAAGTATTCGTCAGTTCAAGTCTGGTGGCTGGCAAGGAAGTTTATTTAGTGCTAAACAGCATTAGAAATATCCAGCTTTTAAAAAGAAACAAAAATAGTTAACAGCTGATAAACAAAAGAATAAATAAGCTTTGTAATATTCTCGCATTAAACAAAAAAAATTTCTAAACTGCGTAGCAAATTAAGGGGAAGTTCTCTACTTTCAAAAGTAGCTTCCTTTGTGGCTTCCTGTTCTCCCCGTGTTAAGCAAAAAATAAACGCTCTTATCTATTGACATATCTTACATCGTACGAATTTGTTCTTTCTTTCTATTTTCTGGCAAACAAAAGTGCACAGTTTTTGCCTCTTGATTAATTGTGAAGGAATTGTCGATTCTTTTCTCTTGGACAAATAGTTGCCTGGTTGCATGGCAAGTTTATGGTCTTTTTGTCTGTGCATCTTCTACTGACTCGGTTGCGGTTTCTTCTAAGAACGGTGCCTGGTGCATCGATTCAAATTGTGTTTAATTTTTTAGCGAGAAAAAATCCAGGTGCATAACAATTGTGTATGTATATGTCGTGTGCATGTTGACCTGCTCCGTTCTGTTAAATTATACTTGTCACCCTCATTTCCCTGTTAGCTTGAGCACGCATGGGAGGGGGTATTTAGCAGAGAACACTAGAACTAATACGTTCCCAAAAAAAAAAATTACAGAAATATGATGCTCAGTAAACAAAATGCATTACAAGGCAAAGACCTAACACCCAATGAAATAGTTACCCGCGGGGAGGGTTCTGACTTCTATGTCAATCCCTTCACTGATAACTTGGCAGGTTGGACAGAAAGTCTTGCACCACAAATGATTCCGTGGCCACGAATTGGGTCCTTCGACCCACAAAACATGGCAACAGCAGAAGACTGCATCCTACATGTGGAGGGAGACGAAGACTGGGAGTATCCTTACATGAGGGCAAGCTTAAAAATATGGCTGAAATATGCACGTCAATTTGACCTCACACGACACACTACAACAAATACCACAGTGACTCATCAAATGCCCCCACTGTTCAAAAGCCCAGATGCCGTCCCTCAAGGTGTCCCATGGCCCCAAATGGACAAAGACAATTTGAAAGAACAACTACCACCGCTAACAGAAGGTGCTAGTAAATGGATAGCAGTCTTAGAACAACATACAGCTGGTATCACGTTAGCGGTAGGTGACATTAAAAGCCTGCTCACCTCTCTGATTGGAGAGGAAGCAGAAGAAATACTAAAAGCAGGAATAAAAGGAACAACACTAACTGAAGCACAATATGACGGTACTCCTCTCCAGGCAACAGCAGTAGCCCGAATGCAAGCACCGATCCAGGAGGTACAGCCACAGAGCACACACAGTTAGCTAATACAAAAGAGATTTAGAAAATGTGGCTCATGAACAAAGAAGTTAGTGACACTGGACTAAGAGCAAAGTAAATAGCAGAGCAGATGGTGAACATTAGACAGAAAGAAGGAGTTAGCGAAATAAGCCTGTCCTTCTCTCCCGATTTCAAGTGCTCAGAACTCGGGAGACAAGAGGGGAGACAAATTGATGGAATGGAATGCACACTAACTACACCCAATTTTTGTCTTGGATAACACATAACATTTCCTGGCCCCAGAGATTCAATGACACCTATCCCCTATCCATGACAATACGCTTCAAAATATAGGTCCAATACATTATTCTAGGCCCTTAGGAGCAAAAGACTTGAAAATACGACATATTACACGGTGCACAGACAGAATATCGGTGTTGGAATATCGATGTGCCAGAATATCGAGTTTTTAATATTGAGGTGGCACAAGATCGACATGCAAGAATATCGTTGACCAGAATATCGACATGAAGGTAAGAAATATTGTTTTTTTTAATATCGAAGTTAGTAATATCGTTAGTAAAAATATCGTTGTTAATAATATCGACATTTATTTTAGTGTTTTGTATTTTACTATGTGTGTTTAAAGTATGTGATGTCATTATTTTCTATAAGTATAGCTTATTTTTTTAATGTCTGTGTGAAATTTTTAGAAGCAATTAACTTTATGTTAATTAATTTTTGTGTATTTTAGTTCCGTAGTGGGTTGTGGGTTTATAGGTGAATAGGGTGGGAAGTAATTTAATTAGAATACATTTATTAATAATTTTTAGAAGTTATTAATTTTTCAAAAATTACATTTTGGGTTTTAGTTCCGTAGCGGGTTGTGGGTTTATAGGGGAATAGGGTGGGAAGTAATTTAATTATAATTAATTAATTAATATTTTTTATTAATTAATATTTATGTTTAATATTTTATATTGTTAATTGTGATAATGTAATTGTTATTAGTTAATAATTGGTTATTAATTATTAATAATTAATTGGTTAATATGTTAATTGTGTCATTTTTTTTAGGAGTGGGCTGTGGGTTTATAGGGGAATAGGGTGGGAAGTAAATTAATTATAATTAATTAATATTTTTAATTAATTAATATTTATGTATTTAATATTTTATATGGTTAATTGTGGTAATTAATTTGTTATTAATTAGTTATTAATTGGTTATTAATTATGAATAATTAATTGGTAAGTATGTTAATTGGGTTATTTTTTTAGGAGTGGGTTGTGGGTTTATAGGGGAGTAGGGTGGGAAGTAATTCAATTATAATTAATTAATTTATAATTTTTATGAATTAATATTTATGTATTTAATATTTTATATTGTTAAATGTGGTTATTAATTTGTTATTAATTAGTTATACATTGGTCATTAATAATTATTTATTAATTAATAATTATGTTAATTGTGTCTTTTTTTTAAGAGCATGTTGTGGGATGATAGGGAGTAGGGTGGGAAATAATTACATTTTAATATTTTTTTAATATTTTTTATATATTATTTATTTAATTTTATTTAATAGTGTTAATTCTGTGAATTAATTTATTACTGATTGTTTTTAATTTGCTTGTGAATTGTTATTAGTTAATTAATTAATTGTTAATTTATTATGTTAATTGTGTTATGTTTTACAACATTGGTGGGGTTATTTATAGGGGAATATTCATCGTCAGTGAAATTGCTCTCCCTTCCTCGCAGCTCCACCATTGTTATGTTATGTTAAAGGGATTTCTTAAGCGCACGTACACCAAGCAGTTTCATGGCGCCAGAGGGCAGATGGGGCGCTGCATTGACGGGGCAATTATCTTACTGATATGCTTGGGAAAATAACCAGGTTTTAAGCTTTTTCCTGAACTGAGCATAGGGGGTCGCCACCCTCACTTCCACGGGAAGCGTGTTCCAAAATTGCGGGGCCAGAACCGCAAATCTGAGCCCTCCATGCTTTTTGCGTTTGAATGGCAGAGTGGATAGTAGGTTTAGATTGGAAGAGCGCAATTCTCGGGAAGGGATATAACGCTGAATCCTTGAAGAAATAAAGGCTGGGCCATTCCCAGCAAGGGCTTTAAAGATGGTACAGCCCAGTTTAAAGGTGCAGCGTTTGGCCACTGGAAGCCAATGTAGGCTCTTCATCAGAGGCTGGGCTGACAGGCGATTAACCTGGCCGTGTGGTTTTGCACCAACTGCAAACGGTGTAATTGATATGCTGGAATACAAACATATAGTGAGTTGGCGTAATCAATACGCTAAATTACCAAGGCTAGAACGACCAGAGTCAAGGCCTCAGTGGTCAGTAATCTGCTGATCTTCCGGATTCTGCGCAGATGCAAAAAGCAGGCCGAGACCACAGAGCCAATCTGGGCTTTCATGGACAGATTGCTACTGATCACAATCCCCAAGCTCTTAACAGAGCCAGCTGGCAGTGGGGAATTACCCAGAAATGGAGGACAAAAACTAGAATTCCACAGGTTAGCTGGTCCCCCTGTCAAAATGAGCTCGGTTTTATCGGGGTTCAGTTTCAATTGATTGTCATTCATCCAATTACTGATAAAGCTCATGATAGACTGAAAATTGGACATTGAGAAAGTGGAAGAATTGATATCGAACACCAACTGCAAGTCGTCAGCTTAGTTAAATGTTTCAACCATTCTTTCATGTAGTGACCGGATCAAGGGTAATAAGTACAAATTAAAATGAAGGGTCGACAGGGAAGACCCCTGGGGAACCCTACAGGTCAGTTTCATTTTTTTGGGATGAGAAATTGGCCAGGCGGACTGCTTGAAATCGGTTGCTAAGGAGGAAATCCACTTCAGCGCCAGACCCTGTATCCCGGCGCCGCTGACACGGTCGATCAAGAGACCATGATCGACCGTGTCAAAAGCGGCTGATAAGTCAAGCAGTACCAAGGCCTGGGTGAGGCTCTTGTCAGCCCCTCTTCTGAGCTCATCCATAACTGCGAGGATGACTGACTCAGTTGAATGAGCAGGTCTAAATCCTGCCTGATGAGGGTCCAGAAAGTGGGAGTGTTCAATGAAAGAACTAAGACAATTCGCTACATGAGCTTCCAAAACTTTTCCTAGGTAGGGCAGCAGCGAAATAGGGCGGTAATTACTGAGAACCAGGGGATCAGAGTTAGGCTTCTTCAGAATCGGAACAATTACAGCACTTTTGAAGGTGTTGGGGACAATACCAAGTTTAAGGGAATTATTAAGAAGTGCGAGAGGAGGGTCTGGACAGTTAAGAAAAGCTTCACGTAAAATGTGAGGAGGGCAACAATCGGTGGGGGAGCCAGACCCGACTTTACTAAGAAGGACAAAGAGGTTTTCCTTTGAGATGGGGGGGATTTGATCGAGTAAAAGTGAGTTTTTACATAAGACTGAAGAGGCCATAGAGGAGATAGGAGACGGGCTACTGGCCTTAATCGTGGCGATTTTCTCAATGAAGTAGAGATTGAGAGAGTCGCATAAAGATTGTGAAGGGACAGGTTTTGCCATGACTCTATCCAGTTTGGCGAGTTTGTCAACTATGGAGAAAATATCCTTGGACTTGTTCGCCGAATTTATGATTTTTGTGGAAAGATATTCAGCCTTAGTCTGGAGGATGGCATTTTTATATTCTTTAAGCAGTATTACATAAAGAGCCTTTTTGTCCGAGGAGTAATCACGTCTCCAACTACGTTCAGCTTGCCTTAAGGCTAGTTTCTTTAATTTTAAATCGTTAGAAAACCATCGTTGGACGTCATGGGGATGCATAATCTTAATTTTCTTGAGGGGGGCAATGTTATCACTGACAAGTTCCAGCCACGTCTTGATGTTTTTTTCCTGGAAGTGGAGAGACTCTTGTGCAATAGGAGCTGTGGCGGTTAGTAAGGAACAAAATTCCCCAATATTAGCATGGTTCCAGTTTCTGGCCAAATGATTCCTTGTCAATAAGTTTCTGGTAAAGGAAATACTGGAGATCGTGAATGTAATGAGATAATGGTCCGACCATGTACATGGAGAAATTAAAAACTTAGAAATTTCCAAATTAGATGTCCAGAGTTGGTCTAAAATATGCCCCTTTATGTGAGTGGCTGCGTTCACATGCTGGGTGCAATTCATTCCCAAAAGGAGATCAGTAAATTCTATAGAGTCAGCGCTTTCCCATGTATCACTAGGCCAATAATTAAAATCTCTGATTATAAGGATTCTGGCATGGTTGATGGCTAAGTGGGAGATCATATCGCCTAGCAATTGAGGGAATGTGGGCATGTGATGAGGGGGTCTATAAAATAAAGCGCAGATAAAAGAGGACAAGGGAGATTCAAATTTGAGTATTAAGCTGTCGACTGAGGGGATACCTGTGATCCCTAATGAAGTGAACTGGAGTTTCTGGTGGATAATGGCCACGACCCCTCCTCCGGCTTTACCCGAGGACCTGTTAGCCTGAAGAATATAATAGTTATCAGGCACTGCTGCCAAGATATCAGGGACAGACTCCGCGGTAAGTCACGTTTCAGAGAGAAGGAGGATATCCGGTTTGTCTGAATCGACAAGCTGAAAGATTTTGAGCTGATGTTTTACCATTGAACGAGTGTTCAGATAAAAGATTGTAATTTCCCTCACCTCCTCCACCATTAAGTGAGGCCTTCCCCCGAGCCCCTGCACTCTCGAGTGTTGGTGTTCGAGGCCCTCCTCCACCCGCAGGTTTTTCCTGCTCCTCATCCCTGGTGGTCCAGTGGACCTCTGTCTCCTTTCTCTCGCTCCGCTCTCCTCTCCGTTTTTCACTCGTTTTTTCACCCTCTTTTTAATCTTTCTTTCTGCACTTTTCTGCTTTCTGCTCTCTTTTGCTTTCTGCTTATCCCTCTTTTATTTATCCCTTTTTCCTCCTTATTCCTCCTTCCCACCCGTTTTCCCCGCCGCTGCTGCCCCCGTGGCCCCTCCCCCCAGCACGACCGGCCCAATCCAGCTCTCCTCCCCGCCTCCCAGCTGTCCAGCCCTCCCCGACCCCTGCTTAATGGCGGCCGCTGGGCGGCAGCGCCGCTGGCGCACCAAAGGCAAGCCCGTCTGCACCCGTCCGCGACCAGCGCCAGGAACCCTGGACCTCCGCTCCGCCAACGCTACGACCCAGCGGCACTCCACGCTCTCAACCCAGGCTGCAACAACAGCTGCAAGCTAGCATCACCAGCCGATACCCACGGACCCTTCAGCTGTCACCGCTGCCGGCACACCTGCAGCACCGCCAAGACCACGGACCCAGCGCAACCCGCCCACAAGAACACAACCGAACCGAAGACCCTGCAATGCATCCTCATCAACGTCCGATCCCTCCACAAACCCGCCACCGAAATCTGGGACCTCCTCGCCAGCACCACCCCGGATGTAGCATTCTTCACCGAAACATGGACCAACACCACCTCGGGACCGGACATCGCCATCGCCATTCCCCAAGGATACAAGATCTCCAGGAAGGACCGCCCCACCCGCACGGGAGGAGGAATCGCCATCGTCCACAAATCCACCCTCCGCCTGAGCACACTCCCCGATGAGCCCACAGACCTGATGGAACACCTTCACTTCAAGATACTGGCCAGCCCTACCTCCACCGTCCGAGGAACCCTCATCTACCGACCCCCTGGACCCCACAGACTTTTTGCCATCTCCATCACGGACATCATCTCCCCGCATGCCATCGCGTCCACCAACTACACCCTACTGGGAGACCTCAACTTCCACCTCGACAACTAACTGGACCCCAGCACCACATCCCTCCTGGACAACCTCCACAACATTGGACTCTGCCAGATCGTGACCGAACCCATGCACTCAGCAGGACACACCCTCGACCCCCTCTTCACAACAGGAAACTCCATCACCTTCAGCCACACCACCGAACTCCCATGGACTGACCATCGATGCGTCCACTTCACTTCAGAACACCCACCATCCACAGACACCAGCACCTGCTCCCACGAAGAAACTGGACCAGAATCACCGACGACCAGCTAACCTCATCACTCAGCAACTCCACCCCAACCATCACGGAAAATGACGACCCCAACACCGCAGCCCGAACCCTGCACAGATGGATCTCCGACAGCGCCAACACCATAGCCCCCCTCAAGAAAAACAACAACACCCATGCCAAGAAAGCTAGATGGTTTACCACTGAACTTCGAGAGTCCTGACGCACTTGCCGCCGCCTCGAAAAGGCCTGGAGGAACACCAAATCCACAGAAGCCCACAACAACTTCAGAGCCGCCACCAACGCCCACCACCAACTCATCAGAAAAACGAGGAAAAAAGCGATTGAAGACAGAATCTCCACTAATGCACACAACAGCAAAGAACTCTTCAACATCATCAAGGAGTTCGCCCAACCCACCAGCGAGTCCACCGACATCCCTCCCTCACAAGACCTCTGCGACAAACTCAGCACCTTTTTCCACCACAAAATCAAGAGCATCTACGACAACTTCAACGAAGACAACCAACACACTGAACCCTCACCAACCACCCCTGACACCCTGAAGCCAGCGATCGACAACTGGACAGCCCTCACCACCGAAGACACTCTGAAGACGATGAAGTCAATCCACTCCGGGGCCCCCACGGTCTCCTGCCCCCACCACATTTTCAACAGAGCCACCGACACCATCGCACCCATGCTCTGCCACACCATCAACCGCTCCCTGGCAACCGCCTTGTTCCCCGGTGACTGGAAACACGCCAAGATCAACCCCCTCCTGAAGAAACCCTCGGCGGACCCCACCGACCTCAAAAACTACAGACCCATCTCCCTGCTCCCGTTCCCAGCGAAAGTCATTGAGAAAGCCATCAACAGCCAACTCGCCACATTCATCGAAGAGCACAACATCCTCCCAATCCGGCTTCAGAAAAAACCACAGTACGGAAACCGCCCTCCTCGCCGCAACAGACGACATCCGCACCCTAATGGACAAAGGAGAAACAGCAGCCCTCATCCTCCTCGACCTCTCAGCGGCGCTCGACACAGTCTCTCACCGGACCCTAATACGCAGACTCCACGACGCAGGGATCCAAGACAAGGCCCTCGACTGGATACGCTCCTTCCTCTCCGGCAGAACGCAGAGAGTCAGACTCCCCCCTTTCCTCTCGGACCCTACACCAACCACCTGCGGAGTCCCCCAGGGGTCCTCCCTCAGTCCTACGCTCTTCAACGTCTACATGGCTCCGCTCGCCCCCATCGTCAGAACCTACGGACTCAACATTGTGTCATACGCAGACGACACCCAACTCATCCTCTCCCTATCCAACGAACCCAACACCGCCAGACACAACTTTCGAGAAGGCATGGAAGCCGTCGCCAAATGGATGAAAAACAGCTGCCTACAACTAAACACCAACAAAACGGAAGTACTCATCATGGGCCCAAACCCCGATGCCTGGAACGACACCTGGTGGCCCCCCGCCCTCGGAAGCCCTCCCACCCCCACGGACCACGCACGCAACCTGGGAATCATCCTGGACTCAGAGCTCAAAATGGACCGCCAGATCAACTCCGTCTCGTCCTCCTGCTTCCACATCCTCCGCCTCCTACGTAAGACCTTCAAATGGATCCCCCTCAAACACAGAAAGACCATCACTCACGCCCTGGTCACCAGCAGACTTGACTACGGCAACACACTCTATGCCGGAATAAACAAAAACCTCACCCGCAAGCTACAGAACATCCAAAATGCCACCGCAAGACTGGTCCTCAACCTGCCAAGACACTGCCACATCTCCCAGCACCTGCGCACACTCCACTGGCTCCTCATCGAAGCTAGAGTCACCTTCAAGATTCTCACCCACGCTCACAAGGCCCTCCATGACACCGGACCAGCATACCTGAACAGCCGACTCAAATTCCACGCACCCCAAAGGACCCTACGATCAGCCCAGCTCTCCTATACCGTGGTCCACCGCACCAGAAAGACCAGATCGGGAGGCCGCTCCTTCTCCTTCCTCGCGGCCAGAGCCTGGAACGGCCTTCCGCTCCACCTCAGACAGACAACATCGCTCCCCATCTTCGCAAGAAACCTCAAAACCTGGCTCTTCGACAGACCCCCTCCTTGATGAACTGGAACCTGCAAAACCCCCCCCCCCCCCAGCGCCTTGAGACCCTTACGGGTGAGTAGTCACACTTAACAAACACCTGATTGATTGATTATGATGGGAGGTAAATTATTTTTAATTTGTTAATTATTTGTTAATTAATGTTCATTATTTTGCTGGAGTGGGAATAGTAAATTATTCCCCTCCGCTATCCAACACTTTCCCTACTGTTGCACTTGCTGGAGTGGGAATAGTAATTTTATCCCCTCCGCTATCCAACACTCTCCCTACTGTTGCACTCCCTGGAGTGGGAATAGTAAATTATTCCCCTCCGCTATCCAACACTTTCCCTACTGTTGCACTTGCTGGAGTGGGAATAGTAAATTATTCCCCTCCGCTATCCAACACTTTCCTACTGTTGCACTTGCTGGAGTGGGAATAGTAATTTTAACCCCTCCGCTATCCAACACTTTCCCTACTGTTGCACTCGTTGGAGTGGGAATAGTAATTTTATCCCCTCCGCTATCCAACACTTTCCCTACTGTTGCACTATCTGGAGTGGGAATAGTAATTTTATCCCCTCCGCTATCCAACACTTTCCTTACTGCACTCACTGGAGTGGGAATAGTAATTTTATTTCCTCCGCTATCCAACACTTTCCCTACTGTTGTACTCCCTGGAGTGGGAATAGTAAATTATTCCCCTCCGCTATCCAACACTTTCCCCACTGTTGCACTTGTTGGAGTGGGAATAGTAAATTATTCCCCTTCGCTATCCAACACTTTCATACTGTTGCACTTGCTGGAGGGGGAATAGTAATTTTTACCCCTCCGCCATCCAACACTTTTCCTACTGTTTCACTCGCTGGAGTGGGAATAGTAATTTTAACTCCTCCGCTATCCAACAATTTCCCTACTGTTGCACTATCTGGAGTGGGAATAGTAATTTTATCAACTCCGCTATCCAACACTTTCCCTACTGTTGCACTCGTTGGAGTGGGAATAGTAATTTTATCCCCTACGCTATCCAACACTTTCCCTACTGTTGCACTCGCTGGAGTGGGAATAGTAATTTTATTCCCTCCGCTATCCAACACTTTCCCTACTCTTGCACTTTCTGGAGTGGGAATAGTAATTTTATCCCCTACGCTATCCAACATTTTCCCTACTGTTTCTGTTAATGTAGTGTAAAATGTTGTTTCAAAATTAAAAAATTATTTTAATATTTTAATTTATTATATATATATTTTATTTTCATGTTTATGTTACAGGTGTATGTATATATATATATATATATATATATATATATATATATATATATGTATTTATAATTTGTATTATGTTTCTAACATTTTATAATTTATTATAATAATTATTAATAAATATTATTAAGTAAATATATATATAATAATTTTTATATATGTATGTGTAATTTATTTTTACATTACGTTTATTATTAATAATTTTTAACATTTTTTAATCATTCTATGTTTTTATTAATTAAATGTTTTATTAAATGTATTTAAAATTATTTATTAGAGATTTAAAAAAAAAAAATATTTTGAACAACGATATTTTGAACAACGATATTTTTGTTTCGATATTTTTGTACTTACCATTGTAAAGATAGGATGTCGATATTCTTGACATCGATATTTTGAACACGATATTTGTGTAGGTCGATATTCCTGTCGTCGATATTCTGTCAGTGATCCATATTACACAACATGCATGACACATAATGCACCTCAGTTGGGTCTGTGGGGGCCTGTGTTTGACTTCATGATCACAGGTTCAAATGCTACCAGGTCTACTCAGCCTTTCATCCTTCTGAGGTGGAAAGATGCAAGGTCTGTTCAGCCTTTCATCATTCTGAGGTGGATAAAATGAGTACCATTGAGTTGGGGAACAATAAACATCTGCTATTTAGCACCAAAATACCCTTCTGAGTGAACGTACTCTTTACAAATACACATGTTATGTTAAAATAGGCTCTATTTAGCATAACGTACAATTAAACACAACACATGCTTTTTGATATTACGAGGTGTTGAAGGGTTAAAAGATTTTTTCTTGGGCTGCCTTTATTTTACCGCTCCTGGCTGGCCACAGATTCTGGGCATTGAGCCCAGGCCAGAAAGACATAATGCAATAGATTTCCTGTGGTTAAAAACGGAACAGGAAAATTAAAAATATATATATATATATATTGTTTTAATTTTTTTTATTTTCCTGTTCCGTATATATATACATATATATTATCTACTGGCGGTCGCCAGTAGATAGTTATAGTTAGGACCTATTTTCCATAGGAAATCCGAGACATTCTATTTGAAATAACTCTTGCGTCGGTTGACGAATCTTCGCGAAATTTTCAAACTTTATGGCCCGCTCCGGTCCGCTCCTACCCTGAAAGTCTCAGGGTGATTCGTCAAGCAAGAGCCGAGAAAAAAGGGGGGTCCCAAAACGTGTTTTCCCCATTCATTTTCCCATAGGAAACTTTAGACACGGCTACAGCCCGAACTGCTGAACGGAATTACACCAAATTTGGCAAAGAGGTAGTTCTTGGTTCAGAAAGAACCCTTTTTGTTAAATGGTGTAAATCCGTTCAGTAGTTCCTGAGAAAATCAAAAGTTAAGTCACATATCTATCTATGGCCGAGTAGGGTCCGCGTACCCTCCCGACCACGAGCTGCATGCTAATTGGCTGTCAAGTGGCTGTCAACACTCCAAATCAGGAAGTGTTGGCAGCCATTTTGTCCCTTGGTAGAACCGAGGGACAGAAACAAATGCGCAAAGCGCAAAAGGGGGCAGGGTAGAAACACCCTGACCCCTAGGTCTGCTCAGGGGGTCCCACAAGGACCCCTGGGCAGAAAAAGCATTTTTTTATTTTTAAATCGGCAGGATGCGCTCAGGGTGCGCGGATCCTGCCGATTAGAAAAAAACCCAGAAGAAACAAGTGCGCAAAACGCACAAAGGGGGCAGGGTAGAAACACCCTGACCCCCTAGGTCTGCTCAGGGGGTCCCACAAGGACCCCCTGGGCAGAAAAAAGCATTTTTTTTAAAAGAAAATCGGCGGGATGCGCTTAGGGTGCGCGGATCCCGCCGAGAAAAACGAAGCGCGGTCTCCCGCGCTCGTTGTTAATTGGCCCCGGGTGGGCCAAGTCCCGGGGGCATGCAGGGGTTTCTTTTTAATATGTGGGGGGCCTCTAAGGCCCCCAAAGCCCCGGGGACCGTCACCCTCGGGGCTTAAAAGATAATGGTGCGGGAGGGCTCTTTGCCCTCCCGCTGCCCCGAGGACCGCCACCTCCCCGGGGCTTCTTTTTAAATGTTTTAACCTGTGTGGGGGGGCTCCAGCCCCCCACACGCCCCGGGGACCACCACCTCCCTGGGGCACTAAGAAATTTAAAATGGGGGTCCGTTTTGGACCCCCGAAGCCCCGGGGACCACCACCTCCCCATGGCTTTCTAAATGTGGGGAGGGGGGCGGCGCGACCCCCCTCTTGGAGCCTGTGGTGGCCCTGGGGACCGCCACCCCCCAGGGCCAGCTCCTGCAGTGTCCCGGGGTGCCTACCCCCGGGACACTGCTGTTTGCAATGACAGGACGGGAGCCTCGCGGCTCCCGTCCTGTCATTGCAAACTTGCTTTGGATATTGGAAGTGAGAGCAGGAAACCTGCTCTCGCTTCCAATATCCAAAGCAAATTGCTTTCCACATGGAGAGCAGCATCTTAGCTGCTCCCCATGTGGAAAGCAATGCCGGCTCCCGTAGGACACGGGGAGCCGGCGGGACTGTGGGGTTTGGGGACCCCCACAGTCCCCAACGAGAGGCCAGGCCCCGGGGATGGGGTCCCGGGGCCATAAGTGGCCAGGGAGGGGGCCACGCAGCCCCCCCTCCCCTAAAAATAAATTAAAAAAATACAAATTTAAAGGCCGGCCCCGGGGGATGGGGTCCCCGGGGCCTTAAATGGCCTGAGGAGGGGGGCCACGCAGCCCCCCTCCACATTTTTAATTTTAAAAAAAGAGGGCTTGCCCCAGGGGATGGGGTCCCCGGGGCCAATACAGGCCCAGGGAAGGGGGGCCACGCGCCCCCTTCCCGTTTTTTTAAATTATATTTAAAAAAAAAAAATCCTCAGGCCCCGGGGGATGGGGTCCCCGGGGCAAAAAGTGGCTGAGGGAAGGGGGGCCACGCAGCCCCCCTCCCAATCAAAAAAAAAAAAAAAGACCGGCATCGTGCCGGAGGCCCCGCCCCTCCCTGCAGCACTCTGCAAACGCGCCCCTGGCGCGTTTTGAGAAGGGAAGTAATTCCCCTTGAATACTGGGGGTCCCTGGGGCAAACTAGCCCACAAGGAACCTCCAGTATGCACCAGGGGCTGCGTTGCAGAGAGGTGTACAGAGGCCACACCCCTTTTACACCTCTCTGCAACGCAGCTCTGTGGCGCTTTTGGAAGTACATGGTGGGCTAGTTGGACTCCAGGGACCCTCAGGATTCAAGGGGACTTAATCCCCCAACTTAAAACGCACCACGGGGCGCGTTTGCACAGTGGTGAAGGGAGGGGGCAGGGCTTCAGGTGACATGTGTGCAAACAGGCCCCGTGGCGTGTTTTAAGATGGGAATTAAATCCCCTTCAATCCTGAGGGTCCATGGGGGCCAACTAGCCCAACAGGTACATCCAGAACGCGCCACAGAGCTGCGTTGCAGAGAGGTGTAAAAAGGGGTGTGGCCTCTGTACACTCTCTGCAACGCAGCCCCCTGGCGCATACTGGAGGTTCCTGGTGGGCTAGTTGGCACCCAGGGACCCTCATGATTCAAGGGGACTTAATCCCCCAACTTAAAACGCGCCACGGGGCGCGTTTGCAAGATGTCACCTCAGGCCCCGCCCCCTCCCGTCACCATTGTGCAAATATTCCTCTAAAATCAGCCGAAATACGAATTCCGATTTACTCACCTGTTATCAGGAGAGACCTCAGTGCTGCATCTTTCAGCCCAGTACTGATCCTGAAAAGTAATTCTAACCGTACTTACCAGTAACTTATATTTCCTTCCATAGGAATCCATTGTCTGGTTTTCAGCAGAAAAGTTTCAAAGTATCGATTTTCACAAATTACAAATATTCCTTAAAAATCGCCTGTATGACTTAAACGCATTCTTTCAACTGTTTACAGGAGATGCACCAGTGCTGGATCCAGGATCCAACACTGAGTAAGAAAAAGTAATGATAACACTACTTACCTGCTAAGTGAATTTCCTCCCATAGGATAACATTGGTGATTCTATGTGAAAAAGTTTCTAAGTGTCAACTTTTAAAATACAATAATATTCCTTAAAAATCACTACTGTAACCAAAACGCTTTTACTCAACTGTTTACAGGAGATGTCCCAGGACTGAATCTAGGATCCAGTCCTGTGGTTAGAAAAGTAATCCATAAATTAACTAATTGCATTTAACTAGAAATTCACATTGAGGTCAATGTTGCCTTGTGTTTGAAATTGTGTTGCCCATTGCAACAACTGTAACTACTGTACTTAAAAGTCTATTGCCTATTTGCAAAGTATTTAAACTAAAGTAATTCATTCTGAGAAAGTATATTTTGTAATGTAATGTATAATGTAATTACAATGTAATTTAATAAATAAAATATCTAAAAATAAATAGTTCTAAAAAATGTAGTAAATCAGTATCAAAAAAATAAATATAACAATTAATACAATTAAAAATTGTCATTTACAAAACCTTTGAAATTCACTGAAAAAACCATAGGTTTTAGGGCGTTATAGTTAGAAATTAGCATTTAAAAAACCTTTGAAATTCACTGAAAAAACCATAGGTTTCAGGCACGTTATAGTTAGAAATTAGCATTTAAAAAACCTTTGAAATTCACAGAAAAAACCATAGGTTTCAGACACGTTATAGTTAGAAATTAGCATTTCAAAACCTTTGAAATTCACTGAAAAACCGTAGGTTTTAGGGACAGTTATAGTTAGTTGGACATTTCACTCGTACAAAACCCGTGAAATTCCCCGTTATAGTTAGTTCAGCTAACTATAACTCGCGCCCCGCAATGCACTGCTGATGACGTAACATATTACATCACTCATGACATGGTCAGTGACATCACTGATGACATCACTGATGACATCTCAAATGACATCACTGATGACATCACTGATGACATCATCCACGTGATAATCTGATGCACCTCCTCACACCCTAATATAACCTTTGATACACCCACTCTAAATTACAGACTGCCATTCGCAAAACCATAGACACTCCAACACCAATAACTACATACCCACTCACTGATTCTTAGGTCTACACACACACATCCACTCACTCACCCGTACAGTCACTCATACTTATGGTCACTTAGTACAGGACTATCATATGCACTCTTACTCCTATATAGATACTCAAACACCGCCACTCATCCATAGAGGTACTCACACACCTAGTCAGTCATGCAAATAATTAAACACACTGCCATTTACTCACCTATACAGTTATACACACACCAGCTCACTTAATCATACAAATACTAGCACATTGTTACGCTCTTATACAATCACTGATACAAGCACACACTCATCCATACAGCCACTATCACAATCACTCACTCTCGCTTATAGCTATTTATATACTCCAACACACATATATACTGCCTTTCACATATGTAGTTAGTCACACATGTACCACTGGGACATACATTCACTCACTAACACACTCTTACACACACTTACCCACCCATACAGTCTATCACAGATGCACTCTTGAAACCATCCACCCAGTGAATCACCCACTCACACATCTATGCACAGAGTCGCACACACCCCTCCCACACAAACACTCAGACACCCATACAGATACTCAGTCAACCATTCAATAACTCATATAGACACTCATGTAGCTATTCACAAACACATGCAGCCACTTACACAGCAACAGACAGACGGATACAGACATTCACCCAGTTTAGTCACTAACCCATGCATTCAGTAAGATACGTTAAATCACTCACCTACTAAATCATCCATACAGACACTTATACACCCACTGATTCTTCAATACATCTTTTCCTATATATATTAAAAATATTTAAACTTTACAGAAACACAGTCACTGCATGATGTCATCAGTGATGTCATTTGAGATGTCATCAGTGATGTCATCAGTGATGTCACTGACCATGTCATGAGTGATGTAATATGTGACGTCATCAGCAGTGCATTGCGGGGCGCGAGTTATAGTTAGCTGAACTAACTATAACGGGGAATTTCACGGGTTTTGTACGAGTGAAATGTCCAACTAACTATAACTGTCCCTAAAACCTATGGTTTTTTCAGTGAATTTCAAAGGTTTTTTAAATGCTAATTTCTAACTATAACGTGTCTGAAACCTATGGTTTTTTCTGTGAATATATATATATATACACACATACATATACATACATATATATATTCACTGAAAAAACCATAGGTTTTAGGGACAGTTATAGTTAGTTGGACATTGCACTCGTACAAAACCCGTGAAATTCCCCCGTTATAGTTAGTTCAGCTAACTATAACTCGCGCCCCCGCAATGCACTGCTGATGACGTCACATATTACATCACTCATGACATGGTCAGTGACATCAGTGATGACATCACTGATGACATCTCAAATGACATCACTGATGACATCATCCAGTGACGGTGTGTTTCTGTAAAGTTTAAATATTTTTAATATATATAGGGAAAGGCGTATTGAAGAATGAGTGGGTGTATAAGTGTCTGTATGGATGATTTAGTAGGTGCGTGACTAACTCTATAAGTGAGTGATTAAACGTATCTTACTGAATGCATGGGTTAGTGACTAAACTGGGTGAATGTCTGTATCCGTCTGTCTGTTGCTGTGTAAGTGGCTGCATGGGTTTGTGAATAGCTACATGAGTGTCTATATGAGTTATTGATTGGTTGTCTGAGTATCTGTATGGGTGCCTGAGTGTTTGTGTGGGTGGGGTGTGTGCGACTCTGTGCATAGATGTGTGAGTGGGTGATTCACTGGGTGGATGGTTTCAAGAGTGCATCTGTGATAGACTGTATGGGTGGGTAAGTGTGTGCAAGAGTGTGTTAGTGAGTGAATGTATGTCCCAGTGGTACATGTGTGAGTAACTACATATGTGAAAGGCAGTATATATGTGTGTTGGAGTATATAAATAGCTATAAGCGAGAGTGTGTGATTGTGAGAGTGACTGTATGGATTAGTGTGTGCTTGTATCAGTGATTGTATAAGAGCGTAAGAATGTGCTAGTATTTGTATGAGTAAGTGAGCTGGTGTGTGTATAACTGTATAGGTGAGTAAATGGCAGTGTGTTTAATTATTTGCATGACTGACTAGGTGTGAGAGTACCTCTATGGATGAGTGGCGGTGTTTGAGTGTCTATATAGGAGTATGAGTGCATATGATAGTCCTGTACTGAGTGACCGTAAGTATGAGTGACTGTACGGGTGAGTGAGTGGATGTGTGTGTAGACCTAAGAATCAGTGAGTGGGTATGTAGTTATTGGTGTTGGAGTGTCTATGGTTTTGCGAATGGCAGTCTGTAATTTAGAGTGGGTGTATCAAAGGTTATATTAGGGTGTGAGGAGGTGCATCAGATTATCACGTGGATGATGTCATCAGTGATGTCATTTGAGATGTCATCAGTGATGTCATCAGTGATGTCACTGACCATGTCATGAGTGATGTAATATGTGACGTCATCAGCAGTGCATTGCGGGCGCGAGTTATAGTTAGCTGAACTAACTATAACGGGGAATTTCACGGGTTTTGTACGAGTGCAATGTCCAACTAACTATAACTGTCCCTAAAACCTATGGTTTTTTCAGTGAATTTGTAAGGTTTTTTAAATGCTAATTTCTAACTATAACGTGCTTGAAACCTATGGTTTTTTCAGTGAATTTCAAAGGTTTTTAAATGCTAATTCCTAACTATAACATGTCTGAAACCTATGGTTTTTTTCAGTGAATTTCAAAGGTTTTGTAAATGACAATTTTTAAATGTGTTAATTGTTATATTTATTTTTTTATACTGATTTACTACATTTTTTAAACTATTTATTTTTAGATATTTTATTTTTTAAATTACATTGTAATTACATTATACATTACATTACAAAATATACTTTCTCAGAATGAATTACTTTAGTTTAAATACTTTGCAAATAGGCAATAGACTTTTAAGTACAGTAGTTACAGTTGTTGCAATGGGCAACACAATTTCAAACACAATGCAACATTGAGCTCAATGTGAATTTCTAGTTAAATGCAATTAGTTACTTTATGGATTACTTTTCTAACCACAGGACTGGATCCTAGATTCAGTCCTGGGACATGTCCTGTAAACAGTTGAGTAAAAGCGTTTTGGTTACAGTAGTGATTTTTAAGGAATATTATTGTATTTTAAAAGTTGACAGAAACTTTTTCACATAGAATCACCAATGTTATCGTATGGGAGGAAATTCACTTAGCAGGTAAGTAGTGTTATCGTTACTTTTTCTTACTCAGTGGTGGATCCTGGATCCAGCACTGGTGCATCTCCTGTAAACAGTTGAAAGAATGCGTTTAAGTCATACAGGCGATTTTTAAGGATTATTTGTAGTTTGTGAAAATCGACACTTTGAAACTTTCTGCTGAAAACCAGACAATGGATTCCTATGGAAGGAAATACAAGTTACTGGTAAGTACGGTTAGAATTACTTTTCAGGGTCAGTGCTGGCTAAAAGATGCAGCACTGGGTTCTCTCCTGATAACAGGTGAGTAAATCGGAATTCGTAGTTCGGCTGATTTTAGAGGAATATTATAAAGTTCCAAAACTCCACACACAGAAGAATTTCCAAGTGAAAGCAGTCAATGATATCCTATGGAAGGAAATTCAAGTTACTGGGAAGTACGGTTAGAATTACTTTTCAGGATGAGTACTGGGCTCAAAGATGCAGCACTGAGGTCTCTCCTGATAACAGGTGAGTAAATCGGAATTCGTAGTTCGGCTGATTTTAGAGGAATATTTGTATGTTTCAAAAATCGACACTTAGAAACTTTTTCAGCAAAAAGCAAGCAATGATATCCGATGGAAGGAAATTCAAGTTACTGGTAAGTACGGTTAAAATGACTTTTCAGGATCAGTACTGGGCTCAAAGATGCAGCACTGAGGTCTCTCCTGATAACAGGTGAGTAAATCGGAATTCGTAGTTCGGCTGATTTTAGAGGAATATTATAAAGTTCCAAAACTCCACACTTAGAAGAATTTCCAAGTGAAACCAGTCAATGTTAGCCTATGGAAGGAAATTCAAGTTACTGGTAAGTACGGTTAGAATTACTTTTCAGGATCAGTACTGGGCTCAAAGATGCAGCACTGAGGTCTCTCCTGATAACAGGTGAGTAAATCGGAATTCGTAGTTCGGCTGATTTTAGAGGAATATTTGCACAATGGTGAAGGAAGGGGTGGGGCCTGAGGTGACATGTCTGCAAACACGCCCTGTGGCGCGTTTTAAGTTGGGGGATTAAGTCCCCTTGAATCCTGAGGGTCCCTGGAGTCCAACTAGCCCACCATGTACCTCCAAAAAGCGCCACAGAGCTGCGTTGCAGAGAGGTGTAAAAGGGGCGTGGCCTCTGTACACCTCTCTGCAACGCAGCCCCTGGCGCATACTGGAGGTTCCTGGTGGGCTAGTTGGCCCTCAGGGACCCCCAGTATTCAAGGGGAATCGTTCCCCCTCTGCAAGCAGGGGCGTGGCCTCCGGCGCGATGCCGGTCTTTTTTTATTTATTTTTTAAGAAGGGGGCTGTGTGGCCCCCCTTCTTTTCTAATCTATTGGCCCTGGGGACCCCATCCCCCAGGGCCTGCCCCTAATTATTATTATTTATTTTTTTAAATTTGGAAGGGGGCCGCGTGGCCCCCCTCCCGAGGCCTTAATCGGCCCCGGGGACCCCAGCCCCAGGGGCATGGCCTTCTTTTTTTAAAAAATAAAACTTATGGAGGGGGGCTGCATTGCCCCCCTCTTCAGGCCACTTATGGCCCCGGGGACCCCATCCCCCGGGGCCGGCCTTTGTATTTTTATTTTTTTATTTTTTTTTAATTACATTTTGGGGAGGGGGGCCACGTGGCCCCCCTCCCGGGCCACTAATGGCCCCGGGGACCCCATCCCCCGGGGCCTGGCCACTCGTTGGGGACCGTGGGGGGGTCCCCAATCCCCGCACGGTCCCGCCGGCTCCCTGCGTCCTGCGGGAGCCGGCATTGCTTTTCCATAAGGACATGCAGCTCCCCTTATGGAAAAGCAATTCTGCTTTGCTTCATTGAAGCGAGAGCAGGTTTCCCTGCTCTCACTTCAATGAAGCAAAGCAAGTTTGCAATGACAGGACGGGAGCCGCGAGGCTCCCGTCCTGCCATTGCAAACAGCAGTGTCCCGGGGGTAGGCACCCTGGGGGGTGGCGGTCCCCAGGGCCACCACAGGCTCTAGGAGGGGGGCCGCGCGGCCCCCCTCCCCACTTCTGCAAAGCCCCGGGGAGGTGGTGGTCCCCGGGGGTCCTAAACGGACCCCCACATTTCTTTAATTAGTGCCTTGGGGAAGTGGCGGTCCCCGGGGCATGTTGGGGGGCTGGAGCCCCCCACACAGGTATTTTTTTATTTAAAAAAAGAAGCTCCGGGGGGTGGCGGTCCCCGGGGATGCGGGGGGCCGTGAGCCCCACCGCCAGCATTATAATTTCAAAGCCCCGGGGGGTGGCGGTCTCCGTGGCTTGGGGGGCCTCTAAGGCCCCCCCATACATAACATTTTAAAACCACGCATGCCCCCGGGACTTGGCCCACCCGGGGGCCAATTAAGAACCAAGCGCGGGAGACCGCGCTTCGTTTTTTTTTTTATCGGCACGATCCGCGCACCCAGCGCGTTTTTTGCCGATTTAAAAAAAAAATCGTTTTGCGCACTTTTTTTACTGCTTTCTTGTTCCTCGGTTCTACCGAGGAACAAGATGGCTGCCAACACTTCCTGATTTGGAGTGTTGACAGCCAATTAGCATACAGCTCGTGATCGGGAGGGTGCGCGGACCCTACGCGGCCATAGATATATATGTGGTTTTACTTTTGATTTTCTCAGCAACTACTGAACGGATTTACACCATTTAACAAAAAGGGTTCTTTCTGAACCAAGAACTACCTCTTTGCCAAATTTGGTGTAATTCCGTTCAGCAGTTCGGGCTGTAGCCGTGGCTAAAGTTTCCTATGGGAAAATGAATGGGGAAAACACGTTTTGGGACCCCCCTTTTTTCTCAGCCCCCGCTTGACGAATCACCCCGAGACTTTCAGGATAGGAGCGGACCGGAGCGAGCCATAAAGTTTGAAAATTTCGCGAAGATTCGTCAACCGACGCAAGAGTTATTTCAAATAGAATGTTGCGGATTTCCTATGGAAAATAGGTCCGAACTATAACTATCTACTGGCGACTGCCAGTAGATAATATACACATATATACACACACATATATATATATACACACACATATATATATATTATCTACTGGCGGTCGCCAGTAGATAGTTATAGTTAGGACCTATTTTCCATAGGAAATCCGCAACATTCTATTTGAAATAACTTTGGCGCCGGTTGACGAATCTTCACGAAATTTTCAAAACTCGTGGGGCGCTCCGGTCCGCTCCTATCCTGAAAGTCTCGGGGTGATTCGTCAAGTGGGGGCCGAGAAAAAAGGGGGGTCCCAAACGTGTTTTCCCCATGCAATTTTCCATAGGAACCTTTCATCGCAGCCACAGCCCGAACTGCTGAACGGAATTACACCAAATTTGCCAAAAAGGTAGCCCTTGGTTCAGAGTCGTGCCTTTTGGTTAAATGGTGTAAATCCGTTCAGTAGTTCCTGAGAAATTTGAAAAAGAAAACACATATATATCTTAGCGGAGCCTAACCACACATGTCATCGTGAGATCTGATTGGCTGTCAGCACTTCATCCTGGAATTGCTGGCAGCCATCTTGGGACCAATATAAATGATAGTACCCCATTGAAATGCATTGTAGTGAATCGAAGATTTTGAGGGTTACCAAAAGGAGAACTATAAAGGGTGATAACAGACTTTAGTTACATTAGAATTCATTTGTTGATGGTACCATACTAATTTCAGGAATTATTGTGTGTTCTAAGGTGACTTTACCCTGTGAAAAACCTTCTGCTGGGATATCATGAATCATGTTTGAGAGAAAACTATTTTCACATGCTTGTCCCATACAGTTTTGGAAGGTGCTCCAGAAGCTAAAATGAGAGCATATTTTCTGTAAATTCACATTATCTTTCTCAGTCATGTGAGAATGAAGTCTGACATTCTCAGTAAAACATGTACATCCAACAAGGGCAGAGACTGTCAGTTGATTCCTTTGTGTTCTACTGCAGTTTCCCAGAGTGTTCTAAAGAACAACTAGAGTGCTAACAGCCTTACTTATGACAAAAGTATGGCACACCTGAAGCCATCTTGATTGGAATAAACTGGTAACACTTAAAACATTTAATTTAAAAAGGAACAAAATGATGGGGTTGATTTTGTCATAGAAATTATGGTTAGTGCTGTAGAAAGAAAAAATTAGGACGTTTCAAGTGTGATCTCAAATATCTTCCTGTTATATTTCAACAGGAGCAGCCTGTCAGTTGATGCCTTTGTGTTCTACTGCAGCTTCCCAGAGTGTTCTAAAGAACAACTAGAGAGCTAACAGTCTTACTTATGACAAAAGTATGGCACACCTGAATCCATCTTGATTGGAATAAACTGGTAACACTTAAAACATTTAATTTAAAAAGGAACAAAATGAGGGGGTTCATTTTGCCATAGAAATTATGGTTAGTGCTGTAGAAAGAAAAATTAGGACATGTTTTAAGTGAGATCTCAAATATCTTCCTGTTATATTTCAACAGGAGCAGCCTGTCAGTTGATGCCTTTGTGTTCTACTGCAGCTTCCCAGAGTGTTCTAAAGAACAACTAGAGTGCTAACAGCCTTACTTATGACAAAAGTATGGCACACCTGAAGCCATCTTGATTGGAATAAACTGGTAACACTTAAAACATTTAATTTAAAAAGGAACAAAATGATGGGGTTCATTTTGTCATAGAAATTATGGTTAGTGCTGTAGAAAGAAAAAATTAGGACGTTTCAAGTGTGATCTCAAATATCTTCCTGTTATATTTCAACAGGAGCAGCCTGTCAGTTGATGCCTTTGTGTTCTACTGCAGCTTCCCAGAGTGTTCTAAAGAACAACTAGAGCGCTAACAGTCTTACTTATGACAAAATTATGGCACACCTGAAGCCATCTTGATTGGAATAAACTGGTAACTCTTAAAACATTTAATTTAAAAAGGAACAAAATGAGGGGGTTCATTTTGTCATAGAAATTATGGTTAGTGCTGTAGAAAGAAAAATTAGGACATGTTTTAAGTGAGATCTCAAATATCTTCCTGTTATATTTCAACAGGAGCAGGTTGTCAGTTGATGCCTTTGTGTTCTACGGCAGCTTCCCAGAGTGTTCTAAAGAACAACTAGAGCGCTAACAGTCTTACTTATGACAAAAGTATGGCACACGTGAAGCCATCTTGATTGGAATAAACTGGTAACACTTAAAACATTTAATTTAAAAAGGAACAAAATGAGGGGGTTCATTTTGCCATAGAAATTATGGTTAGTGCTGTAGAAAGAAAATTTAGGGCATGTTTTAAGTGAGATCTCAAATCCTCTTCTATTTCATTAGAAAATTCTGACATGCAGAGTGAAACAATCACTTTCAATACCAGCAGTAGATTTCCAGTTAACTCCCTGGTGAGCAGTAGCTTTACTACAGTGATCTAATGAACAACTAGAGTGCTAACATTCTGAATTTATGGCAAATGTGTGACACATCTGAATGCCTTCTTGATGGAATCAAAGTAAAAACTGAAAGCATTTCCTACTGAGGAGACTGCAGTAAATGACGAAATTAGGAAACTTCATAACAAATAAGTCTCCCAAGATGGCCACCAGAGAAAAAAGAGCCCAAATGTAGCACAAATATCACCCAGATGTAGCCCACATATAGCCCAATGACAGAAGTGTGCAAAACACTTTTTATTTTTAGTTTTTCTGCAGTTTTATATAGTGCAAACTGGTCAGGTATTGGAGCGTTACATCTTACTTGGACCCCTTATTGCGTATTTTGCACGAAGTACATGAGATTGATCTTGCGAAACATTGAACTTTACGATTCTGTTAACCTGAAGTTGCTCTGAACCGGGCTTTGTAACACCCGTTTTTACCTACTGGTTTTAATTAATTCTCACTGTATTGTATTAGGAAAGAGGACTTACTGTTTTTATGTACACTTTTATGATCTATGTTTCTAAATCAGATCAAATAAAGTTTAATGAATTCTATGGCAGGACGGGGCGAGGATTATGCATATCTTTCCTCACTTTATTTGCATAGCAGTTCAAAGAAAACGTAACACAACAATCATTAAACAAAAGACTACACAACCCATGAACCATTAGGGGGTAGTCTCCAAGGCAACTATAGTCCAATCATATCACAGTCCATCGTATATAATATCGTGACGTCCCTTCCGCTTCCTCTTTCTTCACTGCTCGTCAGTTAAGTGCATTCCTTACATTCTTGGCTTAATCTGACGTTGTTGCTGTTTGTATAGAGGTTTCATGTGCACGTTATTAGCATTATTGCCTTGGTATTGTTTCATATTCCCTGCGCAGCAGGCTCTTGCCCGAGTGCGTTCTCCCCCTCGCAGTTTCTCCCGCTGTGTGCTCTGCGCGCAGTGAGATCCTGTCAGGCGCGTCTGGTCCGAGCGAGGCAGCTCCGTCGAGCGCTCCCGCTGGTCTTTACGAGCGTTTGGGAATCCGGTCACTCCTTTAGTGTCCGCTTGATTCCCGACCAACCCTCGCCTAATTTTGACACCGCTACGCTGTGATTTCCCCACACGGCCACGTTAGTGACCAGCGCCACCTGGTGGTGGTAATTGGTATTGCGCCTCAGTCTATTCTTATAACAGCTTCGGGGAAAGCCCAGCTGTTGGAGCACCGGCGAGGGGGCTGTCTTAAGGATTTTAAGGACATTTGTTCTGTGCTCACACCCTCTGCTATCATGTCTTCTCCAGAAGACCATTTTTACTCCTCCTACCAGGAAGTGGAGGAGGAATGGCCCCCAACTTCTCCCTCCAGCAGTGGACCAAGCCCTCTCTCTGGCTATTTCTAGGGCGCTGGCTCCTCTTAGGGATCAGGTTGATAAGCTGGCGAAAAGCATCCCTGGGGTGTTCAGTGACCCAGATCTGGTGGTGGCGGGTCCAAGTAGCTCCCAGATGGGGAATAAAAGGGCCGTTAAGCATAACGCGGGGCACTTGGAAGGATTTGATAAACTTACGGAGACCTTCCTCAAGATTGCGCGAATGCTAAAACATGCACCCTGCCGGGAGGAGGAGGGGCCCAGAGAAAATTGCGACACTTTCACCACTATTGTAGACCCCGACGGCGGGTTTCCCTTAGAGGGAGAGGGTGTATCGGAGGACGATTTCTCCTCCGATAAGGATAAGGACTCGGGCGTCCCTGGCGTCCAGAGTCCCACTCCTCTCAGTCCCCGGTGGGGGACGGGGTCCACTCGGACATGTTCGAGCCTACCCAAATTTACCATCCTAGGTCGGCAGAGTGGACACCTGACGCCAAAGTGGCAGAGTATGTGGTGGGGAAAATCCATCAACCCCTTGAAAGGGTGGTCAAGAATAGGATGAGGGGAGAATGCCCCAGGCCCTCACTGAAGGGGAAGGTGGCACACACGCCTGAAATTGATGAGAAACTATGTACCTTTTTCTCCAAGTATATGAGGGATCCCAAGAAAGGAATTGATAGGTCTTGGACGTGGTAGGGCCCTTGACCCAAGTTATTCAATTGACGGAGCATTCCAAAGAGTCAGGATCCCCTTTGTCCACGGATATTGTGGCTGGTTGGGCGCACTACCCTAAACCCTAAAACACTACCCCCTCCACTACCCAAACACCACTGCACTACCCTAAACCCTAAAACACTACCCCCAGCACGACACCCTACACTACCCAAACATAACTGCACTACCCTAAACCCTAAAACACTACCACCAGCACGACTCCCTACACTACCCAAACACCACTGCACTACCCTAAATATACCCCCAGCATGACCTCCCACACTACACAAACACCACTGCACTATCATAAACCCTAAAACACTACCCCCAGCATGAACCCCTACACTACCCAAACACCACTGCACTACCCTAAACCCTAAAACATTAACCCCAGCATGACCCCCTACACTACCCAAACACCACTGCACTACCCTATACCCTAAAACATGACCCCCTACACTACACAAACATGACTGCACTACACTAAACCCTAAAACACTACCCACAGAATGACCCCTTCACTACACAAACACCACTGCACTGCCCTAAACCCTAAAACACTACCCCAGCACTACCCCTACACTACCCAAACACCACTGCATTAATATAAACCCTAAAACACTACCCCCAGCACAACCCCCTACACTACACAAACACCACTGCACTATAATAAACCCTAAAACACTACCCCAGCACGACTCCCTACACTACCCAAACACCACTGAACTACCCTAAACCCTAAATCTACCCCCAGCACGACCCCCTACACTACCCAAACACCACTGCACTACCCTAAACCATAAAACAATACCCTCAGCATGACCCCTACACTACACAAACACCACTGCACTACCCTAAACCCTAAAACACTACCACCAGCATGACCCCCTACACTACTCAAACACCACTGCACTACCCTAAACCCTAAAACACTACCCCCAGCATGACCCCCTACACTACTGCACTACCCTAAACCCTAAAACACTACCCCCAGCACGACCCCCTACACTACCCAAACACCACTGCACTACCCTAAACCCTAAAACACTACCCCCAGCACGACCCCCTACACCACCCAAACACCACTGCACTACCCTAAACCCTAGAAAAGAAACCCCCACCCCATGCCCAATCCCCCTTACCTCTCACTCCTCATGGTTCCTCTTTCCTCGTGGTTCCTGCTTCACGTCATCTCTGAGGGGCGGTGCACGTCGTTGTGAGGAAACGGAACAGCCTCTGTTTCCTTACAACGACATGGATCGTCTACATGTTTTTTAGAACGCATGGTCATTTACCATACATACCTTTACAACAAAATTCGTTGTAAAGGCATGCGTGGTAAATGACCATGCGTTCTAAAAATGCGTAGTAATGACTTCGTGATGTACAACACATGCGTGGTAATGCATGCGTTGTAATGGTATCGCAAAGTAAAAAAAGTCATTGTAACGGCTGTTTACAGATCGAAGCTGGCCCCTGTTCTTCAGTGAGACGTTTATTTGATTAATAAGGAGGAAGGAATGTGTTTTTTTTACCGAAAAGTGCATTCCCGACTGTTGTATTGTGAAAGTGTCCACGTGGCCTGGTTTCACTTCCGGTGAGAGAGTGGAAGAGTCTGTTTGGATCTAAAGGAGTTCTGTTGTTGGACGGGGCCGGCGCGACATGTCATCAGAAAACATAGCTAATGGAAAGCGTCCTCCCTGAAGTGTGGAGCAGTGCCATGAGAGGTCAACGAGTGTGCGTCCCACCGCAGTATGACCGTACCGCGTGACCCATGTGCCGCCTCCAGGGTACGGGTGGCAGAAGCGGCATCGCAGGTCCTCTTGAAGACCGTTGTAGCACTAATTCTACATTTTGGTACTAGGGCATTTTAACTTCGTTGTTCCTGCCAGATACAAAGAGAAGATCCTGTGTTATTCAGTGCCCTCGTTACCTTTTTTGTGGGTTGTGGTGCTTGTCACTTCGCTGCCCCGCCGGTGCACACGACTGGGCACCCCACCTCGTGTGCCATCTGCAGGGCCTCTGCCCTCGGATCACTGCTTTCGGTTTCTGGAGTGGCAACATAAACAGTTGCTCCCAAAGGACTAGCCTAAACACTTAGGTGAATATCCCCTGCACCAGCATTCCACGGAAATTCTTTCCTAGCTCTCCCACGTCAACGAGCACGGCTCCGCTCGCGACACCGTATGACGTCATCGGAGCCATAAGAGGACCTCGTCGGCATGCTGACGTCAGTTCCACCTATTTTTTCCGTGCCACCGAGGCAAACAGGGGACCGAGACATTTTCACATGTATACATAGTATAATAAATATATATATATTCACTGAAAAAAGCATAGGTTTCAGGCACGTTATGGTTAGAAATTACCATTTAAAAAACCTTAGAAATTCACTGAAAAAACCATAGGTTTTAAGCACGTTATAGTTAGAAATTAGCATTTAAAAAACCTTAGAAATTCACTGAAAAAACCATAGGTTTCAGGGCGTTATAGTTAGTTGGACATTTCACTCGTACAAAACCATAGAAATTCCCCGTTATAGTTAGTTCAGCTAACTATAACTCGCGCGCCCGCAATGCACTGCTGATGATGTCACATATTACATCACTCATGACATGGTCAGTGACATCACTCATGACATCACTGATGACATCTCAAATGACATCACTGATGACATCATCCAGTGAATGTGTGTTTTTCTGAAAATTAAATATGTTTTATATATGTATATCTCAAGGTCGATGGAAGAATAAATGGGTATATAAGTGTCTAAATGGATGATTAATTGTTTTTGTAAAATTGATTGTATAACTGACTAAGTGTATCTTAGTGAATACATGGGTTAGTGAGTAATGTTTAAATATGAAAATATCTGTATCAGTCTCTCACTTTGTGTATAAGTGGCTGCATGGGTTGGTGAGTAGCTACATGAGTGTCTATATGGGTTATTAGTTGGTTTTTGAGTATCAGTATGAGTGTCTGAGTGTCTGTATGGTTCGGTGGGGGTATTACTTAGTGCATAGATGCATGAATGAGTGACTCACTGTTTGTATGTGTTGAAGACAGCATGTGTGCAGGACTGTATAGGTGGATGAGTATGTGTATGGGTGTGTTAGTGAGTGAATGACTGTCTCAATAGTGTCTTTATGAGTAACTACATATGTTTTAAACTAGTATATGTGAGTATTGGTGTATATAAGTGAGTATATGTGAGAGTGAGAGATTGGAAGAGTTCCTGTACAAATAAGTAGGTGTTTCTATAAGTGATTGTTTAAGAGAGTAAGTATGTGTAAGTTTCTGTAGAAGTAAGTGTGGTAGTGTGTGTATAACTGTATATGCAAGTATATGGATGTTTGATACTTTGTTTGCATGTGTGACTATGTGTGTGAGTAACTCTATGGATGAGTGGCGGTGTGTAACAGGATGTATAGGTGTATGAGTACATATGATGAGTGAGTACATGTATGAGTGACTGTATAGGGACTGTTGGTGAATGAGTGGATGTGTGTGTAGATCTTGGAATTACTGAATAGGTGTGTTGTAACTGGTATTGGTATGTCCATTGTTTTGAAAATGTTAGTTTGTATTTTTGAGTGTGTGTATCAAAGGTTATATTAGGGTGAGAGGAGGTCTGCCACTCTATCACAAGGATGATGTCATCAGTGATGTCATTTGAGATGTCATCAGTGATGTCATGAGTGATGTCACTGACCTTGTCATGAGTGATGTAATATGTGACGTCATCAGCAGTGCATTGCGGGCGCGCGAGTTATAGTTAGCTGAACTAACTATAACGGGGGAATTTCCATGGTTTTGTACGAGTGAAATGTCCAACTAACTATAATGCCCCTGAAACCTATGGTTTTTTCAGTGAATATATATATATACACATATATATATATACACACATATATATATATACACATATATATACACATATATACACATATATATACACACACACATATATATATACACATATATACACACATATATATATACAGTTGGCATAAGTTTCCTGTCCTGTACAACAGATTATGTCAAGTGCGGTGAGAAAAATTATTGTTTCAAGGAATAGTTTTAAAGAATGAATTCGGAGAGACTGATTCTCTTCCCCACCGTGGCAGGCATGCCTATATTGAACAAAGAGTAAGAAAGGAAAAGGAGAACAAGAGAAATAAACTGCCTAGGATCACACAAGTTGGTAAAATGGGGAAGCCGAGATTAAATACAGGGTTTCAGGTTTCACGTTATGCAGTTTAGTAACTGGATATGTATATATGTACATGTGTGTACATATGTGTGCGTATATATCTATGTATATATATATATGCTTCGCTCCCCTATGACCACTGTACTAAAGACACACTACTGACCGACCACCTCTTTGCCTGGCATCAAATAAAAGCATTGTGCTGGGTTCTGTGTGGGCTTCTTTCGTGGATAAGAGCATTCAGCATAATTGCTCACAGACTTCCCTCATTTTCAGTGTATGAATTAGATCTCTCTACAATTCAGTTATAGGGTCCACTTTGTGATCTTTGACAAAGTTCCAGAATAAGTGACAGGATGCAGTACGTAAGAAGTGTGGTAGTGAAGAAACTTGTGTTTTTTTTGACGGCAGCAGGAAAGGGAAATAAAAGATTGTATCACTACGTGAAATACCACCAGCAACACCACTGCTTGAAATAAAGTCAGCTAAGTGTACATGGATATATAAATAAACGCATGTCCTACAGTGACACATTTTGCAGACTATGACCACGAAAGGTGACAAAATACGGCAGGTCAGGATCTTGTCCAATGAAAGCGATGGGGACATCCATTTATTAATTCACTGTTGTTCTAAATTGCAACACATTAGAGGCCTTCCTAACACAGGGGCACTATGAGTGCAGCTGTGTGGCAGGAGGGAAGGAATAAGTTGTGGGATATGTGCAGCTCTGTGCAGCATACAAAATATGACACAACGACCAGAGATCCGTAGGAATAGATTACCACAGATAGCCACCACACCGACTTCCTCCACACACGCCCTAGTGCTAGGAAATACCAAGAATGAATAATACGTGTTGATATGAAGTGTATTTCAATGTTAAAGGAGAGTATGCATTAAGTAGCGAGGCTCAGAATTGCAATATTTTCAGAATAAAATGTGGGTAGATTTAAAAATGCCTTTTAAACTGCAGTTGCAGACTTTAGAGGTGGTTGCAAATATTTTGCAGTTCGACCACTATGAGTTTTTATTTCCCAATTGTGTTACTAGGATGGAGATTATTAAGATGTTCCTATCTCTTGGGAGCAATTATAGTACAATTTTTTGGTTCTTCTTTCGCTTTCGGAGTTAATTGATGTTTCAAGGTTTTGCACACTGCAGACATGATTATTTTTGGGTTCTTCCCTACGTCCCTAAGCAGTGTACCAGGTTTCCTGTTTTCAGGATGTTTGCATACATATGCTCAATGTTCATGTTTGCACCACCTCATGTCTTGTTAGGAGTTCCACCAGTGCATTTGTATATTTTATTTCTGAATGTTGTGCCTGCACAATGGCACAGCTACTGTTTCACACCTAGCCACAGGTCATAGACAGAGAGTGGTTGGTGAGGAGTAGACAACATATTCGGTGTGACGGGTGGGTTAGGTGTGAACATATAAAAGAGAGGAAAAAAAAAAAAAAGAAGAGGGGAGTGCAGCAAGATCCCTTAGATTTTATCTATAGGCAGACTGCAACAGGAAAACATGTCATGCCACAGGACCCACGACATTTTCCACACGTTTGGATCAAAGCTGGACCATGTGTCCACTGTGATGCTAAAGCTGCAGCCAATTTCAGCAATGCCTGAATGCCTGCTTAAAAATAAGCAAGATAAGTGCCACAATTGAGCAAAATTGCCTACAAATTACCCTGTTTTCACTCAGAAATATTCCAAGTTCTGACCATCACCTAACGCCCCATATGCTTGTCACTGAACAATTAATAAATGTATCAGTACCAGCAACTAGACTTAAAATTCATACTGAAAGCTCTTCTGAGATTGTGAAAGCTGAAATGTTTGAGTATCTGTGTGAATTAACAAGCGCTGCGAAGTTCCTTTCTACTTAGATATCCAAGCGGAAGGAGAAGGGCCCCATCAAACATGAGCTCCCACCTATCCATCCTGGAACACAGATCTTTGTCCGAAAAGCTGTCTGATGGTGGAAGGATCCAAAATTTGAAGGACATTTTAAAGTCACAGACTCTTCACCAACAGCTGTCCGCATTGCTGAGAGGAAAGCATGGATTCACCGAACAGACATCAGGGTCGACCCTGCACCACCTCAGCACTAAGAGATGAGCAAGGGGAGGGAAACATGTTCCCATTGACTGTCGCAGAAGAAGACGACGGTGATCGTTTGGTGTTCTACGGATTCAGCCACAACAGCCGCAGCACAGAAGTGTCCTATGCGAAGTTATGTACTTGTATTATAATATTTTACGTTATTGTTGGAGTGGCACTAGGAATGTTTAATTGGTTCGCTGTTATTTCTCATTGTGTTGATAAACAGACTGCATTCCTCAAACAATTGAAGCTACCAACACCACTATGTATCCCATATCACCCCCCCCCCATCTACCTGCTAGCACATATACTGAAAATGGCCTCCCTAGTAATGCAATGTCTTCCAATACCTCTGCCAGTAACATCAGCACCTCAAATACCTATGCGCACCGTGTGTCCTCATCCCCTTCCCCTGTTGAAAATAATACTGAATGGGACGGTACCATTGATATCACACTACGCCGCCCACTATTTTCTCGTCGCCATAGGGATGACCCAGGAGATAGACAGTATGCCGCTTATGACTACCTTCACGACAACATGTGGTACAGCGAGATGGCCACAATAGGGAGACAGATAACTAATGAATGCTGTTATGTGACTCATACATTCCCCATGCAGTAGGCGCAGATAGACTGATTTTTCCCAGGGAAGTATCACCACACACTGTAAAATGTCTCCTACTTCTGTTCCTCTATAGAATACAGGGGCAAGTTTAGATTCTTGAGGCCAACATCTCTGAAATGTTCGTAAATACCACGGTATGGGACCACACCCCAATAATGCACGAGGTTATCACTGACAATTCCAGAATAGAGGGGGAGGTAACAAAGAAGCTCAAGATAGGAGTTCCTGATATCGACCTTAGTATAGCTTTTGGTAGGAACAATGGGTTTATGATAACAAGATCACCATCAGACTGTAAGGGCTCTTTGCCCCACACCCTACTTGCCCATGCAAAAATAGAACTGCTTTACGCTTATTTGCACAAATTTGCGTCCATGACAAATGGAGTGCCCCAGGTTACTTGAAGTATAGAGCAGCATCCTTAGGGCCACATAGGGTAGACTCGGATTATGAAGATGGGATAGACTGGAAGATACACTTGGGGTGGGGAGAAAATGTCCAAAGGTAAAAAAAGCTTTCAAACTAACGCCACTTCTTCTCTGTTTTCTAGGAAATGACACAGTACCTGATGGGCGCAACTCTGGGTGCAATAGCACCATCTATAATTTGAACATGCAATATGGCACCTCCAGCCTAATGGATTTCTACTGGGCTTGCGGAGAACGTCTCTATCTCCAACTACCTCCTCGATGGAGCAGCCTGTGCTCACTAGAACAATGCATGAAGTTCACCTGGTTGTTCCTACAGCCAATATCTTCCACATCCATGCCCATCCAATGACTGGCTCTGTTACCTTGCTCCACCGACATCGGCGGATGCTGAGTACTTTGGGTGGACAGCCTTCAAAGACATACACCAGGAGTTCCGCCTATTAAACAAGGTCCAGCTTTTTTCAACACCATCATTGTGATGTTCCAGATGAAGGCGAATGCACACTGGCTTCAAAAGACCAAGAGGAGGGTATGCCTTCGGATAGGGAGTCTGTGCTGCACATTGCCAAAGATGAAGAAAAAGGCTCCATCACCAAGGTCATCGAGGACTTGGACAATATAGAAAAGAAAATGATTCCTGAAGGAGGTGCCATAGCAGACACAGCCACTGATTGGTTGAACTTTGACGGGATACCTTCGTGGCTATCTGCCATTCTAAACATTTTGTGTTACCGGTTTTCGGTGTGCTTTTGCTCCTCTGTTGTACCGTACAGTTGTTCTGTCACTTTGCTAAAGAATATTGGTAGTAAATTATTAGGTATGAATTAGGTAGGAATAGGGAGCATTAAGAAGGCCTATATACAAGTAAGAGGATAGAACAGGGAATGGGGATAACTTAGCACTTTTAGAAGTAGTAGAACGAGCAAAGACAGGACTACACTAAATGAAGCCTGCTACCATTACGCAGTGCCAGGTCAATAGCCCCCAATTCACCACTAGTAGTTACGAACTGAGATAGGATTTAAATATAGATCCACCATCAACTACACCAAAATGATATACATCGCTAGTTGACATACATGAAGGAGAGTGTATAGAGTTAAGGAAGGAACAGGAGAGCCAATGTTCCAATGTGAATGACACCCCTGGGATACACCAACTAGAAGGAGGGCCTGCAAGGTATGCTGTAAGAATTTTGTTCAAGAATGAACAAGAGGAGGGAATGAAGCAGGGTCTAGTTTTACCATATAGTGCCCCAGGCCCATTCTGTCCACATCTGAAGCATAAGAGTCTCAATTGTCCCTGCCAGCCCATAAACAGGTTTGTGTTAAAATTGTCCACACTGCCTTGAGCGTCTACAGAGGCAGTAGGCCCCATGCCCTCCTGTATACTCAGATGTATCTCTCCTATGACCTCTTCATGTACATCTTTCTGAAAATCAAGATGTTAGCAATAACAGGATGCGTCTGTCATTTAGAAGAACAAAATTGGCTAAGAGTAGGAGTGGGGGCCAACTGGGCCAACTGGGACTTTCCACAGCTTTAGAAATTACAAGTGACCTCTAACCTTTTGTAATCTTCTGCTTTCTTAAAAGTTTCCGAGAAGTGACGCAAATCATTTCGATAAATGTTCAATTTCATAATAATCTATGGTCAAACATCGGGTGACCTTTTGATAAACTTTTGCACCTTACTGTCACTTCTGCCTTCTTAATATTTCCAAGAAGTGACCAAAGTGCGTCATGTTCTGCGGTCAAAGCACCTGCTAATGTTTTGATTCTGTGGTCAATAGTTCTCCATTAAAAGAGTATAAAAGATCTGCTCTTCAGTCCATTCGTTGACCACCTTCTGCAGTGTTTTCCACGCCGTTGGTGCTCCCGGTTAATTGTTTTATTTAGCATTTTTGATTGAGGTTGTAATGGTCATTATACTTTGAAACTTCCTCTCTCTTCCTCTCCCTTTCCTTGCATTGACGTGATTGTAAACTTTACAAAATTGCATGGTTTAGCTCTTCATCTAAGATGTGGCTCTGACACTTGTTACCTTCTAGATTGCACAATGCTATTTTTGATTAATAATGTGCTTTTTACATTTATTGTTTAAATTGTTCTTTAAATAAATGGTGCCACTCTGACTCAGTTCCTGGATCTCACATGTGTCTTATTATTTAGATAGCACATTTGTGCGGTGACTTCTGGGGTAGAAATTACCCTCCAACAGTAGTGGCGTAGAATGGCGTGATCTAGAGTACAGTGACGTTGCATAGAGTGGAGTGGCATAGACTGGCATTCTGTGGAGTGGCGTAGAGTGCATTGGTGTAGAGTAGAGTGGTGTGTCATAGAGTGGAGCGGAGTGGAGCGGAGTGACAGAGTGGAGTGAATTCAATTGGAGTAGCATAAAGTAGAGTAAGGGGAGTAGAGTGGTGTGATATAGAGCAGAGAGGCGTGGTATAGAGTGGAGTGGCATAGAATGGCATTGTGTGGAGTAGCATAGAGTATATTGTTCTGGTATAGAGTGGAGTGGCATAGAGTAGAGTGGCATAAAGTGGGATGGAGTAGAGTGGAGTAGGATGGAGTGATATAGAGTAGGATGGCGTGGAGTGGCATAGAGTAGAGTTGAGTAGAGGGAAGTTGTGAGGACCTGGGTGTACTATATGATATGGCTGTGGGGCCTTATGGTGGAGTACACTCACAGATACCATCTTGGGTCCAGTCAGTATTGTTTACTAAACCTTAACTCAACCCTGGGTAGCTGTGGCTTCGAACAGTAAGGTTTGTCAAAGGAACTTAGTGTAAAGCATTTAACAGCACCAAACAACAGAATAACAAAGCCACACAACAAGAAAGAGACACAACAACAATTTATAAACATAGAGCATATCTTTAATAATTTTAGAGTTCTTGATCATCAAAATCAACAGGAGGGCTCTGAAGACACAGATTTTAGAAGCAATAAATACTTTTAAATGCAACCGCAAACAACCATTGGTCAACAGACATTTTGCAAACTTTTGAAAAGTTTGAAATAGTTAATTAGTCGACTCCAACCCGGGTTGGGCAACCAATTCTGACCAGGCAGAGGTCTAGGATTATAGTACGGATACTTTGGACAGTTACCTGTCCACCAGAGCGTTTTTGAAACAAGTTCTCAAACTTTGCAGGATCACCACCATAGGCTTCGATGGAGTGGTCCAGATGTTGAAGAATGCAGACAAAGGATGCTTTTGATGCTGTGTGGTCGACAATGGTGAAGTGCAGTTGATCACTCGGTCCACGAGTGGGTTGAGATAACCTTGACCACGGCACTTGGGGTCCCACTACATCCTCCCTGCAACAGTAGAAGGCCAGCTGTGGCTGGGCACTCACAACACAGCGGTCACAGCGAATATCCTTGGTGGGGGCTAGTGTCCTTTCGGTGCAACAAATCCAATCACAGACAGCACGCCTGAATCCAGCAGACATGGGTGAAACTTTTGGCTATCTTGGATTTGTCTCTTGGTGTGTCCGGCAACTGGCAGTGGCATGGCAACTGCGGTGGCTACCACTTTGTCAACTTGGGCCCTTTCAGCACTTGTGTCCCTGGAGCTGGTTCCAGGGGATCAGCTGACTGATCCTTGGAGTCATTGCTTTTGGTGAAGGTGAGAAATCAACTTTTCCAAAGGTCAGGAGCCGCATGCACAGTCCCAATCTCACTAGCCCAAAAGTGCAGCAGGTGGGGTCCTCTCGACAGTGCAGCTTCTCTTTGGGTATACTAAAGGCAGCAGGGCAGTCCTTCCTAGGTCCTTTCTTCTTCTCTAGGGTGAACTGAGGGTCAGGGTACCAGGGGTGCTATATTTAGCCCAGGATGAGCCCGAGGAGACCACGCGGTCACTGGCCAATGGTTACTGGGTACCCACCTCTCTAATGACGAGGCCACACCTTCACAAGCAAAAATAATCCTCAGCAAATCTCAGTTCTCTGTGCCAATGCGTAACAAAACTAGATGGTGCAGAAACACTGGAAACATAGTATTTAAAAATAAAAAAGATGAAAAAAATAAAAGAATCCCTCTTGTAAGCCAAATATTATCACATTAAGAAACACACAAACACAACAAATCCAACAGTGCTCCCTGCTCATGAACCTCACTTCTACCTCTCCTTCCAAATGTCAGAAATTCTTTATTTCAATCCTTATCTGACAAAATAGTCTTCCCTAGAATTGAAAACTCAATCTGACACTTTTCCAAAAGCATGAAGTAGTTGGAACACTTTGTTACCCATCCAACACATCATTAGGAATCTCAAAACGAGACTTAGATCATCTCTTCTTATATGAAGTGGCCATGGAGCAAAAGTCACATAAGCACACAAGCATAGTGCAGGAAGAGATTGGTCTCCCTGTGGGTAGGCTAGCACTTAGAGAAGTGGGGCGAGATTACCTTCTCTCGCAGTCTCTGGGGACTGGAGAATTTGACTTCACTCTAAAGCTACTACGAAGGACTGTAAGTGATGTGGTATTTCCAGACCCAATACTACCGTGTCCGAAAATAAGAGACTCTGCTTTACCGGATGCGGATTAACGCCTGATAAAACCAAAACACGATAAGGGGCAGGGATGTGAGAAAATAGATTCACCGCGGCCCACCCGCTCCTGTCAATTCAATTCAATTCAATATTTATTAAAGATTTGGAACTCAAATGAGGTCCACATAAAAGGATACATACAACTAATTACATAAAATATAGTAAAACATATGGAAGCACATTAATGGCAGCAACTACATATACACATTTTTCAACGCATAGCAGCTTCGACAAATAACGTTTGGGATTAGCAGCAATAGGATTGAAGTAACAAAGCATATCCCTAATTGTGCAAAGAGCATTTAAGTAGCAGCCAGTTCATGTGCATAATACGATTAAAAGTCCAGCTTCAGCAGAAAGTTGAGTTTAAAATTAGCGGCCAGTTCATGTGCAAAATACAATTTAAAGTCCAATTTCAACAGAAAGTTGAGTTTAAAATTAGCAGCAAGAAAATAGGAGTACCAAAGCATATCCTATCATGTATAAAAAAGGCAGTTGAGTTACAGCAGATTCATATGCATAATATAGTCCAAAATCCAGCATCAATAGAGAATCAGGTTTTAAAATTAGCAACAAAAAAGTGGAAGAAAAGCAAAACATATCCCAGCTGTGCAAAGAGCAATTAAGTAGTAGCCAAAGCATGTGCAAAATACAATCAGAAGAAGGAGAGAATATTAATACTCCATAGTAGGGCGACAGGCACAGAGGTAACAGCCCATTTAGAGGAATGTATAAAAGATTAAAATATATACATAAACTCCTTAAAAAAGTTGAATAATTTTACACAGACAGCTTCGTTTTTCGGACTAAAGAGAAAGTCGCGGGCTGAAGCTACATCTTTAACACCATTTTGTAAAAACATCAGCCGAAGCCAGCGGCGACGACTCGAAACCAATGCTGGACAGACAAACAAGACATGATCCAGGTTCTGAATACTCAACTCACAAAAATTACAGATTTTTCCATTTTTCATGTTCTGGGACCAGTTTACTGTTAAATCGTTTAAAGGTAAAAGATTCATGCGACATAGGGTGAGCCAACGTCGAATTCCGTGTTCTAAATTCCAAGATAAATATTTCTGGGAGATTCTCGGGGAGCTTGTCCTAGTTATTATCTTTAATCTCTCTTTTGTATTACAGAATTTGATATCTCTATTGTAGCTGAGCTTACCACTTGGGGTTTTTAAAAGGGATTTAAATTTTAATGGCGGGAGGGTAATCACTGATTCTTCTTGTACACAAAAGAGATTGAGGGGCCGATTCCGATTCGGGCCGGAAATCTCTCCGACCGAGCCGGACCCGGAGAGATTTCCGACCGAATCGGACCCTAGCAGTCCGACCGAACGAGTACGATGCGCACGCATGCTATCGGACTCGATTCGGTTGGACTCCCATTGAAGTCAATGGGAGCCGGTCGTACAACATGTACGCGGGCTCCCATTGACTCAATGGGTGCGAGGCGAACAAGGGCGCCCCCTACAGTGGGTACGCATCGAAGCGGGTCGCGCCGTACATGCACAGGTAGGAGGGACCCATGGGTCCCTCCCCTGTGTGCGACTCGCGCAGCTACGCGTACAGGGGGGTCCGACACGGACCCCCAAAGTGTGGCTCCGACTGCTCTTTTGAGCCAGACGGCGCGAGTCGGTCGGACTGCTCGAGGCGCGCATCGTACTTACCCGGCCGGGGAACGTCTCCATTGCGCCGTGCGAGTCGTGTCCGTGCGAGTTGGTCGGAGCGGTTGGCTTTCGCGAACGAGTCGGTCGGTGCGGTTGGGTCTCGAGAACGAGTCGGTCGGAGATTTCGCATAGTACTCGCTCGCCCGGACGCACGTACGAATCGGTCAGGAAACAGGGCTCCGAATCGGATCCGGTAAAGCCGAATCCGATTCGGAGCCCTACCGGCCGAGATCGGAATCGGCCCCTGAGTGCCAGAGAGAAATCACGATATAAGGAATATTTCCCCCCAATACCGCCAAAGATTTCTTGACGCATGAAACCTCTTAATGAGTAAGGCTCGCTATTTTTTAACTGGTATCCCCAATGTAAAACCCTGGATATACCTTGAATATAGGAGCTTATCAGGCCAAATTCTAGTCTAATAGCAGCTGATGGGACTAACGTGTTAAAATTTCACAATTTACGTAAAATCTGGCCTTCAATCCTATCTAAAAAACTCCAGTCCTTTACAGGGATTGATTCAATAGCATAAGGCAGAGTTGGAGGGATTTTTGCTTTGAAAACCGTCAGCAGATGTAAAAAATGCCTTCTGCCCATTGCACTATAAAAGATGCGCAGACCATTAGCGTGGGATACAGCTTTACAAGAACTGTGTTCGATGTGAAGTTTATTCTTCGTATTACCCGCTATTAGTTTCCCTAAGTAAAGGTATGAATCTAGCACCTCCAGCTTTTCAAGACCAATTTGCCACTTAAAATTACTTGATTTTCTACTTCTGTTGCATTTCATGATTAAAAGTTTGCTTTTTGATATATTTATCTTCAAGAAATGAGCCATCGTGTAATTCTGTAATGATATCAGCTTTTTATTCAGCCCAATAGGGGTTAGGTCCATCACTACTATATCGTCTGCATAAAGGAGACATGCGAAAGGACGGCTGCCTATCTTTGGTGCATCTCCCTCTAACTGGGAAAAACAATCAGGTAAATCTGCTATATATAAAGAAAATAGTAGCGGTGCTAGTAAGCAACCTTGTTTCAGACCATTTTCTATGGGTATTACAGAAGATAAGCCTTGGTTTCCTCCCATTAATACCTGGCACCAAGTTTGAGAATGTAATGCAATAATTAAAGATAGCAGGGGAGCTGGCAGTCCCATATTATGTAATTTTCTCCATAGTAATGGTCGGTCTACCTTATCGAAGGCCGTTGAAAAATCTATGAAGGCCGTATAAACGCTTGACTTACGAGAGATCGTATATTTCTCCTCAATTAGTTTCAACATGGAGATGTTATCCAGGGTGGAGTGATTTTTCCTAAAACCTGCTTGTTCTATAGGGAGTACCGTCTTCTCCATCACCCATTCCGTGAGGTGATCAAGAATACTACGTGCAAATATTTCCCCTACTGCAACTAATAAGGCTATTTGCCGATAGTTACCCGGATGGGTTCTAGGGCCCTTTTTGTGTAGATGGATTAAAATACTACCGGACCAAGATGGTGGTGTCTTCCCCTGAGAGTTACAAAAATTAAACGCAGATCACTGCATTGCATTACTCTGTGCAAGGGAAGCAACTCCCATGGTTTTTGATGCATTACCGGATTTACCAAACCTGGTAAACGTGGGAATGCGCCAAAAAGATACGCCTCCCCAGGACAGGAGTAACGAGGAGAGATATCTTGATTTCTCCTTGTTACTTACTCTTTCTATGTGTGCTGCATTCTGCAGCACATAGAAAGCGGAAAATGCCGCTAAGGATTGTTTTTGTGCAGGAAGGTGTGCCTTCCTTCATAAAAACAATAATGCATGCAACGCAGGCAACCTTGCACCATGGTGCAAAGGTGCCTGCGTTGGTGCTAGGCTGCCAAAACGGCGCCAGCACAGGGGAAAGGACAGGAATACGCCATATTTAAGGCAGATTGTAACGCTTCTGGGAGGCATTAGCAAAGATCTATAACTTTTTAGGACGGATCGAATGGGTTTTGATTTCCCGCCCAAACGAAAACTTTTAACTGACAGTATTTGCCCCTGAATGGTGTAGCAGACTCTGAGCTGCACTTGAAATGCTTAAGTGCTCATCCTCTTGTCATCTTAGCTACTGTCACATCAGTCAAATGCCCCAGCTGTTTACTACAGACTTCACCGGCGGCGCAGACTGGGTGAAACTCCCGGGCTTCTACAAGTGACAGCGTCTTCGCAGGCAGCTGCTGCTGTTACAAGTCATCTTTATTTTCGGGTGTGCACACAACTAAAAGAAAGCACTTTGACAAAAACACGTTTCTTCGAGGACCTTACTAAACAGACTTGTTTTTATAACTACATCTGGCAAAGTAGTATGCGGTGTGATACAGTCGCTGCATATCTCAGAGGAAACCGTGTGTAATAGATACAATTGCTGTTTTTGTATTGTTTATTAATATACCAGGCATATCCTACCTGGCATCTTGCAAGAAATCAGCACATTAACATCATCTCGGCGGTGCTGGCCCATTAGTGTCTTTGATGAGGGGTCTGGGTGGTTTTCTCGCATGGTATGATTTCTGTAACATGTAATTAAAATCTGTTTTACTGCGCGACCCAGCCAACCATAAAACTAATGCTGCAGAGTCGAGGGTGTCCTTTTAAGCGCTGGGAGGGCATCAAGGCATGTGGGCTTCGATAACTGTGGTGACAGGGCAGTGGCTTTCCTGCTCCTGCCTGAGGTTAGCACTATATTTCCACATAGTCTGCAGCAGTGCTTTAAATGGGAAAAAATAAGTGCAGGTACTCATTAAAATGAGCTAGAGGTGTAGTGAGGGGGCGGGGCTAGGGGCGGGGCTAATGGCAAGACTTGATGATACATAACGACTTCTATATTAGTTGCAGCACATACCAAAACACATGAGAAATGTGTTTATATAAACAAAGCAAGTTAACTCATTACACAAAATGAAAGAGAAATGCTATAATATGTTAACATTTCCTTTTTTTGCAATAGTTGCACCTTCTTAATGCCATACTGTTAATTGCTGTTGTTTGGCACAATACTATATATTTTTCAGCACGTGAGTAGGAAGAAACTGAAAATACCCCACTTCGAACCAAAGCTCTTATGGCACAAAGCAAATGAAACAAATCATCATGACCCTCCCCAGAAGATATCTCTTGTCTCTTCCATAGATCTATCCATTCATCCTTTCATCCTACCATTTACCTGCTGATGTCCACCATTTAACCTTTACATTCTGTCTATTCAGTCTTTCATCCATCATTCAGTTTTTCACCATTCCGTCTGTCCACCCTTCATATCCAAACCTATCTATCCATCCATCTCAAAACCTATCCATTCATCATCCTTTCACTCATCCATCTCTTTATCCACCTTTTCACTCATTCATCAATCCTTTCGCTCATCTATCCATCAACCCTTTCACTCCTTTATTCCATCCACCCTTTCATTCCGTCCACCCTTTCACTCAATCCCTCCTTTCACTCATCCATCATCCACCTATTCATCCATCCTCCCTTCCTTTCATCCATCCAATCTTTCACTTATCCACCCATTATCCGCCCTTTTATCCAATCATCCACCCTCTTTCACCTAGCCATCCATGCTTTCACTCATCCATCCATCTATTTATCCATCCATCCATCTATACATCCACCCTTGCTCACTCATCCATCCACTCACTCACCCATCAACCCTCCCTACTATCTTATTTATGAATCTTTGTCGCCGAGCAGACATGTACACACAAAGTGCCACCCATTTTCTTTAAAATACCTCCTGAGAGTGTTTTGATTCTCTCCCTCTTTCTCTCACTTTTTTCTTACAAAAAACAGGCATATGAATACAGGCAAACACACAAACATAAGCAGGCACACAAAAGACTTGGGTATGATAAAAGCCATGTTATACTCTTCACCTACCATAGCTTTTTTAATTGCCACCAGGGTCGGACTGGCCGTAGCCTGATTGCCACTGCCAGGGGACTGCCATGATTCCTGTGTTTGAACAAATGCACAAGACAGTGTGACTGTGATTGACAGCACAGGGCCTGAACGGACCCTACTCTGTCAAGCACAGTGTGATGGTGAGCACCCGGACATTATTCAAATGAGCCCTGCTGAATAGCTCAGCTGGGGCTCAGATCGGGGATACAGAAGCGGCGCCTTGGCTGCCAGAGACACGTTCCACTCCTGCTCACCAGCACTCACAGCCAATAAGCCTACCTTTCATGAGTACCGGTACTCTCCTCGGCAGAAGAGAAGTGCCGGTACTCAGAGTGATAAATCCATGAAGTGCCGGTACTCAGTACCGGTGAGTACCGGCCCATTTAAAGCACTGGTCTGCAGTCAAAACCCAGAATTTACCAGCGACAGTCAGATCTCTACAGCAGCTGCTGAACCCGCTGAGCTATCCTCTTGTTTGCAACGACTTCAGGTACAGTGGCTTCGCTGTGGCCTGTTTCTGACTGTAATTCCCTTTGACCTAATGTATTAGTTCAACTCCTGTGAAACTCCCCATCCTAGTATTATGTAAACGTCTGCAACTGGTCAATATAATATGACCAGGGTTAACGTTGTGTTTTGCAACTACCTGGTGCGAACTACAGCAGACTTAAAATGACAGGGGTGATTTACTAACATTTTGCGCTGGGTTTGTGTCATAGAAGGGACGTAGACGAAAATGTTTTTTTATATTTACTTTACAGTGCAAAACTTGCTTTGCACTGGAAATTGACTCGGAGTAATGCAAAGTAGCGCTAAGTGCTGCTTTGCGTTACTTAGTGTCAAGGGGGTGTTACTAAGGCGTTTCCATTCAACCACTCACCCTTTATGACACAAAACCCTCTTTACCAAAAATGTGAGACAGGTTTTGCGTCAAAAAATATCGCCTTTTGAAAGCAGGTGTTAAAAGGAGAAATGCTTTCATTTCTCCTTTCTTTTCCGACTTTGCATGTGTGCCACACTGTACAGCCCACATGCAAAGAAGGAAAAGTATTAGAAGTTGTCTAGGCATAGTATTTTGCACAGGAAGGTAATCCTTGTAGTACAAAACCTATGCTAGACTCTCACAGCCACCCTTGCACTATGGCGCAAGAGTGTGTGAGTGGCGCACAGTAGCAAAATTCTGCGCCAGCGTTGGAAGAGGGAAGGAGCCATATCTCTGTAGATATTACGCTCTCCTGCTCCCTCCCTGTCACGCAATGCAGTATAGCATTTTTGCCTGCTGTGTTAGGTGACACTTTAGTAAATCTGCCCGACGTGTTTCATTAAGTGCATTCTGCCACGACCTTCTGGATTTACAGCACAGTGATTCACAGGTACTATTGATCAATAACTCAGTGGCATGCATTGTATCAACTTTGGAAGGATGAGCGTCTGGGTTGCCCCACTCCAGATTCACAAGTGCAGGTTGCACAAGGATCTCAGCAGCTAAACCCGTTGGACCATTTAACTGTTTTCGAGGCAACACAGGATAAGAAGAGGGGCTCAAATCCACCTGTAATTTCCGGGTTAAGCAACCTTTTCATCCTCGAAACACCAAAAGGGAGATTTGCACCAGGGCCGGCGCTAGGCATGGGCAGCGTGGGCAGCTGCCCAGGGCCCCACGCCTGCTCGCAGCCATGGGGCCTCGCACTTTTAAAGACTCCAGAGTTTCGAGGCCCAGGGGGCCCTCTAAGAGTTTATCAATCTTCCCTACTGGCCTGTCTCTGTGGGCCTAATGGCTGCATCTGCATGTTGATGACAGCAATTAGCAAAACCAAAGGGGATGATGGACGGAGTGTTGAACATTGCAAGCACTCACCCCCAGTCAACTGATCTGGGTTTAATCCATCATCATTCTTTAGCTCACTCCGCCACCCCAGTTCAGACATGGCCATATGCAAATCAGTCTGACCCTGTGCCTCATGGGAACAGTCCAGCCCGAACTGCCAAGCCATGTCTTCCCTGGACCGGAAACAAGCATCCTGGGACCGGTTTCTGGCTTACAGCCGTCATCAGCCAGGCTATCTTGAATCCAGTGGCAAAGTGAGCAAGGGACCCACGTCTGGGCATACCCTGCCAACTTAGGGCGAACATAGCAAAACCAAAGGGGATGATGGACGGAGTGTTGAACATTGCAAGCACTCACCACCAGTCAACTGATCTGGGTTTAATCCATCATCATTCTTTAGCTCACTCCGCCACCCCAGTTCAGACATGGCCATATGCAAATCAGTCTGACCCTGTGCCTCATGGGAACAGTCCAGCCCGAACTGCCAAGCCATGTCTTCCCTGGACCGGAAACAAGCATCCTGGACAGTTTATTGAAGTTCCCTTGCTGTGAAGGGTGCCCTGCCCCTGTATCAATGAAAAGTAGAATATCCTGCTGGGCGCAGAGCAAAAGATAGAATGACGGCGCATCTCAATGGAAACTGCTCACCTAGGACAAGTGGAAAGGGAGCAGAGAGGCGAATAAAAGGGGTAAGACAAACAAAATAAAGTGAAGGGGAGCAGATAGGTGTGAGTACGGTGGTGAGACAAGAGGTGCACGCTGAGGAGCAGAATCAGCATGTAAAAGTGAATGGAGCAGGGCTTAAAGTCTGCTGGGTCACTCAAGTCTTAGACCCGGTAGTAAATTAATATGGACATTGAAAAGGGGCCCTATATTCATGTCCTTAACTTTGCCTGCAAAAACATTGATCCAGTGTCTGCACAATGAATGAAAGTTCTAAAAAGCAGGTGATGAGACTGGCCCACTCTCCATTTTTACCCTCACCCTCAGAGTGAAAAAATAAATCTTAACTCTGCAGCAGTGCCACCCTTCGCTGCCTTTAATGTAACTTCAACGAGACTCGTTATAGTTCTTTCACAGTCTCATCATGTCAGAACTGGAGCATTTTCAATATTATATACAAGGAAGCCATAGACGTTGCTTATTCATCTTACGCAACTAATAACCACTGACAAAGCCAATAGTCCTGGCTTGTTGTAGGTGTAATGTTACTTGTTGTATTATTTATCTGGAGGCAATGAATGAAGCAGTAAAATACCAGTTGCGCGGCATGCTATACTATTCACAGATTTATATAGCTTACATGTTTTTAAGCCACACCCTTAATTACATCAGCCATGCCCATTTGAAAGACCCCCCAGTTTTTTTCATCCCACTTAAAGCCCTGCTGTCAGGTTAGTATGTAGGCCCTTTTTTTGGCTAGTTGTTGACCTGCTTTATGGTCAGGTGAGCCGGTTTTTACTGTTGATTGTTATGATATTAAAGCAAACATTGCCTGCAGCAAACTCAAATCAGTGCAGTCTTCCATACCTTACAAAAAACTTATACAGCATGTCTTTACAAGTTGAAAACTGCCCTAGTTTGCAAACATGGGACACTTTTCTAGCTAACTAACTCACTAATGGGGGCCCCTTTTATTTTGGTAGAGGGGCCTATTTTCTGTCTCAGTCTGATGCTGCATGTTAGGCAGGGCCACTGGAATTATGCGATTGTGCAGTGGCGGCGATTTCTGCATAATTATGCATTTGCCGCATTTGCCACATAATCCATCATCTGCTGCATAATCTACAGATTTTAACAACAAAATTGCTTTCTATTTCTAACGGTTCAAAAGTTACTAAAAATGCAGCGACACGTCTTGCCGCATGTGGGAAGGCCTTTTGAAAAGCTGGAATAGTAAACTTTCCGTTCCGACTGCTAAATTTGGGTGTTAAATTGGTACTAATGGGGTGCAACCAATGCCCAAACAGTGTTATCAAGTTTAAAAATGGCAAAAAAATGAAGGAATACTATTTCAAAATGTGCCACATTATGCTGCATAATTTGCCTTTTCTTGCCACATAATTTACTCGCCCTGCCACATAATTTAGCCCTCTCTTGTCGCATAATTCCAGTGGTCCTGATGTTAAGGTAATGCATGACAGTGATTTTGTTCCTGTTTATATTTCCCATGATTTACTTAATCTTGCATTCCCCAAGAGTGCTAGCTATTTCCAGCATGTGTGTTTCTATATTTCATTACACAGCATATTACTCTTGGATGATGCACCCTTTGTACGGAGTCGCCTCCAGGTATTTATAACAGGCTACAGTTGAGCACCTTGGAGTTGAGGCTGCAGGCAGAATAAATTTCACACTGTGCCTGTCTGTGGGTCAAAAAGGTGTTCAGATTACATGATCAAAATACAAAATATGGCCTCTCTGCAGAGGGCAAAGAGCAATGGTCCTGCATTCCAGTTGTGATTCTATGCAAATGTGTGTGAAGGAGCTACTTTTTTGTAAAAACAACAAGGTGAAAGTAAAATAATTTATTGTTGTTGCTCATTTAGCTTAAACAGCTAACAACCATTGACAAAACCAATACTCCTAGCTGTTTTTAGGTGTATGTCAGTTGTTGTGTTATATTTCTGGACTCAATCACAGAAAGCACAGAGAGGAACCAAAGTTAATTTAAATTATGTGTTTAAGCTACGCCCTTAATTACATAGTCGAGTGAGAAACAGGGGGAGTGATTCAGTTCTGGAAGTACAGAGGTTGGAATCAAAATTAATATCAACAAAAACAGAATACCTCTGACACCATGAATGAATTTATACTTATACCTCGATGGTACTATCAATTACCCTCGGGCTCCATTTATTTATGGAATCATTTTTCATTTTTTCAAGGGTATATCCCAATTTACAATGTGATGAGAACTTTGATTTTGGTTTTGAAAAAATGAAAAATGATTCCATAAATAAACGGAGCCCGAGGGTAATTGATAGTACCATCGAGGTATAAGTATAAATTCATTCATGGTGTCAGAGGTATTCTGTTTTTGTTGATCTTAATTACATAGTCCACACCCCTTTTAGAGACCCACCCATTTTTTTCAGCCCACTTAAAGCTCTGGGCTCGTGGAAAGGGAGAATGGGGGAAGAGGAGAGATAGATGTAATGTGCAGAATAGCACAAGTTACTACTTGTGTAACGATATATCAAGTCAAGTCAACTTTATTCGGAGTAATTTTTACATCCATAAAAGCATTCGACAAATACGCTAATCATTTAAATTAAGAATAAGATAATTTCAATCCTTTACAATGTTAAAAAAATGTCAACAATTCATATCTTTCTCATAATCAAATTTAAAAAATACACATTCTTAAAATTCCACATGAGCAGAGTGGTACATTATATACATTTTTTAAAATCTCATTAAATTTAATCTTTAAAATCTTCATATAGTAAGGCATCTAGATAAGACAATTCATTTCTAATCTTAATTGCCCTTTGTATAAAAGAGATTACAGAATACACCGTTTTTACGTTTTCGAGTTTGCAGAGATAGAAAAAAGCATATTTGTACTGGTAGATTCTATTAGTCAGGAATAATGGTTTTAATTTTTTTTTCCTGATCTCAGTATAGAAATTGCAAAACAACAAGAAATGCAAAGTAGTCTGTGGGGTTTTTCCATCACAAGGGCAGTTAGGGAATTTGTACGACCACTTTTCCCTACTTGGAAACGCTACTATATAATGCAGGGTACCAAGTCTAAGTCTTGTTAAGTAAAATCTGTGTTGACTCTTGCTTACAAGAGACAAATATATTTGGGTGCCCAGTGTGGAGGGGATTTCGCAATAGTTGATAACACTTTGTTTGTGACTTATATTTTCCCTTCTATCATGTTCCTTTTCGGTGGCATATCTCAACTTTAAATCACATTTGCTAACATTCTGAATAAGCTCGGGCTTCGCCTTATCAAAATCTATCTTACAGTATGCTAGCAGGTTAAGAATATGCTCTATCCACGGAATTTTCCTTCCTTTGTCCAAGGACAGACAGTCTCTTATTAAATCCTTCGTCAATTTGGTTTCTTCTTTCACCCAAAGCCCTCTCCAGAATGTGTGCCCCATTAAATTAATAAAATCGCTTATGTTTGGTACAGACAACTCTTTATGCACTATAAAATTAGCTGTTGATTTTGGAACTGCCAACACTCTCTTTAGGAATGTATTTTCTTTAGTTTGTAAGGACGCAAAGTTTGTCCTCCCCCATATAGCTGCCCCATAGCAGGTTCCTGTCACACATTTACTTCTGTATAGAGTAAGAATTTCCCTCATGGGCTTATTCCCTAACTTAGCTGAGAATCTAAAAATGCTCTCAACAATTCTTACAAATTTTAAATCACACGCTTTAATATGTGTATCCCAAGTACCTTTTCTGTTAAAGAGTAAACCCAAATAGCAGAACGTTGGGACTCTACTTATCTCAGTTCCTCCCACGTGATGTGTTTTCTGCTTCAATTTATTATTACCACATGTCATGACGAAAGTTTTACTGAGGTTTAACTTGAGATTTTTATCAGACATGTATTTATCAAAAGAGTTGTAGCCCATTTGCTGTCCTCGACAGCAACACCGCATCATCTGCATAGAGGAGTACTGGAGTTATTCGTGTTCCGATTTTAGGGGCGTCTGCATTTTGTTTTTGTAAAAAGCTATCCACGTTATTAATGTATAGGGAAAAAAGGAGAGGTGCCAACACACATCCTTGGCGTATTCCCCTCGTGACCCTAAAATCCTTAGTACATTCCCCCATTTTTCTGAACCGTACTCTAGAAGTTAATAGGGCATAAATCTGAGATAAGTATATTATAATATCTATGGGGGCTCCTAGATATTTCAAGGTTTCCCACAATTTAGCGTGATTGACAAGGTCGAAAGCACTTGTAAGATCTACGAAGCAAAGGTGTAACACTCCGTCTTTAGCTATAGTGTACTTTCCTATTAATAACTCAAGGTTTAGGCACTGTTCCACTGTACCCATACCCCTCCTGAACCCATACTGTGCGTCTGAGAGGATGTCATTTTCATCAGCCCAGTGTTCTAATCTTCCCAACAGTATTCTCCCCATCAGTTAGGAGGTGCAGTCCAAGAGGGATATGGGTCGGTAACAGTTCGCCTTCCCCCTGTCCCCTTTTTTAAATATGGGAACAATAATACTTTCCACCCAGGAGGCTGGCAATACCCCCCCTAGTGCCGCATTAAAAACATTTACTAAGATGGGGGTCCAGAAGTCAATGTTACATTTAAATACATCTATAGGTACCCCATCCGGGCCGGCTGCTTTTCCATTACCACTTTTTTCTAGGGCAGATTTAATCTCCCCCGGTGTAATTACTGATGTATGCACTGGGTCTACTACAATAAAGTTTTTCTTCTTTACAATCGTCTCTAAGACAGCATCAGGGTTAAAAATACCCTCGAAATGTGCGATCCAGTCTTCAGGGGGGACTGCATATTCAATTTTTGCTATTGAATTTTCTTTAAAGTAGGGGTGATCAATTGTCCTCCAGAATAATGTTGCGTTTCTTGTCTCTGCAGCCTTAACTAAATTCTCCCAAGCATCCTCACGGATTTCATTTTTTCTTTTGTTTAGAGTGCTTTTATAATCTTTCCTCAGGATGCTAATTTTTTCTCTATCTCGTGGTTTTACTTTTAGTGCTGATTTCAGTTCCCTATTCAGCCTGGAGCATTCCCGGTTAAACCATCTAGGGTTGTTTTCATGGGTCGGTTTTTTCCTTTGGACTGTTAAGTCCTCACTAATTTTTACCATGATATTATTAAAGGCACTAATAATTAATTGATCTGTTAAGGAGCTGTCCAGACAGCTGTCAATATCTTTTTGTTTTTTTATTCTTAGTTGATCCATAAAAATTGTTGGATTTACCCCGGACCATTTGATGCTGACCCCGTTTTCTCCCTTTGGCTTAATGTCTGTATCTGATGCCTTGCCCCTGGGTTGCTGAGTCAGGCAAAACCTTAGTGTGAGGATAAGTGGATGGTGGTCACTAAGCAAGCTTGGGCAAATTACAAATTTTTCTATTGAGCCCGCGACTTTAACTGACACAATAAAGTGGTCAATACATAAAGCTGATCTTGCCCCCACATAAGTATATAAAGATGTTTCTCCGTCTGGATTTTCGAAATCCAGGACCATTAAATTATACTTATGGGTAAGATCATTAATTGCTTCCCCGTAAGTATCATGCTTAAATTGCTGAAAGCTTTCCCCAAAACAATCATAGAGTCCACATTGCACACCTGATACAATATCACAAGTTTCAATATTAAAATCACCCGCCCATATCAGTAAATAATCCCCTCCGAGTTCATTTAGAAAATGGTCCATGTCTTTTTCTAATGCCTTAATGATTCTTGATCTAGTACCATCGGAAATGTTATTATAGAAATTAATCAAAACTACAGACTGTTTCCCCTCCGAATATAAATAAATCAATTGGTAATACTGTGACTTATTATAAACTTTCTTTAAAATCAGGGGTGAAGTAAGGGCGATTAAAGTTGCTAGACCACCTTTTGGTCTCCCCATTCTAGATGGGGTTGCATTCGTGCATATAACTTGAAAGCCACTGATAAAAAAAAGGCTCAGTGGTCCAGGTTTCCTGTATCATAACTACTGCACTGCCCTCTAAAGTTTTTTGCCATTCTTGGTCGTCTACCTTATTTTTAATTCCTGCCACATTCCATGACATTATATTAAGGAACTCACGACTTGATATACCTACTACTTCTTCCTCCATATCTTCAGGGGAGCTAATTTTTGTCGAGTGCCCTGTATTATCTACAGGTTCACTTTTTGCCTCCCTATGAGTCTGTGCATAGCACTCCCCATCCTGAGTATCTGCAGTAGGGATATGATCCATGTTTCTCTTAGAAAGACTGCCCACATTCTCACCGAGTCAATCTATATCACTACAGCCTCGAAGGGATTCATATCGGTTGTAAGTTGAGACAGTTGGTACATCTTTATACGCTTCAGAGGGATCTGGGTTTCTAAGTCTAGGTCTATAGAAGAATTCTAGCGGAACAGCCATTATATGGTCATTCTTGTTGTGATTTAAAGGTATCAGCTGTTCGACAGGGCCTCCAACAAGTCCCCTACCAATACCCTGCTACGGAAGTTTACTACAATACATTCACCTGGACAATCTTTTCTAGAGCTACCCACCCAATTCACTCTCCTCAACATTATTATGTTACGTTGCAAAGCATAAATACCAACATTTGTTTTGGCAGCAAACCAATGTGTCACTCTATTTTTAAGAGAATCATATGTTTCACAGTATTTGTCTCCAAAACTATTTACATTTTTAAGAACAATAACGTATGGGGTTGCCTCAGGAGGAAGGTGCAGTGACTTTTCTGGCGTGTTAACGCATTGTCTAGGCCGTCTCGTATATGTAGTTTGTTCTGGTTCCATTCCTGTATCTGAGGGTATAAGTTCTGTAGGGGGTCTTTGCTCCTCTGTAGCTCGCGGATTATTGTTATCTTTTGTAAACGATTTAGAGCGGGCCAAAGGTTGTACAATTGTGCCGGCGATTATTTGAGTGTCACGGATTTCTGTTTGCTTGGACTGCGGGTTACTACTCACAATGGTGTTGCACTTGTTTTTTGAAGGGACTAAATCCATAACCAAATCCTTTATAGCACCCACGTCCCTCTGAACCTGTTTAATCTCGGTCATCAAGCGCCGTTCGATACTATCCATCTTGGTATGCAGATTTTTGAATAAAAGATCCAGGTTTGGTTTTCCTTGTGCTTTATCTGTTGTGTTATTTTCTCCCTTTTTGGGCCCTGATGATTTGTCCCCTTTTACGGCATTTGGCTTTGTTTTTGGCCTTACGTCTTTACTTTCTTTAAGGCCGTTCTTCCCTTTCGATTTTGTAAGTTGTTTTGCTTTTTTTGCTGGTGATGAGATTAAGTCTATATCATTTGATAGCTCTGAGATCTCCAGAATAGATGTCAGGACGCATGGATTTTCTAGGTTCGTAACTATGTCCGTATTCCGATCTCTATTCACTAGCAGCTCTGCTTCTATCACTGTGGGCACTACAGTGGGTTTATTCCCTCCGGCCTGCTTGGTGGTGGTATCTTTGTGGGTTTCTACTATCACCTCCTTCAGTGCTGCGTCTAGTGTAGTTTTGGTAGCAGCTAGTTTCTCTTCCACAAGGACTATCTCGCTGTCTATCATGCCCACTGCTGATTTTAGGTATTTTGTAATCGGGGTATTTTTTACGCTATGGCTCTTCGCAAGTTGCGATAGTTTCCTTTTACCCATTTTTATATTAGTTTATGATTAGGAGAGGCGCAGATAGGTGAAGACAACACAGAAAAGTCACCTTACCAGGGTCTTTCGTAGGCTTGTTTCTTTGGCAAAGCAAAGGGAGGTGGCCCTGCCCCTTCCGTCCGCTGACAGGCGCAGACGGGCCCGCCCTTGGCCCAGGCTTCACCCGGGCACAGCCCGGGCACGCCCGTGCGTGTCCCGCGCTGCGGGCGGGCAGCTGTGTTTAAATAGCGCCTCCCGGCGCGTTGTCCTCGTCACAGGTGGGCAGGGGTCTCTGGGAAATGTAGTTTATGGGCGTCGAGCCGTTCCCCTCACGGCCAAAGCTGGAGTTGGGCAGCCGTTCACCTCACGGTGATAGCGAACCATTTTAAATAGCTCTGACTATTGTACACAGAGGCTATAATTATTATCAATTCATGTTGTGGTCGTTGTCTTTTTCAATAATTGTGGAAACCAAGTTCTGTATATATCACATGTCTGTTCACAATGTATTAGATGGTTTCATTTGCTTGGGACATATAATCACTATTGTGGTTCTTCTCGGTCGGTGTATGTATTGATTTTGAATTATAAAAATTTGGATAAAAAAAGAATTATTATGAACACCAAGTCTGCGAGGCTCTCTTTTTCTGACATCCTTAACCCTAAATGATCGCGATTGTGCATTTTTAATTACCAGTATAGATTTATTGTATTCCCGCTAGAACCGTTGTTTTCGGATACATATGACTTACCCTGGTTCCTAGTGAGTAGGGTCCCCCTTGTCCTCTTTTTCGCCTCACGGCAGCAGCGGATGCTGCCTGTCAATGCCCCGGTGTCAAGAGCGCGTCCCGCGCTGCGGGCGGGCAGCTGTGTTTAAATAGCGCCTCCCGGCGCGTTGTCCTCGTCACAGGTGGGCAGGGGTCTCTGGGAAATGTAGTTTATGGGCGTCGAGCCGTTCCCCTCACGGCCAAAGCTGGAGTTGGGCAGCCGTTCACCTCACGGCAGCAGCGGAGGCTGCCTGTCGATGCCCCGGTGTCAAGAGCGCGTCCCCGATATATCTGTAAGAGACATTAGTTAGTGATAGATTTCTTACCTTAGAATATCCCCAGGCGTCAGACTGGATCCGGAAAGTTTTTCGTCAGCAGTACCCTTGCGCGTCGGTAGTTGGCGTCGTGCGACTCCGCGTTCGTCGCTGGCGTCGTAGGCTACTTAGGCGCCACCCATGCGTGCTGACGTCAGTTCTGTACACGACTTTCCGCGCCAGGAACGCAGAGCCATGCAAGAAACTGACTACTGGTGCCATGAAACTAGGGCCCAGAAAGGGATGACCTTAACCCTAGAATCAGTTCGCAGAACGGGGAGGATGGGTGGGGCGGTAAGGAATCTATCACTAACTAATGTCTCTTACAGATATATAGTTACACAAGTAGTAACTTGTGCATCTGAAAGAGACACGTTAGTGATAGATTCCTTACCTTAGAATAGATACCCCAGCAATACCAACCCCGGTGGTGGGTCTGCGAATAGATTACACCAGAAAGTCACGGAGAACAGAACGGCGAAAGAAGCCGTCTCTCCGGACTTGACTGTCAAGGCAGTAATGCTTGGTAAATGTGTGCAGCGAGGCCCACGTGGCTGCCTGACAAATATCCTGCAAGGGAATGCCGCGTCCCAAGGCAGTAGTGGCTGCTGTCGCCCTGGTAGAATGGGCACGCAGCCCCACAGGAGGCTCCTTCTTAGCCAAGGAGTAACATGCTTTGATGCACAAAACGACCCACCGAGAGATGGTGCGTTTGTGCACGGCCCGACCTTTTTTGGCACCCATGTAGCCAACAAAGAGCTGGTCATCCACCCGGAACTGTTGTGTGCGCTTTGGACAGAACCAGAGCGCACGTTTTGGGTCCAGACGATGGAGCCTCTCTTCCTCTTTTGAAGGATGCGGAGGCGGAAAGAAAGTGGGCAAAGTGATGGTCTGCCCGATGTGGAAGGGCGTGACAACCTTTGGAAAGAAAGAAGGACGGGTCCTTAAAACCACCTTGTCTGGATGAACAGAAAGGAAAGGAGGTTTAGGAGAAAGAGCCTGGAGCTCACTCACTCTTCTGGCAGAGGTGATAGCTACCAGGAAAGCCGTCTTTAGAGTAAGAAGACGTAAAGGACAGTTATGAAGGGGCTCGAAGGGAGCGCACATGCGATAGGTCAAGACAAGATTTAAGTCCCATTGAGGCATTATGAAAGGCACGGGAGGAATAGTGTGTGTAATGCCTTTGAGGAAACGGTTAACAACCAGGGACGTAAAGAGAGGAGGCTGATCTGGAAGCCGGAGAAAGGCGGAGATGGCCGAAAGATAACCTTTGACAGTGCCCAGAGCAGAGCCCTGCTGGGCCAAGGATAGTAGGAACAGAAGGACTTCAGAACGAGGGGCAGAAAGGGGATCCACAGACTTCGCTGTGCACCATGCCACAAACTTGTTCCACCTGCAGGCATATACCGTCTTAGTGGAGGGACGCCTGGCTGCCAAAATGACATCACAGACTTCGGGAGGAAGATCGAAAGCTGTCAACTGTCGCCGCTCAATCTCCACGCATGGAGGTGGAGGCTGGACAGGTTCGGGTGGAGGACCGTCCCCTGCTGCTGCGACAGAAGATCCTCCCGAAGAGGCAGTCGGATCGGGGGATCGATCGCCATGTTGAGTAGCTCGGGATACCAGTATCTTCGTGCCCAATCCGGAGCCACAAGGATGACTTGGGCCCGGTCGCGCCGAATCTTCTTCAGCACTCTAGGAAGAAGTGGTATAGGCGGAAAGGCGTACAACAGACCGCAGCTCCACTCGCGACGAAAAGCGTTGCCGAGCGAGTGCCGCCTTGGAAATTCCAACGCGCAGAACTGATGACATTGCGCGTTCTCTTCTGTGGCGAATAGATCTAACCAAGGCTCTCCACACTGCAGAAAGAGACCTTGCGCCACGTCCAAGTTGAGACTCCATTCGTGATCCATCAAGCACCGGCGGCTGAGTTCGTCGGCCCTGGCGTTCAGAGAACCTGCCAGGTGTTGAACCACCAAGGTAATGCGTTGATGTTCCAGCCATGTCCAGAGGCGCATAGCCTCCTGACATAGGGTCCACAACCCCACCCGCCCTGTTTGTTGCAATACCACATGGCGGTGGAGTTGTCTGTGAACACCTGCACTACACCTCCCCGGACAGAGGGAAGGAAGGCCTTTAGTGCAAGTCGGATCGCCCGAAGCTCCAAAAGATTGATATGGAGCCGGGACTCCGCCGGAGACCAGAGGCCTCTGATCTCCGCCTCTCCCAAGTGGCCGCCCCATCCCAGGAGGGAAGCATCTGTCACCACTGTGTGCTCCGGTTGGGGAAGGGAGAGGGATCTGCCATTGACCCAATCGCGATTCGTGAGCCACCACTGCAATTGTTGTGCAGTGCCCTCCGAGATCTGGACAAGATCGGACAGGTTGCCCTGATGCTGTGCCCACTGGAACTTCAGGTCCCACGGCAGAGCTCGCATATGCCACCTGGCATGTTGCAGTAGCAGGAGGCCATCAGGCCCAGGAGCCGGAGGGTCATCCTGACTGAAACCCGGGATAGAGGCTGAAAGATCGGAATAATAGCCTGAATATCCCGGACTCGCTGCTCGGGAGGATAAACCCGAAACTGCGTGGAATCCAGAACCGCTCCGATGAAGGGGAGCTTCTGAGAAGGACTCAGGTGCGACTTTGGCATGCTGATGGAGAACCCCAGCAACTGCCGGAGGTCGCCGTAGTCTGAAGGTGGGTGACGACTGCCTGGGGCGAGCCCGCCGTCAACAACCAGTCGTCGAGGTAGGGGAAGACTGACACCCCTAACCTGCGCAGATGAGCTGCAACCACCGCCATGACCTTCGTGAACACCCGAGGGGCGCTTGTAAGGCCGAAGGGGAGCACGGTAAGCTGAAAATGCTCCTGGCCTACCGTGAACCGCAGGTAACGCCGGTGGGCCGGCAGGACGGGAATGTGAAAATATGCGTCCTGCAAGTCCAACGCTACCATCCAGTCTCCAGGATCGAGGGCAGCCAAGACCTGAGCCAGAGTCAACATCTTGAACTTCTCTGTCCGGAGGAAGCAATTGACGTTTCGGAGGTGTAAGATGGGGCGCAATCCCCCCTTGTCCTTTTTGGGGACCAGAAAGTAGTGGGAATAACAACCATGTCCTACGTCTGGCCCAGGAACGCGCCCGATGGCCACCTTGGCCAAGAGGGCTGTGACTTCCTGTCGGAGTAGCGCTAAGTGATCCCCCGACATGCGGTGGAACTGAGGTGGCATGGACGGGGGGCAGACTCGAAGGGGAGGGAATAGCCCCTTCGGACGATTTCTAGCACCCAGCTGTCCAAAGTGACAGAGCGCCAGTGGGGGAGGTGATGTTGAATCCTGCCGCCCACCGGCGTGGGGTGCACCGCAAAGCGCGGAATAGGAAGGCTTTGAGGCAGATGCTGCGGGAGCGGAGGTGGGCTGACCCGCACGCTGGCCCCCTGTGCCGCCACGGCGGCCACCACACCCGCGGCCGTGCTGAGGCTGGATCTGCGCCGGCCTTTGGCTGAACGGACGTGTAGAGGCGCCCCAGCCGTGGCCACGAAAGGAACGAAAAGTAGACGTGGCCAGGCGGGTGGTGGAGAGACCCAAGGACTTGGCTGTAGCCCGAGAGTCCTTAAAACGCTCCAGCACACTGTCTGCCTTATCGCCAAAAAGGCGAGTACCATCAAAAGGCATGTCCATGAGGGAACTCTGGACATCCCCCGAAAACCCCGTGGACCGCAGCCAGGCATGTCGCCGCAAGGCCACTGTTGTGGAGATGGGTCTTCCCAAAGAGTCCGCGGTGTCCAACCCACACCGAATTGCGAACTTCGCGGCATCTTTCCCCTCTGCAACAGCTTGGGAAAGCACAGCCCGAACCTCTTCGGGGCACTGGGGCAGAGTTTGCGCCACCGTGTCCCACACAGCGTGAGAATAGCGGCCCAAGAGGCATGCGGTGTTGACCGACCGCAGCCCCAGGCTGGCAGAGGAAAACAACCTTTTGCCAAGCTCTGTTTGGGAAGTGGAAGCCGGAATGACCAGGCTCTCCGGTGTCGGAGGAGTCGTCAAAAAGGCAGGGTCACCCGGTGCCGGGCAGTGAACATTTTTATCCACAGGGACCCCTGTGGCTGGCCTAGACCAGGTACCCATCAAAACATCCGTTAAGGCCTCTTTGAAAAGAAGCAGAGGTTCCACAGAACTTGCCGCCGGCTGAAGGACTGCAGTAAGGAGGTTAGGTTTGAGGGTAACAGTAGGCAGGGTAAGGCCAAGAGCCTGAGCTGCTCTACGGAGCACCACAGTGTATGTGGTGCCTTCCTCCATGACAGTGGGAGGAGACACAAACCCAGGCGCAGAGGAGAGGCCAAGGCCACCTGCCTCCTCTGAGTCTTCTGCTCGAACGGTGCCAAGAACGGCGCCGGTCGGCGCCAATCCGGCTCCATGACCCAAGTAGGAGGTGGGACGACGGAACTCAGTGCGGCGCCGGGAATGGAGCCGCAAGGGGTGCCAGGGCCGGAGCCGCTGGCGGAGGACCTTGCGGCGCCGGGGCTGGAGCCGCCGGCAAAGGACCTTGCGACGCCGGGGCCGAAGCCGCCAGCGGAGGACCTTGCGGCACCGGAGCTGCCGGAGGAGGACCTTGCAGCGCCGAGGCCGGAGCCGCCGGCAGAGCCGCCGGCGGAGCCGGTGGCAAGCAAGGGCCCTTTAGAGGGACCGCGGGGCCCGAAGGCGCGCCGGCGGGAGCCCTAGGCTTGAAAAGGCAGCCCATGGCGGCAAGAAACTCTTGCACCTGGGCCGGAGCCTCCGACGGACCCGGTAGGGCGGGTAGACCGCGGGACTCACAGGCTCCAACGGAGCCGTGGGGGAGGGACCCCTGGCCCCTTCGTCCGCGTCCGGAGACCGACGGGGGGAGGTCGGAGAGTGTACGCGCTTCTTCGACTGGTACTTGTGAAGTCTCTTACCCGATTCCGAGGGTGAAGACGCGGACCCCGAGGAGCGATGATGATGGCTCCGCGGTCGGTCCCTCGACCGACCCCTGGGCGTTGAACGGCGCGGAGATGACTGTTGGGCCTCCAGCAGCTTTCGGAACCGCTCCCGCAAAGCCTTCGGAGCCATGGCCAGACAGTCGGAACATGACCGGAAGTCATGGTCGCGCTACAGACAGTAGAAACAGACGCTATGGGGGCAGCCACCGACCTCGGACGGCGGCAGGCCCCGCAAGATTGAAACTGAGCATCCGTACGTGGCACCAGGAGTCAAGACTCAAAAGAAGTAGGACAAAGTCCCAAAAAGAAATTAGTCAAAAAATGACTAGGGTACGTGTTCTCAACCGGATCTCCGCTTGCTGGCGCGGAAAAAGAAAGAACTGACGTCAGCGCGCATGGGTGGCGCCTAAGTAGTCTCTGTGACGTCATCTCTGCGCCTACGACGCCAGCGACGAACGCGGAGTCGCACGACGCCACCTACCGATGCGCAGGGGTACTGCTGATGAAAAACTTTCCGGATCCAGTCTGACGCCTGGGGATATTCTAAGGTAAGGAATCTATCACTAACGTGTCTCTTTCAGATAATGCAAACAAGGTGGTAGAGAGATGAGGTGAAGGGCATTGCATGCAAAAGACAACGATGTAAGAGGAACAGAATCCACGCAGAAAAGGTAAGAGGCAGGGAGACTGGTGAACTTTGAAATGAAGAGGTCCCTTATAAAACATATAATAGTTTGTGTTGTGCCAGGCAACCTTTACCCTTCCCAGTTGTTTGGGAGATTCACCCTCCCCAAGAATACTTTGAAAAGAGGCACATGATAGTATCTGTGGCTCAGTTTCCATAAAAAGTGGTCATGAAGCCACATGTGTGATCTATTCTAACCAGTCTGAATTGCACTCCTGTCTTTTCCCTTCTTCCTTCTGTAATCCCCACTTTCCCATGTGCTCCATTTTACCCTTTCAATCAATACACTTTCCTGCCTGCAACATTCTCCCCCAGTAATCACCTCTCCTCACTGTGTACTGTTCTCTAGTGCACAACATTCTGCTCTCTAAGCTCCTTTCTCTTTGGTACAGCATTATAACTCCATGTGTACCATACCTGAATTGTCTCCTATTTTCCTAGAGGACAAAACAGGAGCAAGAGCCATTTGCATGTGGGTCCTAATGTAAACATTACTGCGAAATCGGGTGAAAATTCTTTTTGCAACTATTTCTGCCATACCTGGGTCAAAATTACCCTGACCAAAGAGGATGCTAAAAGTTATCTCCGTCTGGACTCAAAGTATATTTTCTATGTTAGACAGTGGAACCATCCAGGAATTCGACATTTCAACTTACTTCAGAATGCGGGTTTGTGTAGGGGATAAATCATATTTAAATTTAAATTGCAATGGTCAGCAGGTCACAAGTTTTAGTTGGCTATCAATAAAACATATTTACAGACCTTAGTACTGTTAAATGTGTGATATTAAGCGCTATATAAAAAAGTTATTGTACCATTTACTTTTCCTTGCAATTGATGTATTCCTACCCCTTGAAATGTGTTCCTACTCAAGGGTAGACATTGCCATTCTAAAATAGTTCAATCAAATTAATATATGTCTGATTTACATCAAGGGTTCTCATGTTTTAATAATAAGTTTATGTTGAAACTTGGAAATAGGAAATACTGCAGCACAGGAGGTACATGGGAGGATAGTGCCAACATACCACACTGATCCATTGTCCAAGCTTTTATAATAAACTCAATGTACAATCATGGTTACTACTTAGAGAATACATCTTTATTTTCATGTGCAATAAGACTGTTATTGGACACTCAAAAAGCTAACATGCTGTGACAGTCTTCTCAGGAATGTAACACCGTAGGATCATAGGTGATTCCTGGCTGAAAGATTTTTCACACAGTGTGATCGTAGGCTAAGAAAGCTGATACAATGTGTGACCACCTGCACAGCATGCCAAGGCTTTAGTGTGGAAACAAAAACCTGGCCAGTGGTGAGCAAAACAGACAAGAGAAACCGCGAGCAGTGGGCAGTCCAACTTACCAACTGGTAAGGAGACAGGTTTCTACGTACCAGCTCTTCTCTTCTGGTTCACTCAGTCCTAGAGTCTGTGTCTCTGCACATGAGCTTGCTGACAGCCCTACCAGAAGACAGGATAGGATCAGGGGCTGACCCTTCTACAGCCTCATTCAATCATGGCTTTTGATAGGGCTTTAAGCGACACGGCTACAAATGCATCACCACCCAAGCATACTCATATATTCCCCAGGGCTGCGTTTCAGGGAGCATGCACTGTTTCTCTTTGGCTTGTGAATGTGTGAAGGGTGCAGAAGGAGCATAGCACTGGTGAAAGTAAACATGCAAACTGGCTGTTAGTTTGGGTGTTTATTTTTGCTGTTCAAAGTAGCTCATTTTTGTGCCCGTCAATACTTTGCAGCGATGCTCTAGCGCCCTCAGGCACCAGCCGCAATTGGTAAAAGGATCTATGTTGATTCGGCTAACTTGCATTTCCTACATGACCTGTCGGTGCAGCCTTTTAGTTTCCATGAAACATCAAAAGCTTTAAAAGGGAGATAAAAAAACCTGAATCTCAGAAACATGGCCTTGTTCTGAGGCCACAAATTAAAATCAAGGTAAGGTTGCCTTAAGCTAGAAAAAGGGTCTACAATATATCTGCTATGCATATATCTGGAGGCTGCATCAATGTCCCTACTCAAGGTTAGGCTTTTCTATCCCTTTTTTACCACTAATTTGTGAGCTGATCTAGGCATGGATGCCAGTGTCACTATTGAGGGGAGCTTACATTCTTCCAGTAGCTCTTCTGTGGATATAAGAGACAGAACCAGTAGGAAACAGGAAAATCCTGGGGGCATAGGAGAGATGGATGTAAGAGGGACAGAATACAGAAGGTAAGGTTAGAGTCTGAGGGAAAGATGAGAAAAAGAGTTGAGCATTAAGGGGGAGGTGGATTTAAGAGGGCCAGAATCAATAGGGAAAGATAAGATGCTCCGGGAGGATGGAAGGAGAGAGATAGATGTAAATGAAGCAGAGCAAGGAAAGAAGTTATGAGGCTGGGGGAGAGATGAGTGTTGAAGGGGAGTGAATGGATAAGATGTGTGGATATAACCGAGACAGAACCAGCAAGGGAACATGAGCAGAGTGGAGAGAGAAGTAATGGTGAGAGGAGGATAGAAGAAAGCAGAACCACCCAAAGATGGTAAGAGGTTGGGCGGAGAGATACAGGAGGGTAGAGGTGGAAGTTAGATAGGCAGAACCAGCAAGAGGACGTTGAAGCAAAAAAGTAAGTAGAGTCTGAAGGGAAGGTAAAAAGGGTCTATAATCTTCAGCTGGCTCAAAACTTACCATCTTCGGGCATACGTTGTTGCATCTTTCTCAAAAATCCTAGAAAAAAGAAGTCAACTCCAAAATTATTTTCAAAAAAAGTAATTTACTAATTGACATCGTGCCGGTTGGCTTCTGACAACTCTAGGAGATTGAAGTAGCATTTGGTGTTGAGTCAGATGATTTGTGGCTGACTCTTGATCATGAAGTTAGAGCAGCCTTAATATTACTAAACCTTAGTGCCACATTTGACACTGGTTCCCAGCGAGTGCTTATAAATCAACTAGTACTACCTGGAATTTAAGGTATTTTCCTGGTGTGGCTTACCTCTATCCTATCTGGGAAATCTGAAACAATCCACTCGCCACCTATTTCTGTTATGTACTAAACCTCTGGCTTATGGATTTTATTGGGTCTCCGCTATTTAATCTTTATCATCGCCAGTTGGCCTTACTCATACAGTCCTTTGATTTCTTGCAGATATCTTGCGCATATTGATACCCAAACATGGTTTTCCTCAGTGGCAATCAGGTGTCTGCCAAAGAATATGTTTGTATGTGCACGCTAGCAGTTGATTTCTGAATGAAGACAAATTCATTAAAACCTTATAGTGAAAAATCAAGGGTTCGCATTTTTAAAGGATCTCATACCATATGGTGTTCTCTTTGGTGGCTAGTGGAAGTAAGTCAATCGCCCACATTGGAAGAGTCAGCAAAAAAAATTTGGATTCATTTTCCAGCATCTTCTCTTTTTTCAGAATATAATAACCATGTTTCATCCACTTGCCTTTACTACATTCATAAGCAACAGAAAAGCATTCCTTTTCTGCCCTCACACTACCGTGAGGCTGTTGTACAGTCATATATCTTCTCACTAGATCAAGCAAATGCCCTTTTTCTTGGGCTTCCTGCCTTTTTGCATTCAGTACCCTTCAAATCATTCAGAACCATGCTAGGCTCCTCATCTGAGATGGCTGCATCGCTATGTCATTTCTTCTCACCTCTATGCTGTCTGCTGGGTTTTTGGTCCAAAACCCTCTATCTGCAAAGCACTATCCATTTGTCGTTGTGCACTGCATTAAAAAGGATCTATCTTTCTACAGCACTCCTTACGCTCATTCCAGAACCCCATATACTCTGTGCCAACCAAACTACTGTGCCATCCTAAAATTTAGAAGGCCCTGATTGGAGGCAGATCCTTCTCCTTTCTAGTTGTGCAGGACTGGAACTATCTCCCTCTTGAGCTATGGTGTAACTCCAGTTTATTGGAAAAACACTCAAAACTGTCTTTTCTCCACATTAGTAAAGTCTGCACCTCTCTTTTGGACATCTCTTAGTGCCAGAATCAGAATGACCAGTTAGCATATCATTTTCATTCATCCCATTCAATAGAACAATAACCAAGTTTAATTCATGTAAACTACATATAAACTTCATTCAATCTACTTTTGGCGATTTAATATCTATGTACGTATTTTTTTTACGATTATTAATGCTATTTTAACCATCTTACTGATATCCAAACTAGGTGAGTAGCTTCTTGCAAAGCAGCTTCATCAATGCCATATAAATAATGGCCAATTGATATGACTTCCTATGATGTCACTTCCTGAGAGGTTAAATCTTATTCAAATTATAGGGGCCTTGCATGCTCCTATTCTGCCCGGGTCCCCACATATCCTAGGACCGGCCCTGATTTGCATTCCTTTCAAGAGCTGGGAGAGAATCCCTTTGTCAAGGCATGTGGGCTTAGATGACTGTAGTGACAGGGGACAGTGGCTTTCCTACTGCTGCCTGAGGATGGAACTTTGTTTACATACGTTTATTTTTATTACTACAGCATGGGCTCTGTTTTGTAATGACATATTCATGCATACCGAGGCTTTTGCAAAATGTCCCATAAAGAATCTTGTTAAATCCACCCGTCCACTCAACCACGTCCATCTATCCAAGTATCCATCCATCCAAGTATTCATTCATCCAGCAAAGCTGTAGATGAGACAGCACAGTAGGTTGCGTGCCTGCTGAACAGCTCAGTCTTTTTCTGACTCATCTTTTCAAACATTTAGGAGATATAAAATAAGAAGGAAGCTGGGCATTGAAAGCAAACATCAGTCAGTGTGAGGGCATGATTGAATGTGTTGTGTTAGTTGCATAAATGGTCAGTGTTTACATTACAATTCATTCACGTGGAATCTAGAAAGACGTTGAAAGTTTGGATACACTGATGTGTAAATTGCTATCTCATGGACAATGTGTAAATTGCTGTAGGATGTGCACTGCACTCAAAAATTGCACACACGCGGTCTTTTTTATTTTTTATTATTTTTAAGTTTTATATAGCACAGACTCGACCGGAAGGTACTGGTGCACTTTACATGCCCACCATTCACATTACACAAGATCATAGTCATTAAGTTTCACCCTGAGACAGCGCTGTTGTGAAATATTTTGAAACAAACCAAAAATAGCAAGCATTGGCAAAGCCAATAGATTTCACCTATCTGAAATCTAGTGACTTCGTCAATGTTATTTAGACATGATGCACAGCAGCATGGGCAGCTGAGCAATTTAGCCTAAAGGAACCTAAAAAGCACTATGACGCGGCCAGTGCTGGCTACCTCATAGCGCTATTTTCTTTACTTTCTGCCATGTTGCACAGCAGCTGTGCAACATATCTATAAAACATTAACAGAATCTCGCATAGACGAAACCTATTGGCTTTGGCAATGCTTGTTAATAACTGCTGGGTCTTAGACCCGGCACACTTAAAGCCCCACCATTGCCATTGGAGTGGTAGTTTTTGGCACTCCTTTAAGAATAAATATGTTCTTCTTACCTTTGTCCCCCTTCTACACTGCCTTAACTGGCAACGAGGATAGGATATGACAGCCAGGTACTACCGTCCTAAAGGTGTGAGTGGCATCTGTCGGCCCTTGAGTACAGTCTGACGCACTCTGGGCCGTGTACATGACTCCATGGAGGTGGGTGGGACAAGCGTTTGCCCTTGACTGCACAGTACGCCTATGCCCCTTGCAGGGCATCTCATCACTTGAGAGCTGAAGAGTAGGTAGGACTGCCTACACTTGATACGACATATTGTGTCATTACTGTTCCTGGCTGCCCCTGGCTCTAAACTCTCCTCCTGGCCTAGCCATTCCCTTTAGGACACAGCAAGGCTCTTGATAATACTGAAGGCCTCGCCTTCTGTGCACCACTTTGGGAAGCCAAAGAGTTGACTTTACCTTCAGTTAAAGTACACATAGATTGAACTGCTCACCAGAAACACGTTTGAACTATTCACCAGAAAATGTGCATGTTCTGCTCTAGAGTCTATTGCGGCACATATGGTGACCTTAAGAATGCTGACACGTATATGTTTATTCAAGGAATCCAACTAGTTCCAGGAAATAAAGGAGAATTAAAGGGGATCCCATCGGATCCTAGTTTGGCAGCTATTTCTGAGTCAGATCTGGGATCTGGCCGATCCAGTGAAATGCTCAATTAGTCCTGGTTAATTTCTGATACCTGGATTCCCTTCCGAGTGAGTTGTGCGCTATACAAATACACATAACAACACAATCAGGCAGCGCCCACATGCTGTCTGCTTTCTGTTCTGAGCAGCAACCTTCAATTCCTGCTGGGTCTAAAACAAAGTCCAGATTTACAGGACCATCAGCCCTTCTTTAGTTCAAGTATCATCCTGGCTGGGAGCTAACACCTAGACGCCAACATAGTGGAAGGAAAAAAGGTTCACATATTATCACTCACAAGTACTTTAGAGAAAATATGATTTGGAGGCAGGTTTTTTCTACTTTGTTCAACTCCCCTATTTAAGAGATGTGAATCCACTGTAAGAATGTCAGTTGTATATGTGTGTATGAGAATTACACAAATAAGTTAAAAGGCACTTACTAATTTATTTTTTATTTAATTATTTTATAGCGCTACTATAATGTAGGTGTCAGAACACACTAAGACAATAAATCATACCAGTGTGTGTTGGGACAGAAAAGTTCATTACACCACAGTAGATGTGAAACCCTGCCCTAAGTGCCCCACTGGCAGTGATATCTGGATCCTTGGTAACTAGTTTTTTGTCCTGGGCGAACACGGATCATGCATGTCCGTCATTATCAGGCATGACTCACAGATTGTGGTCCAGTTAGATAGAAGGGGCGCGCCAAGCGCTACCCTAATAGTGATGGAGGGTTAGCGCCCTTAGCAGGTGCTGAGTAACAAGTGCATGGTGGTTGCAGCATACCGTTTTTATAGTAAGTAAAATGGCCAGGCGTCCTGGCCTGTGTCATGGGATTGGGACCTACTGGCCCACTCATAAGAAGTTCTGCGCCTGTGTTCTCAGCTCAAGTTTAGCCTACATCAGGATGGATGTGGGGAGATAGAGTGTGCATGTTGAGGTGCACCGCACTTTTATGCTTGTGAGCCAGTGTGTGCTACAGTACATGGATGCGAAAAACGGAAAAAGACTGAGAAGCAGGGAAAGATACAGCTATTAATTCTATTGATTACATCAATTAATCATAGACACAGCTTGAAAATTACGAGATCTTTCTTTTATCGGATCTCTCCCAGTATTCATATTTTATTCAGATTGAAATAGAGTTGTTGAAAATTATTGTACAAACTACATACACGTTTTACTATATACAGAAATTAAACAAAATAATACAAAATGTTACAAAACTCATTACAACGCAAAATATGGTCCCTATAAGGAAGACTCCTATCTTGCACACATCTACTTGTTTAAGTCTGTGCATCTGATTCCTGCACAATCACTCTGAACAATAGTCTCTGGGGTCTGTGTGTATTTGCAGAGCAGAAAGTAATAGATCTTAACGCAACACACAATGTATTTAATACATTCAATAGTCCAGGCCTTCCAGAGACTTCAATAGTACGGTGTCGACGCGTTTCGGCCCTTCACTTATCGGCCTCTTCAGGACATAATGAAAGAAGGAGTGCCTATACAAAAAGTATATACAAAAATGTACATAATTTACACAATGGACCGAAATATGGTACATACAAACTAAAATGCTCCCTCATGTGTGAAAACAACTGTCAAGTGACTATATTGAAAATTAAAAATTCGACATATATCAAGGTTGCAGGAGTGAGTCAAACCAGTGCACTTGAGTTACAAAATTGATTTTTACACTCCGCAGGTAACTGAAAATGCAGCTTTAAGGAGTAATTTATTGACTGCTGAGATCTCTATTGTCATAGCAGCGGTCTTACTCAAAGCACGAAAGGAACAGTAGACTTGCCATAGTTGGTTTACCCATGTGGAATTTGAGCAAGGGCTTTCAAATAGCAAAGTTTTAAATATTAGGTGTAGGAAAGTAGGATCTGCTTTCATGGTTACCCCCACTTTTTGCTGGTGTTATGCTGTTTTCTGACTAGTCTGACTGGGATCCTGCTAATCAGGACCTCAGTCACTGTGCTCTCTCCCTAAATTTGACTATGGTAAGTACTTTGGTACCTTCCCAATTGACTACTGGTGTACCCTTCTAAGTCCCTAGTATGTGGTACTAAGGTACCCAGGACATAGGTACCCCAGGGGTCTCCCATGGGCTGCAGCATGTATTGTGCCACCCATGAGAGACCACTCAAACTGTGATGACAGGCCTGCCCTTGCAGCCTGTGCGAGTTGGTGCTAGCACCACTTTCAAGAGATATAAGTTTCCTTATATCTGAGGTCACTGCACTTAAATCCTATAAGTCACCCCTAAGGCAGGCCTTTCAATCCTGAAGGCAGGGTGCTAGGTTACAAGTGTGAGGGTGCCCTGCATGAGCAGGACACCCCTTACAAACCCCGAAGTCAATTCTCCAGGCTTTGTAAGTGCGGTCAGCCATTTAATACATATAGTGGACATCAAGTCCATTACGATATGTCTAACTATATATTGGCTGCACCGAACCGGGTCATGTTTGGTATCAAACATGTTGGAACCCTACCCCAACACCGATTCCAGTGTTGGATTTAGGATCCCATGTACTGGGAGGGCTCCCCTAGGGAGCCCCCCTGCATTCCCGGTACCAGCCTTTCAGGTTCTAACAGCAAGCTAGTGCTGCTGCCGACCACAGATACGATTCTGCCCTCCTGCTGCTGAGCTGAGCTTGAGAAGGGGAACGTAGAACAATAGGTTTCCTGTCACAGGGAGGTGTAACCACCTCTCAGATAGGACGTAGTGTATTGGGTGGGAGTGCTTGCCAGCACCACCAGACTGCGTTGAAGGGCACATTTGGTGCCCTCCTTGCATACTCCAATTGAAACCAGTTCAGGGAGCCGTTGGCTCCCGCTCTAGTGCGAAACAGGACAAAGGACATGGGAGTATCTTCTCCTCTGTCCAGCCCCTCCTTTGGGAGTGAACCCTGAATCATCCCAACCCTTTCCCTAGGGTACTTTAGGGCTTATCTCTGGGTGGCTCTTTAGAGTCATCTTGGGACAAGATTCAGATCCGAAACCACTTCAACTTCAACCATCTGGGCACCTTGGACTTCGTTGGACTTTGCTTGGAACCGAGACTGCATCAAGGAAGACTCCTGCTGCTCCTGGTCTCGTCGTCCTGCCAGGCTTCTGCATCGTCTGTGCCTATGCTTCATCCAGGTTCTTCTCCAGGCCTGTGGGCATCAAAGACACCCAAAGTAATCTCCCTTGGAGTGAAGGAGTCACTCCCCTGCATCTGTAGGCACCGCAACAAAGCTGACCAGTCTGCTGCTCCTGAGGTCCCACGGACTTCAAAAGGTTCAGCAATACAGGTGGTGCTTCTGCAGCTCCCTCGATGCCTGCACTGTCTTCTCAGCAAGTTTGAGGCCAGTATCCTGCGTTGGAATCACTGGAACAGAAACCCAGTGCACCTCGTTGACTTGCCGTTACCAAGGCTTGTTCATCTGTCCTCCAGAGATCTTAGGGCTACAAGAAGCTCCAGCCTCCAGCATCTCTTCCTACCAAGGTCTTTATCCTCACCGCATCCTCTGCACCGTGGGCCTGCATCTTTGGTGAGCTGCTCGAGGTCCTCTTGCAACTCCTGTGTCTTCGGCCTCTGGGTCATCTTGAGGGTGTTACTTGGATTCAGTGGGCTCCTCTGCTTGCTCGGGGCCTGCTCTGACTCCCCTGCACTTGATGAGTCCCTTGGACCTTGCTAGTCCTGACACTGCCCCTTCTTCATTTACCACGCATGTTGCTGCTGCCAAGGCTTGTTGGTGCTCCCGCCGGACACCAACCCCTGGTTCTCGACTTCCGACGTGGGACAGCTTGTCAATGGCTCCTGGTCTTCTACAGCATTGCCTTGTCCTCAAAGCTGCAGCAACAAGGTCCCAGTCAACTCTCCTGCATCTTCCGTCATCGGTGGTCATTGGTCTCCCGTGCCTCCTGGTTACTACCGAGTGGCATAGAGTCTGTCCCATCTACTTGCAGGTACCCCTCTTCAAGAATCCATCCTTGGATTCCACCGGACTCTTTCACCTTCTTCGCCAGCGGCATCTTTACTGAAGTCCTCCATGGTGGACTATGGCGGTTTCCTACGTCACTTCGCACCTATGCACTCGGCTTCCCTGGTGTAGTTATCCTGGTTCCTGGGGTATCCACGGGTGGGGCGACTCTCCAACCTTCTATCTTCCACTGGGTTTTTTCAGGGTCCACTGGGAAGGGTCCTTCTTCTTGAAAACTGCAACCGCGACTTTCCCTTTGACTTGTATCGCCAGTATGCGGCTGTGTTTCTACTCTGCACACAGCCTCCATGGGGTTCCTGGATACTTACCTCGGGTAGTTCCTCGGGTCCCCAGCTCTTCTGAGTCTTCTGGTTCAAGTCTCGACTTTGGTCGCAGTTTGCATTCCACTTCTTTCGTATATGTTTCAGTCTCCCCCTGGAGACCACTGTGTATTTGTGCTACTTACCTGTTCTACTTTTGAAATATTGTGTGTATTGTGTTGATATCTCCGGGTTGGAGACATACTAATGTGTTAGTAAGTGTGTATAATAAATATAACTATTTTTATAACTGAACTGTGTGGTTCTTTTTCGTTTCACCTACACTATACGATTAGTTCTGGTAAAACAAGCTGCTTAACGCTCCTTCTGGACTAAGCCTGAAGGCTGCTCTCCACAGCTACCACTTAGAGAGCTTTCTATTGTTGTCTAAGACCACTAAAATCACCATAAGGGTTGTCTGTATTAGTGCACGGTGCTTTACTTAAATAACTGTGCACCATATACTAAACCAGCCTCTTACATTGGTGTGTAGCGGTTGGGATTTAAGCCTGCACTGTTTACCAGCTAATCTAGGTGTGGATTAAGTGAAAAACCATCACTAACATTAGGCACATATAAAAATATTTTTGTAAACAAGTATGTTCCACTGAACTTTTAGATTGGTTGTTAAGGGCCTAGTGCAACCTTTCTCCAATCTTTGGAAGTATAGTTTTCACTAGGGTAGGTAGGTGCAACACCACACTACACCTAGTCACCATGTCTTTAGTTATGGAACCCAGTGGGTCCCAACCCTCTAGATACAGTGATCTCAAGTTCCAGGAACTGAGGACCCTGTGTACCTCTAGAAAGTTAAAGACCGGTAGTAACCCCAACACTAAGCAACTCTTTGAGCTGCTTATGCTAGATGACCTCCAGAATCCTGATAGGTCAGAAGGGCAGGACAAGGTGGGTGGGGATGCTCCAGAAGATGGGTCAGGAGGGGTTGCCCCTAGTGACCTTAATTCTGAGCATGACCAGTAGGAGTCTGATGACTCCACCCTAGTGAACTCTGATCCACCAGGGAATAGTACTGATAGTACAGAGGGTGTCCCTGGAGGTAGGTCCACCTTTGTTCCTCCTGGCAGGGTACAGAGAAAGCAGGGGAGGTCTAGATCCTCGTCTGTTGATTCCAATGCTGCTGTTAATTCCATAGGGACCTCCATCTCTAGCAAGAGGGAGGACTCCTTAGAAAGGGAATACCATCTGATCAAACTTGAGAGAGTTCGACTCAAGCTCAAGAAAGAACAGTTGGCCCTTGATAAGGAGACCCTGGAAGTCCAGAGGGCTAGGTAGAATTTGGGACTAGAGTCCCATGGTGGCAGCAATAGTGTACCTATAATCAGGGAATCTTCCTTTGATACTAGGAACATGAGCAGGATAGTTCCTCCGTACCAGGAGGGGAATGATATCCATAAATGGATCACTGCTTTAGAGAGGGGCTGTAAAGTACAGAAGGTCCCTCAAGGGCAGTGAGCAGCTATCCTGTGGCTCTCCATTGCTAACAAAGGTAGAAATAAGATTCCCACTGTAAGAGAGGAGGATGCTGATAATTACTCAGTCTTGAAGAGTGCCCTCATAGATGGGTTTGGTTTAACCACTGAACAGTACAGAGTTAAGTTCAGGGACACACAGTAGGCACACACCCAGGACTGTATTGGTTTAATAGACAATGCTATTAAGGCTCTGGAAGGCTGGCTTCATGAAAGCAAGGTACAGGACTATGAGGGATTGTACAATTTGTTGATGAGGGAGCATATCCTTAATCATTGTCAGAATCAGCAACTGCGCCAGTACCTGGTGGACTCTGATCTGACCTCTCCCCAAGATTACGGAAAGAAGGCAGCCAAATGCGTCTGTACCAGGGTTAAGCAGAAACATAATGGTGGTGGAGGTGACCAAAAGAAGCAAGATTTTTCAAAGGCCCTAAAGAATGGTGATGAGAAGGGTAAAGACTTAAATGAGTCTTCACAAACTCCCCAGAAACCTGCCTCTGGGGGTGAGACCCAATACTCCAACATTTCTAAAAAGAAACCTTGGTGCTACCTGTGTAAGGAAAAAGGCCAGCGGGCAAGGGATGCTAAATGTCCTAAGGCCAGCACCAAGGATGCTATTACCACTGTCCCTAAGGCAAATAGCACCCCTAGCACCAGTACAAGTGGTAGTACAGCTCCCAAGGGATTAGTATGGTTAACCTTGGGTTCTGAAGTGGGTTCTGACCTAGTCAGAACACCCACTCAGGCTGTCCTTGTCTGTGATAGTGGCATGGATTTTGCCACTTTACTTGTAAGTCCCACTAACTTGGGCAAGTACAGACAACAGCATTTGATTTATGGAAAAGAAGCTATGGCCTACAGGGACACAGGGGCCAGTGTCACCATGGTGACAGAGTAACTTGTGTCCCCTGAACAGATTATTCTTGGTCAACTGTACCAAGTGACCAATGCCAGCAATGTCAGGACTGATCACTCCTTGGCAGTTGTTAATCTCAGTTGGGGAGGGGTAACTGGCCCTAAAAGAGTTGTGGTCTCTCGAGACCTACCTGTAGATGGTCTGTTGGGCAATGATTTGGAAACTTCAGCCTGGTGAAGTGGAGTTCAGGACATATGCAGAGATGATGGGAATCTCTACCAGTGCATTTGCTGTCACCAGGTCTGAGACCGAACAGCTAAGCACTGAGGGAGCACTGGATACTGAAAAAAATGGGCCAGCTGGCTCCTAAGAGAAGGAGCAGGAAGGGTAAGGAATTATCCTCCTCCCAAACTCCCAGTGAGAGTCAGTCTCCTAAGGGAGATGATCTCAGTCCCTGTGAAGGAACTGCCCCAGAGAAACTTGGACCTGACTAGGCAGAGTTCTTGGGGACAGGGGGCCCTTCCAGGGCAGACTTGAGTTTGGAGCAGAAATCCTGCCCCTCTCTTGAACAGCTCAGACAGCAAGCTGCTGCTGAGGAGGTAGGGAGTATCAGTGGATCCTATAAGATTTATTGGGAAGATGGGCTCCTGTTCTCTGAGTGTAGAGACCCCAAGCCTGGTGCCACCACCAGGTTGGTAATACCTCAGAAGTTCAGGAGTTTTCTTCGATCCCTGGCACTTGACATTCTCCTTGCAGAACATCTTAGACAAAGCAAGGCTTGTCCCTCATTTTCACTGGCCCCACATGTCTGAGGACACCAAGGAGTTTTGTCACTTCTGTGTTACCTGCCAAGCCAGTGGTAAGTCAGATGGCACTACAAAGGCCCCCCTTAATGCCACCTGCAGTGGTTGGGGTTTCCTTTGAGAGGGTATGGCTAGACACTGTTGGTCCCTTAAACCCTTCAACAGCATCTAGACACAGTTACATCCTAGTGGTGGTAGACCATGCCACTAGGTATTTCAGAGGCTATTCCTCTTAGGACCATTACAGCTCCTGTGTGGCTAGGGCCCTTCTGGGAGTCTTTTCTAGAGTGTGGTTTCCTAAGGAGGCCTTAACACACTGAGGTACAGACTTCATGTCTAGTTACATTGCTGCCATGTGGAAAGAGTGTGAAGTAAACTACTAGTTTACCACACCCTACCATCCACAGTGCAATGGACTTGTTGAAAGGTTCAACAAGACCCTCAAGGGTATGATCATGGGGCTCCCAGAAAAGCTCAGGCGAAAATGGCATGTCTTACTACCCTGCCTTCTCTTTGCCTATAGGGAGGTTCGTCAGAAGGGGGTAGGCTACAGCCCATTTGAAGTTCTGTTTGGACATCCAGTTAGGGGTCCATTGTGTTTGGTTAAGAAGGGATGGGAGCAGCCTCTCAAACCTCCTAAACAGGACTATGTCTTAGGCCTGCGTTCACGTACGGCTGAGTACACGAAGGTGGTCAGAAAAATCCCTGAGGCCAGCCAGGAGCTTCAGAAAGCTTGGCATGACCGAACGGCTGTACTGACTGTTTACCAGCCAGGACAGAAAGTGTGGGTGTTGGAGACTGTGGCCCCAGCAGCCCTCCATGACAAATTTAGTGGCCCCCCACACCACCCTTGAGAAGAAAGGTGAGGTCACCTATTTGGTTGGCCTAGGCACTCATAGAAGTACCCACAGGATACTTCATGTGAACCGCCTAAAGCCTTTTGTGGACAGGGCTAACATGAGCTTGCTCAGGCCACTGATAAGGGACATGAGGAAGAGAGTGACCCTCTCCCTGATCTCCTCTTTCAGGACCCTGTTGATGGGTCAGCTGATGGCAGGCAGCCTCACTGACCAGCAGCAAGCTGATTGCAGGAAAGTCCTCAATCAGTTTGACTACTTGTTTTCTATGACTCCCAGTCAAACCGCCTGGTGCACCCATGAAGTGGACACAGGTGACAGTCTGCATGTAAAGAAAAAAATTTACACACAGCCTGACCATGCCAGAGAATGCATCAGAACTGAGGTCCAAAAGATGCTGGAGTGGGGGGTCATTGAGCCTTCAGATAGCCCTCGGGCTAGTCCAGTAGTCCTTGTGCCATAACCTCACACCCAAGAAAGTAAGAAAGAGATGAGGTTTTGTGTGAACTACAGAGGCCTTAATGCATCACCAGGACTGATGCCCAACCAATTCCAAGGACAGATGAGCTGATTGATACTCTGGCCTCAGCCAAGGATCTTAGTACATTTGACCTGACTGCTGGCTACAGGCAAATCAGACTCTCTGAGGATGTCAAGCCAAAGAAAGCATTTTTAGCCCCTAGTGGCCATTATCAATTTATTGTAATGCCTTTTGTTTTGAAGAATGCACCTGCCACATTTCAAAGGTTGGTGAGCAAAGTTCTCACAGGCCTGGAAGACTATAGTGCATCATATCTAGATGATATTGCTGTCGCTCCACCTAGGAAGATCACCTGGTCCACCTCAAAAATGTTCTGGAGGCCGTGCAGAAGGCAGGCTTTACTATTAAGGCCACAAAGTGCCAGATAGGGTAGAGCAAGGTTGTATACTTCAGCCACCTGATAGGTGGAGGCCAAGTTCAACCATTGGAGAGCAAAATCCAGACCATAATGGAATGGGTTGCTCCCATTACCCAGACTCAGGTCAGGGCTTTCTTGGGCCTGAATGGGTACTACAGGAGGTTTGTTAAGGGATATGGGTCCATTGTAACTCCCCTTAATGATCTACCCTCCAAAAAGGATGCCTAACAAATTTCAGTGGACAGTTAGCTGTCATAAGGCATTTGATGACCTGAAGCAGGCCAATTGCTGTGCTCCCATTCCTGACTACTCCAAAACTTTCATTGTCCAGACAGATACATCTGAGATAGGGGTAGGAGCTGTTTTGCCACAACTTAATGCAGAGGGCCAGGACCATCCAGTAGCTTTTATAATCAGAAGGTTGACACCCATGGAGAAACGTTGGTCAGCTACTGAGAGGGAGGCCTTTGCTGTGGTCTGGGCCTTGAAGAAGTTAACCCATATCTATTGGTACTCACTTCATTGTTCAGACAAACCAAAAGCTCCTCTTGTGGCTTAAACAGATGAAGGGTGAAAACCCCAAACTTTTGAGGTGGTCAATTTCCCAACAGGGGATAGACTATTCTGCGGAACATAGACCTGGGAGTAACCATGCCAATGCAGATGGACTCTCCAGATATTTCCACTTAGAAAATGAAGACTCAACTGGGCAAGGTTAGTCTCATCTCCTTTCGTGGGGGGGGGGGGGCTGTGTAGGAAAGTAGGATCTGCTTTAATGGTTACCCCCACTTTTTGCTGGTGTTATGCTGTTTTCTGACTAGTCTGACTGGGATCCTGCTAATCAGGACCCCAGTCACTGTGCTCTCTCCCTAAATTTGACTTTGGTAAGTACTTTGGTACCTTCCCAATTGGCTAATGGTGTACCCTTCTAAGTCCCTAGTATATGGCACTAAGGTGCCCAGGGAATAGGTACCTCTGGGGTCTCCCATGGGCAGAAGCATGTATTGTGCCATCCATGAGAGACCACTCAAACTGTGACTACAGGCCTGCCATTGCAGCCTGTGCGAGTTGGTGCTAGCACCACTTACAACAGATATAAGTTTCCTTATATCTGAGGTCACTGCACATAAATCCTATAAGTCACCCCTAAGGCAGGCCTTTCAATCCTGAAGGCAGGGTGCTAGGTTATTAGTGTGGGGGCGCCTTGCAAGAGCAGGACACCCACAACAAACCTCGAAGTCAATACTCCAGGCTTTGTAAGTGCGGTCAGCCATGTAATACATATAGTGGACATCAAGTCAATAACGAGATGTCTAACTATATCTTGGCTGCACCAAACCCGGTCATGTTCCGCCCGTCATGTTCGGTATCAAACATGTTAGAATCCTACCTTAACACTAATTCCAGTATTGGATGTAGGATCCCATGTATTCCCGGCAACAGCCTTTCAGGGTCTAACAGCAAGCCTGTGCTGCTGCCGACCACAGACATGACTCTGCCCTCCTGCTGCTGAGCAGACCTTAAGCACGGGAAGGTAGAACAATAGGTTTCCTGTCACAGGGAGGTGTAACCACCTCCCAGACAGGACTTAGTGTATTGGACTGGGGTGGGGGCACTTGCCAGCGCCACCAGACTGGTTTGAAGGGCACATTTGGTGCCCTCTTTGCATACTCCAGTTGAAACCAATTCAGTGAGCCGTTGGCTCTCGCTCTTGCGCAAAACTGGACAAAGAACATGGGTGTATCTTCCTCTCTGTCCAGCCCCTCATTTGGGAGGGAACTCTGAATTGTTCCAACCCTTTCCCTAGGGTACTTAAGGGCTTACCTGTGGGTGGTTCTTCAGATTCATCGTGGGACAAGAGTCAGATCCGAAACCACTTAAACTTCAACCGTTTGGGCACCTTGGACTTCGTTGGACTTCACCTGGAACCGAGACTGTATCAAGGACGACTCCTGCTGCTCCTGGTCTCGTCGTCCTGCCAGTCTTCTGCGTCATCTGTGCCTGTGCTTCATCCAGGTTTTTCTCCAGGCCTGTGGGCAATTAAGACACCCAAAGTAATCTCCTTTAGAGTGAGCGAGTCACTCCCCTTCATCTGCAGGCACCGCAACGAAGCTGATCGGTCTGCTGCTCCTGAGGTCCCACGGACTCCAAAAGGTTCAGCAACACAGGTAGTGGTACAGATGGTGGTTCTGCAACTCCCTCAAGGCCTGCACTGTCTTCTCAGCAAGTTTGAGGCCAGTATCCTTCGTCGGAACCGCTGGAACAGAACCCTTGTGCACCGCATCGACTTGCCGTTGCCAAGGCTTGTTGACTCTGTCTTCTAGAAATCTTCTGGCTCCAAGAAGCTCCAGCATCTCTTCCTACCAAGGTCTTCGTCCTCACTGCAACCTCTGCACCCTGGGCCTGCATCTTTGGTGAGCCTCGCCAGGTCTTCTTGCAACTCCTGTGCCTTTGACCTTTGGGTCCCCTTGAGGGTCTTCTTTGGCTTCAGTGGGCTCCCCTGCTTGCTCGGGGCCTGCTGTGACTCTCCTGCACTTGGTGAGCCCCTTAGACCTTGCTGGTCCTGACACTGCACCTCCTTCGTTTACCACATCTGTTGCTGCTGCAAAGGCTTGTTGGTGCTCTCTCTGGACACGGACCCCCTGGTTCTCGATTTCTGATGTGGGACAGCTCGTGAATGGCTACCGGTCTTCCACAGCATTGCCTGGTCCTCACAGCTGCAGCGACAAGGTCCCCATCAACGCTCCTGCATCTTCCATCATCGGTGGTCATTGGTCTCCCATGCCTCCTGGTCACTCTCGAGTGGCATAGACTCTGTCCCCTCTGCTTGCAGGCACTCCACTTCAAGAATCCATCCTTGGATTCCCCCGGACTCTTTCACCTTCTTTCTGACGTCACTTCGCACCTATGCACCCGGCTTCCCTGGTGTAGGTATCCTGGTTCCTGGGGTATCCACGGGTGGGACGACTCTCCACATTCCATCTTCCACTCGACTTTCCCTTTGACATGCATTGAGTACATGGCTGTGTTTCCACTCTGCACACAGCCTCCTTGGGGTCCCTGGGTATTTACCTCGGGTGGTTCCTTGGGTCCCCAGCTTTTCCGAGTCTTTTGGTCCAAGACTCGAATTCTGTCGCAGTTCGCATTCCACTTCTTTAGTATATGGTTTGGTCTTCCCGGAGACAACTGTGTATTTGTGCTACTTACCTGTTCTACTTTTGAAATATTGTGTGTCTTGTGTTGACATCTCTGAGTACTAGATATACCAATGTGTTAGTAAGTGTGTATAATAAATATAACTACAATGTGTGGTTATTTTTGTTTAACCTACACTATATGATTAATTCTGGTAAAACAAGCTGCTTAACACTCCTTCTGGACTATGCCTGAAGTCTGTTCTCCACAGCTACCACTTAGAGAGCTTTCTATGGTTGTCTAAGACCACTAAAATCACCATAAGGGTTGTCTGGATTAGTGCAAGGTGCTTCACTTAAATAAGTGTGCACCATATACTATGCCAGCCTCCTACATTAGGTAAAACTGTGAGTGACTGTTTACATTTCTCTCCTAGTCTTCCCCTATACTGCGCTAAGACCTGTAGAAGGCAATCCACCCTGTTGGACTTCAACTATGTATAGCGTAGTTTATGTAGAATGTTCTGTCTTGATATTCTACAGCTGTCTCTCTCATGAGAAACATTCCACTGGTGTCAGTTGGAGTGTCTCCTGCGAGAACATGACAGCGGTGGCTTTCTCCATGTACAGCCTAGTCAAAAAACAGCTGTAGTAACTATCTGAGTTCCTGATTATTAAGGCACTACATATTTTGGCAACTAGCCAAAGCTATTGCCAGAAACCAAGACTAGAGAGTAGCTTACCTGCCAACAGTTTAATAAAAGAAAAAAGACAGCAGAGGTGGCTGCATGTAAGCACTTAAGGTGCGACAAGCTATCGCTGCAGCGTTAAATTAATGGCCATTACCTCGAAACATTCAAGCGGGCCCTGTGGGTACGAGTAGTTACAATCTGCAAAAATACCAAGAAACTGACAGCGTGTGTCTGCTATTGAGGGCACAGCCGCATACTTCGTGTGTCGGAGCACAGAGGGGAAAAAGCTGGTGCGGACCAGTCTGCTATACTCAGGGTGCAGCCACATACCTCAAGCGTCTTAGCAGTGAGGCACAAAAGCTGGTGCGGACCGGCACAGCCTGCCCATAGATATTGAACTGACATTTTGTCTTAACGATTGTACTGCTGAACCCAGCGTCGCCATCTTTGAGTGCTGTAGTGTACAGTGCTCTGCATGCCGCCATTGCAACGGACTTTCACTAAAATAATCAAACTTTTTTGCCAAATATTATCATTTCTGCCATCCTGCAATGGATTTGACACAAAGGGGTCGATTCCGATTCGGGCCGGAAAAAGCACCGACCGACTTGGACACCGACCGACACGTACCTGTGGCGCCCGACACGCCAAGTACGATGCAATGCGTGCAAAATCCGACCGACACGTACCGAACCCAAGTCGAACGACCGAGCCGCACGGAAAACAGCAATCCGGTCAGAAAAACACGCGAATCCAACCGACCGACACGCACCCGGAACAAATCCGACCGAAACGTACACGCGAACTCCAAACCGCAAAGTACGATGCAAGGCGCGAAAACCACGAGCGAGTCGGACGGAAGACAAGCCGTACGACCGACACGCATACAAAACCGAGCCGAGGCAACACAATACACCGCGACCGACGCGTACGCAGCATAGAAAACAGCACAAACACAGCGTGAACGAAACGGAGAATACCGTACGAGACAAATGCAGGGTCCGACTCGGTCACAAGAACGTTTCCAACATGCACAGACAGTACAAAGGAAAAATCACACAAAAAAAGGCCAAACAAGCAATTACAAAGCCAATAAATACTGGGGGGGGGACAGAGAACAAAGACACACCCACAACTCCACCCATATAAAGGACACAAATCACAACCATGATCCTTTGCAAATGCCATTCCACTGCCAGCACACAAGAGACAGCAACCACACACCCACAGCTCATCCCTCACACAAGCCACACACCATCAGCACACCAACAAATACCTACCTCACATACACCCAGCAAAACACACACTCACACACCCTCACCTGCACACCAACACACACATCACTCACCATCACCACCCATCACCATGCCCCCCAAGAAGAATCACAAGTTCCTAGATTGTGAATTGGAAGTCATGGTGAGACGAGATCCTCAGGGTAGAGCCACAGCTGTTTGGCACACTGGTCCAACAGACCCCCATCTCCCAGAAAACCAAGATGTGGGAGAGGATCATCAACAGGGTGAACGCACAATCACCATGTCTGCGCACAAAGAGCGACATCCAGAACAGGTGGTATGACGTGCGCAGGAGGGTACGGGACCTGCTCAAGAAAGAGTACATCATCAGCCAATACACCGGCAGTGGCCCTCCTGCCAAGCCAATATACCTCAGGCCCTGGGAGGAGAAGGTGCGGGCCATCCTTCCGCCAGTGAGCGTATATGGACTAGAGAACATCCCAGAGCCTGGTGAGTACACAACAAATGTACACAATATTCTGCCACAAAACACACACACATCACTGTCAAGGGGAGAGTCAAACCATGCACTCATAGCAATTACACAGCAACCAGAACAGAATCATCCCAAAATGTGTATGTCAGTCAGATAAACACAACACATGCCATCAAAAAAGTCACATCCAACTGTGCCATCACATGTACAAACACAACTACAACTACAGCTAGGCAGTGGCACAAATAGAACTAACAAACACATCCAGACATGTAGCCACCACAACAACACCAACACACAGTGAAGACCACTCAAAGGAAGGAATTCTGTGTATGCTGGCCAAGTCAGTGTAGCAACTTCCACTCCCTGCAATGCAAGCACGTTCCATGGTGGGATAACTGACTGGCTGGCTGGGTGGGAAGGAGGACTTGCAGCACTGACCATAGTCACAAGCACCTCCCCTCACACCCCCTCAACACAAACTCCACAGAACCCACCTGGTAGAATGCAATGCCTCCCATCCTAACTCAAGATCCCACAAAGAACCACCACCCTGGGTTATGTTGTGTGAAGCACAGGGACACTCTTGGGACTGTTAGCCAAACAACTGCCAGGACAACACTCCCAGCCATCCTGTCAGCACAGCCAGCCCACCCCACAGGGAAGCAGAGTCAAAAGGAAGGAAGCATGGGCATGCTGGGAAGGGGGTGGAGGCAATAGCATGATGGGAGTCGTAGTCACAGCTCTACATCCCCCACCACATGGCCCAGCAAGCTCACACTCACGCATGCACATCCCACAGAGAGTGGAAAGGCCCATCAAAGATGTCTGACACTGTTGCTGTGTCGTGGGGAGCACAAGGGCATGCTGGGAACTGCACACCAACCAACAGCAGGACACCACTGTCAGCCATCTTGCCATTGCTCACACACCCACACATACTGAACTCCCCACAAAAGCAAGTAAGTTTGGGAATGCTGGCAAGTGGGGTGGAGGCAATAGCATGATGGGAGTGGCAGTCACTGATATTGGTTACCCCCACAACTGTCCCATCAACACCACCCTGAACCATGCTCACATCACAGGGAGTGGAGAAGGACTCACAAGATGGCTGACACTGGCTACTGCTGTGGGGAGCACAAGGCCCTGCTGGCAACTGTGCACCAACAAACAGCAGGACACCACTGACTGACATCCTGAGAGACAACTTCCACTCCCTGCAATGCAAGCACAGTCCATGGTGGGATAACTGACTGGCTGGCTGGGTGGGAAGGAGGACTTGCAGCAGTGACCATAGTCACAAGCACCTCCCCTCACACCCCCCTCAACACAAACTCCACAGAACCCACCTGGTAGAATGCAATGCCCCCATCCTAACACAAGATCCCACAAAGAACCACCACCCTGGGTTATGTTGTGTGAAGCACAGGGACACTCTTGGGACTTTTAGCCAAACAACTGCCAGGACAACACTCCCAGCCATCCTGTCAGCACAGCCAGCCCACCCCACAGGGAAGCAGAGTCAAAAGGAAGGAAGCATGGGCATGCTGGGAAGGGGGTGGAGGCAATAGCATGATGGGAGTGGTAGTCACTGATATTGGTCACCCCCACAACTGTCCCATCAACACCACCCTGAACCATGCTCACATCACAGGGAGTGGAGAAGGACTCACAAGATGGCTGACACTGGCTACTGCTGTGGGGAGCACAAGGCCCTGCTGGCAACTGTGCACCAACAAACAGCAGGACACCACTGACTGACATCCTGAGAGACAACTTCCACTCCCTGCAATGCAAGCACAGTCCATGGTGGGATAACTGGCTGGGTGGGTGGGTGGGAAGGAGGGCCGGCTGTCAACCAAAAACAACCAATGCAGACCATGTTCACACCCCAACAAATACATAGAAATGCCCAAATAATGCAGGACAATGTGCCACACCAATATCAACCCCTGACTGTGACGACTTAGGACAATGCAATGTACAGGCCCGCACCCAGAGGCACAGTCACAACTGTCATGTGTGTCAACCATTGATGCCTGCAGAAACATAACATACATTGTGTGTGTCTCCCAAAAACAGGTGATGATGGGGACACAGCAGCAGACGCTGAGGAGTCCCAGTCCCAGGCTCAAGAGGATGCGGAGCTCACTGGCGTCGTACAGCCTCTGCCCTCCTCGGACGAAGAAGACCAACCTGGCACATCCGGTGCAAGTCTACATGCAGCACCAGCAGGACCACCAGCTGCAGCACCAGCAGGACCACCAGCTGCACCCCCTGCACCCACCCCTCCAACGACTGTCACCACAAATACCATCCCTGCCGACATGGACAGAACAAGGAGCAACACCAGCACAGGGACCCTGGACCAACCTGGGGCCATGGACACCACCACCACCACCAACCCCCAAGGTGGACCAGGGTCATCTGTGCGTGCCACTGCACGCACTGCACATGTCAGCAGGGGTGGTGGGAGGGGTGGGAGACAGAGGTCGCTGCTTGCAGAGGTTGCTGGTGTGCATGATGACCCACAACTGGTACGCATAGCTGATGCGTACCAGTCCAGCACCGGAGACCTCAGCCAGGTAGTGGGGCTCCTCAGAGACATGAAACAGCAGCAGGCTGCCCATCATGCCCGCTTGGACTCTCACATGTCCCACGTGGAGTCACACATGTCCCGCGTGGACTCACACATGTCCCGCGTGGAGTCCAAGTGGGATGCACTGCATGAGATGACGGCGTTGCACAGGGACATTTTACAATGCCTCCGCCAGATGAACAGCAACCAGTCCACACCTCCCTGTGTGCCAACAACATCTGGTGCTGCCCAAACTGCAACTGCCACAGGGAGGGAGGATGACTCTGGCGGAGAGTCCCCTGCACCGCAGCAGCCTGTACTTGAGGGTCCCCCAAGAAGAGGGGTCGTCCGAAGAGGGGCAAGTGAGAGGCCGATGGCCAAGCGCAACTCCCAGGAAGCCTGAACCTGTTCTGGATGTTCACCTTTGTGCACAGACTGTTCACCCTGTTGACGGCAACACTACTCCCACACATTGCATGGGGAGTACAAGTTGGACCAATGTGTCAGACAACTGTGGCCCCGATACTAGGGATTCTGTCTACCAGGACTTTCAATTCACCTAGGAACTTCTGATTGCAAGATTTATGTACAGCACTACCCATCCTATGCACTATTCACACAAATGTATCACAATAAACACACTAATACACCATACTTGCCTCTGTTGTGATTCCAACGTGGGTGCTGTTATGGGGATGATGAACTGCAAAATTACACTGTGTATGCGAACTGCAACAGCAAGTACAACACAGGCATTTGAGTAAAGGCAACGTGACACATATGAGGGAGACACACCACCAGCGCTACACAACACATACACACCTAGGCCATCTGACTCATTGCCTACACTGATGTTGCCAGGGAAGACGGTGCAATGCACAGACACCACACCCATTCCCAGTTGTAGTCAAGTAGCCCACAGGTGCAGTAAGCAAATGGCAGTCAAATGTGTGACCACAGACAACGCACATCACAAAGTGAAGCATAGGTTTATTACACAGTTGCAACATGTCGTAACCACTACAGATGCAAGGTAATCCCACCTGGCAGCGGGCACACAGTCAACAACTGTAGACGGAAGGAAGTCCATGGGTGTGGCGCACATCACCTGTAGGGACACAACAGCTACCAGCCTGGAAGTGCAATCACATCGTCGGTGGACACAGTTGACCAAACGAATCTGAAAGTACCCTGTGAAGGACAGAAATGACACACAGTCAAAAGCAATGGAGTACAGGACAGAACAGCAAAACTCATGCACAACACATGTTACAAGATACCCACCCAGAACCAAGTTAGCATGTCAACACTGTTGGGGAGTACAGCCCACCTGTAAGCACACATCGCAACACACATCCAGTCAAGTAGCCCATGGACACACTCCAACAGCACCAGAGCACCACCTACACATATCATGCCAACTCACATCATTGACATGACACCTCAGGATACTCACATTCAGCTAAAGAAGTTGGTGATGAGCTGTGTGCGGACATCACCCTCATCATCATCATCATCATCGTCACTGGCATCGTGGTCCAGGCCAGGATCCTCCACAGGTGGCGGATGTTGGTCATTGTCATCCTGGATGAGAGGCAACTCCTTCCGCACTGCCAGGTTGTGGAGCATGCAGCAGACGATGATAATCTTGCACACTTTCGCAGGGGCATGTGGGAGGGACCCTCCGGTCTTGTCCAGGCAGCGGAAGCGGCTCTTCAGGAGACCAAATGTCCGCTCAATAACTCTCCTGGTCCGACCATGTGCCTCATTGTAGCGCATCTGGGCTGGTGTCACAGGGTTCCTGAGGGGTGTCAGCAACCACGGCATGTTGGGGTATCCCGAGTCACCTACGGACAGACAAGTGCACATTAGCTGACTTGGAAAAGTGGGCGGAATACTACAGATCAGATCACACACAATGGCACAAAGTCAGTACACACCGACAAGCCAGGCACGCTGGTTCTGCATCTGTGCCATCATCCTGGGGATGCGACTACTCCTCATCACAAAGGCATCGTGTGCTGAACCAGGGAAAGCGGGCACACACGTGTGTGATGGTCATGTCTGCAAGACACACCACCAATGCATTGACCGAGTGGTAGTGCTTGCGGTTCCTGTAGGCCTGCTCCTGGGCCTGTGGTGGTACCAAAGCCACATGTGTCCCATCAATGGAGCCAATGACATGCGGCATCCTGCCCAGGGCATAAAAGTCACTCTTCACGTCAGTGAGTCGTCGCAGTCTAGGGAAATAGATGTACTGGTTCAGGAATAGCAACATTGCCGCCAAAACATCGCGGAGCACACGGCTCAACATGGTCTGTGACATCCCACCAGCAGTCGCCACAGTATGTTGGAAGGTACCGGTGGCAAAGAAGTGTAGGGCTGCCATCACCTTCACCTTGGGGGTCAGCGCTGTAGGATACGGCCGGCCAGGCTGCAAATGTGGGGACAACTGCACTGCCAAATCCTCAATCAGCTGCCTGGTGAAGCGGTACCGTCGGATGCTGTCCCGTTCCACCATCGTTGCCAGGTCTGGGAATGGTCGATGGACAGCAGGAGCCCTGCAGTGCAGAGGAGAAGTAAGCAAGATTGTCAGTCACCCCACATATGCGGCATTGAACACACTCAATATCCCAACATACATCATTATGAGGCACAACTACATGAAGTGTGCAGTTCCGTAAGGACATGTATGGTACATACATGGCCAACATCTGTCAACACGGTCCAACAGGTGGCATCAATTAGTCCCAGGTTGGCCCATTGGATATCATGAGGCCGTGTCACAGTTCCCATCTCCTGCTGCCGTGTCACAATCACCCCCCACAGTGACATGTGAGGACAGATGTGCCCCAGGCACCACAGCTCAACGACAGGTACATTCCCAGGGACCCTGTATTGCCACATGGACACTGGCATTACATGGAGTATCATGTATACACCACAGCAAAACAACCATGACCCCCACAGGTAGTGGTCCCACTTGCCACGGCAGGACAGACATGGACGTCTGTGACACACACACGCACAACATCAAAGTCCATGCACACACAACGTGGATGTGGAGACTGTCTCCCATTGTGCACATGAAATCAGCGACATTGTAAACACTACATGCACAAAGACTGTGGAGAACCATCACTATTGTGCCACTGGGACACCCTGGCTCAAACATACCGTCCCACATGGGACTCACGGGGTATGTGACATGACATACACATACACCACCGTGAAATGTGACCATGGCACATGCACAGATATGAACAGTTGCACATCACAGTGGTCATGTACACGTAACACCCAGGATCCTGTCCCCATGAACACATGCACAGCCTGGGGGTGGCTTGCCCACAGGTGACACCCACAGGACAACATGTACACCAACATACACACAATAGGAAATGCAGCCTTACATGCCTTATGATAAAGTTTGGACAGGCTGTCGTGATGTAGGTGTGCCCCTCACTCCCTGGGAGCTATCTGTGGCTGGCATATGTCCATCTGAGACAGGCATGCTGACATATGCCAGTCACATGTACAGTGATGCGTTGAACAGCAATGGACCGATCGGTGCCCCCGGCCGGCCCATTGCATTCAATGTGTGCGGGTACGCGTTGTACCCCTGTACGCGTTGTACTGCAATGGACCGATCGGTGCCCCCGGCCGGCCCATTGCATTCAATGTGTCGGGTACGCGTTGTACCCCTGTACGCGTTGTACCCCTATGCGCGTTGAACTGCAATGGACCGATCGGTGCCCCCGGCCGGCCCATTGCATTCAATGTGTGCGAGTACGCGTTGTACCCCTGCACGCGTTGCACTGCAATGGACCGATCGGTGCCCCGGCCGGCCCATTGCATTCAATGTGTGCGGGTGCGCGTTGTACCCCTGTACGCGTTGAACTGCAATGGACCGATCGGTGCCCCCGGCCGGCCCATTGCATTCAATGTGTGCGGGTACGCGTTGTACCCCTGTACGCGGTGTACCCCTGTACGCGTTGAACTGCAATGGACCGATCGGTGCCCCCGGCCGGCCCATTGCATTCAATGTGTCGGTGCACGTTGTACCCTGTACGCGTTGTACCCCTGTGCAGCGTTGTACTGCAATGGACCGATCGGTGCCCCGGCCGGCCCATTGCATTCAATGTGTGCGGGTACGCGTTGTACCCCTGTACGCGTTGAACTGCAATGGACCGATCGGTGCCCCGGCCGGCCCATTGCATTCAATGTGTGCGGGTACGCGTTGTACCCCTGTACGCGTTGTACTGCAATGGACCGATCGGTGCCCCGGCTGGCCCATTGCATTCAATGTGCGCGGTACGCGTTGTACCTGTACGCGTTGTACCCCTGTACGCGTTGAACTGCAATGGACCGATCGGTGCCCCGGCCGGCCCATTGCATTCAATGTGTGCGGGTACGCGTTATACCCCTGTACGCGTTGTACCGCAATGGACCGATCGGTGCGCACCCATTGACAATGGCCTTGCCTGGCAACGGACGCGTTTTCGAATTTCGAACGAGTCGGTTGCTGGAAATTCAGTTGGTCACCCACAACAATGTTGCAAAATCATGTATGTCATGAAGTTGAAGATTTGAAGGATGCTGTGGGCGTGTTTTGGTGCTGCTATTCCATGGATTGGCCAGATTCAGAAGATGCAAACGACTTGGACCTATCACTTTGGACACAAGGGACAGTATCTGCCTCTCCAGCACATATATATTGCTGGCTGTTCCCCTGAGAGCTCACTTGCCTGCACTACATGCTCCAGGACGACATCTGCCACTGCACTGCTGCTGTCTCTGCCCCTCTGGACCCTGCAATGGCACGTACTGTGGAGAGAGCCCCAGCCTTCAGCCTTGAGGAGAACCAGGCCCTGCTGGACAGCCTACTTCCACAGTACAGCAAGCTGTATGGGACACCAGGGGAGCAGGTGAGTGTTCTGTGCACTGCCTTTCTGAATGTGCATATTGTCTGACTAGCAAGGCTGAAAGTCTGCACGCCACTGGCTAGCAGGCTCACTGAGTAGTTGTCACCCCCCATAGTGTGTAGTGACATGCACTGGACAGGTATGGTGCAGTGACAGTGCATTTGAACAAGGTTTTACTTCCCATGCAATGATACCATGTAGTGACGTCTGGCAAACTGTCCATGGGCAGCTTTGCACTGCCTGTGTACATCATGTGCCCCTGTGATTGAGACATGTATATACAACTGTGTCATGCACGGATATGTTGCATGTGTAGTAATGGCCTTTTCACTTTGTCATCCTGACAGGTTAATGCCCATCGGAAGCAGGAGATCTGGAAGGACATCGTCCGGGCTGTCCGGTCCGTGGGGGTCTACAAGCGCCGGATCCGCAACTGCCAGAAGAGGTGGCAGGACCTTCGGGGCTGGACCCGGAGGATTGCACGGGTCCAGCTGAAGCTGTCGCCTCCTCGCAGGAGGGGCGGAACACGGACCCTGACCCCCACATGCTCCAGATCCTGGCGGTGGTGTTTCCAGACCTGGATGGGCAGCTGAAGGCCAGACAGCAGCAAGGAGGGGGTGAGTCAAAGACTGCACTGTGAACTCTGTATTACATGCTTTGTGCCCTCCTCTGGCCTGGTTCAACTGCCACAGTGCAGCAGTCATGTTGTCCAGGAGCCATGTCCCTCTATTGTGCACTGCCCACTGCTCATCTGATACCCAGGTGTGGCCCTTACATTCAGGGAATTGTGTCACTTGGGACTGTGTCCTTGCAGTTTGCTTCACTAAAGGTGGGGGACAGCATCTGTTTCCCTAACTCTGTTGTGGGCATCATGGGTGGGTCCATTGTTCACACTACGCCTGTGTTCGGACATGTAATCTGCGTGTTGCTTTGATATGCGGTCCACTTGCTGAGCTGAGCCACCACATGTGCCTGGGGTATGTGGCACACGCCCATGCAGCGGGTGGGAACAATGTTTGGGCCCCAGGAGTGTGCAGATTACGTGTGTCACACATACATAGCCAGCTATCCACTGTCCAGGGCTCATCCCTCATTCATGTGGAGCAGGACAGTCATGCCTACTCCAGGCCATGCAATGCACTCTGTACTCCCACTCCCGTGTATCAGCTGACACATTGTGCGCAGTGATTTGACCCCTCAGGTGTCTGCCTCTGTGTCAGTGTGCTGTGGATTAGTTGCCAGGACTGCTGGGGTGTTTCTTGGTAGGGGCTCAGCATGCCCCTGGAGATGTGACCATAGGAGACGATACTTGTGTGTCACATAGGTGTTTGATCAGCTGCCCGTGCAGACTGGGGTATGCGAATGTGAAGTTCAGGCAGCTGTTCCCCATTCACAGCAGATTGTGAGGGCTCAGGTTCAGAGGGTAGTGTCACAGGTCTCCCATATGTCCAATAGGTATGACCTGGACAGATGAGGGTTAAGATGATGTGTTGTGTGGGGGATGTACATGTGCACTTGTGCAGCTCCAGGACTTGCATTCCCCATGACCTACTATTGTGACACAGTGCATAGTGTTGTTGTCTGGCTGCCAAGTCATACATCACTGAGACAGTGATGTATGACTTAGCAGTCATGCCTCTGCCATGGCATGTGTCTACTTATTGGTGATCCTGCAGGGGAGTGACATGTGCTACATGCACACCATTGTGGCGATGGCTATCAGGACATGGGTGCATCATGGTGTCTGTCGCTGGTATGCATCACATGCATTTCCTATTTGACTCTGGGCATCCCTTTCATCCGGAAACCTGTACTGACTCAGTGGCAAGAGCTGTGATGTGTGCATGTCCACATGCCACACCGTGTCCTCTGCACTGTCCAACTACTGTGTACTTGGTGCATGTGTCCACACTGGGGTGTTGCAATCCAACAGACACCAGACAGATGGGTGCAAGGCCATGTGGGATGTGAGTGCCATGCTTGGCATCAGACTGACAATTGGCTTCTCCTGTTCAGTTAGGGCACTTTTAGCAATGTACAACTAATGATGCCAGGGCTTGCTCTGTAATGTGCTGTGCTCACAGTGGTGTGTGCGTTTGGTGCAGGTGACTGATGTCTGTCTGTTTCCCCATTGTTTGCAGATACATCCACGGCCACGGAAGGGGACAGCTCCACGGACCAGGAGGAGCCAGAGAGCCAGACTGGGTCAGCAGCCGAGGAGTGGTCGGAGGGACCCAGTGGCACGGAGGGCGAGGGGAGCCACACCGAGGAGTCCTCAGCACCATCCACCTCAGCTGAGGACCAGAGCAACTCGGAGGATGACTCCCTTATGGAGGCGGGTGTCAGCAGCCACCACACCCCAGCTAGTGTTGCTGTCCCCGCCACCACCAGCACCACCACCGCCCTCCCATCGGCTCCCATTCCCCAGGTCCGTGGAGGCTCCCATGTTCGGGAGCGTGTCTCCTTTGGGCCAGGCACCGCACCCCCTGCCCCTGTGTCCCCTGCTGCCCTGAGTGAGGAGTCTGTGTACCTCCTTCGCCAGCTCCATGTAGGGCAGACAGCCATGCTGAGTGTCCTCCATGCGCACACCGCTCTGTTGACTCAGCTGGTGTCGTTCATGGAGGGCATCTCATCGGGCATGTCTGACCTACAGAGGGGCAATAGGTCCATGGACTCCTCCCTGACGGCAGCAGTGTCCCTCCTCAGACAGTCCCTCACCCCTCCTGCCTCTGCTCCATCCACACTCCCCAGCACCTTACCCGTCCCAAGCACACACACACCGGCACAGGCACACACCAGCACACACACGTCCAGCACACAGACACACACGCCACAAACAAAACGCACACGCACGCACAGTCAGGGGACTGAAACCAGACTCACAGGGGATGGGGCCCTGGTACACACACACGCATCCACGGGCACTGCGCAGTCCTCAGTTGCCTCTCCCTCCAAAACACCCTCCCTTGCCTCACCTGCAACCCCAAAGACCCAGCGCCTCTTCCTCAGTGACCTCGGCCTCTTCCCCTCCGATCCAGCTGCTCCAGCATCCAGGGGGAAGAGGAAGCCCCCACACGGAGCAGAGTGCCCCTCGCCCCCGGACACCCTCCCCCAGGCGCAGACAGACTGAGGCCCCCACCCGCAAGTCCCCCGGAGTGGTAAGAGCAAGACCCCGCCGCCGCCCTGCAGCTCAAGCACCAGGTCTCCTTCCTCCATCCCTCAGGCCCCCACTCCACAGGTGCCCCCACCACACCCTGCCCCAGGTTCCCCACCCACAGATATACCATCCCCAAGAGGATCCGGCCTTCTCCCCTGGCACTTGCTCTCCCGGCACCACACCCCCCGCTGCGCTTGTCTGTGCCACTGATGTGGTGAGGGTGTCCTCCCCCTCTGTCCAGCCCACCTTGCCTGTTCCCCATTCTCCTCCCCTGGTGGTAGGCACTGCAGTGGAGTCCACTACCACCCTGTCTGACTTGGGCACTGCAGTGGCGGACCTGTCCACTCCATCTGCAGGGTCCACTGCAGTCGTGCCGGCACCCACAACATCTGAGTCATGCCCCCCAGTTGTGCCGGCACACACCATGTCAGACACCTCCACTGCAGTTGTCAGTGGCTCTCCAGCACCCACCACCCCTTCCCTGCTTCCTCCTGGTGAGCCCTGATCCTGTCCCTGCGGTGCCTGGCCTACGCCCCGGTTGCCCCTCCTAGTGGATTGTCCCTGGTTTTGTGCAGGCATGCGTAGGGTGACATCTGCCACTGTCACCCTGTTTGGACTTTTACAATGGACTGGCCATTGGCCTTTGTGTTTTTCTGGACTTTGTTTTCATTCCACACATATGCTGAATAAAGCAACTTTCTGTTCTCTAGTGCTTATGCTTCTGATGTACATGTTGTTGATGATGCTAACCATGCCCTTGCTGCAGTGATGGTGATATTTGGTCTCATGATAATGAAGTGTTACTGTGCAGGAACCCATGTGGTCCAGGGGGAATGTGTCCTATCCTGTGGTGTATCCATGTCATCCATAGCAGCATCTGAGGGTGTCATGTGTTCAGTATTTGGCAATGGGATTTCCTACTTAGATTAGCTATTTCACATCTGTGGCTTCCACCCCTGCACATCTGTTGTGCCTGCCATTGTTCAATTCGTCTACTTCCCTGACCGTGTGGCCATCTCCACTGGACATGCAGGTTTGGGCATCAATGGGGAAGGACTCATCTGTGTTGTCAGTGCAACATTGCTATACAAGTGTGTTGGATCTGTGCTGATGATTCCGTTGGCACTTCCATGACCAGGCTGATGTTACGGGAGCCCTCATTTGGTGCTAATTGTTGATTGTGTGACCAAGTGCTCAGCTGACATGATGGGGCCCTACTGAGGCAACATATGGCACAGCTTTCCTCACACAGGAGTGGAGTCCCCTCATGGCAGTGTGTACTCCTGTGACATTGCCTGCGCCCAAGGTGTGTGTTGTATGTGCATGTCTGTGTGTTCACTTCCGTTTAGCTGTGCATGCTGTGATCCCTAGTGTTGTACCTGTTTGTGATGCTAGCTGAGTTGACCTATGTTCCCCCAAAGTCTTCTCCCTGGGTTCTCTGTGATGTGGGTGCATGGCACATTACTGGTCATCAGGGTGTCACCCATAGGTGTGTTTGCTGTCAGGGCTGAGTTTGTGTGCAGACGCAGATGGGTCACAGTCAGGTTTCCCCTTGGCACTTGTTGTTTGCCCCTGTCATGTGATTTCCAGTTTGTGTTATCTTTCAGTGATTGTGACACGTTGTGTGTGTGACTGCTGGCACTCCTCAGGGTCCGGGCTGCAATGTTGGTTGTTGTCTATGTGTGTTCTTTGTGGGTGACCTTGGCTTCTTCATTGGTGTGTGACTGTGGATGGGATCCCATTGGTTGGTGTGGTATTGCCGTCATGTCCATGTACAGCGTAGTGTGCAGTGTGTCAGACATTCAGGAGTCTTGTTGAGTGGCCATGTGTGATGTGTTTCTGCACCTTGGTTCCCACCCACCACCCTGGAATAGTCATGGGTGCATGTGCAATGTCACCAGTGCATGTGTACTTCACTGCTGCACATTGTTGGAGGTCGAGGGGTGTGGTGTTGAGTGTGTGCAGATGAGAGTTGTTGCCCGGCTAGGCCCCTGCCTCCATGTTGGCCTTGGCTTACTGGCCATGCTGATTGATTTGTGCTTGTGTAGGTGTGATGGTAGTTAGTTGCTCAGGACACATGACTGTGGTTCACAGTGTGAACCACATTTAGCTTTGTCATCACAGTGGGATTGTAATGCAGCCCAGGGTCACCACATTGTGGGGGCCCTGGGGGTGGTGCTGTGGTGTGTCTGTGTCTTGCTGTGTCAGTTGCTGTCCCTACGTGCCTGTGTGACATGTGTGATTTGTGCTCCCTCTCATCTGACAATGCCTGCTTGCCCACATAGGGGATTTGGATCCATGAGTTACCTTTGTGTGGCACTGTATGCACATCTGTATGATTGGTATTCAGGTCTCCTCATGTGTTGTGTGGTTGCCTGGGGACACTGGCACCCCCCTCACCTGTTGTGTATGATGTGCAGTGTGGGTCTGCCTGTTTGTGTTTGTGCATCTGCACCACTGCATTGGCATATCTTGGGTGTGCCATTGGCTGTATGTAGTTTGGTGGGTTTCCCCTGCTGTCCCTGGGACTCCTAGGTCATCGGTCAGCACAATGATCATGGTTTGTGTGTCCCATTGCTGCCATGGTATGGTATCTGTTCACCTCACATCTGCAGTCTCCACAGGGTATCTGCATTTGTGTGCCCATTGGTGCAAATATGTGGGTCTGCATTCTGATGGTCACTTCTGTCATTGTGTCATTGATGAATGTTGACGGTGTCAGCCCCCATGGGTGTTGTTTGTCTGCACATGGCCAAAGGTATGTCTTATTTGCACTGCAGTATTTGGCTCACCCAATTTATGTTGCAATGGGACACATACACTACTTTGCCACTGATGTGTTTTTGTTCTGTGACCAGGAATCATCCATGCAGTTTGGCAGTTGCACCTCTTTCTTTGTCACCACTTACCTTTTGGTCACTGTGATGATGGGGGTTTGGACCCCATTGCCACAATGTTCAAAATGTGCTTCAGCTATGGACCCCACACTTACATTTTGGTCACTGTGATGATGGGGGTTTGGACCCCATTGCCACAATGTTCAAAATGTGCTTCAGCTATGGACCCCACACTTACATTTTGGTCACTGTGATGATGGGGGTTTGGACCCCATTGCCACAATGTTCAAAATGTGCTTCAGCTATGGACCCCACACTTACCTTTTGGTCACTGTGGTGATGGGGGTTTAGACCCCATTGCCACAATATTCAAAATGTGCTTCAGCTATGGACCCCACACTTACATTTTGGTCACTGTGATGATGGGGGTTTGGACCCCATTGCCACAATGTTCAAAATGTGCTTCAGCTATGGACCCCACACTTACCTTTTGGTCACTGTGGTGATGGGGGTTTAGACCCCATTGCCACAATGTTCAAAATGTGCTTCAGCTATGGACCCCACACTTACATTTTGGTCACTGTGATGATGGGGGTTTGGACCCCATTGCCACAATGTTCAAAATGTGCTTCAGCTATGGACCCCACACTTACATTTTGGTCACTGTGATGATGGGGGTTTGGACCCCATTGCCACAATGGTCATGGCCTGCTTGCATTGTGGGTGCCACACACATATATGTGTGGCACATGTGCTAGGGGGTCACATTGTATGTTCAAAGTCATGTTCGGTGTTGTAGGCATTTGACACAGTCTACACACGCTTGTCATGGTGTTGGGGGATGTCTTCTTCTTGCATTCCCTAGGTTGTGGTGTGCTGGTTGTGTCATGCATTGTCCATCCTATGAGTGGGGGTGGTAGTAGTGGTTGGCATCCAGCCCCCCTGGCTCAGGGTGGTAGTAGTGGTAGGCATCCAGCCCCCCCTGGCTCAGGGTGGTAGTAGTGGTAGGCATCCAGCCCATCCAGCCCCCCCTGGCTCAGGGTGGTAGTAGTGGTAGGCATCCAGCCCCCCCTGGCTCAGGGTGGTAGTAGTGGTAGGCATCCAGCCCCCCCTGGGTGAGGGTGGTAGTAGTGGTAGGCATCCAGCCCCCCCTGGCTAAGGGTGGTGGTAGGCATCCAGCCCCCCCTGGGTGTGGGTGGTAGTAGTGGTAGGCATCCAGCCCCCCCCTGGCTGAGGGTGGTAGTAGTGGTAGGCATCCAGTCCCCCTGGGTGAGGGTGGTAGTAGTGGTAGGCATCCAGCCCCCCCTGGGTGAGGGTGGTAGTAGTGGTAGGCATCCAGCCCCTCCTGGCTCAGGGTGGTAGTAGTGGTAGGCATCCAGCCCCCTGGGTGAGGGTGGTAGTAGTGGTAGGCATCCAGCCCCCCTGGCTAAGGGTGGTGGTAGGCATCCAGCCCCCCTGGCTCAGGGTGGTAGTAGTGGTAGGCATCCAGCCCCCCTGGGTGAGGGTGGTAGTAGTGGTAGGCATCCAGCCCCCCTGGCTCAGGGTGGTAGTAGTGGTAGGCATCCAGCCCCCCTGGGTGAGGGTGGTAGTAGTGGTAGGCATCCAGCCCCCCTGGCTAAGGGTGGTGGTAGGCATCCAGCCCCCCTGGGTGTGGGTGGTAGTAGTGGTAGGCATCCAGCCCCCTGGGTGAGGGTGGTAGTAGTGGTAGGCATCCAGCCCCCCTGGGTGTGGGTGGTAGTTGTGGTAGGCATCCAGCCCCCCTGGGTGAGGGTGGTAGTAGTGGTAGGCATCCAGCCCCCCTGGGTGAGGGTGGTAGTAGTGGTAGGCATCCAGCCCCCCTGGGTGAGGGTGGTAGTAGTGGTAGGCATCCAGCCCCCCCTGGGTGAGGGTGGTAGTAGTGGTAGGCATCCAGCACCCCCTGGCTCAGGGTGGTAGTAGTGGTAGGCATCCAGCCCCCCCTGGGTGAGGGTGGTAGTAGTGGTAGGCATCCAGCCCCCCCTGGGTGTGGGTGGCAGTAGTGGTAGGCATCCAGCCCCCCCTGGCTCAGGGTGGTAGTAGTGGTGGGCATCCAGCCCCCCCTGGCTCAGGGTGGTGGTAGGCATCCTGCCCCCCCTGGGTAGGGGTGGTGGTGCGCATTCAGGCCCCTGTGTGCATATGTGGCATTGGTGATGGGCATCCCGCCCCTATGGTGCTGCTGTTGCTGGTGTAAGTATATTCTGCATCCCTCTGTGTGTGTGTGATGTGTCGTGTACGTGTTGTATGTGTTTTGTGGTTGGTGTCTGACTTACCTTCTGCGCCGTACGCGTCTGTGCCTGTTCCGGTAGTAAATGTAGAATATTGGTATGATCGGGACGAAGGGATTCATGGTTGGTTCGTGTCGTTCGTCCTTCTCGTTGCTTCGCGTCGTCCTCGTCGCTTCGAGTCATCCTCGTCGCTGGCGTGTTCGTCTCGTAGCCGTGGATCGTGTTGTGGCGCGAATCGGAGCTTATGTGCGCCTCTCCCGGATGCTTTGACGTGCCGTGCGTAGCGACGGGTTCGGCGCGTACGGAAAGCGCATCGTACTTGTTCGGCCGGACGGAGCTGCATTTTCCCTTCCGTGCGACTCGATTCAGCGTTTCTGGATTCGCCTCGGTCGGGGAACAGGACCTGGTTTGGGTGAGTACGGCTCGGCCGGATTCTGTGCTGTTGTGCGCATCGTACTTACTCGTTCGGTGTGCTGTACGGATCGGTCGGGAAACAGGCTTTCGCATGGCTTTTTTCCCGACCGAATGGTATTGGGTGCGCCTCCGACCGAGATCGGAATCGGCCCCAAAGTGTACAGCCGACATTTTTTAAATGTGCATTTCCAGAAACAGCCACCATTTTGAGCAGCGTTCATATCACCATTACTACACAATTTTAGTCGCCATTTTGGATCAGTCAAAGAAATCGGCATTGGTCGGCAGCCATTTTGGAACAGTCAAAGAAATCCGCATTTGTTGGCAGACATTTTGGAACAGTCTAAGAAATTGGCATTTTTTATAAATCTAATATCAGTATTGCAACTGAACTATAGTTTCGGCTGCATATACATGAAGGATGTGTGCAATGTGTGTGTCCTTTTATTATTTGATTAAAATAATAAGACCATATTCACCAAATCAGTTCTATTTGCTGATTAACTTTTGGTGTGCACAACACACAAAGGAAAGAGCGTGTCCAGGACCGGTGGAACATCGTGACATGCACACCCCTCTAGTCAAGTGACTCTTCAGTAATACTGCCCATGTGCATAGCTGTTCACTAAATAATATAGGCATGGTGTTACATAGGAGGGATTACTGTTTAGTGGTTGGTGAATGTGGTACTGCTGACTTCCATACTTTTAACAGTATATCAGACATGCAGTCGGTAAACCCACTGCTTCTGGAATCACCAGGCAACCCGGCGATCTAATGGAAGCAGTGTTTTGATGCATTTGAGATGTATCTAGGAGCTACTGGGGCATCAAGCTTTAGGGCTGAGAGGAAAAAAGTCCAATTACTGCATTCCCTGGGTTTTGAAGGAAGGGAGGTTTTCAAACATCTTCCTGAGCTGGCAATAGTCGAAGGGGAAGAGTCAGATGAATATCAGAAAATTGTAAAAAAGTTAAAAGGAAGATATGACATTCAATTTAGGGGCTCATTATGATGGCGGGGGCGATCCGCCCGCCATCCAAACAGCAAAGACCCCCCCGCCATATTATGATGGCTGGGGGGTCCGCGGCGGACGGAAAGCCCGTCCGCCGGTCGACTCGTCGACCGGCGGAAAACAAGGATAATATGGTGGCGGTGTCTCCAAGACACCGCCATCCATATTATGATGCCAGCGGAGATCAGCCTTTCCATGGTGGCGTTGCGGGCCCCCAGGATGTTGGGGGGGTGGGGGGTGCACATGGGGGGTACCTGTGGTACCCCCCTGCATTTGTATGCACAAGGTGGCAGGCACCGCGCGGTGCCTGTCACGTTGTGCATGTAAATGCACGACGTGCATTCACAGCATTGTGGCGGGCGGTGCGGTGAGCACCGCCCGCCACAATGCTGGGAATAGGGTGTCCCACTGCCACGGTGGCGGTGGCATCCTAATGTCAGGTGCGGGACCGCCGCACCCCTTGCGGACGGTCCCGCATTCCGTTACAGTGGCGGGCGGACTTTGTCCGCCCGTCATCGTAATGACCTCCTTAGTTTGGTTGTTCTTCGACATAAGTTTCTTAAAAGAACACATACCCAGTCTGAGAATGTGTATGCATATATAAGCGTGCTGAGAAAGTTGTGCTCACAATGTCAGTTTGGGGAATTCACAGACCAGCTGATTAGGGAATAGTTTAATGGCAATTGTTCAGACAAACAAAGTCAGAAAAAACTACTCACTTTGGGTAATCCATCTTTGGAAGAGGTGATTAAGTTAGTCAAAAGTGTGGAATTGGCACAAATATCACTTAAGGAACTGAATACACAAACAGTGTTGAAAGAAAGTGTAAATGTGGTCCAAGGCAACTTACCACTACGAAAAGAGGTGACAACCAGTGAAAGGAACTTTTTCAAACGCACTAACATATGTTTTAGATGTGGGAATAGTCAACATGGTAGAGGAGGAAGAGGATGTCCAGCAAGAACTGTTGCGTGCCACAAGTGCTCAAAAGTTGGGCACTTTGCTAAAGTGTGCCAGAGTAATATGCCCAATGTGACCAAAGTGAGCAGCGTGGTTGAGGAGGCGTTTCAAGTGGAAGGTGCTCATCAGATCATAAAAGAGTTTCAGGACATGATGTGGTTGTCACTGAGGGTAACGTGGTGATTGGGGATCCCGATAAGTATGTAGATCAATACATAGATGTACTGGTTGGTGAGAAGTGTTTACACCTCTTAGTTTACTCAGGTGCAAGGATTACGATGATCACCTCTGAGCTGCTCTACGAAACATGGGGTGACAGGAAGTTGTTTCCTCCAGATAGGTCCTCCCAAGGCTGGAAGATTGTCTTGGAAGGATTTATTGAAGACATTTTGGAGTTCAAGGGTTGCAGAATACAAGCAAAAGTGTATGTTGCTGAAAAAGGTCTCAATATTTTGTGGTGATACCATCAGGGCATGTTTGGGTTAGTGCTCAGACCGGGCACTAGTGAGCAAGTACTGGTTGTTAAAAAGTTACCACTTTTGGATTCCATTGAGCATGAGTTTCTCTCTGTCTTTTCTTCAGATTTGGGAAAAATAACAGGATTGAAACATAGGATAAAGGTGAAACACAGCATTATCCCAATCAAACATAAGATCGGGTCACTTCTATTCAGTTTAAGGCATGATCTAGAGAAAGAATTGGCCAGTTTACAGAATAAAGTAGTGATCGAACCTGTTGAATCAAAATTGTGGTTATCTCCATTAGTTGAGGCCAGAAAACACAATGGGGATATGCAACTTTGCATAGATTTAAGGATTCTGAACAAGGAAATATGAGTAGACTCCCACCCATTACCAAAGATCAATGATTTGTAAGGTGAACTGGGGGGCCAAATGGTTTTCTAAAATCGATTTAGCCTAGGTCTATCATTAGGTGGTATTGGAAGAATCCTGGAGGCATTACAAGGCATTCAATTCAACTTTTGGCTCATACCAGTTCTGTTGTATGCCATTTGGGTTTGCATCTGCTGCCTCTATTTTTCAGCGCATCATGCATCAATAGTTGGGAAACATTCAGGGGGCTGTGGTGTTTCAGGACAGTATGCTGATATATGCTGAGTGGTTAGAAGATCATGACATGATACTACAAAGGGTTCTCCAGGTTTTGGGAGAAAATAGGGTGGTTGTGTAGAAAGAGAAGTGTGAGTTTTGGAAAGAAAATGCTGAGTTTCTGGGTCATAGCATTTCAGGAGAAGGCATTTACCCAAAACCTGGCTTGGTGAAAGCTGTGGTGGATTGTCAAAAACCTAAAAACAAAGATGAGTCATGCTTTTTTATTGGACTATGAGAGTTCTATTCCAGGTTCATCTCTGGATATGCGACTAAATAGAAAAATCTTACGAATATGCTAAATAAATGTACAGTTTGTGTGGGATGAAAACTGTCAAGACACCTTTGAAGTGATAAAATCAGATATGGCGAGTGCTAGAGCACTGCGTTCCTATGATCCAGAGTTTCCCTATACTATTACAGTGGATGCCATCAAATATGGGCTAGGTGCAGTGTTGATGCAGAACACTGCGGATGGTGTAGTTACCATAAGCTATGCGTCCAGGGTACTCCGCGAACCAGAGCTAAACTACTCTGTACTAGTGAAGGAGTTATTAACCTGTTATTGGGCCATTGAAAATTTCCAATCGTATGTGTGTAGTAGCAAGTTTGACCTCCAGACAGATCATAAGCCACTCGATTACATCCTGAGTGGCGAAAGGGTCAAATACACTACACCACATATAGCTCGGCTCACTACATAATTATTACAGCACGATTTCGATTTAACACATATCGAGTAGAGACAATGTTACTGGGGACTTGTTGTCCAGGCTGCCAGTATGTGATCAAGAAGTGTCTCACCCTAAAGAAGACAATGAGAATTGCTTTGTTGCCCTGCTAGATGTGTCAGCTAATGAAGCTTGTTCGGAAGCAGAGTGGGAAAGTGCATGTGTAGAGGATGCAGTGATGGGGTAGGTGCTGGAGTACTTAGTAAATGGGTGGCCTAAAGAAAGGTGTTTGCCTCCAGAAACACAACCGTTCCACAAGATTGCAGACAAACTTTCCATAGAAGATGGAATCATTGTAAGGGTTGACAAGTGTGTTCCTCCTGGGGCGAAGCCGATTAAAATGGCCCATGATGGGCATTTGGGGTCCACCATGACAAAAATCAGAACTAGAGCCTACAACTTGTCGCCTTCAATGGACAAAGACATTGATATGGTTGTGAAGAAATGTGTGGTGTGCAGTAAGACAGAGAAATGTTTTAAAGTTGTAACTCCACTTTTACAGCCCCATTCAATTCCCGGACAGGCCTTAGGTCAAAGTAGGAATTGATATGGTGGGACCATTCAGTCTTTTACTTCATCACCTACACTATGCATTTGTTCTTATGGGCTATCATAGTAAGTGGCCGGAAGTACGTTTCTTTTCCACACCCACAGAAATCAATGTAGTGTTATTTCTGAGGGTCATTTTCTCGAGAGAAGGGTTCCTGGAACATCTAATTTCAGATAATGGGGTTCAATTTGTGAATGCAGAAATGGAGGAATTTTTGAGGGAGTCAGGGGTCAAGTATCTTAAGAGTTCTCTCTATCATCCCCAAACCAATGGGTTGGTAGAGAGAAATAACAGGGTGGTAGTTGATTGTATCAAGTGGGCGAAGAACAATAGCTACAATGTTGAGGAAGCCATAAAATCTATGCTGTGGTTTTACCGCACAACTCCTCATTCTGTAACCCAAGTGACTCCATTCATGTTACTTAGGGACGTCAACCTAGCATTGTTATCTAGACCCATTAGGAACAAGGTTGTAAAGGCTAAGGATCATGAAGCCATGCTTCATAAAGTAGTAGAGTCAAAAGAAACAAAAAGATATGTATGACGTCAGAAAATGTGCCAGACGCCAATTGTTACAGGTGGGTGATTTGGTGCGATTTAAAAAAGAAAATTGTAAATAAAGAGGATGCTTAGTATGGTGATCAGGTGAAGATTGAAAAAGTGTGTGGTAGTGCTGCACGTGTGGAGGGAGGACATTGGTGGAATATTGGAAACATTGTTAAAGACCCATAATTGGAACTGTCTACAGAAACATCTGGGAGGCCAAGGTATACTAAGAATTCTGGCGCAACCAAAGAGGTCCTACGGAGGTCGCCCCGGGAAAGATTTGTGCCATGGAAGTTGATATAAGGAAAAGTTTCCAGTGTTACGTTATGTGTCGTGAAACTTATGACATGGATCATTAGTCTTATTTCCTGTGCAAGTAGAATTTCTATCCATTATTTTGCAATTGTGTATTTATAGGGTTTTTAGTTTGATAGAATTTTACTTTTATTTCTATCTTTTATGTTTTCTTGTTTATTATAAAAAAGAGATTATCTTGTACTTCAACTTTGTATAGCGTAATTTATGAAGAATGTTCTGTCTTGATATTCCACAGCTGATACACGACAGCAGTGGCTTTGTACATGTACAGCTTAATCAATAAATAGCTGCAGTAACTATCTGAGTTCTTGATTATTACGACACTACACCCCGCTCTTTTTTACAAAGTAAAAAGCCAAAATACAGTTCAGAGGCTAACCAGAGCGTGTTTATGAGATTGCTTAATTTGCTTTAAGGTTTAAGCTGTGCTTGGAAAGTGTTTGTAGCACTCTTTTCTGGCTCGAAAAAGTGATTTGTTTAAGTGTGCGAAAAGCAAACTTTGTAGTGATTTTAGATTTGGGCCTTACCTGCAGGGTTGAACAGGAACTACAAAGTGTGGATTGAGCATGTCTGCATCCAAGGAGATTCTGACTTCAGAGCACCTCCCTGCCCACCAGCCTGTGCTTTACTGATTCGCCCTCTAGTTCCCAAGCAACCCTGAGCCCTCCTCTGACACACCTGCAAATGCCCTTAAAGTTTGTGGAGGGAACTCCAAGACAGCCACCTCCATGTTGTAGCCCCAGCTTCTCTGTGCTCTAAACAGCCGAGTGAGCAAAAGACAAAGAAGGTGGTTAGAACACAGATTTTGTGCTATATATTCTTGAACCTTTAAACCTGTTTTTGTCCTCTACCGTTCACTGTTTAAATTTACCTCTTGGTTTCTGTGCATTTTGTACTTATAAAACTGCTGTTTTTCTGCCTGGGACTGTTTAAATGTCTCTCCTAATTTTTCCCTATACTGTGCTAAGGCCTGTAGAAGGCAGTCCAGCCCTCCCCTTTTTACAAGGTAAAAACACAAACTACACCTCAGAGGCTAACCAGAGTTATGTTATGTTATGTTATGTTATGTTATGTTATAAGAGCTTGTATAGCACATAGTTGCCCCAGCAACGGGGTTTCCCAGTGCTGAACCCGAAACAAAGGTACAGAAACTACATGCATCAAAAGTGGAAAGGGTGAAGAGGAAGCTAGTTGGAAAAGAGCCAGGTCTTGAGGGATTTCCTAAAGTTTAAATGGTTCTGGGTACTCCTAAGGGCGATAGGCAATTTGTTCCATAAGGAAAGGGCCAAAGCTCGGAAAGAGTGTCTTCCAGCTCTTGCCCTCTTAACTTGAGGAACAATGGGCATGTTAAGATCAGATGGTAGGTAAAGGGATATAAGATTGTCGCGAATAGGTGCCCCCTGGGAATGAAGAATTTTGAGGGCAATGCACCAAGTCTTAAAGTGTATGCACTTGTCCACAGTGAGTCAGTGCAGCTTCTGGAGAAGCCCAGACTCCTCACCCACGCACACAAGGCCCTCCACGACCTGGGCCCAAAGTACCTCAATGACCGCATGACCTTCTACACGCCCACACGCCAGCTACGATCAACCAGCCACGCCCTCGCCACCGTACCACGCATCCGCAGAACCACCGCCGGAGGAAGATCCTTCTCCTACCTGGCAGCCAAGACCTGGAACTCCCTCCCCACTCACCTTCGGCGAACCCAGGACCATCTCTCCTTCAGGAAGCAGCTCAAGACCTGGCTGTTCGAGCAGTAACTTACCCCCTCCCCCAGCGCCTTGAGACCCTCCCGGGTGAGTAGCGCGCTCTATAAATGCCGTGATTGATTGATTGATTGAGAGTGTGTTTAAGAGACTGCTTAATCTGCTTTATGATTTAAGCTGTGTTTGGAAAGTGTATGTAGTACTCATTTTTGGGTAGAAAAAGGGATTTGTTTAAGTGCACAAAAAGAAGTATTTCTAGTGGCTTTAGATTTGGGCCTTACCTGCAGGGTTGAGCAGGAACTACAAAGTGTGGATTGAGCCTCTCTGTATCCAAGGAGATCCTGACATCAGGAGCAACTCCCTGCCCACTGCCTGCCAGTTTGTGTTTAAGATCACATGCCCTTATACAAGTTTCTTACTGATTGTTGCATCTGTGCTCTGATTGGTTCCTAGGTCGAGGGTTTCTTTTGGGCTTAGGGTTAGAGTTCTGATTGGAAGATATGTCCGGGATTCTGACTGGTACCTAGGGCAAGGGTTTCTATTGGACTTCGGGCTTAGGGTTAGAGTTCTGATTGGCTGATAGTTCTGGGGTTCTGATTGGTGGCTAGGGTTTCTATTGGACTTAGGGTTTAGCTTTTGATTGGTTGCTGTGATTAGTTGAAAGGGGCAGGTCTTCCATTGGTGCTAGGGTTTAAGGCTAGGGTTCCCATTGGCCAAAGGTCACCTGACTTAGGGCTAACTCATCAAAACCCTCAAACATAATATAACAAATGCACTCTACTCATTTACTACAAACAAGCCCTAACCAATTTTCAATGTTTCAACACCCAAGACAAAACCCCACAAACCAGACCTATACACCCATCTACCCCTACTACCACACAATGACACCTTCACTCTCACACATAACACTAGTCTGTTCTATACCACTGACAAATCCACACATCAACACAACACAAAGCTGCATTATACATAACTTTAATACATCCGGACACATACTCCCTGTTCATACAAAACACCAGGTCTACCCTTTACTTGCTCCTAACAGACCCCTTTCTGTCACCACCACACCTATACTCAGCCCTCCATCAAAACTTCCACCAACACCATCCTCATCTTTTTACCAAAACCACACAACCAAACAATCCTTACACTCCACCACACATATTACCTCTTCCAGCAATCAAATCTAACACAAACACTCATAACTCTTGTCCACCTCCTCTCACACACCACATATACTCTTTTCCAAAACACATTACCACCCCTTTGCCATTCAAATTCCACTCACCAACAGTACTTTACATACAAATCCTTCACAGCAAACCACTAAATCAATATCTCCTCTCACTACGTCATAAAAACAAATCATAATACACATCAGCATATCAAAATCTCTCACACACACAATTTCATAATACATTCCATCATAAATTAGAAACATACACCTACTCCCACCCTGACTACATAAATAATGCACATCCTAAACCATCTTTACTCCCAAATTGTTTATCTTCACCAACTCCTACAATAAAAACGCTAACACAGCAATGCTCATTCACCTGCTTCTCATCCATTGCACAATTTAGATCTTAAAACACGGCCCACATGCTCCACCACCACCCCTAACACACACACCTTCCACCCTAAACAGACGCAAACAAAATAAACAACATGCAACTCTTCACAACTTCGCACCTCCATGTCTATTACAAGGCTACTCAACAAAAACAACATAGCTCACCAGTGACTCTCAACCACCATCTCCACCACCTACACATGCAGACCTAACAAAATGCCTTCTAAGCCTGCTGGACGAGGAATATGATATAGAAAAACAACACTATTGCTATATTCATACAGTGAATACCAGCACTAATGACACACCTGCTACAAGTTAAAAAAATACTGCTCACTGTTCTAGAAAACCACCACCACTAAAACACTATGGGGTCGATTCCGATCTCGGCCGGTAGGGCTCCGAATCGGACTCTGCATTACCGGATCCGATTCGGAGCCCTGTTTCCCGACCGAGTCGGACGTGCGTCCGAGCGAGTACGATGCGAGCGGACGCGAAATCGCCGACGACTCGTTCGCGGGACTCGCACGGACACGACTCGCACCGCGCAATGGAGACGTTCCCCGGCCGGGTAAGTACGATGCGCGCCGCGAGCAGTCCGACCGACTCGCGCCGTCCGGCTCGAAAGAGCAGTCGGAGCCGCACTTTGGGGGTCCGTGTCGGACCCCCCTGTACGCCTAGCCGTGCGAGTCGCACACAGGGGGGACCCATGGGTCCCCCCTACCTGTGCATGTACGCCGCGAGTCGCATCGAGGCGTACCCGCTGTAGGGGGCACCCTTGTTCGCCTCGCACCCATTGAGTCAATGGGAGCCCGCGTACGCATTGTACGACCGGCTCCCATTGACTTCAATGGGAGTCCGACTGACTCGAGTCCGATGGCATGCGTGCGCATCGTACTCGTTCGGTCGGACTGCCAGAGTCCGATTCGGTCGGAATTCTCTCCGGGTCTGGCTCGGTCGGAGTGATTTCCGGCCTGAATCGGAATTGGCCCCAATGTCTATACTGCCTACTAATAAATGCTCGATCACTCTATAAAAAAACACTGACACACAACCTGACTTACTCTTCATAACTGAATCATGGTTGGAGGATTACATGACTCCAGTGTTGCATGAAACCGTTCCTCCATGCTATCAAACTATCACATAAAGTCGTATAGGCAAAAGATAAGGTGGGCTAGCTGTTATACTCAAGCAAACAATAAATCTCACCAAAGCTGACCACATTTCCATACAAGGTTGTGAGGCCTTTATCACCAGATGCAACCCTACACCAACTTCCTCCTCATACAGACCACCACCTAGTAATGCAACACTCCCAGGCACGTTTCTAGACACAGTTTCAAACCTTATGGCACTACACTCCAACCTATGCATTCTTGGTGACCTAAACATTTGGTTTGACGAACCCAATTTGCCCCATCCAAAAACTATCATCACTGGCCTAGTCACACTGAACCTACATCAGATCGCACACAAACATCGCTGGACACATCCTAGATGTAATTTTTGCACATGTTATAACTATGCAGATGACACACAAATACTCCTTAAACTGGAAAGCCCCAAAGACATTGGAAACTCTGAAATCTTAAGTTGCCTCACAGTCGTTGATCAGTGGATGACATGGAGCCATCTTAAATTGAATGCTTCCAAAACTGAAATACTCAGATGTGGCGATTGGAAAAATTATTACCCACTCTGCGCCTGGCCTGACGATATGTGTCCACATCCTAAAGTATCTAAGGAAGTAAGAAATCTTGGAATTACCATGGACTCCAAGTTATTAATGAATGCCCAAGTGGACAAATTAGCAAGATCAAGCTTCATTACTATGAAACCTCTGCGACGTATCTTTCCCCACCTGGGATTTCCACACAAGGTCCAGGCTACTATTGCTCTTGTACTGGCTAAACTTGATTGCGCCAATGGCCTCTACCACGGATCATCTTTATCAACTATGAAAAGACTACAACCAAATCCTAACTATTTTGCCAGACTACTCCTATATGTAAATCCATAAGCCCACATCTCCCCTGCCTTGTGGATCCCACATTGGTTACCAGTTGCCTGAAGATCCACCATCAATCTGCTTTGTATCACACTCAAAGCAATACATGAAACAGGACCGCTTTTCATCAGGAATAAAATCACTAAATATATTCAACAAAGGAATCTCCACCCAAAATTGGCACCTCGCCTCAAAACCCCACCATACAAGAAAAAAACATAGGTGGTACATCCTTCTCTGTTCAAGCAGCCAAACTATGGAATTCATTACCCCCAAACATAAGATCCACGGATAACTATCTTATCTTCAGAAGACTACTCAAAAGTTGGCTCTTTCCTACATAACTACCATACTCAAACACTAATGTACAGGATATCCCTGTGTATGTAAACATTTATAATTTGATTATATGCATGTATCTAGATATGTGTATTTCTTTGTACAAATAAGTATAATAACTATCATTTTTAAAATATATAGATATTCTTTAGGTCAGCTTAACAAACATATATTATGTATGGTTTTATATATATATATATATATATATATATATATATATATATATATATATATATACATATTATTCTATGCTTAACATGTTTATAGGTCACTGCATAGTTTACATATAAGTTATTTTATTAGATGCTTATGGGTCTCTGTTTTATTTATCAATTACAATATGTAAATATGATCATAAAGATTTTATCTACTAGTGCTTCACTATTGAATTATTGAGGAAAAGATAAAAGTAAAATCAAAATAGTCATAAAAATACACAAATAAATTAGCTTCAAGTACAGCTACACTTGAAAGTCTAGGTTTACACAATAAGGTTCACTGACAACATCGATATAAAAATATTGACAACAAAAATATCGACTCCTATACATAAACAGGTAAGTACAAAAATATCTTATCAAAAATATAAAATATAAAAAATATAGATGTAAAAAATATCGATTTAAATATATATATATATAAAATAAAATAATATATATTAAATATTAATATTAATTTTAACAAAATTAATTAAAATTTAGGGGCCGATTCCGATTCGGGCCGGAAATCTCTCAGACCGAGCCGGACTCGGAGAGATTTCCGACCGAATCGGACCCTAGCAGCCCGACCGAACGAGTACGATGCGCACGTATGCCATCGGACTCGATTCGGTCGGACTCCCATTGAAGTCAATGGGAGCCAGTCGTACGACGCATACACGGGCTCCCATTGACTCAATGGGCACGACGCGAACAAGGGCGCCCCCTACAGCGTGTTCGCGTCGATGCGGGTCGCGCCGTACATGCACGTGTAGGGGGGATCCATGGGTCCCCCCTGTGTGCGACTCGCGTGGCTACGCGTACAGGGGGTTCCGACACGGACCCCCGAAGTACGGCTCCGACTGCTCTTTGGAGCCAGAGTGCGCGGCTCGGTCGGACTGCTTGCGGCGCGCATCGTACTTACCCGGCCGGGGAACGTCTCCATTGCGCGGTGCGAGTCGAGTCCGAGCGAGTCGGTCAGTGCGGTTCGACCCGGGAACGAGTCGGTCGGAGCGGTCGGGACGCCCGGACGAGTCGGTCGGCGATTTCGTATCGTACTCGCTCGCCCGGACGCGCGTACGAATCGGTCGGGAAATAGGGCTCCGAATCGGATCCGGTTAAGCCGAATCCGATTCGGAGCCCTACCGGCCGAGATCGGAATTGGCCCCTTAATATACATTTTCACAAAATATTCTATATAAACTTAATTAAAAAAAATAAACACACAAACATAATAGTTTATACCTATATATTTACTTTAAAATAATTAAAAACTATCGTTTTTTATTTATTTTAAAACTTTAAAATTATATAAAAATAAAGTGTATATATATATATATATATATATATATATATATAAATAATTTAAAATATAAAAAAACATTCTAGAATGAATCAAAACATTAAACTATGAAAAAATATGTAAACTTAAATTGCCCAATACAATAAATGCAACAGTAGGAAAAGTGTTGGACAGCAAAATAATTAAATTTACTATTCCAACTCCAGTGAGTGCAACAGTAGGGAAAGTGTTGGATAGTGGAGGGGTAAAAATTACTATTCCCACTCCAGTAAGAGCAACAGTAGAGAAAGTGTTGGATAGCGGAGGGGAAAAAATTACTATCCTCACTCCAGTGAGTGCAACAGTAGGCAAAGTGTTGGATAGCGGAGAGATAAAAATTACTATTCCCACTTCAGTGAGTGCAACAGTAGGGAAAGTGCTGGATAGCGGAGGGGTAAAAATTACTATTCCAACTCCAGTGAGTGCAACAGTAGGGAAAGTGATGGATAGCGAAGGGGTAAAATGTACTATTCCCACTCCAAAGAGTGCAACAGTAGGGAAAATGTTGGATAGCGGAGGCGTTAAAATTACTATTCCCACTCCACTGAATGCAACAGTAGGATAAGTGTTGGATAGCGGAGGGGTAAAAATATGTATTCCCACTCCAGAGAGTGCAACAGTAGGGAAAGTGTTGGATAGCAGAGAGGTAAAAATTACTATTCCAACTCCAGTGAGTGTAACAGTAGGGAAAGTGCAGGAGAGCGGAGGGGTACAAATTACTATTCCAACTCCAGTGAGTGCAACAGTGGGGAAAGTGCTGGATAGCGGAAGGGTAAAAATTACTATTCCCACTGCAGTGAATGCAACAGTAGGGAAAGCGTTGGATAGCGGAGAAAAAAAATTACTATTCACACTCAAACACTTACAAAATATATATTTATTAAAAAATTAAAAAAATAATAAAAATTCATAATCAAAATGTAAAAAATAAAAATAAAAATATTAAACATATAAAAAGAACACATATTATAACACTAATTAAATATAACAAAAACCTACAAATATTATATAAAATAAAATAATAAATACATTTACAAAAAAATAATTCTTTTAAACTAGACAATATTTACAAACAAAACAATTAATTAAAACATGAATGTATTTATTTTATTTCCTACCCTATAACACCACACCAATAACAAAACACTTCAACATTTTTAATTACATTTATTTACATAATTATCATAATTAATAATGAATTAATAAATATTAATAAAAAAACTAATAAACATTAATTGACTACACACACTTTAACACTATAATATCCACAACACACACCTAAATTAAACTGTATAATAAAACACAATTAAAACTTATTTTAAAATTAAAAACTATTACTATTAACAACTAATAATTAAATAATTAAAACGTATTTAATACCCCACCCTTTACCCCTTTAAAAGTAAAAATAACACACACAAAAAACAATTACCCAAAATAAATATCAAATAATTAACATTAACAACTATATACAACTAACTAAACACAAATTACTTCCCACTCTTTACTCCTATAAACACTACAACACACACCTAAAATTAATTACACAATTACCAAAATTAATTACAAATTAATTAATTAAAATTAATTAACAACCAATTATTAATTCATAAATTAAAAATAAATTACTTCCTAACCTTTACACCTATAAACACCACAACACACACCTAAAATTAATTACACAATTACCATAATTGATTACCAATTAATTAAAATTAACAACCAATTAATTAATAATAAATTACTTTACACATTTAACACTATAACATGTCAAACAAATATTAATAAATAAAAATTAATCAATAAAATTAATATAATTAAATTACTTCCCACCCTATTCCCCTAAAAACCCACAACTCGCTACGGAACTAAAAACGCAAAATTCAAATTACATTTTTTTATAAATTTAATATAATTAAATTACTTCCCATCATATTCCTCTATAAACCCACAACCCGCTACGGAACTGAAAGCGCAAAAATCAAATAAAAAAATAACAATAACTACTAAAAATGTAACACATATATTAAAAATACAAACAATTCTTATACAAAAAAACATTCATCACATACATATAAAATATATACTAAAATACATAACAATAATAAAAAACGATATTTTTAACAACTATGGGGCTCATTACGATGGCGGACGGACTTCAGTCCGTCCTCCATCATTACGGATTTGGGACCGGCCGCCTATGAGGCGGCCTCCCCACAATCCGAATCATGATGCGACCGCCACCACGGCGGTCGCATCACCTATATTTTGTATTGTGGCGGGGATGCGTCAGCAGCCCCCGCCACAATGCAAAATATAGGGTGCAGACACATCCCTGCACCACATGGCAGGCACCCTGCAGTGCCTGCCACATGGTGCAGGGTATGTAGGGGGCACCATAGGTGCACCATAGGTGCCCCCTAGGGTACATCTCCCTGCCCCAGGGATTAAGGGCCCCCAAATCCGTTTCCACCATTCATTTTGTGGTGGTTTGTCTGCCGCAAAACAAATGGAGAAAAGGGATTTCATAATCCCTACGGCGGTGCCTGCAAGGCACCGCCGCAATGTTGGGCTATGTTTCGGTTCCGACAGGCGGTCGGAAAAAGACCGCTTGTCATTACCGTGGTGGGCGGGCGGTCTTTACGACCGCCAGACTTACCCAACAATTCCCCCGCCATCATAATATGGCGGGGGAAAACAGCAGTACGATGGTGGAAGGCCTGCCACGACCAGCTGTCGGTGGCAGGCCTTCCCCCATCGTAATGAGCCCCTATATTTTGACCAACGATATTAACAACTCTATATTTGTGCAACTCGATATTTTGTACTCGATATTCTGTCTCTGCACCCACAATACAACTACCTCCACTCTGACTCTTCCCTCCTCTATTCCTCCTTGGCCCACCTCAAACCTCAATTTACTATGATGATCTCCCAAACAATCCTTTCTAAATTCTTCCCTCGTGTATCCTTCCTTTGACTCATTCTCAAACCACATTTTACTACTATGATCTCCCTGATCCCTTTCTTGAGACTCTTCCCTCTTCCCTCCTCCATCTCTCCTTTTACATCCGTAACCTCATCTTACTACTATGATCTCCCAAATAACACTTTCTAGACTCTTCCCTTTCTATCCCTCCATTATCCTATTTATTCCAACTAACAGACTTGCATGTCCATCACTCAAATTAACACATATTTCCCTATTTCTATTCACCACTAATCCTTTTTGGGTTTTGGAGTAACGTGCTACTCGCTGAAAAGCGCTTTGACTCCTCGTCAGAGGTAGTAAGCTCTATATAAATACAATTGCAATATATGGAATAATAATTTATGATTGTCATTATAAAAGAATGAAAAAAAGCCTTTTATTTCTTTTTTTTCTTTTTATTCTTCAGGACAGCAGAAATTATAATCAGTTACATAAGAAAGCACAAATTTACATGTGAAAATACATATCAGAATATAACATTTTTCAACAATTTGTACAAAATTCATTCTAAATTCTATTCACTCTACTGATCCAGTAGCAACCCCCAAATTTGAAGACCCCTTTTCTTCGCTTTCCTACCTTTGCACTTGTACAATGCCATTTCCAGGTTATAGACGTGAAAAAGTCTAGCATACCATGCCTGGAATGTCGGAGGGTCTTCTTCCATTTTGAGGCTATCATTAGCCGAACCATAGCTGTCACCATAAAACAGAAATAAACTTCAGTCAGTTCCAGCTGTAAGGTTTCATCATACCCAATTATCAACAAAGTTGAAGTTAAAGGGACCCTCCGACCTATATTTTGCTGCAAAACAATTTCAATCCCATCTTTCAGTACGTTCAATCTACCACATTCAGAAAACATATGAACCATATCTGCGGGACCCTGACCACATCTTGGGCAGTTATTGGTTTCTCTGTGTCCCCATGCCCATAGTTTAGCCGGTGTATAATAGAGCCTAAACAATGTTTTAAAGTGTTGAGCCTTGAGGTTAGCTGATAAAAATAACGTATTCGATAATTTCAGAGCTCTGCACAGATCCACATCCTGATTATTCAGCTTATTAGCCCAACCACTTTCTATCCTTACTATATCGTCTGGATTAGCGTCCATCAACATTGTATATAGATCCTTGACTCGGGGCTGCCCATGAGTTAAGTTCTCTAAAAGCGGAATACGATCCAAATTAGTGAGCTGTGGTACTAACGGCTGGATTGCCTCTCTAATTTGGATGTATTTAAACAGTGTCTTAGGGTCAACCCTGTATCGTTCCTGTAGCTCGCCAAATGACAGGACTCCAGTCATATTAACGATATCTCCCATTTTATTAATTCCTGCCTGTTCCCATGTTCTGCCTAGATTGTCGTACAGAGGGGCTAAAATAGAAGATGACCGCCATAAGGACAGATACCGCTGTATTTTTGGGATTTTGAGATGTTTACCAGATTTTCGCCACACACTCCAGGCTGCTATTAAAGGTTTAAAACGGGTTCTCTTATAGTAATTCCCCTCCAATCGCCTGAGCATTATTCCTGGTGCCGCATCTCCAATAGCTAATTCATAAATAGAGGGCGGGCATTCCCTTTCTAAATCTACTATAGTTATCGCGTCCCGAGTCTTTGGCCTAAATAACATCGTCATTTGCTGCAGCATAATAGCCCAATAGTAATATAACAAATTTGATACAGCCAGACCCCCTCGATCTTGTGGTAAGGTCATTAACTTCAATGATCTTCTTATCTTTTGTATCCCCATATAAATTGTGAAAACATCCCCTCTGTTTTTTTAAAAAAGGCGTTCGGAGGTTCGATTGGTATGCTCCGAAATAGATAGAAGATTTTTGGAAACATTGTCATTTTTATAACATTTGCTCTTCCGATTATGGAAAGATGTAAATTATCCATTTTCTTTAGATCGCCCCCTATCTTCTTCAATAAGGGTTCTGAGTTGATATCCCAGATTGCCCCAACTTCCGCCGAGATGGTTATTCCTAAGTAAGTGGCGACCTCAACCCTCCGTGGGTCCTAAAATACCACAGATTTGGAGCAGACTATTTTCGTTTTATCTGTGTTTAAGCCATAGCCTGACTGTCTACCAAATTCCAAGGCTAGAGCTTCAATTCTTCCTATTGCCCCTGATGGGTCAGGGGTGACGATTGCAATGTCGTCAGCATATGCTAACACCTTGGTACTGTAACCCCTGACCACCATGGGTTTAATTGCCTCATCACCTAATAATGATCTTATTAAAGGATCTATATATATCGTGAAGAGTATAGGGGAGCAGGGGCACCCTTGCCTTGTACCTCGCCCGATCTTAACCTTTCCCGATTCCTTCCCCATTAGTTGTATTTTGGCATACGATTGTACATACATAGCTTGGAGGGCGGTTAGTATACGAGGCCTAAACCCCTTAAATTGTAAGCACTTCCATAGAAACTCCCATTCTACCTGATCAAACGCTTTCTGCGCATCTAGCAATATCAGGGACATACGCTCACCTGTTTCTTCCGCAATGTTAAATAATGAAATTACCCGGCGAACATGGTCCACCGTCCCTCTGCTCCAGGATGAAGCCATGTTGCCATGGGCTTACTAGGGACGCGATAATATTGGATAGTCTTCGTGCAATGATCTTAGAATACAACTTTTCATCAGTGTTTATTAGTGATATGGGTCTGTATGAGGCTGGATCTTCTGGAGCCTTTCCCTTCTTTAAGAAGATGACTATATTAGTCTCCTGCCAGGATTTGAGGGGATACCCTTTTGCTGTACAGCTAAAAATAAGTCCAGTAGCAGAGGGGCTAATTCTGTCTGTAGTGTTTTATAAATCTCGATTGGTATCCCGTCTGGGCCCGCCGCCTTACCCGAAGCCATCAACTGGAGTGCCTCAATTACCTCCGTCAATGAAATATCATCCTCTAGCTCCTGGATCAGTGGGGGTGCACCTGCCGTTTCTATTGTAGGTGCTACACAGTCCCTGGATTAATACAAATCTTGATAGAATTCAGCGAATATGCTAATTATATCTTGGGGTTCAGTAACTATATGACCATCCTTCCCGCTCATCCTTAGAATATTATTTGCCATCGCCCTTTGTTTTATGCGGAGTGCCAAGTGTTTCCCCGTCATCTCCCCATACTCATAGTTATCCCACCTGGTAGTTTTGAATTTTTTAGCAATTATACTATTATAAAAACCCATTGATTTTGGCCTTAACGCTAATGGCTTTTAGCTCTAGCTGTCCCTGAAGCTCCAGCTGTGTTTGTACTATAGCTGACGTATGTTCTTCCTCATATTTGCTTAGCTCCTTCATAAGTGTGTCTACTACCTCTCTCTGCTTTTTCCTATTAGACCCCACAAAGCTGATTATCTGTCCCCTAAGACCTGCCTTGAATGCGTCCCAGACATTCTCCCTAGATGTGCTGAACCTATTCATGTCATAGAACTGCCGGGTCCACCCCCTTATATGCTCTGTAAATCCTTCAGTAACTAGTAGTTTCCTGTCAAAAGTCCATTTTGTGTGTGTTCTCGTATACCCCGGAACCATGACGTCTAAAACCAGTGGGGAATGATCCGACAGGACCTTAGGCAATTTCTTAATGTATGCGCCTTCAATAAGAGTGGAAGAAACAAGAAGTAGTCTAACCTAACATACTTTCTATGAGGGCAAGAGAAGTATGTGACCCCTGGATCATCCGGATTCCTATAAGACCATACATCAATAAGCCTGTGGCTATCCACTAGTGCTTTTAAGGCTCTATAAACCTGTGGTTTCCTACCCTGATAACCTCCCCTGGGCGGGTAACCTGCATCCAGATGGATGTTAAAATCGCCACAGATAACAAGGGGAGATGGCCATGAAGCGAGTTCCAATTCCAATTCTGACAGTATTTCCCCCTTGTCTAGGTTTGATCCAAAAATTGTACATAGTGTGAAACCGCTTGGGATTGAGGCTATTGCCCATCTCCCCCATTTATCCGAATACGTACGGTTTGTAAGTGGAAGCCGGTTGGATTTGTGAATTGCCACCCCTCTGGTGTTGGTAGACTGAGATGAGCAGATGGCCTGTGTATACCCTGGTATCATATTAAGTCCTCTCCTCTGCCAGGGTATGTGAGTTTCCTGTTGACATATGATATCCAGCTCTAATGCTCGTAGCAGCTCTCCGGCCCTGCCTCTTTTGTCCTTATCGTTCAGCCCACCAACATTTATACTACAAATCTTTAGCCTTCCCATCCCTTTTTTGCTCGTTTCCTAGGTGTCCCCCTGAGTCTTTCCTTTAAATCAGCTCTCCTCCGCTTTTTTTCTTGTGGTATCCTGCTATCCTGAAAATATTTATTTTTATCCCCCCCCCCGCCACCCCCGCCCTCTCTCCCCCTGTGCTGTGAAGCGACAGACCTGTCAGGTCTGTGGGTGATGGTGAGTGGTGGTGACCTCCCTGTGGTGACAACTGAGCAAATTGTGATACTGAGACTACCCCCTGTGCCTTACATTTCTTCTCCTCTCCCCCTTCCCTCTCTCTCCCTCCCCACTCCCCACTCCCTCGTCCCCTCTTCCCTCTTCCCCCTCTCACCTCCCCACCGTTCAAACAATTTACTTATGCAATGCGGCAGAAAAGAAAGAAGGACTTGCAAGGGTAGAAAAGCACGTCAGAATCAGAGTAATATTATACTGCCAGTTACATTTCGATACATTTCAGTCCTGTGCCCTCCTGGTGGTGAGAAAGAAGAAGGAAAAAGAAAAAGAAAAAAACAGGGGGGAAAGAGAGGAGAAATAAAGTAACAAAGAAGAAAGAGTAGAGGGGGCAAAGAGAAGGGAGTCGAGAAGAGGTCATCTTCTCCCCGCATTCAGATACTCCTTGGCCTTTATCTCCGACGTGAAGAAGCTGGTCTGATCCTTCCAGACTACCTTCAATCTTGCTGGATTCAAGAGGAACGCCTGCACACCCTTATCCTGAAACTGGGTGATCATTTGGCGCAATTGCCATCGTCGTTCCACTGTAATGTGGCAAAAATCCGGCATTGTAAAGAAAGAGAATCCATCAGCGGAGCGTTGAGCTTCTGCTCTGGCCTTCTCGAACACATTCTGTCTTAGTAAATAATTGCCAAAATAAACCAAGAATGCCCGTGGTTTGGTGTCTGGCCGCACTGGCTGCCTTATATTGAAAGGTAGACGATGTGCTCTTTGGATCTCTTGGGGCCAATTCCACCCCTCCAATTTGGGAAAGGATTTCTGCAGTAGCTGTACCATGAATAAACGTGCGTCTGACCCCTCTTTGACTTCTGGGATGCCAAGGAAGCACAGATTGTTCCTTCTCTGGCGATGTTCACTCTCCTCTAGCTTCCATTGAATATCAATGAGTTGCGCCTCGTGTGCCTCTACTTAAGAATCCACATAGGAAGATTTTTAATTTAAACAACAAGTCAGCGGGAAAAACTTTTGTATTGGTTTGACTGAACCCTAAACTTGTGCATTTATAGAAAGGGTTACTCTCTAAATTGTTGATGTCCGTCTCAGTTGCTCCATGGAAGGTAAACATTTTGGTCATTGGTATGGGAGAGGTGAGAAAATAATACCAAAAGTGTCAGTTTGAGGCAGGTTGTTGTGGAGAAGTGTATTAAGATGTGACACGATCACAGCACCAGAAATGCTGTTAAAACATGTCCATCCAAGCATCTGACCAGGTTAGAGTAATATTCACTGGGAAGGGATTCATTATCAGTAAGTTCAGAGAACTCATGCGCATAGTTAAGAAAAGGGTTACTAGCCTCTTTTTGGAAAATGGTCAGCAGTGGAATGGATCACAGATGGTCTCTGCTGAGCCTCCATGTACTGGTAGTCAGACTACTTCTGATAGTGGCACTGACTCATCTTTCCCAGAAAACCTTATCAGTGCCCCTGATGGGAAGGCACCTGAAGTGAGCAACGATGTTCCATGAGGGGTTTCAGACACTGTTTGCTTTCCGAGTGTGATTGTATGTGGGGTAGTGCAAGTACCCATACATGTATTTTGTTCCAAGTGAAACTCTGCATTCCGAATCCAACTTTAAGGACTAAGGGCCTGATTACGATGGCGGAAGGACTTCAGTCCGTCCACCATCGTTTCGGATTTGGGACCGGCCGGCTATGAGGCGGCCTCCCCACAATCCGAATTACGATGTGATGGCCACCACTGTGGTCGCATCACCTATATTTTGCAATGTGGCGAGGATGCGGGCAGCAGCCCCCGCCGCAATACAAAATATAGGGTGCAGACACATACCTGCAACAACGTGGCAGGCACCATGCGGTGCCTGCCACATGGTGCAGGGATATGTAGAGGGGCACCATAGGTGCCACCCAGGGTACATGTCTCTGCACCTGGGATTGAGGGGGGCCCGCTACAGGCCCCCAAATCCGTTCCCGCCAGCCGTTTTGCAGCGGATGACCACTGCGAAACGACCGGCGGAAAGGGATATTATAATCCCAATGGCGGTGCTTGGCAGGCACCGCCGCAATGCTGGGCAATTTGAGTGCTCCAACAGCACCACGTGGGAACCGTGGCAGTCGGTCTTTCCGACTGCCACGCTTCCCCAATGCTTCCCCCGTCATCATAATATGTCGGACAGAAAAGCGCAGTGCGATGGCGGAGGGCCCGCCACCGACAGGTTGTCGGGGGCAGGCCTTCCGCCATCGTAATCAGGCCCTAAGTTATTAATTGATTCTGTTTTTGCTAAGAGGGAGAAGATGTAGTATTCTGGATTCATAACATGGAAAACATTAACATGTAAAGTTAAACTATTGTTGTTCCCTTGTTGCCTGTGACCCATGCCTGTCCCTCCTTTCCACCCATCCCTGTCCCTCCCTTCCTATTCGTGTCTGCACACATGCCCCCCAGCAATGTAATGTAATGCTGTAATGCTGGTTATCAATGTTCCATTGCTGTTGGAGTGGCAGTTGTTTGTGCTTTTTCTGTGAGAATAAATGTGTTCTACTTACCTCTGGTATCATTTCAAAATGTGCTTTTAAAAAGCCCTGTCGATTATAGTTCAATAGACATATTACGGGACAGAAAGTAATTTCAAGGCTAATCCGCCTACTTTATAATTATTGACCAGTGCATTAGCCCAGGAGTATTTTCTAAATTTACATAAAATTCTCAGGAGAAATTCCATGCCCCTTTGTAGATGACCTTGACAACCATCTTGTTGTGACAAATTAAGGAGGCTAAGTTAACTTTAAATTGAACATTTGGGCTTTAAAAGAAAATATCAAGACTGACCCAACCTTAGATTGTACTTGTAAATTTAATATTTTCAAATGGCTTTCGTTCAGTCTGAAAATATTTAAAATAGTGTATTTTTGAGGCCTTGAGAGGATGCAACCTTCTACCACTTCATTTTTGGAGCACAATATGTATTTTTCTTTTCTGACTTCTTTGTGATAGCTCTGAATGAGAATTAACATACACATTTTTTTTATCTTAGTAAAAAAACAAGTATAACACTTCCTTTTTTAGGACTGGCTACTGACAGCTTTAGTTGTGTATGAGAACTCATGTTACCTATTCTTTGAAAAAAAACAAAAGAAAAAGTTAGTTGCCTTTGATAACAATTTTTCGAGTGGATACTCTATTTACCTGTAGATTCCTCACCTTTTGAATATACGCAGGTACGAGACTGGATCCAGAAACTTTGCAAAAGCTCTCTTGAATCAAAACGTGGCACTAGCTCTATCTCGGCATCGGTTGCTGCATGAATGCGACACCACTGGAGCCATATAGTGCCACCCTGGCACCATGGTATCAGTTCATGGCTCCTGGGCCCCTAGAGGCAGAGATGAAGATATTCATATTGAACATGATTATGCAGTGCAAAACTACTAAATCGAAACTTCATTAATTACAGATGCCCATGACCATCCTTCAGAATGTGAAGGAGAGTGAAATAGGCAAGGAATCTGAAGGTAGATAGAGTATCTACCAGGAAGATTGTCACCAAAGGTAAGTAACTTTTTCTTCTGTTGCATTCTTCTAGCTCCAGATTCCTCCCCTTTTGAACAGATAATACGGCAGGTGATTGGTCTGGAGGATTGGTCAGACCAAACGTAACTGCCACTGTATGCTTGAGCTGTTAGCCAGTAATGTTTTGCAAATTAATGCAAAGACTAAGTGGTTGTCTGGAAAATATCAACCACTGGCAGACCCCTGGTAGGAACAACAGAAGCTGCCATGACCTTAAAAGAATTTGAGTGAATGCCAGCCAGAGGATCTTTCCCAGCCAAGGCGCAACGCATCTTTATATAGAAGACAACTCAATGCTGTGTCTTTCTTGGATTCAGCAAAGTCCATAAAAAGCTTAATGTCTACTCTGTCCTGTTTTATATTGTCAATGTAGTAGGAACAAATGTGTGGGGCCAGTTTACCTTATCTCTTCTCTTCCTTGGTAAGGTGAGGAGGAGGAAAGAAGTTGGAAGAGTAGAAGACTGGTCATTGTGGAAGGCAGACAATGTTAGGCGTAAAAAAAGAGTCAAAGGTTGCTGGATCGAAAGGGGCTTAAATTCACTGACCCCAAGAGCTGAAATGATTGCCACCAAGAATACAGTTTTAAGGGTAGGAAGGAAAACAGAGCAACTGTGCATCGGTTCAAATGGGCAAGCCACAAAAAAGATTAAAATCAAATTTATATCCAACTGCGAAATGAAAGGCGAGAAGTAACAAGTATAGCAGGCCTCTCCAAATATCACACCACTAAGGGCAACCTGAAAATAGAAGGCTGATCTGGAAGACACATGAAGCCCAAAAGAGCAGAGAAATACTCCTTTCATTGTGGCGACTGCCAGGCCTTGTCGAACTAGGGAAAGCGCAAAGCACAGTACACCATAAAGGCAAGCCCTCAAACTTACACCAAGAAACGAGTTTGGACCTGTGGTCCAGATAAACTGTCCTGGTAGCAGATTTTCTGGGAGGATAATTTCTGTTACTTGTGGTGCCAAGTAAAAAGACTCTAGTATTCTCTGGTCAATCTGCATGTGTACAGATTAAGCATCCGAGGACTGGTATGGTAGACTAGGCCAACCTGCTGAGAAAGAATTTCTTTTCAGTGTGGAAGAAGAGGAGGGCAAATGCTGAGTTCCAAAAGGTCAGTGTACCAATTTGTAGGAGAATGGCTTAGTATATGGTGCACACTTATTTAAGTGAAACACTTTGCACTAACCCAGACAACCCTTATGGTGATTTTAGTGGTCTTAGACAACCTTAGAAAGCTCTGTAAGTGGTAGCTGTGGAGAGCAGCCTTCAGGGTTAGTACAGAAGGAGTGTTAAGCAGCTTGTTTTACCAGAACTAATCCTATAGTGTAGGTTAAACAAAAAAGAGCCTCACAGTGTAGTTATAAAAATATGTATATTTATTATACCCACTTACTAACATATTGGTATATCTCCTACCCGGAGATATAAACACAATACACACAATATTTCAAATGTAAGACAGGTAAGTAAGGGTACACTGACAAAATATCGACACCCAAAATATCCCCATACAAAAATATCGATGTCAAAAATATCTACATCCTATACTTATAATGGTAAGTACAAAAATATCAAGAAAAACAAATATTGGTCATAAATATCGTTTTTATACATATAAAATGAATTAATAAATATTAAATATATTAAAGAAAAAAATTAAATTAAAAAAAATTAATTAGATGTAATATACATTTTAACACATAAAACAAATAAACTTAATTTAAAAAAGTTAAACACACATATATAGTAATTAATATATATATATTTACTTTAAAACAATTATTAAACTAATAATTTTAATGCATTTTAAATTTTAAAATTATATAAAAATTTTACAAATAAATATATATATATATATTATCTACTGGCGGTCGCCAGTAGATAGTTATAGTTAGGACCTATTATCCATAGGAAATCCGTAACATTCTATTCCCAATAACTTTGGCGCCGTTTGACGAATCATAGCGAAAGTTTCAAAACTAGTGGGGCGCTCCGGTCCGCTCCTGTCTTGAAAGTTTCGGGGTGATTCATCAAGCGGGGGCCGAGAAAAAAGGGGGTCCCAAAACTTGTTTTCTCCATGTTAATTCCCATAGGAAATTTTAGCCACGGCTACAGCCCGAACTGCTGAACGGAATTACACCAAATTTGGCAAAAGGTAGCGCTTGGTTCAGAAAGCGACCTTTTTTTTAATGGTGTAAATCCGTTCAGTGAGTTGCGGAGAAATTCAAAAAATAAGAGTGAAAAAATCAATTTCCCATAGGAAACTTTATGCAAGGCTACAGCAAAAACTGCTGAACGGAATTACACCAAATTTGGCAAAAAGGTAGTGCTTGGTTCAGAAAGCACCCTTTTAAAAATGGTGTAAATCCGTTCAGTAGTTACTGAGAAAATCCAAAATAAACGTTTCGATATCTATGGCCGCGGTGGATCCGCGCACCCTCCCGACCACGAGCTGCATGCTAATTGGCTGTCAACACTCCAAACCAGGAAGTGTTGGCAGCCATCTTGTTCCTTGGTAGAACCGAGGAACAAGAAGGCAGTAAAACAAGTGCGCAAAATGCAAAAAGGGGCAGGGTAGAAACACCCTGACCCCCTAGGTCTGCTCAGGGGTCCCACAAGGACCCCTGGGCAGAAAAAGCAAAAAAAAGACCGGCATCGTGCCAGAGGCCCCGCCCCCTCCCTGCAGCAGTCTGCAAACGCGCCCCCTGGCGCGTTTTAGAAAGGAAGTAATTCCCCTTGAATACTGGGGGTCCCTGGGGGCCAACTAGCCCACCAGGAACCTCCGGTATGCGCCAGGGGGCTGCGTTGCAGAGAGGTGTACAGAGGCCACGCCCCTTTTACACCTCTCTGCAACGCAGCTCTGTGGCGCTTTTGGAGGTACATGGTGGGCTAGTTGTACTCCAGGGACCCTCAGTATTCAAGGGGACTTAATCCCCCAACTCAAAACGCGCCACGGGGCGCGTTTGCAGTAGTGAAGGGAGGGGCGTGGCTTCAGGTGACATGTGTGCAAACAGGCCCCGTGGCGCGTTTTAAGATGGGGAATTAAATCCTCTTCAATCCTGAGGGTCCCTGGGGGCCAACTAGCCCACCAGGTACCTCCAGTAAGCGCCACGGAGCTGCGTTGCAGAGTGTTGTAAAAGGGCGTGGCCTCTGAACACCTCTCTGCAACGCAGCTCTCTGGCGCATACTGGAGGTATCTGGTGGGCCAGTTGGCCCCTAGGGACCCTCGGGATTGAGGAGGAATTAATTCTCCAACTTAAAACGCGCCACAGGGCGTGTTTGCAGACATGTCACTTCAGGCCCCACCCCTTCCTTCACCATTGTGCAAATATTCCTCTAAAATCAGCCGAACTACGAATTCCGATTTACTCACCTGTTATCAGGAGAGACCTCAGTGCTGCATCTTTGAGCCCAGTACTGATCCTGAAAAGTAATTTTAACCGTACTTACCAGTAACTTGAATTTCCTTCCATAGGCTAACATTGACTGGTTTCACTTGGAAATTCTTCTAAGTGTGGAGTTTTGGAACTTTATAATATTCCTCTAAAATCAGCCGAACTACGAATTCCGATTTACTCACCTGTTATCAGGAGAGACCTCAGTGCTGCATCTTTGAGCCCAGTACTGATCCTGAAAAGTAATTTTAACCGTACTTACCAGTAACTTGAATTTCCTTCCATAGGATATCATTGCCTGCTTTTTGCTGAAAAAAGTTTCTAAGTGTCGATTTTTGAAACATACAAATATTCCTCTAAAATCAGCCGTACCTACGAATTCCGATTTACTCACCGGTTATCAGGAGAGACCTCAGTGCTGCATCTTTGAGCCCAGTACTGATCCTGAAAAGTAATTTTAACCGTACTTACCAGTAACTTGAATTTCCTTCCATAGGCTAACATTGACTGGTTTCACTTGGAAATTCTTCTGTGTGGAGTTTTGGAACTTTATAATATTCCTCTAAAATCAGCCAAACTACGAATTCCGATTTACTCACCTGTTATCAGGAGAGAACCCAGTGCTGCATCTTTTAGCCCAGCACTGACCCTGAAAAGTAATTCTAACCGTACTTACCAGTAACTTGTATTTCCTTCCATTGGAATCCATTGTCTGGTTTTCAGCAGAAAAGTTTCAAAGTGTCGATTTTCACAAACTACAAATATTCCTTAAAAATCGCCTGTATGACTTAAACGCATTCTTTCAACTGTTTACAGGAGATGCACCAGTGCTGGATCCAGGATCCACCACTGAGTAAGAAAAAGTAACGATAACACTACTTACCTGCTAAGTGAATTTCCTCCCATAGGATAACATTGGTGATTCTATGTGAAAAAGTTTCTAAGTGTCAACTTTTAAAATACAATAATATTCCTTAAAAATCACTACTGTAACCAAAACGCTTTTACTCAACTGTTTACAGGAGATGTCCCAGGACTGAATCTAGGATCCAGGCCTGTGGTTAGAAAAAGTAATCCATAAAGTAACTAATTGCATTTAACTAGAAATTCACATTGAGCTCAATGTTGCATTGTGTTTGAAATTGTGTTGCCCATTGCAACAACTGTAACTACTGTACTTAAAAGTCTATTGCCTATTTGCAAAGTATTTAAACTAAAGTAATTCATTCTGAGAAAGTATATTTTGTAATGTAATGTATAATGTAATTACAATGTAATTTAAAAAATAAAATATGTAAAAATAAATAGTTTAAAAAAATGTAGTAAATCGGTATCAAAAAAATAAATATAACAATTAATACATTTAAAAATTGTCATTTACAAAACCTTTGAAATTCACTGAAAAAAACCATAGGTTTCAGACATGTTATAGTTAGGAATTAGCATTTAAAAAACCTTTGAAATTCACTGAAAAAACCATAGGTTTCAGGCACGTTATAGTTAGAAATTAGCATTTAAAAAACCTTACAAATTCACTGAAAAAACCATAGGTTTTAGGGACAGTTATAGTTAGTTGGACATTGCACTCGTACAAAACCCGTGAAATTCCCCCGTTATAGTTAGTTCAGCTAACTATAACTCGCGCCCCATAATGCACTGCTGATGACGTCACATATTACATCACTCATGACATGGTCAGTGACATCACTGATGACATCACTGATGACATCTCAAATGACATCACTGATGACATCACTGATGACATCATCCACGTGATAATCTGATGCACCTCCTCACACCCTAATATAACCTTTGATACACTCACTCTAAATTACAGACTGCCATTCGCAAAACCATAGACACTCCAACACCAATAACTACACACCCACTCACTGATTCTTAGGTCTACACACACATCCACTCACTCACCCGTACAGTCACTCATACTTACGGTCACTCAGTACTAGGACTATCATATGCACTCATACTCCTATATAGACACTCAAACACCGCCACTCATCCATAGAGGTACTCACACACCTTGTCAGTCAAGCAAATAATTAAACACACTGCCATTTACTCACCTATACAGTTATACACACACCACCTCACTTACTCATACAAATACTAGCACATTCTTACGCTCTTATACAATCACTGATACAAGCACACACTCATCCATACAGTCACTCTCACAATCACACACTCTCGCTTATAGCTATTTATATACTCCAACACACATATATACTGCCTTTCACATATGTAGTTACTCACACATGTACCACTGGGACATACATTCACTCACTAACACACTCTTACACACACTTACCCACCCATACAGTCTATCACAGATGCACTCTTGAAACCATCCACCCAGTGAATCACCCACTCACACATCTATGCACAGAGTCGCACACACCCCACCCACACAAACACTCAGGCACCCATACAGATACTCAGACAACCAATCAATAACTCATATAGACACTCATGTAGCTATTCACAAACCCATGCAGCCACTTACACAGCAATAGACAGACGGATACAGACATTCACCTGGTTTAGTCACTAACCCATGCATTCAGTAAGATACGTTTAATCACTCACTTATAGAGTTAGTCACGCACCTACTAAATCATCCATACAGACACTTATACACCCACTCATTCTTCAATACGCCTTTCCCTATATATATTAAAAATATTTAAACTTTACAGAAACACACAGTCACTGGATGATGTCATCAGTGATGTCATTTGAGATGTCATCAGTGATGTCATCAGTGATGTCACTGACCATGTCATGAGTGATGTAATATGTGATGTCATCAGCAGTACATTGCGGGGCGCGAGTTATAGTTAGCTGAACTAACTATAACGGGGGAATTTCACGGGTTTTGTACGAGTGCAATGTCCAACTAACTATAACTGTCCCTAAAACCTATGGTTTTTTCAGTGAATTTGTAAGGTTTTTTAAATGCTGATTTCTAACTATAACGTACCTGAAACCTATGGTTTTTTCAGTGAATATATATATATATACATACACATATACCAATAACATAAAATCTATTTTTAAAAAACATTCTATTATAAATTAAAACATTAAACTATTTAAAAATTTTAGACTTAAATTTCCCACTCCAGTGAGTGCAACAGTAGGGAAAGTGTTGAATAGCGGAGGGGTAAAAATTACTATTCCCACTCCAATGAGTGCTACAGTAGGGAAAGTGTTGGATAGCGGAGGGGTAAAAAATACTATTCCCACTCCAGTGAGTGCAACAGTAGGGAAAGTGTTGGATAGCGTAGGGATAAAATTTACTATTCCCACTCCAGTCAGTTCAAAATTAAAAACAAACAAAATATCAACAACAAAATATATTTTTTTAAGTAAATAAAAAATATATAAATATGTTAAAAATTGCAATAAAAAAATGTAATATTAAAAATAAAAAAATAAAAATATATTATAATGTTAAATACATATCACACATAAACTTTGACAAAATGACAGTGAAACCTCTACCGCGACTTGCACCTAACCTGGTATCCCCCAAAAAATATAATGTAAAGGGAAATATCCCAAGTTAGTGTGCACACAGTTTAGACACCCACTGTCAAGGTGCGGTCCTCAAATGGACTAAACAATGTCGAAATAAAAAACAAACGGTGCACCACTAAGTATTTGCATAATAGACAATATTTAAGCAAAGTACAAAATCAATGTCCAAAATTGAATTCCTGAAATCTTCTTTTTATTCATAAATAGTTCAAACCTGACATGTAGTATGTAGTGAAGAACAGCCAATGCGTTTCGTCCAATACAATGGACTTCTTCAGGGCATAAGCAAAGTTTTCATGCATGAAAAGCATTCATACATGAGATGAAGAGGGTAATCAAAATTCCTCACACGACTGGGACACAGGACAAGTTAGTCCCTCTGAATAGAAACATTAAACAATCGTATAGAGCATATTTCAGATTGTAAATATAAATAACATGCATTCTATCAATAATCGAAAATAAGCGAGGTCAAGCACAATTAGGGCGACCCAGGACAAAGTAAACCCATCAGCTCTGCACCATAATAAGTGCTGAAGTGTCTCCTAACGGTATGCAGCTGGAAAGAACGGCTGCATACCGTTAGGAGACACTTCAGCGTTGGCTTTTCTTCACTACATACTACGTCACATTTGAACTATTTATGAATAAAAAAGAAGATTTGGAGAGTTACATTTTGGACATTGATTTTGTACCTTGCTTAAATATTGTCTAATATGCAAATACTTAGTGGTGCACCATTTGTTTTTTATTTCTACATATCACACATACCTACAAATATTACATTAAATAAAATAAAAAAATAATTTTCAAACAAATATTTTTATTTAGAAATTATTCATTAACAAAAACATTAATTATTACATAAATTTAGTCTATTTACTTCCTACCCTATGACACCACACAACTCACAACCCACATCGTAAATAAAAAGAAAATGTATTTGCATAATTAACATAATTATCAATTAAACACATATTAATAATTAAAAAACAAATTAAAACACACAAAATTTAATTAAATTCCCACCCTTTAAACCTATAATCCCCACAACCCACACCTAAAATAAAACTATAAAAAGAATAATTACACAATTAAAAAACGTTTCCAATGAAATAACTAATAGTATTTAACAACTAATTATAAAGTAAGTAAAATTAATTTACTTCCCACCCTCCACCCCTATAAACCCAAAACCTACACAAAAAATAATTAAACAATTACACTAATTAATTATCAATTAATTTATTAATATTAATTATAAACTAATCATTAATTAATTAAATATAAATTACTTCCCACCCTTTACCTCTATAAACCCCAAAACCCGCACCTAAAACTTCCCCCAAAAAAATTAAAAGACAATTAACATTATAAAATCTCAATTAAAAAAATATTAAAAATAAATATTTTCATTAATTTATTATAACTAAATTACTTCTCACCCTATTCCCCTATAAACCCACAACCCGCTACGGACCAAAAAACCGCAAAATTTTATTAAAATAAAATTAATATCTACTAAAAATGTAACACATATATTAAAAAACATAAACAATACTATACACAAAACGTACATCAAGTACATTTAAAACATATACTAAAATACATAACACTAATAAAAAAACTGATATTTTAAACAACTATATTTTTGCAATTGATATTAATGACCTCTATATTTTTAAAATCGATATTTTTTACCTTAAAGTCGATATTCTTGACCACGATATTCTTGCTGTCGATATTTCTGTCACGATATTTAAAACTCGATATTAGTGTATGTCAACATTTCCAACTCGATATTTTCACTGAATATCGTAAGTAAGCACAAATACACAATGGTCTCCAGGAGGAGACCAAACCATATACTATTTACTAAAGAAGTGGAACGCGAACTGCGACCGAAGTCGGGACTTGGACCAGAAGACTCAGAAGAGCTGGGGACACGAGGAACCACACAATGTAAGTACCCAGGTACCCCATGGAGGCTGTGTGCAGAGTGGAAACACAACCGCATACTCAATGCAAGTCAATAGGAAAGTCGTGGTTGTTGTTTTCAAGAAGAAGGACCCTTACCAGTGGACCCTGAAGAAACCCTGTGGAAGATGGAAGGTTGGAGACTCACCTCACTCATAGATACCCAAGGAACCAGGATACCTACACCAGGGAAGCAGGGTAAATAGGTTTTGAAGTGACGTCGGAAACCGCTGTAGACCACAATGGAGGACTTGAGAAAAGATGCTGATGGCAAAGATGGTGAAAGAGTCTGGTGGATTCTTGAAGAGAAGTACCTGCAAGCAGAGGGGACAGAGTCTATTCCACTCGGCAGTGATGAGGAGGCACGGAAGACCAATGACCACCGATGACTGAAGATGCAGGAGAGTTGCCGGTGACCTTGTCGCTGAAGCTGTGAGGACCAGGCGATGCTGTTAAAAAAGCAGGAGCCGTTCACAAGCTGTCCCGTGTCGGAAGTCGAGAACCAGGGGGAGGTGTCCGGCAGGAGCACCAAAACGTCTTGGCAGCAGCAACAGACGTGGCAGACCAAAAAGGTGCAACGTTAGGACCAGCAAGGTCCAAGGGATTCACCAAGTGCAGGAGAGTCAGAGCAGGCCCCGAG